>OX621166.1:0-600000 GCA_951640195.1 Porpolomopsis calyptriformis | reverse complement strand
ATCAAAAAAAGGTCCCAAACACAAATACAAATACAATTTCAGAAAGCATCGATGCAGAAGGACGGCTTCCCGGTTCTCGCGATGGATTGGGCGCGTTCCCGCCTGGGTCAGACTTGGCCAAGTTGATGCTTGCCCTGAAAATCAAAGGTCACTAATCGATCTCTTCTATTCATTGTTGGTCTAAACCGACTTGCAGGAAAGCGCTACCGAACAAAAAAGGAACGGATGCGCATCGAAAAGGGGGGACCACCTTATCGAGTTGATGGAAGCTTAAATTACGCTGAAGGTATGAGCCATGCTGATTTCATTTTTAAATCGCTTTTTCATATTTCTTTCTGTTCACAGTGGAGGACCCATTCTCCGTCTTTTCTGTCTTCGTCCCTGATACACACTCTCCGCTGCATCTTACACCCCTTTACCCTTTCAAAGAGCCGGCCGACACCCCTCTCCACTCCCCCGTCACTCTGCCGTTTCCTGATGCCCGACCATTGCCCGAACTCCGTGCTGCATCTACGACCACCAACCCACCAGGCAAACGCTATCATTGGACCATCACGCGGAACGCACCTGCCCGCACGAAGCTCAAAGACCGCGATGACGATGACAGCAGTAGTATTTCATGGGAAAACTGGCGGGAAGTGCAGGTGGTTGATTGGGGCGCGTTGGCAGTGCTTGAGGGTGTGCTTCGGGAAGAGATGGACAAGAGAGGTTATGGAGTGGAGAGAATTGAGCAGGAAAAGTTGTTTGATGTCATTCGGGAAAGTGTGGAGTCTGAGAAGGATGCCGCTCCGGACGACACGCCAGAGTACTTCTCACTCGCGCGAGCGGAGGAAGCGGAAGCGTATGTACGGGATGTTGTGTACAGCGGTGTAGATGGCTTTGCTTATGTGCGCAGTTTGGCCGAGTTCGTGGCCGACAGGGTTTGTCTCGTTTCTTATTATTGTTTCATGACATTTATTTATGATTCCTGGTAGCCCAATGACGGGCGAACGTCGGCCTTAGGGATTCCCCTTGTGGAATGGGTTGACAAGATTCTTGTCAACCCCTTAACTGGCGCGCGGCACTCTCTCCTGCGTGATACTACTCAGTTCTTTTTTCCCCCACCGTCGACTGACACTTCCTCGTCACACTACGACACCATTCGTCAGCAAGTCTCTCTTTCTCTTGATGTTTACCCGACCGTGGCCAAAAATCTGAGGTCCCTGCGTCAGATCGAGACACATCAGGTTGATATGGGGACCTTGATTCGTGATCCAGAGGAACTCTTCGGGAGCGAGAAGGCATGGGCTGGGCGTGAGTGGAAAAGGAGAAGAGTGGAGAGGCTGAAGGCGGAGGGTGCAGACATTGATGAGGGTCGGGTGAAGAGCGAGGAAGAGAGTGAAAAGGATGAGGGTGGGATGTCGTACGAAGGTACAGACATGCTATCGCACGTCTTGGACTACTCTGCCGGTGTGATCGAGGCGCTTGACCGAGGGATTCGCTCCAGATCACCCGCTGGTTTGGAAGAACGCCACACCGAAGATTTGGCACGGCAAGACACTTCCTCTCTCAAAAGAAAGTTTGAAGAAGTGGAGGAAGGTGTGACATGGGATGATCATCCAGTTCCGGAACAGGCTCCTGAAGATCCCCTTCTTCAAGACCTCCGGTTGAACTTGCTTGCGCTGGCGAAGCGTGCGCCGTTGGACAAGATTGCTCGCCTTCCTGCTGACCTGGTTCCTGAGCATATTCGGCATTACGTGCCAACGCTCGAGAAGGGCGCTTGAATGTGAATGACAGCACCACGGTTTCGTTCATTTGGTTCTGCGATACGGATTGCCGGTAGATTGGCATCAAAGCTACGCGAACGATAGGTATTCTGGCCCCCCTCGATGCAGGATCTCCTTGTCCCACAGTCGATTGTATCATGTAGTAAGGGGTGGTGGTGAGGATGGGAGTGAGATGGCGCGGAATACCCGAAATCTGTATGCTTTCGCATCTGTCTTGCTTTCCTTCGTGTTCATTGGAAACTCGAAATGAACAGGACACGAATCAGTAAGACCAGATGTATTAATGGGGTTTTCGACGATGTATAACACCCGTGTATCGTCTAGCCGTGATGATAAATTACAATTGTATAATTACCATCGAGGTATATGTACCACTGGCTTATGGAGCGATTGGTTTTAAATTGCTGTGAGAGAAAAACTCGAAAGCAAGGTGAAATGAAATTCGAGGGGAAAGTGCTCCAAGACCACTCCCCTTTGCGTACACGGTTGTCAAAATAATTATATTATCCTAGTGGCACCATACTCCAACACCTTATAAAACCGGATGCTTTCGAGCTTACAATAAGACAGCACGCGTTCAATGCAAAAAACCGTCTTTAAGGGTGTGCTCAGAAAACTGTAAGAAAGTTGGAAAATGGCGCTAATATCGTGACAAGCGGAAGTTTATATCCACAAACACAGGAAACAACCTTAGCGGTGAGGCCATAGGACGATAGCCAGGTTAGGAAATGCTAGAGGTTACGAAGATAGGCGTCCATGCCCGTAAAATCGAGGATAATGACACGGTCATCACCTGTGCCAAAAACCGCACGAGCTCCGTTTGCGGCCAAACTCTCCGGTCTGCAAGAGACCGGCACCCAACAAATACGTCGATTCCGAGTGAGGGAGTGCACCCAGCCGTCCGCTGCGAAATAACCAAATATTGGACTAGTTGGGTTCAGGCCATCAGTGGATAACGAGTTCGTAGATGAGCAATAAGATCGCGCGATCGATTCAACATTGATGAAATTTCCATCGAGGGTCTTTAGATGTGCACCACTGACTGCGTCCCATAGCCGAACAGTGTTGTCGTCAGATCCAGAAATGATGTAGGTGCCATCGAGGGAAAACGAAACCAAATTTACCCAATTGGAATGCCCGATTAAAGTCTTGAGACATGCACCATCGACTGCATCCCATAGCCGAACGGTTTTGTCAAAGGATCCAGAAACAATACGCATGCCATCGGGGGAAAATGCGACCGACTTTATGGAACTGGAATGTCCCCTGAAAGTCTTTAGATGTGCGCCGCTCACTGTGCGTAACAGCCGGCCAGGTTTGGAGGGAACCACAGAAACGATACGTCTGTCATCTGGGGAAGATGTGACCGAATTTACCGAACTAAGATATCTCTCGGGAACGTTCCGATGTGCACCGCTGTCTGCGTCCCACAGGCAAAGAGTACAGTCATGGGATCCAGAAATGATACGTGTGCCATCGGGGGAAAATGCAACTGAATATATCGAACTGGAATGGCCCCTGAAAATGTTCAGATGTGCACCGCTGACTGCGTCCCACAGCCGAAGAGTATGGTCTTCGGATCCTGAAGCGATACGCGTGCCATCGGGGGAAAATGCGACCGAATTTACCAAATTGGAATGTCCCTTGAATGTTTTCAGCTGTACACCGTTGTCTGCGTTCCACAACCGAACGGTTTTGTCGTCAGATCCAGAAACGATACGTGTGCCATCGGGGGAAAATGAGGCAGATTTTACTGAACTGGAATGTCCCTCGAAAGTGTTCAGATGTGCACCACTACCTGCGTCCCACAGACGGACAGTTTTGTTGTCGGATCGAGAAACAACGCGCGTGCCATCAGGGGAAAATACGACCGATTTTACTGAACTGGAACGTCTCATGGAAGTGTTCAGGTGTGCACCGCTCACTGCGTCCCACAGCCGAACAGTTTTGTCGGTGGATCCAGAAACGATACGTCTGCCATCAGGGGAAAATGCCACCGATTTTACTGAACTGGAATGTCCTTTGAAAGTGTTCAGATGTGCACCGCTGACTGCGTCCCACAGACGAAGAGTATTGTCGTTGGATCCAGAAATTATACGTTGGCTGTCGAGGGAAAATGAAACTGATTTTACATAGCTGGAATATCCCACGAAGGTATTCAGATGCACGCCGCTGACTGCGTCCCACAGCCGAACAGTTTTGTCGAGGGATCCAGAAGCGATACGGGTACCATCGGGAGAAAATGCGACAGAATTGACCAAATTAGAATGTCCCATGAAAGTATTCAGATGTGCACCGCTGACCGCGTCCCACAACCGAACAGTTTTGTCTTCAGATCCAGAAACAATACGCCTGCCATCGGGAGAAAATGCGACCGAATTTACCCAGTTGGAATGTCCGACGAAAACGTTCAGCCGTCTACCGCTGACCACGTCCAACAGCTGAACAGTTTTGTCATCGGACCCAGAAGCGATACGCGTGCCATCGGGGGAAAATGCAACCGAATTTACCCAATTAGAATGACCCTTGAAAGTGCCCAGATGTGAACCATTGACTGCATCCCACAGCCGAACAGTTTTGTCGTCGGATCCAGAAGCAATACGAGTACCATCGGGGGAAAATGCAACCGAATTTACTGAACTGGAATGACCCTTGAAAGTATTCAGATGCGCACCGCTGACTGCGTCCCATAGACGAAGAGTATTATCGTAGGATCCAGACACAATACGCGCACCATCTTGGGAAAATGCTACTGACTCCACTGAATTGGAATGTCCTTCTATTGTCCGTATGCACGAATTCCATCTCTCATCCAATCCATTGTAGATTTTAATCGGGATGTCCAACTCTCTCCTATATGTCTTCTTAAGTAAGGTGTTTTCGGGAGTGAACAGTAACGCAGAGTGATATACTTGAAGGGAACAAGTGCTGATGATCGAGAAAAATTCGAGGGTAAATCGCTCGCAATCACGGAGTAAAATCATGATATCAGTCATGTTTCTGTCTGCTTTCTATCGAACTTGATCAGTCTCGCGCATTGCCGAGAGGGAAAATAACGAACAGCAATAGCGCGTTGTGCGGTATCCAAGGCAAGGAGGCCATTTCGAAGATCTCCACTTAGACTCAGTACTTCAACCCAATAGAGTAGATGTCTCGAACAAAACTCCTCAACGAGATCAAGGAGGATCGCAGAGAACTTTGCATTTGATAGGTGCCAAACCCAGTGTCGACAGGCATACTGCAGTTCAGGTGAAATGCATGTCACGATACGTGCTGGAAGGTCGTCCACTTCGTTATTGAGCACCGATGGGTTTCTTATCCTACACATATCTCGCTTCAGGCCTTTCATAACTTCTAGACAGGCACGCCCGAGTAGAGCATGCTGGGTTCCAGGGTCAACAACAAATTTCGGATTGTGACATCGGACCGAGCTTGTAATGAAGTCAGAGAAGGATGGATGAAGGATTCGAATAACTTTGCTATCATCATCAGGCACCATGACCACTGAATGCAGATGCTGAAGGGTCACTCCCACTGTTCTTGATGGCACTCCGAGTAATCGTTCAAGAGCAGCAGATGAGAGGGGGTCTCGGAGGAGAACGATTGTACCTAGGATCATCTTCAGTCGGCCCGAAAGAGCAGGGGATATGTTAGGAAATGCGTTGTTCAATACTTGAGCGTATAACCGATCGAGGTTATAATGTGGAGACGAGTCTTCCGTTGCCGTGGGTGCATTACATAGGAGACGCCCAAGTTGATCTTTCGGGTCACAATAGTTTCGATCTTCGACGAATCTGACTGATGTTGACGCGAAGATGAAAAGGCCAAAAGACATTCGTGTCAGTGCATGAATATCTTCCGCAGAGGGCCACTCGGTTTCAAGACGATAAGAATCTCTCGTCAAAGCGAGTTTTGTTGACAGATAGTGTTCGATATCGCTCTGCACGACGCCTAATTCCACTTCGTGTAAAACACATCTCCGAGTCACCGCGTTCAATTCGCTGGATTTAAAGATGGTGGTAATATGATTTTCCGGACGGCTCGTGACCAAGAACCTGAGCGGAAAGAGTTCATTGGCATAAAGAGAAAGTGATGACAAAATGGCGGATGTGGATCCACCCTCCTTGCACTCATCGAGTGCATCCAACACAATGACGCATGGAGAGAATGAGCTTCCAAATGTGCGAAGAGGATTTATGATGAGCTGTTCAAGTTGATACGAAGTGCTCGAGTAGCCGATATCCGGATTCGATTCCATTACGTGAGAAACCTCGGCCCTGAATAAAGCGTTCAAGTTCCCCAGTTGGTATGCGATGGTCGTGAAGATCAGACGAGGGTTGCTGCAATCCGCATCGTCGCGTGAGCAGAAGAAGCTCGCCCCAAGAACGTTGCATCTTCTACAAACTTCAGAAATGGTGTAAGCAATCGTCGTTTTCCCTGTGCCAGCACCTCCGTTAATCCAAAATATACAGGTATTCTCTGGAATAGGATTGGCTTCTGTCGATTTTCCTTTTGAAGCGTGACGGGCTTGAAGTTGTGAATCGCTGGTTCCAATCCAACGAAAAATCTGATCAAGGATATCTGTCCTTGTGCCTTCCAAACACCCCGCCCGATCTTTGGAGTCGAACGGAGACAATTTGGCATATGGTGGACGCACATCTAGGAAGCCTAAGTCGTTTTATCATTGTCAATAACTAATTGATTATCACCTTTCGTGTCCACTCTTGTGTTCAATTCCTGGAAAGGATAAAGTAAGAGCAAAGCCATGGTCACGAATTCATAATCATACCTGAAATCCACTCGCCGTAGTTTTGCGAAGGTCGCCGATGTCTTCTCGGATCCCGACAGCATGTTCCTAAGAGTTCGTCAGCGGTGATTCCATTAAAATAGTGAGCAATTGACACACGTCAAATGCAGATTCAATGGCGAGCATAGTCTCTACCTGCACCAATCCCGATATCATTCAAAAGGCACCCTGGTAACGGACAGACATACCGTAAAGTTTTGGAATGACGACATAATCGACTGAATGTGCCTGCTGATCAACCGGGCGTCATCGTCGTGTTTAAAAAATCGCTTTACGGCAGAATGAGAAAGTATTTTTCTAAGTTCTTCTAAGGCGGCACTCGAGGTACTGGGAAACACAGATCAGACTAGCTCATTGTAATGTAAGGAAAGCATACCTGAACAGTCGATCTATCCGGTCAATGGCCTCGGGGGAAAGTGTTCCTCCATTCTTGGAATTTTCAAGGACTTGGTTGAGTTCTTCGATCTGCTTCGAGAGATTCTCGATGTCCCTGGCGTTTTGAGATGTTTCCTGTATAATTTATTAGAAAACACGATTGAAATACACAGTGTGGCAATATACCTTTATAGCGTTCAATACGAATACAAGCCCGCTTATGCCTGCTTGCAGTCTAGGCACACCAGTATCCCCCGTAGTCTTTTCGACTATTTGGAGAGTTGTTTGCAGTGCACTAACAGCAGTGGAACACGCCTGCTTCAGCCTCTCTTTGTTCTCTGGCCTTGCTTTAATTGAGCGGAACATCGATAGAGTTATGAGTATAGACGCGTGCCGCCGTGTTGGCTATTAGACGCCTCATTCGTGATTATATATGCCTGGAAACAACCCAAGTTTGTTTGGTGCTATAGTGTAGTGGTTATCACTCGGGATTTTGAGACGGATTTCCCGAAACCCAGGTTCGAACCCTGGTAGCACCTCGATATCTTTTTTCTTTTTTATTATCTCATGGATGTCGAACGAATTGTCCCCAAACCCATTCTACACAACTGACTACCGTAGGCATCTCGCTGCTACCCAGGATTATCTTATTGGTGCAGACAGTTTATTGCTCCCACCGTCATATATCCCCCCAACAGGCTACTGGTCTCCATCCGAAAAGGGCCTTTTCTTTCACGCGCTCTCCGTTCATTCACGTCTTCGTCCAGACCTTATTGCTGCCTGTGTACCCAGCAAAACTGTCGTCGACGTCTGCGCGTACATCGATGCCCTTGAAGTCGCGTCTTCACTTGTTGCTCCGCCCAATGGCGACGCAAGACGGGGGTTTCCGCATGCAATTGAGGTTTCTGATGAATGGGTAGAGCGCGAGGAGGAGGAAGCCGCGTCTCTCGCTGTCGTTGAGTCTCTTTGGGAACGAGATGCCGTCTTGGAAGAGCGGGCAAAGGAACTTCTCGCACTGAAAGCTGGCAAAAACGACACTCAATCCAGTGGCTTGACGTCTGGGGAGGAGTTGGAAAGTCTACTTAAGGAGAGGGAAATACACTGGGAGAGGGAGGACTTCTTGTGCCGCCTTGGGGAAACACATTTGAAAGTCATCGATTCGCTCATTAGGGCAGCAGAGCACAAGTCAGCTCTTCCCGGGATGCGCGATCGTGATCACTTCGAGACTCCAAGTACTGCTGTTAATACAAGTCCTACAGCTACACCATCCCCCCCTCTAGACGCGGAACAACTAGATGACCCAGGGGCCCTTTCTCCCGCTTCTCGTCGCCGGTATTACAAGCGCCTATACATGCGTCGTAAACGTGCGACGCAAACGGGAAAGGCTGTCATTACAGACATTGGGAAACTAAAGCCAGGACGGAGAAGAAATGGTCGGAGTGGCAAGGAGTCATCACCCTGCCGCCCGGGTGGGAGTTGGGTCGAGGAGACCAATGTTTGGAATAGGGAAGTGATCGAAGATAGCAACGAATGTGACCCTGGGGAGGAGAAATGTGTGTCAGGTAGTAATGAGGATGACGCGATTAATAGGTATGGATTACAATTTCGTCCTACAAAACTATCTACTAAGGCAAAGACAGTGACCAAGACAATCACCACCGGAACCGTGATGTGATCGTGAGCGGTCTCCAACCATCCCGCCGCCTCAAGGGGGACTTTGCGCGTCTCGGTGTGGACGACAGGATTTTACAGGACGAGGGTCTAGGGCTGATCCACACGGCTGCACTGTGGCGACTCATGAGGTCAGTTTCTTTCCTTCCTTCTATCGGTGATGTCTAAACGCGGCCTTCACAGATCCATTTCTACAGACAACGAAGTGAACATGACGATATCAGCAAATACCATCCGCATGCTTGAAAACATCATCGTGCGGTTCACGATAACTCTCATCCGGCTCGTGATTGCTTCACGTGAACAGGAGGCCATACGCAAGACTTCTACGAAGGCGTGGCGATTTGTGAAGGACCAGGTGCGTCCTTCAGCACCGTCGAAGGAAGCTGGTTTAAGACCTTTGTTTTACATTTAGATCATGGTAGGGAATGTCAGCCATGCGTTGGAGATGATGGGTTTTGGCGAATTATGCCACGAGAGAAAGCTCAAAACAGGAATGGGAAAAGGGTGCGTGCGTGCGCAAAAAAAGTCGCGGACAGAGTTTCTTACAAGCGAAAGCATGGAGACGAAGGAAGATGGCGAAGACGAGGGCAAGGATGAGGAATCTGGGACCGAGGGCCAATCAGATCCCCTTAAGACCCTTTCACTCCACCGCCAAATTTACACACCTCTCGTGCGGTTGTTACCCGGGACTTCTATGTCACCGAACTCTGAGTTGATTCCTCTGGGGATGGATGAGGACGCCTTGATAAATGAGCTGCTTGAAGAAGAACAGCTAGATGAGAATGATCGGGAGCTGGACCGGCTTTATGAAGCAGAGCTGTGGGAAGGTAGTGCTGAAGTGTAGGTGACCCATGCGTACTCAATTGATACTTGATCATTTCATTAGCTGGTAACTCTGTTCACAAAACGTGACATCCAACTTGAAGTGGAGAGGGATCAGGTTACAGTAAGTTGTTTTACGAGTGTTTTCATAGTCACGAAACTTGATCCGCTAGGTGTGTTTGCGCTGCTGATGGATTGAGTGTCTGGTGTGACGTTTGTGTGGCGCCCCGGGTTCGCAGCTGCGGCCCAGTATTAATGTTCGTAATCCGAACCAGGCAAGCACCATTATTCAACCCTTCCCTCAGAAAGTCACCCGAGATACACTATCTCTGATAGGGAGGCGCCCATAAGCGTGAAGTAAGGCTCCTGATATCCTACTCCAAGGAATGACTAACGCTTGGCAGTATGATAATCATTCACGGACTCCGGGGGCATCTGATCAAGTCTTGGACCGGGGAAGCCCAGAAAGAAAAGACGTCACCAAATCGTTCAGACATAGAGAGGAGAGTGACGTTCGACGAGGGGCCAGTAATGACCGCGCCCATTTCACCGAGGAAATGATGGCACCCTTTATGCTACAGGTCCTGGACATGTGGGGACGAATTATTTGAATTATACAGTACAAATTCAAGTAGGGTTTTCATTCAAGAACAAATGATAGCCCTCTGCGAAAGTGACCCACTTGGTGAGCGCACAGGCTATTGTGGCTATCGTTGCAATGGCTAATGCAGATATCTTGTTGGATGGGTCGGTTCCTGTTAGTGACCGTTGGCTCAACTTGTTGAGATTTTGCATTGACGACTACCTCTTAGTTGGGTGATCGGTTCAGTTCGTCACGAAGTGCGGGCTGTATTAGTCGGCGTCAATATGTGATGTTACATCGTTCCCGATCGATCAACCACATTGAAGTTTTCCAAACACATACAGGAAAAAAGTTGGTCCCAAATGTCTGCGTTAATTTCACAACACCTTAAGTTTATACCAAATAGAATGCGACAGATGTCCTTAACCAACTTCATTCCTCAAGTCTGCATCAACACCGCCATGCGCAACCAGCAGCTCCAAGATTGCCTTGCGCCTTTTCATAGCAGCATACGAAAGTGGCGTTCGAGAATGCTTGTCCCTCGAATTTATTTCAATGTCGTCACGCAGGAGCAGCAACTTCACCACTCCCTCATGCCCATAGTCAACCGCATACGAGAGTGGCGTTCGACCGGCATTGTCCTTTGAGTTTGGCTCGACGTTGGTGCGCGCAACCAGCAGCTTTATGACGCTCTCGTGACCATACTTGGCTGCATACGAGAGGGGCGTTAATCCATCTTTGTCCCTGAAGTTCTCCTCAATATCGTCACGTGTAAGCAGTTGCTTCACCACTGCTTCGCGCCCTTTCATAGCTGCATACGACAACGGCGTTCGACCAGATTCATTCTTCGAGTTCACGTCGACATCAAGCAAGAGCAACAGATCCACGACACCCTCATGCCCATATTCAGCCGCGTACGATAAAGGTGTTCGGCTATAATCGTTCGTAAAATCTGCCTTGATGTTATCATGTCCAAGCAATAGCTTCACCACTCCCTCGTGTCCTTTCATAGCCGCATACGAGAGTGGTGTCCGGCCATACGCATTCCTTGAGTTCACGTCAATGTCAACATGCAGGAGTAGCACCTCCACGACACCACTGTGCCCATACTCGGCTGCATATGAGAGGGGCACTCGACCGTACTCGTCCTTTAGGTTCGGGCCAAGATCGCCGCATGTAGACAGCAGCTTCACAATACTCTCATGCCCATACTCAGCTGCATACGAGAGAGGCGCTCGACCATTTTCGGCGATCAAGTCCGACCTGATATCATCGTGCGCAAGCAACAACTTCACCAGCGCATCATGCCCTTTCATTGCCGCATACGAGAGTGGCGTCTGACCATACACATTCCTGGAGTTCACATCAACGTCACCACGCAGGAATAGCGCCTTCACAACACGCTCGTGCCCGTATTCAGCTGGATACGAGAGAGGTACTCGACCATACTTGTCCTTTGAGTTCACGTCAACGTCGTTGCATGCAATCAGCAGCTTCGTGACACTCTCGTGCCCACACTCAGCCGCGTACGAGAGAGGCGTTCGGCCATCTTTGTTGATCAAGTCCGCCGTGATGTTATCGCAGGCAAGTAGCAGCTTCACCACTGCCTCGTGTCCTTCTATAGCTGCATACGCAAGTGGCGTTTGGCCATACTTGTCCTTCACGTTCACCTCCGTGTCATGGCGCGCAACCAGCAGTTTCACGCCATCCTCGTTCCCATACTCAGCGGCATATGACAGAGCTGTCCGACCGTGTTCATTGGTCGAGGCTGCCTCGATCTTATCACAGGCAAGTAGGAGCTTGATCACTGCATCACACCCTTTCATAGATGCATACATAAGTGGTGTTCGACCATTCTTGTCCTCCGAGTTCCTATCAACATCGTCACATGTGAGTAATAGGTTGACGACACTCTGATGACCAGACTCTGCGGCAAGCGAGAGGGGCGTTCGACCAGCGTTATCCTTTGAGTCTCTTTCAATATCGTCCCGTCTGATTAAAAGCTTCACGACACTCTCATTCCCATACCAAGCTGCACGAGAGAGCGGCGTTTGACCAAAGTTGTCCTTTGAGTTCACTGCAATGACATCGCACGCGAGCAGCAGTTTCACCACTCCATCATGCCCATACTCAGCTGCACATGAGAGTGGCGCCCGACCCATGTCATTTTCCGAGTTCACTTCAACGTCATCGCGTGTGAGCAGCAGTTTCACAACTCGGTCGTGCCCATACTCAGCAGCGTATGAGAGTGGAGTTCGGGCAGTTATGTCCTTCAAGTCTGGTTTAATGTCGTGACACCCAAGTAGCAGCTTCACCATTGCCTCGTACCCTGTAGTAGCCGCACACGAAAGTGGCGTTCGACCATATTTGTCTCCTGGGTTGGGGTTTATGTTGTCACAGGCAACGAGTAGCTTTACCACACCCTCATACCCATGGCTAGTGGCGTACCAGATCGGCGTGAGACCATTTCCATCGATCTTGTTCATATCCGCCCCATTTTCCAGCTGATGATGGACAATCCGTTCTAGCCCAAAGAAAGCAGAAATATGGACTCGCCCGAAATTTCTTGGAAATTCTTGACCGGAATTCTCCCAAAGTTGTGGAAGTGCGAACATAACTTGACTAGCGCACGCAACCTTTAAATCATCTCGAAGAAAATCCATAGCCAGGTCTCCGACGCCCTCTTGGTGTTGACGTGCATGATGACCCCAATTGTTCGCAGCGTAATGAAGAAAGGGGTTGTCTTCTAAAAGGGAGTTGAACACATCATCGTCATCGCAGTATCCACGCGCAAATATGTCAAATGAAAGGTATCTGAGGCATGTGGCTGCCATCTCGGTCTCAGCATTTGGAAATCTGGATTCGCGCTGATTTTCGATATACTGCTGAGTGGTATGGTCTGCACATAATGCACACTTTACATGTTGTCAGATTAAATATGCGTTTCACTCACGAGCAAGACGAAATGTTTTTTGTTCCTCATTAATGACAACCAATCCAGCGCAGACGGAGGTCAGCTTTGATTTGAAGACAAGAGCGGTAGGGTTCATCTTGGTCATCCCAGGTGAAACAGCAAGAGCATGTTGGAGCTCTTTAACACTCAATGGTCGACGAGCATAAGTAATCCACGAGAGAACCTGTTTGGCTAGCTCTTTGTCGGGTTTTGGTTGTCGGTCAATTCGTTCCATAGCTTGGTCGTAGATTCCATCCATATCATTTGGTAGACTATCGAGAGCTGTTATGATCCCTGCGGCGCTGTGCTGCTGCACTAGCATGTTCATGTGTAAGCGCGCCAGTAGAAACCTTGCCAGCTCATCAGATACAAAAGTTGATAGACTTGTGTGATATAGATGCTTACATGCCTCCGACAATGCGGACAACTTTGGTTATGATGGTGTCTTGTAACTCAGCCAGGTCAGGATAGTCGACAAGCTGGCTTTGAATATATTTCGTTACATCCTCATCAGTCGCACGAATGTGGAGGTGCAACGCTCCCTGAAAGCGTTGTTCGATTGAGGGAAGGTTGCGCGAGGTCACCATGAGGTTGACAGGCCCAGATAAAGACTGAAAGGCCCTCAATAATTTTACCCGACATCCATTGCTTTCGGGACATTCGTCTAGAGCATCGACAACAATGAAAACTTTGGCGTATGTCTCGATTTCTGTCTCCAATGCTGTGGTAAACTCGTCGAGGGTGGGGAAGGTGCTTTGATTTTGGTGATGATTGTAGAGTGACTGAACGTTGTCGGAAATCGTTGGAGAGTCTTGGACCAGTTGCTTAAGTAGACTGGCGATGAGGTTAGTGGCTGTCTGCAGGGTCTGTTCTTTATAATTGCAATAGATGCATGTTATCCCGATGTTGTTGCCTTTGAACAATTTCTGAAGGTGGTTCACAACAATAGATCTGGCGAGATCAGCCATCAGCTTTGAATTGATGAACAACTTAGGGGATGTAATTACGCAAGAATAGTCTTTCCTGCGCCAGCTAGGTAGCTGATGAGATCGATATCAACAATGGGACAAAAATCTTACGATTTCCAGGGCACCATAATGTCTGTGACACCCCATCTCGCCAGTCCTGGAATGTTGGAGATTCGAGTAGCCAATTGCCGGTCCCTTTTTCATGTGTCTGGAGGAACTCGCTTTGAGACAGTTTGAAGTTGAGATTCGAGAGCCACTGTATGACGTTGCGACGTCCTTGGCCTTGTCATTCGAACATTAGCGAATACGGAATTACCAGAGTGGACTAGCACTAGTTTGACGACTCACCAGGGTCTAAATTGGAGCCAAAGTAATTGTTAATCTGATTCCCACCCACCGAGTTAATGTTCAGCGTCGAGGCGCTTATCGTGTCCATACTGTATTTCTGTGGGTGAATCAGTCAGTGAATCACTAGAACAATGAGCCTCGTTGCGCACATGGATTCAATTCAGCTTTGGGATGGACGGATAATCGGGATGGACGGATAATCGAGTGCGCGGACAAGACTAATTAGAACAAAATGCTTAGAGCAGCCCGGCGAATAAAAGAGATAAGCAAAACCAAGGTCAATGCTGGTTTTCTAACCCCGAAACGATAACATCGCTCCGTCTTATTATAAAGGGATTTGAAAGCATAATGTGCGCAATAACATTCTCAGGGAAACAATACTCTTTGTATCAAATGAACACCAAACGAACAAGTAGTAGAACTACCGTAATGAGTTCTCACTATACAAGAACCTGAAAGCCAAGATTCGAAAAGAGAGATTGAAGGCAATCTGACCTATTTTCTGCACACCACGACAAAAATCCAACAGTGGCTGTCTCGTTTATAATGGCACCCCAAGGTTTCTCTGATTTCTGAAGCCCCATATAAGCCGTGAGTTCATCCGATAGTATGAACAAAATTTTGGATTGTTCTTTCGTAAGTGACTTGACTAGCTTTAACGGTTCGATTGTCGTCCCGCTAGGCAGTGGCTTCAGGAGATGGCTGAAACGATTGACAAGTTCTGCCACCATTCGCGAACAGTCCTTGGAGCACGGGTTGTCGACCTTTTGAGACAATTCGAAGAGGAACAGTGCCCTGTCATACGGGGATGGAAAATTCAATGCATCACCCATGATCACTGCTCGCATTAGATCGTCGAGGGACAGGGGGATCTCTATTTCTTCGTCAGGCTGCGGTGGACAGAAGAAGGGGTGACTACCCTCAAGAAGGCTCTGATAGATATCAGGCTCGTATCTAGCAACCCAGTCGAGAAGTGCAACAATAGCCACCTCGTTGACCAAGATGTCCAGCGGATCGGTCACGGTCTTCAAACCGCATCTCTCTCCCAGACAAATAATATTTTCTCGATAACGTCTGGACATTGCGGTTGGGATCTTACCCATGAGCTCTTCCACCTCCGCGTGGGATCGTCGAGGTGTCTGTCCGAGGTTCGCGGAGAATAATATGACGAGTGAGGCGGAGGTATAACCGAAGTCTAACGAAAAGGATGTGGGCAATGATCCATCGCGTTTCAAGTGCCGCAGAATGGTAGTTGCGCGATCAAACCAAGTTGCATACACCGTGACTCCAGATAAGATATCGACGAGGAGGTGAAATAGAGGGATATCCACAAATTCGTCGGGGGCAACTGCACTTTGGGAATCTACCGTCGACGCGGGTTTATTCTCCAGCCGAGTAAGAAGAGGGATGAATTTGGTTCGGTTAGGTTGCTGGAAATCGCTGCAGTATTGACGCAATGTCTTCAAGACTGCTGTCTTTGAAGAGAATGTAATGGAACCGGTATCTTGAACATTCTCCAACAGGATGCGATTAACTGCATACGTTTGTTTTGAGGTAAGTTTAGTGATCTTGAAGTCTAATTCATCACGTTGCGCAGCTTTCGTGGCCCTGTATTCGGCCAATTTCCGTGGATCGGTGATTGAAAGCTGCGGTTGGTTGTTGGAGTATGCAATGGTGGGCGCTTCCTGTTTGATGTCGAGGAGATCGCTTCGAATGACGGGTTCGAATCCAGGAAGGATGTCTGGCCTAGCAAAGTTGAGCCTAAGGACGATAACCACTTTTGGGCTGACCACGAAGACTCGATGAAGACCAGTGCTTGATAATAGAGAGCCTTCCCAAAGCCCAAATGAGTTCTCGCCCAGAACAAATTCCTCCCCGTCTGCAGCCTCCCATATGCAGAGAAAGTATCGGTTTGCTTGCGATTCGTAGGCGAGGGCACGATAGTGCTCATCTTCAGGGTCCACGCCGGAGGATGAGATCCTCAACTCCAGCGCATATAAGTCGCCATACTTCTCTATGCTTTTCTGTGCGTCTAGGAGAATTTGGTGGTGGGGGGTATCAAGATGGTAGCGAAGGACGTGCAACCACATCTCTGCGGTGGATCCCAAGGCATGCCGTTCGCGATATCTGACAATCCACTTGCCAATTGGCAGATTTTCGGGGTGGTCTTCTTTAAAGTATGTGGAAGATAATCCAGGTTGCCGATAATGCATCACGAACATGAATTTCCGAAGCTGATTCAAATCCTTTCGCCTAACCTTGAAATTGCCGGATGGCAAGGATGAAAGTAATTCATTGGTTAAACGAGCCGCATAGTTCTCTAGGAGAGAGAGCTTTGTCTCCAGATTGTAAACATTTCGAAGCCCCTTGATGTCCCCGTAAAGGTCCTTCAGGCAAAAGACATCACTGATGGGGCGCCTCTCAAGGCAGCCGCTGGAAAGGTCGTAAACGAGAACGTCCTCTTGGCAATTCCCAGTTTTTCGGAATGCCCTCTTCCGCTCCTTGCTTGTTCTAAGCAGAAGATTGAGCCTCTCATCAAAACGAAGTACAGGGAGACAGCATCACTTTAATGGCTCTCCTTCGATCCCAAAGCGACGCAAAATGAACCTTGGAATAAAGTGGTGAGACTGTTGCTTCATCGCACGCTGCGGTGGTAAGGACATGGCGCAAACTGAACGCAAGGCAGACGGCTGCGCTGCAGCAACGGTGAAGTTAAATTGGGCAATCGCCGAGCGGGCGATTATCAGATAAAACCAAAGTGAAAACGAGTTGACTTTCCAAAAAAAATGTGAAAAGTTGGGTGCCCAGTCCTGCTTCGTGAGCAATACGTGAAAGATTGCGTGGAGAAGGACCCAGCTACCGATGGCCCTCGTCGGGCAACCTCGCAGCCTTGTATGTATCAGCAAGCACGTTGCGCATTATACATTTGTATTTTCTTCATCATCACCGAAGAGGTCAAACCTTGTATAATGGAAAGCAAAGCAGCTGATCCAGACCTAGCGGGCACTCCCACAAGGATGTGAAAGTAAACGGCTCGTCAAAAGGACGCATTGGCCAAGCCCCCCGGGATTGCCGCCAGACCGTTAACATCTTGTACACTCGCTTCGATCTCATTGTAAGGGATGGACACCTGTCAGACGACCGCCAGCCTGTAGAACTAGCAAAAGTCAAAACCCCTCACCAAGGAAAAGGGAGAGCGAGTCGAAAGAAAGGCGATCGAGTAAAGATTTCTTCCTTTCCTTGGTCATCTTTCTCAAACCTCTGGAGTCCCACTCCCCATCAATCTTGATAGTGAAGTCATTCTCAAGGAGATCACGAAGACGCAAGCAGTTGAATTCGAGAGTCGGAGTTGCCAGTCAGTTACGCATCGAGCACAATAATTTGCTAGGTTCTCATTTTACCGACTCTTAGGCATCCCCGCCTTTATCTCAAACATGCCATGCTCGAGCTGAACTGCCTGTGCTACGGTGATCCTCCAACAAGTGTCTTTTCAGTCAAGATCGACAAGACGGAGGCCGTTAGTACTCTAAGAAGAAGGATCAAGGAGCAGAATAAACATGGGCTTGAATCCGCTGATGCCGACACTCTCGATCTTCAACTTGTGAGAGGTTTTGGCTTTTGCTAATCCTCAAGGCTGACAGTTGTCTGATAGGTATCTATCGCCGACGAAGATCTCAAAACGATACTACAGGACGTGGAAGATTTTGGAGGAATTAAAAGTGCCCAACGAATGAAGTCGATGCACACGCTTGATCAGTACTTCCCTGAACCTCCCCAGTATGGCCACCTTCACATCCTTGTGCAGGCACCAACTCCTGGTAAGTGTCCCATACGCACCGACCCACTTTACGATACTCAGTTTCAGTGGTTTCTCGTGCCAACAGTCGCCAAACCCGAGTTCAAAATCACTGTTAAAGGTACCAATCCTATGCGGATTGCACATGTCACCAAACCCCAATCCAGGATTTCGGCCAAGCGTACGAACTTTAAACGGATCACACAACAACTCGCTCCAAGGAATAGACCTGTAATGACATCTCCCCGAAGTAACCGACTCTTCACAAAGCAAGCAGGGCCATCCACGGTGCACGTTTCCGATGCCGAGCTCCGCAAGCTTGACATAGATCCCGCGGTGTTTGGCGATCTTCCTGTGGATGTCCAGCGAGAACAACTTGGATTAGCCCGACAAGCGAAGGCTGCGGGTGTCCCACCTATCAAGCTTGTCCAGCGGATAGTGATTAAGCCCTACAACAAACTACAGTCTTCGGCTTCCATTTACCGCCACCCTCCCCCAAAGGCAAACTATCCTTCGCCACCCTTGTTAAAACAACGGGGAAAGGAGAAGGGAGAAATGATCTGTTTTAGCGAAGCGGAAGATGTGCAGCGGGTAATTGAAGTTTGGGTGGAAAGCTTCAGGGAGTGTCCACCCAATGCACAAGACGTGGATAGTTTTACAAAGTTTCTGGTACAGAGTGTGGACAGTTCACGGTCGACCGATGTTGGGATGGAGAATGCAGTGCGGGCGATAAAGTGGTGGTTGGTGCTGCTAAGGAAGCATTGGGGTTTGTGGGAGAATTGCGAAGATGGCACCGAAGATAAGGATCAGTTAGAACGAAAAGATGCGATGACTCCGGAGTTTATTGGGAAGGCTTGGTGGAGGGCTTTTCGAAATGTAAAGAAGAAGGTAGATTCGATGGTGCAAAAGAAATTTGGCGGTCATTTATCTCTAAAATGAAAATATCAGGGATTGGCAACTACGAAACATTGGATGTACAATAATCGCACACTCTTGTGTATTCATAACCATAACCACCATCATTTTGCATATATCACTAATCACATTAGATTTTATTCAAACGTTTGAAACAAAAGAATCGTGAATCTTATGCCAAGCTCCACATCCAAATTTACCTCATCTCGTCGCTCACTCTCTCTGGTAGGCATCGTAAGGTTCGTATACAGGGCCCAACATTGGTTGACCTGATGAGTGCGTATGCAAGTGCGTGGCAGCTGGCCTCACATCCAGTTTCATTGCTTTTGCTTCATAATTTTCAGCCACAGGTGCACTCCATCCGCTGACGGAGTAAACGGAGCGGGACGCCAGGTATGCAAGCAACTGTCATGTAAAATCAGCCAAGGCATAGCTGGTAGTCAATGTGGATGATACTGACATTCTCCACCAGTAATAATAGTGCCATTGCAGCTGCCATGATAATCAGCCTGATTTAGTTTCAATCAAGTGAGTAGATTGTCGCTCGGCTAAGATAACTAAGAATATGCTCACAGCAGTTGGCCCTTTGAAAGGACAAGCCTCCAAATCAGAGAGTTCGTGTAATTTCCGTTGCTATCGTAAATAGGCTGTAATTCTCCGATGTCCAGAAAACCAAGAGATAGGATGCCGGTGCCAGCAACGAGTCGGTTGATGATCAGAGCCCATTCCCAATGGTCTGGAACAAAATATAAGGTTGCAGATTGAGTTAGAATGGAGAGTCGATTCCACGCACCTCGAGGCCAACCTCTGATAAAAGACATCAAAACCAAAGCAAGTATTGCAGATCCCTGACGAATGTAGCCAGTCAATTCTAGTAAAAGCAATAAGTGGTGCAAACCTACAGCGGCGGGATAAAACCACAGGGCAGAAGATCCTAGGTCCTTTATTATCCCATCCCTTATTTCATTGTAATCAGCCGCAGTGACGTTACTGAAGTCCTGGTTCTCAAAGACCGCCATTTCAGCAGCTAGCAAGCTTGCGGGATCAGGGCTGGCCTCAAGGGTCTGGAAGAGAATGAATGAATCTCTCCAAAGCGCACAGGAGCCGCATTACTCACTTGCAGTATATAATCTTGAAGGATTATATCCAGCTGCATTTCCGCCTCAGGGAGTTGACCAGGCCCAACGAAGCTCAAATAAAAATCCATTACGTCCTGCAGTGATATGCCCAGTTTAATGAATTCCTGATTTGAGGATGGGAAGTCGGAGGCTGTCAAATTGACGCCTGGATTCGAGTTCATAAAATCGTATAAGGGGGCTAACGCATCACCACCCCTTTTTGCGGCCGAGTTGAAGTTCTGAATTTAGCAAACGTTAGCTTTACGGCCAATTTCTCCACTCTCAGCCTTACCGCGAATCGAAGGGTGGTTGCAATGCCTAGAAATTTCAATTAGCATTGCACCCGCAAGGATAAAGATCGTCAATACGAGCCTTGTAGAGTTACGATCAAAGAGGACAGGAAGAAAAACTTGGCAAAAAAACACGATAAAACACGCTTTTTCCCCAGTCGGGTCGTTCTCCCAGGAGTAGCGAAATACAGTGCAAAATAACCAATGAATATCACAGATGCTGCGATGAAAATGGGGACACCGTTGGCGCCCAGTCCAGCATTTCCAACAATGGACTTGAATCCACCAGTAATCCTGTCTAAACCTGCACCGAGAATAATGAGGAAGACGGTACTATTCCGAGCATAGACGGCCTCTTTGGAGTATCGAACGAAACGAGGTAATTGGAGGGCAACATAATGGCTGACAATTTCCAGAAGAATCGGAAAGTACCACAGGAATAGTTTTAAGATTGACAAAGCTTTCGAGGGCGAACCAGTGGTATTAAGAATGCCGAGTAGTCCAAAGGCGGCCATGTAGCAGATTGAGGAAAAAATAAGAGGGATCATATGGGCCCAAAGTGACCGTCGGTTAATGTTTCTCGCGTGGTAGAAGACTGATACCACGCAAGGCATCAAAACATTAAATAACAAATTCGCGGCTTGAAGTGGATTAGCTTACTGACCTACACCGTATTGCGCCAACAACAGCAGCCTACTGAATGCCAAGACCAACGAAACACCTCTGGCATTCAACCGCGGCAAGCGCTGTTCCCGAAATTTGGAGGCGTCGAAGCCAGATTGATCATTTCCCAACAAGGACTGCAGTTGTACCAGACGAGCCTCTTCGGCGTCGTTTGGGGGGATTAGTCCATTCGTGATATCGAAATCTTTAGTGAACGCAGCCAATGCACTGAAAACAATGAGCTGAGCGAATACCCATATGCGATGAAGCCAATCGGGTTGTCGAAATCGTATGTTGTAGCACACTTGTGAGGCCCAGATCCACCACACGAATATGAAGTAGGCAACGTATGAGAGTGCATTGTCCCATTGTAATATGGGCGTCCCCTCACTATTGTAGGAGTAGTCGAGCGATCAGCCCAAAAGAAAACCTGAACCTGAGGGAGCAATATACTCACGTTAAGCTCGTGAAAGATGTGGTCATGGCAACATCGAGGAGCAAGTCTAGTTAATCAAGAATATGAGCATACCCTTGACTGGAATTCTTGACAGCGAAACAGACCTATCCAAGGTACTTCTTTTGGAGCCTTCACTCTCACTTCATTTTTCGAAAGTCTCTGCGAAGGAATGGGCTTTGAAATCAGCCAAAGTCTTAAGAAAGATATTCATACCCGGCTTGATTCTTCTCCTTCTCCTTCTCCCTCTTCCTCTGGTACGGCGTGTCCAGGTTTGAAGGGGGAAATAGAAAATTCGTATATCCTGGATGCTCGCTCTTTTTCCAAGGCATTCTGGTCAGATTCCGGCGGCGTCAACATTTCTTGCAACTCTTGAGGGCGTATCAAGATGAAGGGAGTAGATGCTAGCGGTAGGTTGCGCAACCGGCACCTCAAGTGATGTGCTGAGCACTTACCCCGATACCGGAGCGCCCGTTGTGATTGTGACAGGGAGCTTAGCCTAATATGGTGGAGGCCTAGACAGATCAACGGCGTTGATTCAATGCCGAAATATGTTTACTCTGTAAATCCAGACCCTTGTTTAGCCATGATACAGTAAACTCAAAACATGATGAGTACTGTACGAATGATGCGGTTTGGGTTGAGTCATGGCTAGTCTGGACAACTATCGGAGACGATCAAAATATTAATTCAAATTGAGGTCAGGAACTCTGGAATATGAATTCAAACGAACCCTTCTGTGACTGAAGCACAATACAGAACAATCGAACCAGGAGAAGTATGAAGGTCAACTCGCTCGGGATCCATCATGGCAAGTGACCTTGCACATCTCTGTCGAACACAAAAACGAGATAGCAAGGGGGAAGCCCAATACAGGAGAGCGAACAAAGGGTCGAAAGGGCCGTTTAGAGGCTATGTATATCCATTTTTGCGATGGACCAGCTTGTATCCCATGCACGAGTTCATTGGCTACTCAGCGCCCTTCTCATGGTAGTGGCACGCTGAGTATTGATTACGTCACTAATTACTCGTGAAACGAAAGAATCGTCAATCTTATGCTAAGCACTATATCTAACTCTAACTCATCTCTCTGAGGCTCTGGTAGGTATTATAAGAGTCGTATACAGGGCCTAACTTGGCTTGGCCTGAGCGGGGTAATCCGTGTGATGGCAAGCGCGTGGCAGCTAGCTTCGCATCCATGTCGATTACTTTTGCTTCGTGATTTTCATCCAGAGGTGCACCACTCCATAGATTGAAGGAGAAAACGGAGCGGGACGCCAGGTATGCAAGTATCTGCCATGTAAAATCAACCAAGGCATAGCTGGTAGTCAACGTGAACGATACTGACATGCTCCACCGTTAATAATAGTGCCATTGCAACTGCCATGATAATCAGCCTGATTTAGTTTAAATCAAGTGAGTAGATTGTCGCTCGGCTAAGATAACCAAGAATATGCTCACAGCAGTTGGCCCTTTGAAAGGACAAGCCTCCAAATCAGAGAGTTCGTGTAATTTCCGTTGCTATCGTAAATAGGCTGTAATTCTCCGATGTCTAGAAAACCAAGCAATAGGATGCTAGTGCCAAAGAAGAGTCGGTTGATGATCATTCCCCATTCCCATTTGTCTGGAACAAAATATAAGGTTGCGGATTAAGTTAGAATAGGGAGTCGATTCCACGCACCTCGAGGCCAACCTCTGATAAAACACATCATAACCAAAGCAAGTATTGCAGATCCCTAACGAATGTAGCCAGTCAATTCTAGTGAAAAGCAATAAGTGGTGCAAACCTACAGCGGCGGGGTAAAACCACAGGGCAGAAGACCCACGGTCCTTTATTATCCTATCTCTTATGTCATTGTAATCGGTTTGATTGACGAGAGTCAAGTCCTCTCCCTCAAAGACAGCCATTTTAGCAGCTAGCAACCCTGTGGGATCAGGGCTGGCTTCAAGGTTCTGGAAGAAAATAAACGGATCTCTCCAAAGTGCACAGGGGCCGCATTACTCACTTGCAGTATAATATCTTGAAGGGTCACATCCAGCTGCATTGCGGCGTTATCCACTAGCTCGGTCCCTACAACAAAGGTGTTCAAATAATCCACGACGTCCTCCAGTGATACGCCCAGTTTACTGAATTCCTGATTTGAGGATGGGAAGTCGGAGGCTGTCAAGTTGACGCCTGGATTTGTGTTCATAAAATCGTATAAGGGGGATATCGCATCATCACTCTTCTTTACAGCTGAGTTGAAGTTCTGAATTTACAAACGTTAGCTTTGCGACCAATGTTCTCTACTCCCAGCCTTACCGCGAATCGAAGATTGGTTGCGATACCTAGAAAATTCAATTAGCATTTGCCGCCACAAAGATAAAAAATTGTTAATGCGAGCCTTGAAGAGTCACGATCAAAGCGGACAGGAAGAAAAACTTGGCAAAGAAAAACGACAAAACGCGCTTTTTCCCCACTTTGCTTGTTCTCCCAGAAGTAGTGAAATGCACCGCAAAAAAACCAATGAATATCACAGAAGCTGCGATGAAAATGGGGACACCGTCGATGCCCAGTCCAGCATTTCCGACAATGGACTTGAATCCACCAGTAATTCTGTCTAAACCTGCGCCGAGAATAATGAGGAAGACGGTACTACCCCGATCATAGATGGACTCTTCCGTGTATCGAACGAAATGAGGTAAATGGAGGGCAACATAATGGCTGACAATTTCCAGCAAAATCGGGAAGTACCACAGGACCAGTTTTACGATTGACAGAGTTTTCGAGGGTGAACCACTGGTATTAATAGTGGAGAGTATCCCAAAGGCGGCCATATAGCAGATTGAGGAAAAGATAAGAGGGATCATATGGGCCAAAAGTGACCATCGTTTAATGTTTCTCGCGCGGTAGAAGACTGATACCACGTAAGGCATCAATTCGTGGATTGAAGTGGAGTAGCTTACTGACCTACACCGTATTGCGCCAACAACAGCAGCCTACTGAATGCCAAGACCAACGAAACACCTCTGGCATTCAACCGCGGCAAGCGCTGTTCCCGAAATTTGTAGGCGTCAAAGCCAGATTTATCGTGTCCCAACAAGGATTGTAATTGTAGCAGAAGAGCCTCGTCGGCGTCGTTTGGGGGGATTAGTCCATTCGTGATATCGAAATCTTTAGTGAACGCAGCCAATGCACTGAAGATAATGAGCTGAGCGAATACCCATATGCGATGAAGCCAATCGGGTTGTCGAAATCGTATGTTGTAGCACACTTGTGAGGCCCAGATCCACCACACGAATATGAAGTAGGCAACGTATGAGAGTGCATTGTCCCATTGTAATATGGGCGTCCCCTCACTATTGTAGGAGTAGTCGAGCGATCAGCCCAAAAGAAAACCTGAACCTGAGGGAGCAATATACTCACGTTAAGCTCGTGAAAGATGTGGTCATGGCAACATCGAGGAGCAAGTCTAGTTAATCAAGGATATGAGCGTACCCTTGACTGGAATTCTTGACAGCGAAACAGACCTATCCAAGGTACCTCTTGTGGGGCCTTCACTCTCACTTCATTTTTCGAAAGTCTCTGCGAAGGAAAGGGCTTTAACATCAGCCAAAGTCTTAAGAAAGATATTCATACCCGGCTTGAATCTTTTCCCTCTCCCTCTCTCTCTGGTACGGCCAGCGCATTTTTGAAGGGGGAAACAGAAAATTCGTATACATCAGATGCCCGCTCTTTTTCTAAGAAATTCTGGTCAGACTCCCGCGGCGTCAACATGTCTTGTATTTTGAGGGTGTCAAGTTGAAGGGCTCGCGGCGAGGGAGTGGATGCCAGTGGTAGGTTGTGCAATTGGCACCGCCATCCATTGATGAGTTGAACACTCACCCCGATGATCGGGCACCCATGGTGATGTGATAGACCTTATCCTAATATGGGTGGAGGGCCGACGGTAGCATCATCATCGAAATATTATTACCCCGTGAATCCCGATGTTGTAAACGATATGACGAATGTCGTATGCAGCAGTTTGGGCTGGGCTAAGGCTGGGCTGGACAACTAGCGGCGACGATCAACGTGGTAATTCAACATCAAATTGAGGTTAGTATCAACTCTGAAATGTGAATTCAAACGAACCCTTCTGTGGCTGAAGCACAATACAGAAAAATCGGACCAGGAGAAGCATGAAGGTCAACTCGCTCGGGATCCATCATGGCAAGTGACCTTGCGTATCTCTGTCGAACACAAAGACGAGATCGCAAGGGGGAAGCCCAATACACGAGAGCGACTAAGGGTCGAATGGGCCGCTTAGGAGCTACATATTCATTTTTGCGCTGGACCAGCTTGTATCCCATGTGAGTTCATTGGCTTCTCAACGCCCTTCAGACAGTAGTGGCACGCTACAGAAAAAGAACAAATTATCTCCGCTAGTAATTGATTGTTGTTCTACACAGTACCGTACTGTACATAAATTAGCATAATGCTACAAACGATTCCCAAGAGCGGTAACAAAGCAAATGCTACATTATAATAATAAAGGAAGAAAAAAGGAAAAAGAACATACAGACACCATCCCCTTTATCGTACAGTGAGTCCTGTACTCGCCGCGAACACAGGCGGTAATGGCCCAGCTATCTTCACTTTCTTCTTAGCACCACCACCCGCACCACCAGCACCTCCGCTCGGATTCCCCGTGGTCTTCTTCTTTTTCGCCGCAGGTTCTCCGGGGCCAGGTCCCGAAGGCACAACCGCCTCGCCATCAGCCATATCCTTCCTCTTCCCTTTCTTCTTCGATGCGTTAGCCGAAGACGTTCCCTTCGTGATTTGACCAAGTGGGCCCATCTTAATACGCAAGGGATTGGGCTGGTCATCAGGGAGAACGATAGGGGCAGTTTCTGGAGGTGAAACTGCAGGCGTGACGGCCGTCGGGACGCTAAGCAGAGCAGTAGCACCGACATTGGCGTTGATGGTGGTAGTTGGCGGCGGGGGCGGCACGGCGGCAGGGGTAGAGGCTGATAAAGCAGCAAAACGCTGCTGATAGAGAGGTTTCAGTAAGCCAATTTGGTCATCCACCTTGGTCGAGTTCAATGGGATGAATGGTGGTGGTGGTGGGAAGGGTGGCGGCGGTTCGGCCGGGTTTACGCTGCTCGGCAGCAAGAATTAATTATAGCTGAAGGTCAATGACAATGTGGATTGCACGTACGTTGAGGAGGTGTTTTTGTTTTCGCCCTTCCTCTTCCCAGTCCACAGTCTCTTTGGAACACTGAGACTGGCTAAACCGAGTTCTTCTGCAATACCCAGATCGCGGAGGCCAAAGAAGTCGTCCCCGAAGCTCTCCGTGAAACCACCGCTAGCAATGGTGTCAAACCTGACCAAGTAGGAAGTAATGCAAAACAGCGTACGTGACAAAAGCACTGTCTTCATCCTCTTCGTCTCGGAACAGGGCCTCATCGTCCAAAGCTTCGTCAACGGTCTGCAATAACCACAATAGTGAGCGCGAGTTTGTATACAAAAGAGTTGAATTGCTTACAGGCTCGCGATAGGCACCGACAAGTTTTTTCTCAAGATCACCCAACCGCGATCCGTATCGAATAACATCATCCTTGATGTACCGTTCAAGATCTTGAATTCTCGACGTTCCGCTTTCGAATAGCGTGTGAAGGATGATTTCCTGTGAAACGACATAGGTCCAGCACAACTCAAGTAACACGGAAATATTCTTTTTACCTCGGCCGTCATGCTATTCGAATACTTGTCGCAAAGAAACCGAATCGTCCGCCCTACGTTCAGCAGGTATTCCGATGTCACCCCAGCGAGCACGTCAAGTGCCACTTTGGATGTTCCTGTAGAACAAATGATTAGTTGAGATGGGAATTGCTTTGCACGTCAAAAGGCGTAGACCTTGGAAGCCGGCATGTTCTAAGACTTTCCTACCCATCCAGTTGATACATTTCTCGGCATTCTCGGCGCCCAATTCAATACCTGACCTGCGGGCCTTCCAGGGTCGCTCATCCACCACATCGTCGACTTCATCTCCTGCGAGAGCCTCTGGAGGTGCCATATAGGCCTCCCCATCTTCATTACTCACATTTGCATTCAGCGCCGCGAATTTGGCATGCGTACGACGAACACGCTTCATGGTCCGGATGTTATTATTCATGAGGGTGAGGAGAGATTTTTGGGGAGGCACGCTTTTGTTGCTTTGCTTCCGTTTCTTGGACTTGGCTTTCGTGGGCTTTCGTGGTACTTTTTGAATGGAAGAAGGTTGTCGTGAGGATGCGTATCGTATAACCGGAATGCCGTTTGCCATTAGGGTATCTGAGTGAACTGCTTGCCACCAAAGGTCTGTAATATCTTGATCTACGTCCGTAGCTTGCATTTGTGTGGTAAAACGTGGTCTTTTACGGACCCGATTATCAGAGATTCCATTTCTGCCAAAAAGGATTTGTATCAAGGGACAAGAAAATGAGAGTCAAGGGAAAAGACAGACAGTTTACGCTTCTCGCCAATTTCGCCATCCATAGCGAGAGACTCGCCTCCAGAGGAGACGGCATCGCTATCACTTTCGCATTCAATAGGAGGTATGAGATCTTTGAGTCGTTGAGCCAATTGGATTTGGCCAGTGTTACGGGCAGATTTCGAGAGAGTAGCTCTATCCATTTCGCGATCCAGCTGCAAAAAGGTGGTCATACCGGAGGGTGTTCGGATGATTGCCGGTGTGTCCCCGAAATCGATATTTCGTCTTGGTTTTGAGAGATTCTTCATGATGGGGGTTCCCAGTGTGGAGGAGGGTGTACAATGGTT
Organism: Porpolomopsis calyptriformis; assembly: GCA_951640195.1. Classification (NCBI taxonomy): domain Eukaryota; kingdom Fungi; phylum Basidiomycota; class Agaricomycetes; order Agaricales; family Hygrophoraceae; genus Porpolomopsis; species Porpolomopsis calyptriformis. The sequence goes on along the minus strand of OX621166.1, from coordinate 571,687 downwards.
TGAATATCCATTCACTAATCCGTTCACCTTCGGCTGCATCCTTCCGAGGTCTGATGGTATTAAGGGATCCATGCGTTCCTTGCGGTCGGTAATATACTTGATTAATTTCTGAGATTTTGCTTGTAGACGGGTTGCGCAAAGTCGAAGGGGGTGATTCTGATAATGCATGATGAGTATGATGTATAAATTACGCTAAGTGGACCTGCCTCCGTGGCATTATAAGTGAAACAGTTATTCCAGATTAAATCCAGGTCGGCCATAAATTCCTGCTTTGACTTGTATTGCTTTTGCTTCACTTTCTTGAGCATCGTCTGGAGATCCATTGGACGGGAGATGACTGAGCGAAGGTTAGTCCTGTCCGCTACGAGGAGCTGAGCTTTACCATCGTAGTAATCCGGCACGTCCGCTCTCGACACGGGCTTCAGGAACGCTTCCGCATCGCGATTATCCTGGTGGCACAGTTGAGTACGGTGTGGCACGCGAAGGATGGGCAAGTACCATTGTAATGGTTCGGAGGTCAAGCAGAAGACCTTCAAGGGAGTCGTAGAATGGATCCGATAGCTTAGCATCGCAGCTCTGGCGCTGGGCGGAGACGTCATCGAATTGTGTTTAAGAAATCAGGTAGACCTTACCCGGGCTTCCTTGACGGTCGTTAACAAGAGCTTGAGATCAGTATTTGAGGAGAACTTGACCTGACTCTCGGTCAGTGTTCTCAGGAGATTCTGTAGGGCGAAATGTAAGCGAAATGGAGGCTGGATGGTGGGTTCCGCTCACGTTCATTGCGGCGAGTGGCTCAATGCATTGAAATTGTGATTCAAAGATAATTCACTCAAAAGGTGGTTAATTTAAAGCTCCGATTAAAACTATCGGAAAATGCCGGTTAACTACTGGGGGGAGGAGGAGGAGGAGGTCGAGGTCGAGGACTGGCCTCGACGATCAAGGCACAAGCACCGACACCGGGGATGGAGTCGACACGAGAAGTGAGCGCGATGATCGGTTCAACGACGAGTGCGCGACTTGGAATTATTCATCCCAATGCATTGCAGAAGGCACCCAATACGCTGTGCCGCATCGCTCGTCCTGCTCGTCCAACCAACAAAGACCGTCGTTGACTAACATATTGTCCAACGCAGCATGTGCCCGCTCCCGAGTCCAGCCGTGGCGTTCCACCAAGATATCGCTCACGATCCGACCACCTTCCTCTTGGGCCATGGCGAGCACCACGGCTTGGTCCTCATTCAACTCCTTTACCACGCTCCTTACCATCTTCTGTCCGCGGCCAACGTCGATCACCTGGTAACCGGCGCCCAACGGCTGAAGGGTCTTGATGCTCCTCATCACGTCGTCCTCTGTTATGGCCCCGCCGGCGACGCCCCGCAACTTGCTCACGAGCCTGATCAACTCGCTCATCTCGATCAGTCCCCCGTTCCGCTCCCTGGTGCTGACGCAAACATCGACGATCTGCACGCCAAGCTCGTACTGCCAATCGGACATGCCGAGCATCTCGGCCCACCAGCCGCCCTTGCGAGGGCCGGCGAGTGGATCTACGCCAATAGAAGAGCACATCTGTTGAAACGCACGCCTAAACGTCGGATCGCTTCTGATAGACTGTCGGTGTGTTGCTGCGAAATGAGACAAAGCAGCTCGGAACTGGTTGAGCTGGGAAGTCAAATTCTCGACTTGCGTTTGAGATATCACCGTCGAGAGCTGAGCGAAAGACCGCTTTGACCGTTCGTGACGCTCGAAAGCGGCCAAGCCAGCTCCACCCAGTCGATGCATTGACCGACGTTTGAAAAGGAATTTATTTTTTTTGATTTTATTATATAATAAAACAGCACGCGTCGCGTCAGTTCCCTTTTGTCCCTCCTCCATCCCGACCAGCAGTTTGCTCGCTGCCACAACCGTTCATGAACGCTACCAGTTCTGATTTCTAACTAATTTTGCTCGCGTTACGCTCTCAATCAACCTCAAAGCCCCTTCTTGAACCATCTCTATGGCCGGTCTCAAAAATTCACATTTCGGCAAACGTTTGCTCGCATCACATCAGGATCCTGCAGACGATCCTCCGGACCAGAGCCGTCCACGCATAAATCCAATATTTGGCGTCGCTCCCATCTCCGTTTCCGCCCCACAACTCGATGCTCCGGCTGTCGACAATGGTGGCCCACCCGAGTCTCCTGTCGAGCGCTCACGAGCCGGGAAAGATTATGGCGACAGATTCCTTCCTTCGAGAGATACAGGCGACATCCGAACAGCCTATCATCTCATGGACGATGTCGATCCCCCGACGCCCTCAAAGAATAGAATCATCCCCTCAGAATCCGACGCACTAAAAGGTATATCACAACTTTCCCCGTCTACCTCGCTTTCTGATGTACGTTTTTTTTCACAGAACAAGCTAACGCCATCTTTAACTCTGTTCTTCATACCGAAGTCACACCAGCTTCCCCCTGTCGCCCTGCATCACCCACCCGTCCTCAGCCAGTTGCATCGACATCAGCCATCCCTCCCTCAACACCAAACCGAAAACGAATCTTTGTATACAACACCCCCTCTGCTTCCACCCCCGCCACTCCCACTCGCCGGCTCGACGCTCCCACCGATGAAGCGTATTCAATGAGCCCCGTCCGTCCAGAGAGCCGTCAGCTGCTAGAGAGCCCACGGCGAGACTTACGTAATGTGTGCAAGACTCCATACCGAGTCCTTGACGCTCCAGATCTTGCCGATGATTTCTACCTAAACCTTGTTGATTGGTCGAGTACAAATGTCCTTGGTGTAGGACTAGCCTCGTGCGTTTACCTGTGGACCGCACACAACGCTGCCGTCTCAAAATTATGTGACCTTGCGAGCTCAACTGACAAGATCAGTTCTGTCTCATGGGTGCAAAAGGTACGTCTCGGAACAACAACAACTCTCTGACCCCGTTCTAACTCAACTTTAGGGCACAACACTGGCAGTGGGTACGGTTGCCGGCCGCATTCATATCTATGATGCCAGCACCCTCCAGCTCCAAAGGACGTACCTACAGGCACACACGCAACGAATCGGCGCACTCGCGTGGAACACGCATGTTCTGAGCTCCGGGTCCCGCGATCGCATGGTACACCATCGTGACGTGCGTGAGGCTACTGTACGACCATTCAAGCGATGCACCGGACATCGGCAAGAGGTGTGTGGGCTCAAATGGAGTGGTGACGGCGGGCCACAGGCTGCAACACTTGCGAGCGGTGGAAATGACAACAAGGTGTGCATTTGGGACCTTCGGGGATCAAGACAGGCTGCCGGCCTCGGAGGGTCGGGAACCGCAAGAGGAAGGTCGGCTGGCAGCGCTAGTGGGAGTGCGGGGGAGGAAGGTGGTCCAGGAGATGCGCCTCTCTGGAAGTTCCACGAGCATACTGCGGCGGTTAAAGCCCTTGCTTGGGATCCGCACGTTTCAGGTGTACTTGCCACAGGTGGAGGAACGCAGGATAAGCATATTCGATTCTGGAATGTTACTCATGGGTCCATGCTTACTCAGCTGGATACCGGCAGTCAAGTATGTTTTGGCCTTCACTTTCCTCCACGTGCCAGAGATTGACTTGGCGCGGTAGGTCTGCAACCTTATTTGGTCACTCACATCACACGAACTGGTCTCAACCCATGGTTTCTCATCCACCACTGCACAAAACCAGATCTGCATTTGGAGATATCCCATGCTGAACATGGTGGCATCGCTGACGGGACACACGAACCGCGTGCTATATCTTGCCATGAGTCCTGACGGGGAAACGATCGTGACAGGTGCCGGGGATGAGACCCTCCGATTCTGGAATGCTTTCCCGAAGAGAGAGGCCATGGAGTCTAAAGGAGAGAGTAAAATGGATTATAGTCGGCTTATTCGGTGATCGTCGCTGGTTCGATCTCCTTGCGGTCGGCAAGCATTCTTCCTTAAACTCTCAATCCTCACGAAAACCTCATTAATCGGGCTACAATCTATCCCATCTTTGTTCATGTCGATATTCACGCCTGCATGCATCACTGTCCGTCCAACATCAAACTCACCTCTCCGCATAATTCCAAACAATGTGTATCGAAAGCAATACTATGTCTAGCTATACCAGCCCCTTCTTTTCTTCCACCTTCCTCATCGCTCTTCCCTCTCTGGTTTTGTGGTCTCCGTGTTTTTCCCCTGTATACTTTTGATTTGAAAGTAGAATCTTTGACAGTGAACGTGACTCGAGGGTGTGACTCTTTCATTGTCAGCGCGAAGATAAATTTATTATTATTAATAAATTCATCTTTATCACACTCATGTCGTACGGAGTGCGTGTTTCCACCTAGCGTGCAAGGGTTTGTATCTGATTTCAATTTACTCATATAACCTGTCTGATTTCCAGTACGGAGGCCCGCCTCAGTCTGGTGGTACTGGATACAACGCATCTTACAGTGGAGCACCTCAATCTGGCTATGGCCCGCCTCAGGGTGGACCGCCTGGAGGTTACGGGGGAGGAGGTTACGGTGGGGGATACGGTGCACCAACAGGAGGGTATGGCGCCCAAACAGGGGGGTATGGCGCCCAAACAGGGGGGTACGGCGCCCAGGGAGGAGGATATGGCGCCCAGGGTGGATATGGAGGGGCGCAAACGTATGGCGGTGGTGGATTTGGGGCTGCTGCACGCCCTCCGCCGCCTGGTGCAGATCCCGAGTACGTCCGAAGCGAACCTGTTCAACTTCTTTTTTTTTTTTTTTTTTGGCGAACTTTCGGTGTTGCTGATCGCGGAACACACTTTTTTTTTTTTTGTTCAGAGTATGGGAGCTGTTTACCCGGGTGGACAGGAATAGTTCTGGCGTGGTGACTGCATTTGAACTACGTATGTCTCCCCCTTTTTTCCCCTTATCTGCCGGTTGATTCGATAATGCCGTTTAGAGAGCGTGCTTCTCAATGATTCGACCGACAGGCAAAGCCGTGTGTATCATCCATGACCCATGGTCTCCCCCTATTCTGAGTGGCTACATTCGCAGAATTCGACATTGACACTATTAAACTTCTAATGTCTATCTTTGTACGTTCTTTCTTTTATCGCTGCAGTTTCAGACACTCACGCTTCTCAGGACGTCCAACGCAACGGAACCATCGATTTTACCGAGGTCAAGTTTTTCTCCCCGTCGCTCCTGTCTATGTTAGCTCAATGCATCCCTGTAGTTTGTTGGTCTTTACAAATATATCAAGGTCAGTCCTATGCAACTCCCAGCGTTCTTGCCTTCCAACCCATTATTTAGGACTGGCTCGGCGTGTTCAGTTTCTTCGACCAAGACCGCTCCGGCACGATTGACGGAAGGGAACTGAGGAAGGCCTTGGAGAGATTTGGGTATGCATTCTACCTCCTTCTATCTATCACCTTCGCCCGTTTGACAAGAGTCCTGGATAGATACACGGGCTTCTCGCCCCAACTCATCGACTTGCTCGAAAAGAAATACTGTGCGCTCATTCCTGTCTTTTCCTTTTTCGTGCGACATGCATATTGATATCCACATCTCTTTTAATGACTTTTCTGTGGCGGGTGCAAAAGCAGCTTCAACGAACCCTCGTCACGGACCTCCCGGCATATCCTTCGACCATTTTATCTGCGCTTGCGTGCATATCAAGCAGCTCACGGATGCATTCAGGCGGTTGGATACGGATAACGATGGGGTGATTCAGATCAACTATGATTCGTTCATGCATACTGCTTTGAGTTCGACGTAAACGACAACGTATGTATTTTTTTGTATATGGGCCTAGTGTGTTCTTAGTGCTAGATGCCGTGTATGATAAAGTGAAGGCCGTTTTTCAATGAAACGTTTACATCGCAACTATGGCTTACATAAATTTACAGAATCGTCAAAGAAATCGAACTAGCATCTGTCCTCAGCGTTGCCAAAGTCGAGGTCAACGTCGACGTCGACGTTGAACGTGTGATCCCCTCGTCGCGGACGGATTCATGATGTTACGAAGCAGGTACCTTAGCACCCCACCGGCATACGCGTTCTCTTTTGGGAAGAATTTCCCATTTTTTATGGTGTACTCGCTGAGTTCCACCTCGGTCCTGAACATATGCACGGGCTTGCGAGTGTTGCGTATATCAACGAGATCGACAAGGTTGACATGGGCTTGGCCGACCGCCTTTACTTCGAACTCATCAGTGGCGATGTCGTGGGAGGCGACAGCTTATCATCCCGCACGCATCTCTCGACATTCCTCTAAGTTGTCTGGAACCGGCGAAATCCTTAAGACTTGGCACAGGTTCTGCCAGCAACTCAAATCGTTCAAATCCGTTCCATAAATCTCGTTAAATTGTTGGGCCATGGCATCGTTGAGGGCCTCTCGGGCCTCCTCTCTTTCCGCATTGTCTCTGCGCCAGGAAAAGAAATCGCACATGCGGTAGAACTCCGACATTACCGAAGCCGTCCGGTCGTAGGGGAATAAAGGATACTGAGCAAAAAACAGGTCGAGATACGATCCGTGCATTCGATTCTCGGACTGGCTTGGTCCTCCCCCTCCTCCCCGTTTACCCTATGGGTGCACCTCAATCTTTTTGTGAAAGATATCAATGATGAATTTCCTCACGCACCTTTCGGCGTTTACGAGAGTTACGCTTACGATTATTTGGAGCCAGCGACATTCTTCCAAGAGCCTTTTCCGTTTCTGAAGGAGAAGGAAGGTGTGGAGCGAATCGCACCTACTCCCTATCAAATTCTCACAGTCCACAAAGAGGCGCCCACAGGTCATTTTTTCCTAAACGAGAAGTCGAGTCTTCACAGCGGTTACAGTATAAGACGCAACGTGGAAACTTAACTAACCCCAAAACTATCCACGCTGGTCGGTTTTCGACGCGTTCTCTCGTCCGCCTCATCACGCCGTACCATCTTACCTTTTCAGAATGTTCGCGGAATCTCAAAATTTCCATTCGTTGGAAAACAGTATACAGATCTCTGTGTACTGTTTTCCAACGACAATGTTGTATACTTGATATATTGGCCTCAGCAGGGTTTCATTCCACATCCTGTTTTCACAACTGGCGAGTGACAATATTGGCGTTTATGCGTTGGTTTGCAGCATCATATGAAGTCCAGGTATGAACGCGGAGCACGGGACGTTAATTGACTCGAGTTCGAACTTGAGCTATACATTTGCCTCGCGAAAAGTAGAGGGATTGTTCGTCCTCCCTCCCTTGAGTTTTCTTCGTCTGTCAACAACAACTGAAGAGGCCAGATCCATTTAAGAAACACACCTAATTAATCCCCTCTTCAACAATCAGGTCTTCCAGGCAACCTTTGAAGTTCGGAATCCCATGTTGAACCTTCTACAATTGCCTGTCGAAGGAGAACTGCCTGGTGAAGAGTTAAAGCATCAAGTGATTAACTTACGTGACGAAGTTCCACCAGGGTCACATTCCCATGACCGTGACCACCGCGAACAAAGACAACTCCTTCACGCAGCTTTTGTGATGTATTTTTATGTGAGAGCTAACTCTGAGAGACACCCACTTGTGGTGTTGGTTCATGGACAAAAACGTGTACTCATCCGTACACCCCTGGAGTACCATGTGAGTCTCAATTCAGTTTGTGCACCTTGTTTTGTTTGTGAACTTGGGTACACATCCGCCACTAGGACATGGAAATTCTTGCCAGGGAAAAATTCAGGCTTGGAGACCGGCGGCCGGTGATTTTTTCAACCACCAGTCTTGATGCTTGTCAAGGAATGAGTGTTGAGATTGATGAGGGCGCATGGAGTCTGGTCCACCCATTTCTGGATCTCGTCACTGTCACCATGGTCAGCTCAGAATGCCACGATTCAGGTTCGTTTTATGTTGAAGCAATAATCTCTCACACAAGTACTAATCGCCAAGGAAAAGACCATGACCAGGGTAAGACTAGACATATTGGAATCACTGAACCCTTCACTTGTGTTAGCGAGCGCGCCCATGTTGCAGAAGGGACAAGTGACAATCGGCAGAGCAAGGAGGACCATGATAGATTGGAAGATGACTGGAAGGATGTGAGCAATGTTGAAGAGAGAGACTGCGGCACCACACCCTTGGAGGGCACCAGTGATTCTCATCCAAAACTGGAATCGGATGATGACGATGACGAGGATATATATCTCCCAGAAGAGGGGGACTCATCCATGCTTGACCACGGAGACGCGGATGATCCAGATGCGACCTTCACTATAGACCTCTCGAAGACAATGGATGCAGATCATAGTGATTTTGACTTGGAACTGCGTAATCTTGTGAAGGACGAGCCGCAAGATGCAGATATCAAGTGTAGTGTTGTTGATTCACTGGAGAAAGGTAAAGCCCATCTAAAATGACGCGTTAGCTTAGCCTTGCTTTTCTTACATTCAGCTGCTTAACCAGAACATGTAAAAGAGACATCTTTTACACCAACGACTGACATTCTGGTAGAGTCCACGGTTGAACCACAGTCAGCTTCACTGGAGGGTATGCTTTGACATCTAACTACCCAACTGTTAACATCTGATTATCATTCAGATGCCGCCAATTCACAACTGTCTGAACCACCAGATGAAGATGACAGGTACCTCGTCGAGGTCTCACACATCCCTTCTGGACAACATTCCTTCTTCAGGACACGCCCCCGACATCGGGTTGAAAAGGTGCTCAATGGTGTCTGCAGATTCTTTAGTCTTGACTACGAGAAGTAAGCCTGGATTATTTACCGTGTGATGTGAACGTGCTTACCACTTCACTTATAGAGCGAACTTGGTACTGCTTGAATGTCCAGATGGAAGTTGCTCAGGCAAGCGTACATTAGCAAGGAAGGATACCATGAGCGATTATGGGATAATCGCAGGCTCGCGTTTTCTCGTCCTCATCAGCAATTGAGACATTATTCAAACTGTACGGAGCTTCTCTGAGTGTTGGAATGTATTAATCGGTTTCAATTATGCAAGACATAACCAATGTTCGAACCGAGAAGACAACCAGCGCCAGCCAATACTGAATATACTTCTTCGTTCATGCCCCGCCCAAAATGGCAACAGCTTCTCTCAAAATGGTAATTACATTATCTAATACACCGCTGAATCGACGACAATTTAAATTGTGTCATGAAATTCAATATAAATAACCCAATTTCTCAATGGGAATCAACAAGGCCCATCCCTCCTTCCCAAAACCTCGCTTTCATTCATGTCAACTCATCTTGATACACCCTCCGCCGCTTCAATTCAGCCTGCAGCCACAGCCGCACCCTCTCCCCTTCAAGGGGTCGAAGATCCGCTCGAATTAAATACTCTCCAACCGTCTGCAATGCCTGATCCCCAACCATCTGGAAGTGACGCGCAGGCTTCTTCCCAAAACATGTAGGTCCACCATGTGTTTAGGTTTCAGATTATGTCTAAATAACCTCCAATCAGTATGGTGACGATCAAGAGATGGACGGATTACAGCAAGTCGCAGAAAATATCAGAGGACACCATCCGTCTGAGGCTGTACATGCCTCTGCTGATGGGAGAGGACATTTGTAGCGGATGCACATTCGTGAGTATTGAATATTTTATCGTCGACTTGTTCTGAATATATTCATGACATGGCAGATGATCCTCAATGGTCAAATCAGATGCATTCCAGCACATTTATCCTGGTCCACCATCGCAGCCCAGTTGATTGATGCAACTGGTGCACTCGTTGAAGGTCGCATTGCCGAAATTGATATTTACCGTGAGTTGTCTTAAGTTCTAAACCTTGCTGTCGGACATAACATCCTGTAGTTAAACCGGCTCCGTTTCAATACCGCCTATTCCGTGCGCTGGTGATTCTTACCGGCTTAGCTGCTGCTGCAGGTGTGGTGACTCTCGCAACAGTCCCAAAATTCCGAAGATTACCCATTCCGTATGCCATTATTCTTGTGTTTATTCTTATGTTTTCCCTGGCACTCCTACGGGCCAGGTTCACACCTGATAGGCCGTTTTTATTTCTTGCGGCAGTATAATCCGCACAACAACAGCAATTGTCGGATAGCGAGTGGATTAATGAAAGCACCTTTCGTTTGAGAGACTAGCAATCCATCAGATTGCGTTTAGATGATGCGTCTTAGCGCCCGCTTACCTCGTTGATACACCATGCCCGTGCACTCATAAGATAATGCTGGATTTGAAGAAATCTTCTCCTGTTCCTTTCTCATACTCTCTAACTCCTTCCGGGCTTCATTCCTCTCACGAATTACAACCTCCAGCCGCTGTTGTAGCATTACATTGTCCAGCTGTTCCCGAAAGCCTTCATCTCCCCGACCAAAATTGAAACCATTTCGTCGCCTTGAAGGCACGCCATCACCTGCGATCGTCGACCCAGCCATCTACTTGAGGCGTGTTGCATTAACAATTTGAAGCCAGTGACCGACATGGCCACTGATGTCACCATCAGGGTCTGGAAGTAGATCGCTTTCCCAATAACATGTCCATAAGTCTCTCCCTGTTAGAGGCGTTGCTTTCCAGGAAGATGGTAAACTTGGGATGACAAATTGGTCGAGATACCCTTGGATTTCCACCAGCGAGGCCACAAAACCAAGGTGCGCCTTACTTTTCTAGAGAAAATATACCGTTTCAAACCCTATCACCACGAATACTATGCCAAACCTGCACGGCGCAAAAAACATGGAATATTTGCCCCCCACCAGTATTGCAGTAGAAGGTGCGACCGATTGCATTCAGCACGTAGAAATAAACCTTGAGGTAAGTGTTTGGCTTGGTGAACATACGTAACACACCTCAAAGTAAAATAGATATCGGCGCAACTTGACCATATGGCCAGAAACAAGTGCGTTTTTGTCAGATTCTAGTTGGCGGTGGCATCTGGCACTCCGATTCTGCGGCAACATTTGTCAGTTGAGACGTCTCGAGGGTCATACAAAGATTTATTACACACATGATGGAAATAGTCACAGCGGGTGGTGGCCATCATCCATCCCCTAATATATCTCGCCCTCAGGATCGGGATTAATATCAACTGCAGCTGGACCGATGTATAGCCCGTCCGGTTCGGCCACATCCATAATTTCATTCAATTTCGGGTCATCGATCCAATCATAGCAATCTGGGCCTAGATTCCAGGTACACTTGAACCGACGCACGGCGCAGAAGACTGCGTGGGGTGTTCTTCCACGAGGTCTCGACCCGCTGAGAAGAGCGTGCTGATCCTTGTTTTGCACAGCCTTGTACACGGAACTCGAACACCCCTTAGTGTAGATGATTCGCGAGCCCACGGAGGATTTACTGGCGGTGTTTGGAGGGGTGCAACTGATTTACTAAACCACAAACCGAGGCAAAAACCGTTAACCTGGCATTGCGCGATCAAGTCAGAGCTGCACAATACCACAAACTAATAAGGTGCATATGGAACGCCGTACATGCCACATCCAATTTTCTCACTTTATTGCTCACACTGGGTAGGCATCATAAGGGTCGTATACCTGGCCAAGGCCTGAGTAGGGCAATCCGTATGACGGCGAGGACATGGTAGCTAGCCTCACTTTCATGTCGATCGCTTTGACTTCGTGGTTTTTGACCAGAGGTATGCCACTCCATGGATCGACGGAGTGAATGGAGCGGAACGCCAGGTATGCAAGTATCTGCCATGTGAAATCAACCAAGGCATAGCTGGTAGTCAACGCGAACGTTACTAACCCGTTCTATCATCAATAATAGTGTCATTGCAATTGCCATGATAATCAGCCTGATTTGGTTTCAATCGAGTGAGTAGATTGTTGCTCGTCTAAGATAACTAGAAACATGCTCACAGCAGTTGGCCCTTTGAAAGGGCAAGCCTCCAAATCAGAGAGTTCGTGTAATTTCCGTTGCTATCGTAAATAGGCTTTGATTCTCCCATGTCTAGCAAACCAAGCAATAGGATGCTAGTGCCAAAGGAGAGTCGGTTGATGATCATTCCCCATTCCCAATTGTCTGGGACAAAATATAAGGTTGCGGATTAAGTTAAAATGGGGAGTAGATTCGACCCACCTCCAGGCCAACCTTTGATGAAAGACCTCAAAACCAAAGCAAGTATCGCGGATCCCTAACGTAGCCAGTCAAATCTAGCGAAAAGCAATAAGTGGTGCAAACCTACAGCGGCGGGATAAAACCACAGGGCAGAAGACCCACGGTCCTTCATTAGACTATCCCTTATGTTATTGTAATCGGTTGCATTGACGTCAGTCAAATTCGCGTTTTCAAAGACCAGCATTTCGCCGAAAAGCAAACTTCCGGGATTAGGGCTGGCTTCAAGGTTCTGGAAGATAATGAATGAATCTCTCCAAAGTGCACAGGAGCCGCATTACTCACTTGCAGTATAACATCTTGAAGGATTATATCCAGCTGCATTTTCGCGTTAGGGATTAGACCAGTCCCTACCACAACGGTGTTCAAATAAGCCACTACGTCGTCCGGTGATACGCCCAGTTTACTGGATTCCTGGTCTGAGGATGGGAATTGGGAGGCTGTCAAGTTGACACCCGGATTCGAGTACATAAAATCGAATAAGGGGGTTAACGCATCATTACCCTTCTTTACGGCTGAGTTGAAATTCTGAATTTATGAACGTTAGCTTTGCGGCTAATGTTCTCCACTCTCAGCCTTACCGCGAATCGAAGGGTGGTTGCGATACCTGTAAACATGTGAGTAGAAATTTCAATCAGCATCGCTCCCACAAGGGTAAAGATAAAGATCGTTAATACGAGCCTTGTAGAGTTATAATCAAAGCAGACAGGAAGAAAAACTCTGCGAAAAAACACGACAACACGCGCTTTTTCCCCAGTTTGCTTGCTGTCCCAGGAGTAGCGAAATACAGCGCAAAATAACCAATGAATATCACAGACGCTGCGATGAAAATGGGGGCACCGTCGGTGTCCAGTCCAGCATTTCCAACAATGGACTTGAATCCACCAGTAATCCTGTCTAGACCTGCACCGAGGATAATGAGGAAGAGGGTACTATTCCGATCATGGATGGACTTTTTGGAATATCGAACAAAATGAGTTAAATGGAGGGCAACATAATGGCTGACAATTTCCAGAAGAATCGGAAAGTACCACAGGAATAGTTTTACGATTGACAGAGGTTTCGAGGGTGAACCACTGGTATTAAGAATGCCGAGTACCCCAAAGGCAGCCATGTAGCAGATCGAGGAAAAGATAAGAGGGATCATATGGGCCCAAAGTGACCATCGTTTAATGTGTTTCGCGTGGTAGAAGACTGGTACCACGCCAGGCAACAAAACATTAAAATAATAAATTCGCGGCTTGAAGTGGATTAGCTTACTGACCTACACCGTATTGCGCCAACAGCAGCAGCCTACTAAGTGCCAAGACCAACGAAATACCTCTGGCATTCAACCGCGGCAAGCGCAGTTCCCGAAAATTGGCGGCGTCAAAGCTAGATTTATCACCTCCAAACTCGGACTGCAATTGTAGCAGACGAGCCTCATTGGCGTCGTTTGGGGTGATTAGCCCCTTGGTGATATCGAAATCTTTAGTGAACGCAGCCAATGCACTGAAGATAATGAGCTGAGCGAATACCCATATACGATGAAGCCAATCGGGTTGTCGAAACCGTATGTTGTAGCACACTTGGGAGGCCCAGATCCACCACACGAATATGAAGTAGGCAACGTATGAGAGTGCATTGTCCCATTGTAATATGGGCGTCCCCTCACTATTGTAGGAGTAGTTGAGCGATCCGCTCAAAAGAAAACCTGAACCTGAGAGGGCAGATATACTCACGTTAAGCTCGTGAAAGCTGTGGTCATGGCAAGATCGAGGAGCAAGTCTAGTTGATCAAATGTGAGCGCCTCCTTGACTGGAATTCTCGGTAGTGAGACAAACCTATCCAAGGCACTTCTTTTGGAGCCTTCACTCTCACCTCGCCTCTCGAAAGTCTCTGTGAGAGAAAGGGCTTTAACATCAGCCAAAGTCTCAAGAAAGATATTCGTACCCGGCTTGAATCTTCCTCTTCTTCTGGCACAGCTAGTTTATTGTTGAAGGGGGAAATAGAAACATCGTATATCTGAGATGCCCGCTCCTTTTCCCAGGAATTCTGGTCAGACTCCCGCTGGGTCAACATGTCTTGTAACTCTTGAAGGTGTATCAAGTTGAGGGGCTCGCGTTGAGGGAGTAGGTTGCGAGATTGGCACTGATATACTGCACCCACCCCGGAGCGCCCATCGTGATGTGCCGGAGAGCATCCTAATACGATGGAGAGCCTAACGCGATGTGATAGAGCGATTGGTATTAGAGAGGGAAAAATGAACTTTCAATGACAAGATAAGATTGAATCATTGGCTCATCTAGACCGATCTAGCCGATTGCGGATCGAAACACACGCGCTGCAATCTCGGTAGTCTTGCCACGGTGTAATGCGGTGCAAGTCAAGTTGCCTAATTTGGTTTCAACGACAACGGGGCAACTTGCAAGGTTGAATGAAGAACACCTTCCTGTAGGTGTGCAAGCAAGTTGGTAAAAAGTGCTCAGAAAAGCAGCAGAAAGAGACGGAAAACAAAGATTGGACATTTGTGAATTCAACTATGACAGCGCCTATTGAGATCGGTAAGTTAAAGTGTCCATCGGTGAAATTTTCGAGCCAGTGTCAATCGGCATGCGAACCCAGACAAATCAAGGTACATCACAGGTCTTGAGGTCTCGAAAACTCAAACTGAGAACTCAACCTCAACCTCAACCTCCGCTGAAGCCACAACCACCCATTTCGGCAAGAAGCTCAGCACCTCTTCCAGAGCTGGGATCTTCCCACTCGTCTCCTTTATCCCAACACTCCCACTTTCATACTCTGACCATGTACACGCAATCCGCCCCGTCAATCCCGGACCATCTCCACTCCCTTTCGCCCCCTCATCCTTACCGTCCCCCCAATCAACATCAACAGCAAACGTCCTATCCCACGTCCGACTCCACATACTCAACCCTTTCAAACCACCCTCAGAAACTTCGTATCCCTTCTGCATCCTACAACTGACATCCGATCCAGCAACACAGTAGCTCGAAACTTCCCGATTGTCGAAATAAACTTTGCAATTCCGGGTGTTGGCACCTTTGATCGTCAACCGCGCAGTCGTCTTCCCAAGGCGTGTTGCATTAACAATTTGAAGCCAGTGACCGCCGACATCACCACTGATGTCACCATCAGGGTCCGGAAGCAGATCGCTTTTCCAATAACATCTCCACAGGTCTCTCCCTGTTAGAGGCTCACATTGGACGTTGCTTTTCCAGGAAGATGGTAGACTTGGAACGACCAATTGGTCGAGATACCCTCGGACACCCACTAGTGACGTCACAGCCATCAGAGTGGCGGACTCATTAGCTTCTTCCAAGTTACCGAGTGAGAGATTTTGACGAAAGTGAACCTTGAGGGGATCCTCCTGGGAGAACGGGAACACGAGCCAGTTGTATATTGTACTTGCGATGAATGCGGCGAAGACAAAGTATGTCAAATAGCGATGAAGCGTGAATGTGAATGGACCAAGTGGTAGAATGATCAAGACCGATAAGAATGCGACGAGCCCATAAACTGTCTTATCATCAGTAAACGAGCCAATGGCAGGAACAGAACACTAATAATTACCAATTATGGGACTACTCCCGTCTGACAACGTTTGCGGCAAAGCAGCGAGTAACAAAACAGCCACATGGATCGTCAGAATAACCGGGATCGGCACGGCAGCAACGACTTGCAAGATCCACCATGCGGCTGCCTCTTTATCCTGGCGTCTTCTTTGTGATGCTGGATGGTGTGCATGGTGTTGCTGAATAAGAGGCGTAGTTTCCGTTGGCTCTGTCTCAATCAAGGCACTTCCGTATTCCTCGGTTGCCTCCACACGATTGGTGGTATCATGAGCCTCAATTGGTCCGACCAATATCTCTTCTTCTCCACCATCTCTCAATTCCTCCGCCACATCCTTTGCACCAAACATGACTTCCAGACATCCAAACACGCAACCCAAGAATACCGCCAGATTCCACGCGCTCACAAAGTACAGTCCGCCGATACCCAGCTCTTTTCCCGCAAGCGTCGACAGGAGGAGGAGGATCCATGTAAAGATGTAGGTCTGCAGCAGCACTGTGTGTCGCGGTTGTTCTGAAAGCTGCGACCGGTCTCGGATGACGGGGACTCTGAGCGGTAGCACGGTGGAGAGGTAAGCGAGCGCGAGACTTGATGTGAGAACAAGATATGGTTGAGAGTAGATGATCTGACAAGCGTTAGCATCATAGATGCCTCAGTCGAGTTGCAAGATCCAACTCACGAATGGATTCAGACGGATGTACCCAAAGAAGAGCAAGACTTGCAGAGCTACGCAAATCGCCAAAGCCAGCCAGAACTTGACCCATCTTCCGAGCCAACCAAGGTGCAGAAACCATTTCCACAACAGAATCCAAAATGCAAGCCGTCTATTGCCTTGAACGCTGCCGTTTTCTTGGAGACGACGGTTGTATACTACGAGTGACTGCAGGGCGACCAGGAATATCATTATTGCGGGGCCGAACACAGCTAGGATCATGTTGAATGTGAGGAAGGCTTGAAGGGGAAACACGATAAGTGTGGTGCCGAACACTATAAGTCTATGTCAGCGGGTAGCGTTCCGCAGTGCAGAGCAACTTACAGTCAAAATATACCGCGTTCCTATCACCTTCCCCCGCACCAACTCGACTAACCAGAGCCTCCCCAGCTCCCCTCACTGTCTCCATCATCGCCCACAAAGCGTTCTTCCCCCCTTCCATACCAGAAATCGAATCATACTTGGTGTGATATTTGCTCCGACCTTTGTAAAACGCAAAATCCAGGCCATCCATACCGCTGCCGGGTCTCTGGGTGTAGACAGAGTAGTCAGTCGATGACCGGACGAGCCCTCTCGCGAATGCGTCGGCACAGATGACATTGGCATGGGGATGTGGCACGTTCTCGTTCTGGAACGAGCGGAGAGCTGTGATCGAGGTGGTTCTGAAAAGAATCGGCCGACTTTGGTTGGGTGAGAGAGAGAGAATAGTCGGTATAGTTTGTGCACACCTACCCTCCCGCCGCCGCGCCCTCCAGATTGAGAAAGGTGTCGGTGAGGTTGGACCATGGGTGCTCCAGAAAACTACCCGAGATCAGAGAGTCGCAAGAAGGACGTTCATCAAGGCTTACGCATGCGCCCCATGAAGCCCGTCCTCTTCGCCGTTGTTGATGTTGAAGACGACAGTCCTGCTTGGCCTGTTCTCCGCGAAGTACCTGATCATATGAAGTAGCACGACCACGCCCATTCCATCATCAGTCGCACCAGGGGCTGTTGCAACCGAGTCGTAATGGGCTGAGAACAGCACTCCCCCATGATCTTCATACAAAGGGTGAGATCCGTCAATCTTGACCAGGATATTGGTTCCTTCGAAATAAACCCCAGAGGATTTGTTCGTCGCCCACGACGCATTAGACACCAGGTCATCCGCAACATGAATATGGGGGTGTCCCGAGGTCAGATCATGCAGCCGAGAGAGAATGTAGGACCGGACGAGATCGTTGGAATGGGAGTTGTAGGGATGGGGACGGGCTGCGATCTAAGCAAATACTCAAAAACGAGGTTACCCAAACGATGAGGACTGCCTACTTGGTGGAGATCTCCATAGGCTTCCTCGAGGTCGAGGCTCAGACGACTCCCGCTAGGTGGGAGACTCGGCAACCCGTCTGTCACGAAAACGGCACAAAATATGGTTGCATAGACCAGGACGAGGAGCACCGTAGTTGGGATAGCCCTGGGGGCCAAGGCTGCCGAGAAAGCATCCAACGCGTTCATCTTCTGATCCAAGAAACAGACAGCATAAAATTGAGAGCATAGAACATAGCGCATAGACCGTAACAAGTTTACACTATTGTACACTTCGTTCCGCACTCCTCGAGCTAGTGGTACAAGTCCCAAACCCAATTGACAACAAGAGAAACTATAACGAGCACCAAAAACCAATTTATCTTTTCTGTCCAAGACCGCGCCTTGTCAACGTAGGACTGGTATTTCTCGGACGCGGCTCGGAACCAGCTCGGAAGGGGCGTGTGCGATTCGAGCAGGAGCATGCTCTGCTCCTTGATAGGCGGCCGAGTGGGGTCTCTGTACCACTCCAGGATACGCGTGTGCATGGTGAGGAGCAATGGGCCGTAAGTGTAGACGACCGAGCAGCAGAATATGATGTACGTCAAGATGGTGACGGCGGCATAACGCAACGCCCTGTTTACGAGTGTCCTGCGGGACGGATCACATTCTGGCTCAGGAGGGTGAGCGCAATGGAGATGAGGCGACGGGAGGGAGTTATCGCACCGATCACTTTCAGACAGCCTTGTCCCTCCGACAGGACACGGAGAGCGAGGGCAGAAAGTCGATTGGGCTTCTTCGGAACGAATATATCAAAGCGTGCGGGCTCGACAGCCTATTAGGTGATGAACAGAGGGGGTCAAGACAATCGAGGAATTGACTGACCCAACAATTCTCGAGGCCCCACATGAGCTTCAGTCGCCTCAGATCGAGTTCGCCAGAAGGATCGAGTGGAACGTCAGCTTGGAGGTCGTGTTCCTTACCTTCGCAGATCTTTCCGTAGTCGATGAAAAACCTAACCCGAACATGCCTTCATCGATGGGGGGTTAAATACGTAAGTCTAGGATGGTATGGAGATTGACAATACCCGGGGGGACAATTGCGACTGAGATAACCAGTGTAACCACGGCTCACATCCCAAGTATCGTCGATATGTTCTTGAGGGGATTTCGTAAGTAAAGATGGGTGGTTCCCCATGGTGTTGAAGCCCGAAAAGCCCCATCTACCAACTGAGTCACAATATATAGCTTGTTTGCGGGTGATAAGGCAGTATCGAAGCCACCGTTGGCAATTCCAATACAAGGTCGCATCGACGGACGTGAAGAAAAATACAAAGACGAGTTACTTGGGAAACCGCCACAATCGTGTTGTTGATATTTATTTGTGTCTTTGTCCAGAAAAGGAACTAGTACAATATACTCCAAAAACTACGCTACAGGTCGTGTATGGTCGTGTACATGCATTAATCAACGAATTGAGTACTCCAGAAACAGTCTGCCGGCCGTCTAGACAACTCCAAGTTCCCCCGAAATCTCCTTCTTCCTCTTCACCTCGTCGTCCTTCACACTCTTCCATTCGAAGAAATAAGACGCCACACACGCCACGCACACCACCGCCACGCTCACTCTAAACGCATTGACCAACCCAACCATATACGCCTGCAACACCGGCTCCAGCTTGTCCGAAATCCCCAACTTCTCCAGCACACTCCTGATTTCCGTCGCCCCAGCCTTCAGCAACAAGGTCGGGTCCAATCCAGGCACAAACCGACGCGTCCCGCTAATCACTCCATTCTGGAACACCGTTTGCGCCACAGACACGAACAGCGCACCGCCCAGCGTCTGGAAGAATATGACACAGGCGGTGCCGATCGGGATATCATCTAACGCGAGAACAGTCTGCACAGAGATGATCGGGATCTGGAACCCGACGCCGACCCCTGCGCCCGTCAGGACCTGATACCCGAACCAGCGTCCGAACGATGTGTCTACCTTGTATGTCGAGATCAACCCAGCGCCGATCGCGAACAGAGTCGTTCCGAATATGACAAAGGGGGTATAATATCCCACAACCGTGATGAGAACGCCAGTCACGATGGAGGAGAGCACGGTCGCGAGGAGGAGTGGGAGGACTTCGATACCTGAGCGGGTGGCTGACACGCCTTTGACGGATTGGAAGTAGAGCGGGAGGTAGAACACAAGCACAAAGAATCCGGCACCGAACATGACGGCGTAGACCGAGGCAGCGAGGACTGTACGCTGGGTCAGTATCCTTGGAGGAAGCGTCGCATGTTCTCCTAGTTTTATTTGGGAAAAGATGAAAATACAAATGAGGGCGCCAAATCCGACGAGGAGACCGATGATGCGGGAATTATTCCATGGGTAGGTCGCGCCACCCCATTGCAATGCGAGAAGAAGGCAAACAACGGCAGGGATAAGGATTGATGCGCCTATGAGGTCGAGCTCTTGGATACGCTCAGAAAACGGTTTTTGTGCATCATCGGACTTGGGAGGGCTTTTCACAACGAAGGCAACGACTGCGGCAGAGACTGCGCCGATTGGGAGACTGCGAGATGGAATATGATGAAACACACCATAAGAGACAGATAGTGGCACATACTTGATGTAGAAACACCATCGCCAAGATACGTGATCGGTGAATGCACCGCCCAGTAAGGGACCAGCGACAGAGGCAATGCCCCACATGCCTCCTATCAGTCCATATACCATCGGTCGTCTGTGAAGAGGAACTGCGTACTTGCGTGAGGAATAAACTACGTAAAGAGACGGATGAACGCACGGGAATAGGCCGAGATGACGATGGCTCCTGAGAATATCCCCCCGACACCAATACCGGCAATAGCACGCCCTACGATGAGCGTTGTACTCGAAGGCGCGGCGCCGCATACCAGAGAGCCGAGTTCGAACATGAAAATGGCCAGAAGGAATACTCTTTTAACCTATGATCGGCGTCTCGTTGAGTGCCCTGGTCTGCGGCGGGGGAGGGCAAGCAAACTTACGCTGAAGGTTTTGTAGACTCGTCCGAAAGTGGGTTGGAGGGAAGTGGTGGTGAGGAAGTAGGCCTGAGTGGCGTTTCAGTGGGAAGCTTGAAGTGAAACAGAGAGGATGGGACACTGACCGAACCGTACCATCCAATATCGCCTACGCTATTAAATCGATCTGTGATTCTAGGAATAGCAGTCGTGATAATCGTCTGATCGAGTGCGACTAGCAAGACAGCGAGACATAGTGCTGTGATGATAGTGACGAGTTTCAAGCCGGTCGGGTATTCGATGTCATCATCCTCCTTGACCAAGACGGTGTTGGACTTGGACTCGTCGTTGGACGACTTTTCGGCACCAAGTGCTTTCTGGTCGTGAGAGGTGTCATTGATAGTAGAGACGTTCGTTTTCTCGTCGTCGGGCATGATATTAAGATGTATGACTGAGAGGCTGACCGGGAAGGATCTGAAGGAGGAGGACCTGCTGTTCCGCAGGTTAATATAATACCACGAGTGGGAACGGCATCAGACGCGTCAGTCTGGCTGTGACTCGGCCACCGAAATATGTTGTCAGGTCAAAGGACTTATAAATCCGTTCAATATTAGTCATCTGCCGATTCCTCGTCAGCCAATAAAAAGTATTCCATGAGTATTCCATGAGTATTCCGATGCAAAGACGAACTGATATCGTATACCAAGCGAAGATTGTCCTCAATAAATGTCTTTTCAGAGGAAGAACGAGTTCGGCCATTTCCGATTGAAGACGCCGATCGTTTAGAAGGTCTGTATCGATCTCAGGTACAAAATGCTATTTAGCTTGCTTATTCATTCAATTTCCCCGCGTAATCCCACTTGTGACTCGATCCCTCCCAGGGGTCGTCATTTCGGTTGCTGCTGCTGGACATGCTGTCCAGAGACAATACTAATCCAATCTCAATTCACCTTATTCATCGACAGCAATCATATCAACTCACCTTCCCTTTCTTTCCCTTTTCCTTTCGCAACGTTTCTCGCCCTCTGCTTCCCCTTGCCCACATTCTCCCGCCTCAGCCTTTCCATCCTTCCATTCCTTGCCGTCTTTCTCAGCATGTTTGCATACGCCTGGCAAATCCCCTTCTTGCAGATATTCCCGTGTACGGGACACAGTTTCTCCTGAATAGGCACCCTCGGTAGCTGAGGGTCATCCCACAACGATCCCTGGCCCGTATTATCGCCCGCCCCCCACACCACATCCTCACCATCCTCTTCCTCCCACTGCGCCACATAGTCTAAGGGAATACCGGATTCGCCCGGCATCATATCATACAACGGCTCAGGCCCGATAGTAAGACCCGCAAAGTCCTCCGGCCGGAATCCGTAGTTACCAGAGGGTCTCGGTAGGTCGCTGCTTTCTCCACCTTCAGCAGGAAAATCGTCGTCCCACCAGGGACCTTCGGACATGGGACTGTCACTCCATATGAATTTCTTCGATGGCCCAACGGGCTTGGGTTTTAAACCGGGAGGGAGACTCGGGGCTTGCGTGCTGCTACCTGGGGTAGTGATTTCGGATGTTTTACCCGTAGAAGCCGTCCAGGGCGACGGTGTTGTGGTGCTGGCCGTATTCGGCGAAGTAATTACCGGCGTGTTCTTGTTCGCTACGATATCACGCGGGGAAGGTTCGATGCCGACAGTAAAGTGGATGTTTCTACTTACATGTAGGGGATTTCGATGTCTTGACAGGGCTCGTCTGGGTTGCCAAACGAGACTGCATTCTTTGGGGTGGGATGGTCAGGGACGCCAGAGCCTTTTTTCTGGAAGCAACGTGGACAGTTTTCGATGCAAGAGGGTCGTTTTTGGCATTCACCCAGTTTGAAGAGCCTGGAACTGTTAGAAAAGAGGTCAGGTCTATCAGCGCACGATCTTGGCAGGAATGAACCATTTTTGGCGTATACTACAGCTGTAAGCGATCGCTCGCTTTAGTTCAACGAAAGACGATCATGGAGATAGACTCGTACGAGCAGTGGCGTATTTGGCAGGCGGTGGGAATCTATCCTTTGGTAATGGACGACAGAGTGGTTTGTTTGTTTTATCTTCCACGGGCGGCGCACACCAGTGTGTTTGGGGGTAAGGGTAATTTGTGACCCTAGCCACAAACGTATGTGGATCTATTTGAAAACGAGCTGATCGTGCCCTGACGCACCTGTTAATTGGGTTCCAACCAAGGAACCAGGCTTCTTCGACGTAGATTCTCTTCCACCCTATGCATCTATTTAAAAACAAGAAGGCTCAGGAATAAATCCACTAACCGTCTTTCTGAACTTCTCTGCCCGTTTTGTAAAGACAATAAAAAACCTGGCTAACACGATCTTTCTCTTCGTTCGTTGGGTCCCTCAGAAAGTCGTTCCATCTGTGCTCGCCCAATAAGCCATCGATGCCTTCATAGGTCTTCTCGATCTCAAGGATGACCATTCCGCGAGACTGGCTCACGAGGGTGTCAATTGCAAATCAAAAAAGGCGCGAAGGGCGCACTCTAGGTTTATGAAAAAATGCATAGAAAGGCTTCGTAGCGGTGCAGCATGCAATCCAACGGGCGAATTGGACCCTGTCGGCGGCCAGTTCCCAGTTTGCGTTGAGAGGATACGGATGATGGACAGTCAAGTATTCCGGCTCGTCATCCCCAGGTGGGGGTGTAGCCACGCGCTTAGGCATGGTGGGTGAAAAGGCTGGGGGCGTGGTATCTGATCAGTCTGACATTTTAATACTGCAACGTGTGCACAATAAGGCGTTCGGACTATGAATAACCGTTCTTCTCCTGATAGCGCTGATCTTTGCTGAGTGATTTTTGCAGAACAATGGCCGTCGGACAAGCGGTTGAAGGGCTATCATCCCCGTTCTCCTCATACATCTTCTGGCAACATTCGTACAGTTTCCGCAAATGACGATTACACTTTTCCGGAGAATACGTGTGTTGGGAAAGACATGCTTGGAGCGCGCAAGCTTCGAAGCTCATCAGTCAAGAAGAAGAGTCATTGAAAGCATTCAAACCTTCCGTCTGGCATGGCTGCTCTGTGGACTGAACAAGATTCATTCCAGCACAATCAAGCCGACCTTGCGATAAAATACGGCTCATGACCTCATGTCACGTGATGTATTCCAAATCAATTTCAAGTGGCTGTTCACGACTCACACATCGCATCAAATTTTGTCTCCTCTCCCTCATTTTCTTCTCTCAAGTTAGGTGATGGCGCCCAAATCCTACCATTTTCAACGGGCAAACTCCACAGCGCCTCCTCCTGGTTTAGTTGGAGGCGCCATTGGTGCTGCGATTGTCCTCATCGCAGTACTCGCCTTTCTTGCTTTCGTTTTTTGGCGGTGGGGTAAGAAGGATCATCAAGAACGGCTGGAACGTCCTCAATTGGGTGAAAAGCCACGTACCCCATTCAACTTTTCACTTCCACAACCCCGCACTGCATTTAAACTTCCACTTCTACAACGATTTCGTCACCGTCGAACCGATTCGGATGCTTTACGTTTAGAGCCTCTCCTTTCAGCTTTTCAACCTCCAACCCAGTCCACCTCCAGGGTTCATTCGACTATCTTGCGTTATCGTTCATTGGACCTTGAACGCCACCCTCATGTCGAGGACGTACGTCTGGTTGCACCAGACGTAGCTCTTGTTATTCCAAGCCTCAATAATTCTAAAGACAATTCCCGTCCTCTTCTTTTGGACGCTCGGGAAGGAGCTAAAAATAGTTCACCTCCGCTCGCTAATGATCTAACATCGACCAGTCATGATACCAACCGCGACCCCTCGAAACCTCCGGATTCACCTTCGCGGTCGAGCTTCACCTTGAGTCGATACCTTCCGTCTTTAATCATCCCTATGGACCCCTCCTCTCCTTTATCCGCATCCGCCGTTCCTTCCTCTCACTTCACCCCAGGCTCCGGCGCCAACCACGAGGAGGCTCTGTCTTCATCATCAGCCCGCGATTCCTCGCATGCTCATTCAATCTACGGGTACTACGCTGGTATTGATAATACTCCCGTCCCCGCCGTCCCTCCTCTTGACGTCTCGACCGAACCGCTCGAAAGAAGTGAGACGCTCGTCGTCACTCATCTCTTGAAAAATCGCGTTGGGCGTGTGAAGAGAGTCCTCTCCAATGCGTATGCCGGCTCTCCCCGTACATCTACCGGAATTATCTCTCCCGGGGCCGAGGGGGCCGAAAATCCCCCAAATTCAGCTACCCATCGCGGCCACCGCTCAACAAGAAGAAGACCTTCGAAAGCATCAAATCTTGAGAAGCGCGTCGCCAAGGCCGAGTACAATGCGCGGTCTCCGCAGACAAAGGGCTGGCGTGCACACGAGTCGCCAATTCTACTACCGCCAGTACCTCCGGTACCGCCTCCATCTCAACCGAGGAGGGTTCTCCCTGTACCACCTCTGCCTTCGGTCCTCCCCCCCAATCCTCGATCACTCCCACCTTTCCCTGAGCCCAAGGACGGTGTCCAGGAACCCCCACCTGCCCGCCCCGTTGTGCCCACTGCCTCCCTGCAGGCTGTTGCCCGACGTCCTTCGCGCAAGCGCGAGCGCAGAGGTGGATATCCGCCATTGGTGGGGCCGACGGCGGGTGTTCCGCCTGATCGTCAGCCAAGCTTTTTTGTGACTACAACGACGACGACCCCACTCAATTTGTCGATTCACAAACCGCTGCCATCGATCAAGGCGCCATCCGTGCCTCCACGCGCGATGACTTCAGGTCCGCGTCCCGTGTCCAACAGTGCCTCCACCAGACCATCTTCATAAGCTGTATCTCCTGATGCTACGCGTGATCTACATTCGAGAGGATGAGGCGGAGGGGGGCGAGTAGGTTCTGAAGCATTCTCCGTTTATTGTCAATTCATATTGTTATTTATTCAAATTCGAATTAAGGGATGGAAGAACGGACTGTCTGTTTTGGCAGCTACTTTCGTGCACGAGTTGTTTACGCTTTATCACTTGAAATTTACGAGGATAGTCGATGTCATTTTCGTTAACAGATAATTATAAATGCTATCGCAAACGTCTCAATAATTTCGGTGAGCGAGCAGGCTTTGGCTGGTCGCGGAAAGTTCCATGACGATCAAACCTTGATGATGAAAGACATATTCTGTGACGAGGGAGGCAGTGTAAGTGGTCATACGGACGAATGCCAGGTGAGCGGGAAGACGCCCAGGCACCTACAAAGGGGGGGTTCGCACTGCCAGCATGAATTTCAAGATCCCCGTTCCAGCGGTGACATTTAGGTGTTTCAGTTTGTATACAATTGGATTTCTTTTGCCCGCGGTTCCGGTCAACGATCCTTCGGGATGCCTGTTTTGGTTCCACCCATCGAGATTCATGGACACGGGCCGTCTTTATCAGCGGAGCCGTTCGCCGTTCTAATAACCCGTTCCCCCGTTCCGATCTTTTGGTTCATGTCCAGGTTACAATTTTTCTCGAAATGCCCCCCGCTCTGGAGACGGCCAATCTCTCAAGCGTGGTACCGCTATTTCTTTCTGCACGGACGGCCACACCCGGTTTTGTTTGATCCTTCTGCGTTGCCTAGAACAGGGAGTTTGAGAATAATGAAGACATACTTGTTCGAGGGTTGATATACGAGAAGACTGTCTAGCAAATGGGCTGTCTCGTTCACGACATCGCTTTTTTTGCCAAATTGCCATCGTTTGACCGAAGGCGTTTTGGAAAAGCGTCAAGCGAGGATTAGCCGCGTATGTTCGTATACTCAGGATGCAGCGTGAGGGCTATAAATTTTGGTAGTGCCTGTCGGTGTATTACAACAGGAGTGTCGGACAGAATGCTCCGTGGAGTGAAACGAATCTCTCACCTCAGCCTATAGTCCGGACGCTGAGTATACGCGTATAGTCTGATTGATTGATCTGGCGTGTTCTTTTGCATGATCATTCCACAGCAGCAATGTCAAAGGTAGGGCGAGTCTCTCGTCCAGTCCGCAATCAACGAATTTATGACGCGTCGAGAAGGCTGAACCTCAGAGACTCTATCAGCTGCAAATTCTGGGTGACCAAGGTCAGAAATCCGTCACGTTTCGTTTTCCCAGCGGCATTTGACCCATTCTCGCACCTCCCATATCAGGCGTAGGCAAGACTTCGTTGACTACCCAGTTTCTCCTGGGCAGATGGGTGGATCATCACGAACCCACCATTGACCGTTCGCCATTTTTTTCATTGATTCTGTATATTTGAACGAACTCCAACTTAGAGCCGTACATCAGAGAGTGCATTGTCGACAACCGTCTTGCTATAATCGAGATATTCGAGAATCTAGGTCAACCAGAGTACAGGCGAGTATTTTCAACTACGATCGCCTCCTATAACCTTCGGTTTCTTCCCTCCTTATTCTTTCCTCTTCCGATTCAAATTTGCGTTTTGATAAAGAATTATCTCGAATCCAGAGCTATCCGAGATGGCTACATAAACAAAAGCGAAGGCTTTATGCTAGTCTATTCCATTACACAACGAGAGTCATTCGAAGAAACGACCTCTCTCTATAATTCCATCTTACGGATTAAAAACCAAGATGTTGTTCCAGCCATCTTGATCGGAAGCAAGTGCGATTTGGAGTGTGAGAGGCAAGTCTCGACCGTCGGTGCGGATCTTTTAATCGTAATTGTATTTTTGGTTTAACACTTGTTAATGGTTGAATTCAACAGAGGGCCTAGAGCGAGCGAGAGCGTTCGGGTGCGACTTTTTGGAGGTTTCCGCAAAGTACTGTGTCAGCATCGATCGAGCGTTCTACGATCTTGTCCGTGCAGTGAGAAGACACAGCCCGGTCAGTGCACCATGATGCCAAGCTAATGAAAGTTTCATCATACCATGATCTTAGGGTTTCGGACGCTCTCAATTCAAGAGTGCCGATGGTGATGTCATTCACCCAAACGGACAATGCAACTACACGCCGGGCTGCTACTCCCGCTGTATTGTGACTTGATCTCAATTCCTTGATCAGGTGCTGTCTCGCTATCTTGTGGGTAATGTATATCATAACGCTATCTTAGTGTGGAATGGATCTGTATTTTCATTGGAGTAACCGCAATACCATTATATAAGGCTTGATTCCCTCGTGGACGTTTTATCTGAAGGTAGGTTCGCCGTATCCTTGTAGTACACAAGTCGAGGAATCAGTCTCTTGGGACCCTAGCAGAGACGTCTGACGAATGTCAAGAATAACATCATCATTATCTTTGGTAAATAGAGACAAATAACAGGTTCGTTCGTTCGTCCGAATCGATAACAAACACAACAAAACGACTTTAATAACTAGAAGCTTTTCGTAGATGGCCATCTGTGAGCAAATCATCAGGGACCCGGACATGATTGTCTCTGAGGACTGACAGTGAAACAGGAATGCAATTAGCTTTCTTCTCGTTTGGCATTCTGTATGCTCACCAAGATGGCAAGGCCCGAATAATCAAAACTAGATACACTGCCCCGATTGCGAGCACAATTGTTACTGTGATGTCCGGGATGTACTTGGAAGCGACGCCAATATTGCTCAAGTGTACAACGGGATTCACGGGTGAAGCTACACTCGTTGCATTCATATACCAAATGAAAAGGAGGAGGACGCAAGTGAACAAGAGCCCTGACCTACTCCAAGTAAGATGAATACTCTTCTCAACGCCGCCTTCCAGGAACACTCACCAAGCAGCCCATATTGCAGGCAGTGCCAGAAGGACCCATACATTCCACCACACACACCGCTCGGTATTCGTGTTGCTCAACCTCTATGAATGTCTATGAGTGCACACAACTTGGTTGCATAAAATGAAAGGATACTGGCAGTGATCCACTCAATTGTCTGACTGTTAGTGCTCGTTCTTGTCCTGTTGGTTTCACCGCTGGCCTCACTTCTGTTTCCGTCTTCATCAGATGTAACATTTCCACCCCTCAGCGAAGAAAAGTGGATGATAAGAATCCAGCTGTATAAGATGCTGAAAGAAGCAAATGCCATAGACAAGAATCCCGCGGTGCGGGTAAGTGTTTCTGCCATTGCACTCGAGAGCTGAAATATACCCAGGATGATGCTGTTAAAAATGTGTAAATTGCAGGAGATGGATCATAAGAATATGATTATTCACAACAGCAAAGACATGGATGCCGCGTTCAAGATCTTCCACTCGACAATAAGGAAGGAGATTAGATCTTGGAATGAGGGAGGAGACATCGGCTGAGCTGATAAGTCTGCTGTATGGAACCGGGCGGTGTAGAGAAGGGGGAGACGGAAGAGGAGAAGCAAACAAATTTTTTGGTAAAGTTTCGAGGTGAGTGTTGAGAACTGAGAAAGATGAAGGAGGTTGATTGTTTGCAGGGTTAAGGTGACGACCCATTCTTTGAAACAGAGATGCTCAACTGAGGAGGTGAGACTTGACATGGTGTTTGTCCATTGGAATAGAGCGAGCAATGTAATGCTTATATCTACCGAAGCTCTTCACATTTCTATTACGGCCTGTTTCCATTATGGGAAACGATGAGGCTTCGTGCCCATCCGTACTGTAACGATCTGACCCCAATCACTATCAGATGTGATTGCGTCAGCACTAAAATACTCAAAAGCTGTAAAGATAATGATTTGAGCCCGGCTATCGATTAGATTGTATCCGGCAAGTTCCGACTTCCAAGTTCGAGTCTGGTGAGGGTGGCGTCGGTAAAAGATTGGGCAACGGACAACGACGGAAGTAAACGGTAATGATCTGGTAATAATCTGGTAATAATCTGGGAACGTGGTTTAAAGGCTCCGCTCAAAGTTGCGCCGGACTGGCTGAGCCGAACTTCTCTATATTCAGATTCTCTGACTTACCGAAATCTTCGGACATTTTGATCTTTGAAAAGTTCCTAGGAAAAAATACCGGGGTGTGGGTGTTGTCCATACATGAGCGCTTTAAATCACCATTTGAATGTTGATAGCAAATTCGGTCTTAGTCCACTTCTGGCCGAGTCGAAGTGAATTCACCGAGAATCTTCCACCATTTCTCTTTCTTTCCACCATTTGGTCCCATCTGCTTCAGCCTTTTGGATGGGCCTGAGCCAACACCCATTCTGTCCTTGTCTCCCGTATCGAAGCCTCCGACCTCGTCTTCATCCCTACGTCGTTTTTTCCTAGCAATTGCCTCGCCGTTTGTATTGAGATGTCTGTTTCCCCTTTCCCAAACTTTCCGATGTAGCCTGAAAACCGCCATCGTTGCTCTCGCATCTGTAACCTATCGTGCAGTTTTTGATTGATGTGAAGTTATAAAATATACGGAGACACGAACGCTGGAGTGTTCACCGTCCTGTATTTTTACGCCCAACTCTTGCTGGACGAGGTTTCTTAGAGCTACACGTCGACTTGTTGTGACCTTGTACTTGCCGGCGTAATGCTGCGTATCGATAGTTTGAGATCGAGGATGAGATAGGAGAAGAGCCTAAGGAATCCTTGTCAGGGAAGAAATCAGGTTCCAAAATGTGTCGCTCACCTTGAGATCATTAAAGACGGCATGTCCGACCAATATTCGACCCTTTAACAGATCCGCGACCCGTTGCTGAACTTCCTTGAACGGCTTTGCTGATTCCATCATGCATAAATGCGATTACATTCCATGTCAAGGTCGGATGAGCATACCTTTAATCATATCCGTTGCTCTAATACCACTGAACTGAGTCCGATAATCCACGACTCGCTCTCTTTGTTGTACAAACTCGTCCAACTGCACGACTCCATAGAAATTGACGATGCTGGCTCGAGCGAGCGATGACTCTGCTCCGTCTATGCCAACTCCGACCATTTCGCAGTCCAGGGCAAGATACTTTCCGGGCCTAATGATAAATAAGAAGTTTACAACACGGTAAACGGGACCGGGTTGTGCGTGAGTACAGAAAGAAAATCGGAAACGGGCCGACGCACATCTTTTGGTTAGGTGAGAGTTCGATCTGATCGAATATCATCTTTCTCAAGGCCGAGCATGACTCTTCGTTCTTCATATCATGATCGGAAGGACATTCCAACGGCCTTGATCCAGCTGGGAGGGAAAGAACATTGACGGCAGCCTCCTTGGCTTCTGCAGATTGTGATTTTGATCGAACGTCCAATTTCCGCCTCTTGCGAGAGGAGTGGGAATGGCCAGGAGGGTTACTCGCCATCCGTCCCTAGTTAGATTTCAGTGACCTTCAAGAGAACGGAGAATTTTTCTTGAAATACATTCAACGCAAACCAGTTGCAAGATGGGCCGTGTTGTTTGGACATCGCAGACAACGCGTGTGAATCGGCTCGGACGTGCTCTTTCAACCATACAACCTCAAAAGCCAATGGCCAAAGAGAAAAAATCACCCATCGATGGTGAATTGGTTCGCACACTAATACTGTCTCTAGGCTAACTTGGTCAAGTCAGACACCTCGCATCACAGTTCCGACCTCAAAGTTAAGGTATGCCCAAGTCTTTCTGAGCTGTGCCGACCTACATTCTTCATCAAATTCACAGGGCAACGATGCATTCAAATCTGGGGACTATCCTGCTGCAATAGGCTACTATACGGCCGCTATTCTCGCGGACAAATCCGACCCCACCTTTCCTCTGAATCGTGCTGCGGCGTATCTTAAACTAGGCAAGTACGTTCAAGCCGTTCCCGCCGCAATCCTGTTATCCTGTGCTCACCGTTGTTTCACAGATATGAGGACACCATCAGAGACTGCTCGACTGTACTAACACTAGATGCTTCAAATGTCAAAGCTCTTTTCAGACGCGGACAGGCGATGGTTGGACTGAATCGACTTTCGGAAGCGCAGAAAGGCGAGTACATAATTCTCGGTCTTGTTCGCCTTTTTCCTGAAAGACATGCAGACTTTGACCAAGTGCTCAAACTGGATCCCACAAACCAGTCAGCTAAGCAAGAGTCAACGAAAGTCGCGGAACAGATAGGAAAAGAAGGATCCCAGTCACGTCTGGTGAGATTTTTCCGCCCGCGACAGAGATATATTTTTCGTTTGCGCTGACCGAGACAAAGGCTGGGTTAACGCCCGCGCCGGGTCCAACACCCCCCTCAACTGAACGCAGGCGCCGCCGTATTCCCATAGAAATAGTCGAGCCCAACGACACCGCGCCCAAATCCGACGACAAGTCTTCGGACCCGCGCTCATCCTCCCAACCGCCAGTCCCGACAGAGCTCACGTTCAAGGACGCGCGACAAGCTCGCGCGGCCGCTAAACCCAGTCGAACAGGTGGTGGCATATTTCGGTCAACGGGTGACCACTCTATTTTCAATACTGACCGAGCCGGAACGCCAACGACCACGCCGTCTCGAGAGCTCAACCCATCTCCCATCCGTTCTCCCTCCCCCGCGGTGAAATCGTCACCAGATGAAATGCCAAATTTACCCATGACCCTTTTTGATTTCATAAAGGCACTGAGGTCGTCTCGCTCCGCAGAAGAGCGGTGGGACCTTATATGCGTGAGTTGGATGATACATCCTAGCTGCTGAGTGTTCATATATACAAACGGATCACAGACTCTCCCACCATCTGGATTGCCAGCGTTGTTCAAGATATCTCTCGAGCCACCAGTCCTGACTTTGATCCTCGAGACCTTTCTTGATGCTTTGAATCAGAGTGCAAAGGCGGGAGATAGGGTTCGGGAATACATGGATGCATTTGCGAATGTTCCTCGGTTTAGCACGGTGGTATTGCTCTTGAACGACCGAGAAAAAGATATTGCGAGAGGGGTTTGGGAGAAGCTGGGGGTGGATCACACGAGTTCTGCATGGAGAATTTGAAAGGAATTTTTCAAGTGCATGTATCGTAACGTTTTCTTGGTGAAGAATTCCCGAAATCTCTCTCCATTTGGTTCATATACGAGATAGTGTCGCAAACATCTTATTTACACACGATAACCCACCCTCTCGCAGGCTAACCAGAATTCCGAATTTCCCTCGCACCAACCCAACGGTCCCAGGTCACATTCAGCACAACTGAGGAGTTTCAGTGGTTTTCCGGCAGCTGTACGAGGAGGCAGGAACCGTTAATAATAATAAAGTGGGTCGGATTACACTTACCTCCAGAGGCCTGTGATGGGACGGGCCTTGAGAATCCGATATTTTCAAATGCCATTGGGGAAGGCCCAACGAGCCACCACGCTGTTGTTTCGGGAGGAACCGGAAGCGCTGGGAGTAGCGGGTGGGGGGCACATTCTGGGGGTTCCATCTAGTCAACGTGAAAAAGAAAATCAGTCAGGCGATGGGATCATTTTTGAAATCGAAAGAATGAGTGTTTGACCTGGACACTTGCTCGCTCGATATATTGAGCGACGTCGCGCTTGAGAATGATACTGCCGCATTCCTTTCGGGGACAAACGAGGTCGAATTGGTTGGTTGGTACTGCTTGTTGAGAAGTGGGACCTGAGGCGAGCACGTCCTGGAGGCCACCGGGGAATGAGGAGAGCGCTCGTGGGATGTAGTTGGTATTTGGTGGACGCTGGAGTTGTTCAAACAACCCCGGAGGTAGCGACTGCGTTCCCGAGGGGACTGGAGCAGACATTCCCGCCTCATCGAGCTTGCCGGAAAGTGAAAGGATGGATCCCAAAGTGATGCGCATCTCGAGCCAGGGATGGGACCCATGGACAACACCGCTCTGCCCGATATATTCGAACCCGGCTTTCTCGTAAAAGGGCCTCAACTGTTTGTGAGAGAGTAGCAGGATGCGTTCGTAGGACGCGGAACCTGCGCTGCACTGTTCCTGCAAGCGGGAGACGTACTCTCGGAGGAGGTCCGAGCCGATGCCCTTTCTCTGGTAGGGGGGTGAAATGCATACGGAGTGGATACAAACAGACGAGGCGGATGGGACATGAGTGGACATGGACTCGTGCGTGAGCGAGTGAGAGGGGGAGAGCGTTGAGCAAACGAAGCCTATGAGTTCGCGCGATCCGGCGTCGAGAGGAAGGTAGACGCCCAGGAAAAGATCGTTGGCTTGAGATTGGCGATATCTGGCTTAGAGTATGGTATGCATGGCCTGAAGAGATGGAAATGGTACTTGGCCTACCGGAGAGTGTCGAGACTGGCGGCTTCGTCTGGAGGATACCCTGGTGGAAGTGCATGGATACAGTTAATCAGTCGACGAGAGTGTCGTGAAAAACAACCTTGCTCCTCAATCTTTGCGGCAGCTTCTACGTCGTCTACGGCGAGCCAGTCGTAGATGCGATCCTGGTAAAGATTCATGGTTGGTCCGGTTGTGCAGCCACCACACTCACGTACGCATCTCAAAATCAAATCAAATTCATGTCATTTTGATAACATTCGTGCTATCCACCAACCCATCCAGACTTTTCGCTACCACCTTACCGTCGGCATCGCGACGTTGAACTAGTTCATCCCACCAACCGAAGAGAAAATCGCGTGCGATCAGTTTGAACCATGGAGTGAACGAATTGCCTGTGAATACGTTAGTCTGACCCCGTATGCCAGAAACAGAGCTACCTGAATCCTCGAACATGGCTTGCAATTCTCTCTTGTCCACGTATTTATAATCGCGAATTTCATTCAAGTTTGGTGTCACCGTGACATCCGCGGTGAGGAATAGGATGTAGTCGACTGAGTGACGGAACGGTGAGAATCACATACGGATGGGAAGCTGGATATACCTTCGTGCTCCCCCCACACAGGAGTCGACGGCGCCAGGTAGTGTATTCTCGTCAAGTACTGGAACTGATCCACTGGGGTTTGGCTCCGAGGGATTCCGAGCTCATGTTCCAGTTTTCTTGAGGCGGCGACTCTGACACCGAGCTGTTCTGATTCCACCTTCTCGGCTTCAAAATCATCCAGTGGGTGCGAACAGCAGGTATTCGTCCACATATCAGGGAAGGTGATTTTCGCTGATGCCCGCTGTTGAAGCAACAGCCTCCCATCGGAGGGTCGAAACACAAATGCGGAGAATGCACGGTGCAGCAGACCCTTATTTATGTTCTCCATCAGATGGCCTGGATGGGATAATGTTGAGGGTAAGCATCGACGCGTATGATGAATTCGCATGCACATGTCTTCTTGTCCATAGCCCCGATCGCGTTGTCTTGCTCGTCAACCAAGATGCATCGCTCCTCCATTAACCTTGATTGCTCTTCGTCATACTCAGACAAGTCTGCGGTCGCCAGTGCCATCCTCGCTGCCTCGACAGCAGGAGAGGTCCCTGTCATGGTCGTTGTCAGCAAGCTTAGCGTCGCTGAGTTAATTTAGGGTTATGTGTATTATATAAGCTGGATTGTGGCGACGACGACGATGATCGTCGGAAAGAACGCAAATCAGGGTGGTTTTCCGCTATGAAAGCCGGAGGCTTGGCAACTGATGTTCGTTGGTCCATGCGGTCCACAGCAGAAAGCATGGAGATGTCGAGAATGCACGCGCTTGGTTGATTCACTGATTAATTGTTGACTTTCAGTGGGTCCAATTGCCAGATGCTCATGACTGTAAGGAGCCAATAAACTATACCTGGCGGAACCTTCCTCCCGGGCTTCAATCTATATAAGCATTTCAGAACATCCGTTCCATCGAAGAGACATATCATGTCAAATCTCACCTCCTCAGTTGAGCCCAAAGAACGGGTTGGCACCTTAATCCTCCGTCTTTCTCAGTTCGCAACACTCACCTCGAAACTTTACCAAAGTTTTTGTTTGCTTCTCCTCTTCCGTCTCCCCCTTCTCTACACCGCCCGGTTCCACACAACAGACCTATCGACACACTCCCCTCACTCATTTCAAGATTTAATCACCTCCCTTATTGTCGAGTGGAAGATCTTGAATGCGGCATCCATATTTTTGTTGTCGTGAATAATCATATTCTTATGATCCATCTCCTGCAATTTACACGTTTTCAACAGCACCCTCCTGGGTATATTTCAGCTCTCAAGTGCAATGGCAGAAACACTTACCCGCACCGCGGGATTCTTGTCTATGGCATTTGCTTCTTTCAGCATCTTATACAGCTGGATCCTTGTCATCCATTTTTCTTCGCTGAGGATTGCAAATGTCAGCGAAGATGACGAGGCCTGTGGTGAGAACATTGAGACAAGAACAAGCACTAACCGTCGGACAAGTGAATGGATTACCGCTAGTATCCATCCATTCTATACAGCTACGCTAGCCGTACTGATCGACATTCATAGAGGTTGAGCAACGCGAATTCCGTGGAGTCTGTGTGGTGGAATGTCTGGGTTCTTCTTGCACTACCGGCAATATGGGCTGCTTGGTGAGTTTTCGGAAGGCAGTATTGACATAACTATTCGTCTTACTCATGCAGGTCAGGGCTCTCGCTCACTTGTGTCCTCCCACTTTTCCTTTGGAATATGCGTGGAACGAGCATAGCTTCACCCAGGAGTCTGGTTGTACAAGCTCTTGCTATTGGCGATTACATCCCAGGTATCGCGGTGACAATCGTGCTCGCAATCGGGGTCGTATATCTAGTTTTGGTTATTCAGACCTTGCCATCTTGGTGAGCAGGTAGTATACCCAATAGTAAAAAGCTAATTGTATGCCATCAGCACTCCGAGACACTGATCTCTGATGAGTTTCTCACATGCAAAGCTTCCTAAGTTGTCAAAGTCTCTCCCTTGTGCATTTGATGCCCTGTATTTCGATTAGAAGCTGTATAACCAATAAAGTTGTTTGTCCTAGTTTACCAAAGGCATCAACCGGGTTTACAAGATTGGGACCACGATTGCCATATAACTAATTGGAACACCCACGCGCTTGCCTATATACTTCCCCTTTGGAATGGCTCATCTACCTGACAACCTATCGGGGAAAGGAATCGGAATTATGTCGATGCGGTGACGTATCTGACGGCGTTGTAGTTTTAACGGGGCAGGATGGTGAAAACTCCGGTATGAAACCTGAATGAAGTCTACTCCCATCTGGCGGATGCCGCATATTTCCTATCATTTCGGATGCGATCGCCTATGCCGAACCTTTGTCACTGGTTCGTGTCAACAATGACATTTCGCTTGACGATCACCGCTGACGAGGTTAAACTCACCGCTGGAAATTAGGTTAGCTTATATAAGCTTTCATGCTACTCAACGAACCCTCGGACGCACACTTCACAAAAAACCCGAACGAGGTAGAGAAGGCTACGAGGAAGATGGAGGGAACTACAATT
Organism: Porpolomopsis calyptriformis; assembly: GCA_951640195.1. Taxonomy (NCBI): domain Eukaryota; kingdom Fungi; phylum Basidiomycota; class Agaricomycetes; order Agaricales; family Hygrophoraceae; genus Porpolomopsis; species Porpolomopsis calyptriformis. Next base: position 534,941 of record OX621166.1, on the reverse strand, counting down.
GAAACAGGTCAACTTGACCCCGCGAAGGTACGTTGCAATATGCACACCGATTGGCCCCGATCACATCCAATCGTTATCATCTAGGATCATGCTAGGGGATCGTATGGCAATCAGCCGCTGAATCAATCCCCAAAGCCATCAGGTATGACTTCCCATTCTTGCCTATCTTTCATGCGCTCATCGCCTTAGGTGGTGAACGGCAATTGCTCGTTAATCTCACACGTTTTCATATTGGCCAGACTATTCTCTTCCGCGCACGCTTGACATCAAGCCGCGTTAACGAGCAAGGGGCATTCCTTGATGTGCGACAACGCACACGATCTATTCACGTTTACTTCCCTCTTGGAAAACAGGGGGGCTCGCTGCAAATGATCAATTGGATCGCCGAAATTCCTGCTGAGAGCATCGTCCTCATCGAAGGGGTTGTATGCCTGAGAGATAGAGAACTCGATACGATGACTGTCATAGATGTGGAGATAAGAGGAGAAAAAGTGAAAATTTATAATCATTTAATATCATTTATTCATCTCGTCGAATTTTCAGGTTTATCTTATCTCGTCACCGGAAGTGATTTTGCCATTCGATCTAACGGATGCGTCTCGCGCTGAGGCCAGGTATGAGAAAGGCAGCATTCAGGATAATCGGGTTCATCTCAATCATCGTCTTGATAACCGAGTGCTTGATCTTCGAGTATGGTTTTCTCTATTTCCGCGGCGCGAAATCACCCACATCTCACCCTTAGACCGCCACAAACCAGGCAATCTTCGCATTGCAATCAGCAGTGACAGATCTTTTAGCTTGCCATCTGCGCCTTCAGGGATTTACCGAAATCCATAGCCCCAAATTACAGGGCGAATATGACAACTCCGGGTCAACTCTGTTTAAAGTCGGTTATTTCAAAGGTTTGTCTTACCTTGTCCTGCTAAGCTAATAAAGTCCATAATCGGCCCTGTCAGGGGAAGCGTATCTCGCACCCAGTCCTCAGTTTGCAAAGCAAATGTGCATCGCTGCTGATTTCGAGCGAGTTTTCGAAATTGGCCCAGTCTTTCGTGCAGAGGACTCACTCACACACCGCCACTTAACCGAGTTTATTTGTCTTGATCTGGAAATGACGATCGAAGAACACTATCATGAAGTTGTCGACTTGGTGGATGAGACGCTCAAGGCCTTATTTCGAGGGCTAAGGGACAAATATCATAATGAAATTGAAATTGTTGGCCGACAATTCCCAGCGGAAGAATTTAAATGGCGGGAAGGCCCAGAAGGCACTGTAAGGATAACGTTCAAGGAAGGAGTGGACTTGTTAGTTGCAGATGGCGTAGAACCGTCAGAGCTCGATGACTTCAAGTAAGCTGAGCTATATTTAATTTCTCGAGTTTCACTGAAATACCCTCGATCAGCACTGCCAACGAGAAACGGCTCGGCGCGATAATAAAGCAGAAATATGATACCGACTTTTTCATTATGGACAAGTTCCCACTCAAAATGCGGCCTTTCTTCACAATGCCTGATCCGAACGACCCTGTACGTTATACAATTTCATGGCTTACTAGTTTCTTTTTCAGATTTACTAGATGTTATCAAACGCCTATGACTTTTTCATGCGCGGGGAGGAGATACTGTCAGGGTCCCAACGAATTCACAATTCTTCGCTTCTGGTCGAGCAGATGAAGCGAGAATGTGTAGATCCATCCTCCGTCCAAGGATATATCAACACTTTCAAACTCGGATGTCCACCTCACGGCGGTTGCGGGATCGGTAAGTCAGCTATTCTATTTATTATGATTTGTGATCGTGACTCACCCATGCGACGGAAAGGATTGGAACGGGTTCTGATGTTATTCTTGAAGTTGGATGATATTCGTCGCGCGTCTCTGTTCCCTAGGGACTCAGAGAGGCTGAGTCCTTGACTTTCTGGGGGCAAAAGCTACCGGGAGAGTGTGAACCTACCTTCATTCAAAGCACCAAGAGCGAATTGACCCTTATATGACATTAGTACTGTTTCGGTTACTCTAAAGATATACAGATCCATTTCTATGCACTGAGATGACTTTCCGATATACATTACTCTAAGATAACGGGAAAAATAAACACTCGATGTGTCGATCAAACCACAACACAACGGGAGAAGCAACCCGGGGTGCAGTCTCGTGCGTTTGGGTGGACGATATCATCATTTTCGCCTCTGAAATTAGAGCGTCCGTAATCCTAACGTATGCGGTATCGTTATTTTATTCTGTATGCGGTAATTAACACGGTTCACTGACCTGGTTGTATCTCCTCACTGCACGGACGAGATCGCAGAACGCTTGATCGACGTTGACACGATACTTTGCAGAGGTCTCCAAAAACTCGCACCCGAACGCTTTGGCCCGCTCGCGGCCCTCTGTCCAAGATCATTAGAAGGAGTGAGCGCCGAAGGCGTAAGAAGAAAAACACGCCGCACCGCTCATAGAGACTTGTCTTTCAAACTCCAAGTCGCACTTGTTCCCAATTAAGACGGCTGGAACATTGTCTCGGTCTTTGACCCGCAGGATATTGTTATAGAGAGAGGTCATTTCTTGGAATGAGTCTCGTTGTGTGATGGCATAAACCAACAGGAAGCCTTCGCCTTCACGTATGTATTGATCCCGCATAGCTCTGGATTCAAATTAGTATGAAAATTTGATCAGAAAGGATGGGAAAGGAGATTGCAGAAGAATACTACTTGCCTGTACTCATCCTGGCCAGCAGTGTCGATTATATCGATCAGAGCAACCTCGTTGTCAACAACGCATTGCTTCCGGTACCACTCTAAGCCGGCGTTCATTCAAATATCCGGAATTCGAATGAAGATCCCTCACCTTCAATGGTAGGATCGTAATCGTCTAACCATGCGTTTTTGACGAACTGGACAGTCAACGCAGACTTGCCTACCGCTGATAGAGTAGAAGCGAGAATGAGTCAACCGTTGCTAGAGGATGGATTCTTGGCAGGATTTACCTCCGTCACCGAGAACTTGCAGCTTATAGACTCTCAAAAGATCAGCCTTTTCGACGCGTCAGAGATTCGCTTACTGCGGGCTCAACCAGAAAATCTCACCTTTGACATTGCTGCTTGGAATCAAGAAGAGAACGCCAGATCAATCATTCCTGCCTCCTTCTTAGATACACACGTGACCTCGGCTGAATTCGAATCCGCGTGATTTGCACTGATTAATCAATCCAATATTCAGATACAGCACCAAGCTTTTTCAGTACTTATGGCCCTCGCACACGGTATCAAAACATTGGGCGTCCTCGGTACGGGCCAAATGGGTAAGTGTTCTCTTCAAGGTCTTGTATCTCGCCTTACTTTTGTTTGGGGTAGGCACAGGCATCGCGTTTGTCGCTGCCTTGCGGGCCAAAGTGCCAGTCTTGATCCATGACCGTTCCGGCGATCAGATCACTAAAGGACTGGCGCTCATGGACAAGCTGTTGGCGAAGGATGTGAGCAAAGGAAGAATTCAAGCGATCGAGGCGAAAGAGGCAAGGGACCGAGTGCAGGTCGTCCCTCCGGAAACCGGCTTGAAGGGCTTGAGGGATGTCGATATGGTTGTGGAGGTCCGTTGTCCGTTTATTCCTCTGCGCACTGTCGTTCAAACACGATATTTTCTTTCTGGTGCTGGAACGTTTGGCTTTTCCCGGCAATAGGCGGTATCGGAATCCCTGCCTCTCAAGCAATCCATATTCGCATCCTTTGCAACCGAACTCCGCCCAAGCACCATTCTCGCGACAAACACGTCGTCTATCAGTATCACGAAAATCGCCGCTGCTACTATCCCACAGGGGGAGACCGCAGCGAGCGAGGAGGGGAAGAAGAGTGCCAGTCGGGTAGTCGGTCAGAAGTTTCTTCCCTTCTTTGAATCCATGATTGCGAACTGATGGTGTCAAATGGTGTCAAAATGTTTAGGCCTTCACTTCTTTAATCCCGTTCCTGTCATGGTACCAGCATTTATTTGTAGCAGTCATTGACCGTTTCATATTAATCCCCCACAGAAATTGGTTGAATTAATCTCAGCGCTACAAACGTCCCAAGAAACGCTGGGCCGTGCGAGAGCGTTTGCAGTAGCTTGTGGGAAAGGCATGCTTCTTCCCATTCTCGAAATTTCTCCAGGGGGCACTTAATTTTCTCTTCCGGATTAGAGGTAACGACATCGAAAGATGTCCCTGGATTCGTTTCTAACGCGCTCCTCATACCATTCATTAACGAGGTTCATATTCTCTTTTCTCTCTTCGTTACCATCCTTTATTAAGATTTTGTTCATATTACTCATCACACTAACACAATGCGATATAGGCTATTATGTGCCTCGAAAAGGTTTGCCGCCAGTCCTCTTGTTTTCTGTCACTCATCCCAACCTGCATGTTTCGCAATCCACAATCTCCTCCGAAATAAATTAACAAAGGGCACCGCAACACGCGAGGACATCGACACGACGTTCAAGCTAGGCATGAACCATCCTATGGGACCATTGCAGCTAGGTTCGTTTGTAATCCTGTGCGGACCTGATCCTCTCAGCTGAGATTCCGACTGTTAATCCAGCTGACTTGTGCGTCCTGCTTGACTTGGGCCAACATAAGACCTGGCTGATCACTAGTATGGAACACACAGCATTGGCCTGGACACATGTCTCGCCATCCAACGAACACTCTACGAAGGCACGTGCGACTCCAAGTACCGTCCAAGCGTTCTGCTGGAGCGCATGGTGGATGCTCAATGGTATGGCAGGAAGAATGGCAAGGGGTTTTATGAGTATGATGAGTAGACAACACAAATTGAATCTATATAAAATTATGGTGCGCAGGGAACTGAGACTATCAACATTTCCTGTTACATTCAAGAAGGTTGGATCTATTTGGTGGGTTGAAGTTGTTGTTTGGGTGACGTTCAAGTGGGAATTGACTGTAACAGTGGTGCTGATGGCTGTTGTTCTATATTGTGTGGCCCATTCTACGACTACGGTACCTCCCACTAATCAATTGGTGCTTCTTCAGAGCTATTGTTGATGTGGTTAGTGTTCTGATTATAGGTTGATAAATGACTTACATGATAACCCAGTCTCTATCATGGGTTATTGCAGTGTGGCACTCGCCGCTCCCTAGAATACATTGGGATAGGGAATGTGCCAGTTCACATAGGTTAGTGACTACAAGGAACACATGATGAAATAATGGCCTGCCTTTTAGTAAAACCCAGGCATTGGTTTTTATACAATCATTGCAGGGAAAATCACAGATCGTTGTCGTGATTTGGTAGTGAGGAATGGAGCCCATTCAGCCAAGATAGCAGTGAACTACAGTGAAATGAACTTGCTATATAGCGGTGTTTCTCAGTCCACTGCTCTTCAGCTGAAAATACATATATAGCTGATGTACACTGAAGCACCAAAATTTATATATAGTAGTGAAATACATCTCCACTAAAAGGCAGGTATGCCAGTACACTACAGGGTAGCCAAGAGTGATAAGGGAGATACACTAATGGGCTGAAGATAGTACTCACCAAAGACTATGGAGGGGCTGAGAAATGGATATATATGTATATAGCTCAGCCAAGATATACATTGCTGATAACTACTGATGGGCTGAAGGTGGTTTCTACTATATATACAGGTTGGCCGAGATCAGTATGCTATACTACACCTTCAGAGATGTCCACTGATGCCGAGAATGGCTCGGCTGAGGGGTAGCAGTTGCATCGGTACCCTATAAATATGTGTATAGTAGATATAAATATATATTGCAAATAATTAATTGCTTCAGCTATAAACAACTTTGCTGATAATTGTATACTTTAATCCACCTTCGGAGAGGTCCACCAATGCTGAGAATAGCTCGGCTGAGGGGTAGCAGTTGCCTCAGTACCCTATACATATGCATATAGTAGATAGAATTACATATTGTGAATAATTGATTGCTTTGGCCTTGGGTAACTTTGCTGATAATTGCATGCATTAATCCACCTTCAGAGAGGTCCACCGATGCTGAGAATGGCTTGGCTGAGGGCTAGCGGTTGCCTCGGTACCCTATACATAGTAGATAGAAATACATATTGTGAATAATTAATTGCTTTGGCCTTGGGCAACTTTGCTGATAATTGCATGCATTCATCCACCTTCAGAGAGGTCCACCGATGCTGAGAATAGCTTGGCCAAGGGGTAGCAGTTGCCTCGGTACCCTATACATATGCATATAGTAGATAGAAATACATATTGTGAATAATTAATTGCTTTGGCTTTAGATAACTTTGCTGATAATTACATGCATTAATCCACCACTAGAGAGGTCCACTGACACCAAGAATAGCTCAGCTGAGGGGTAGCAGTTGCCTTGGTACCCTATACATATACATATAGTAGATAGAAATACATATTGTCAATAATTGATTGCTTTGGCTTTAGATAACTTTGCTGATAATGGTATGCATTAATCCACCTTCGGAGAGGTCTGCTGATGCCAAGACTGGCTCGGCTGAGGGGTAGCAGTTGCTTCAGTACCCTATACATATGCATATAGTAGATAGAAATATATATTGTGAATAATTGATTGCTTTAGCTTTAGATAACTTTACTGATAATTGTATACATTAATCCACCTTCAGGGGGGTCCGCCGACACCGAGGTTTCACAGCTGACTCGGTATCCTACACTCCATGGATAATTTATTAATATAACTTCTATAAAGATGTAAGACTATCTATCTTAGAGTAGTGCAACATATTTCCTATTTTATTTCTATCTCAATAGTGAGGTATTCAATGTTTAGTTGTTACTCTCTGCTAAATCGCAATGCCAAATTTCGGACTTGATAAATATGCTTGTAAAAAATCCAGAAATATTTGTACCACTTGTATATGTACTTCATATTCTATTAATACTATGTGCCTAATACTGAGTAGTCTACTATGTTTGAATGTAATGAAAAAACTCTATAGATTTATATAGTAACCTATACTGTGACAGTGTAGAGTAACATCAAACATAGGTTAATCTAACACAACATTTTCTACACAGTTTACTTATACTAACACACCCTGTCAGGCACATCAAATAAATGTAATATAGAGTATATAAACAAGTGGTACAAATATTTCTAGATTTTTTACAAGCATATTTATCAAGTCTGAAATTTGGCATTGCGATTTAGCAGAGAGTAACAACTAAACATTGAATACCTCACTATTGAGATAGAAATAAAATAGGAAATATGTTGCACTACTCTAAGATAGATAGTCTTACATCTTTATAGAAGTTATATTAATAAATTATCTATGGAGTGTAGGATACCGAGTCAGCTGTGAAACCTCGGCAAAGCCATCCTCAGTGTTGGCGGACCCCCCTGAAGGTGGATTAATGCATGCAATTATCAGTAAAGTTATCTAAAGCTGAAGCAATCAATTATTCACAATATATATTTCTATCTACTATATGCATATGTATAGGGTACTGAAGCAACTACTACCCCTCGGCTGAGCCAGTCTTGGCATCGGCGGACCTCTCCGAAGGTGGATTAATGCATGCTATTATCAGCAAAGTTATCTAAAGCCAAAGCAATCAATTATTAACAATATGTATTTCTATCTACTATATGTATATGTATAGGGTACCAAGGCAACTGCTACCCCTCAGCTGAGCTATTCTTGGTGTCAGCGAACCTCTCTAGTGGTGGATTAATGCATGTAATTATCAGCAAAGTTATCTAAAGCCAAAGCAATTAATTATTCACAATATATATTTCTATCTACTATATGCATATGTATAGGGTACCAAGGCAACTGCTACCCCTTGGCTGAGCTATTCTCAGTGTCAGCGGACCTCTCTGAAGGTGGATGAATGCATGCAATTATCAGCAAAGTTGCCCAAGGCCAAAGCAATTAATTATTCACAATATGTATTTCTATCTACTATGTATAGGGTACTGAGGCAACTGCTACCCCTCGGCCAAGCCATTCTCGGTGTCAGCGGACCTCTCCGAAGGTGGATTAATGCATGCAATTATCAGCAAAGTTACCCAAGGCCAAAGCAATCAATTATTCACAATATGTATTTCTATCTACTATATACATATGTATAGGGTACTGAGGTAACTGCTACCCCTTGGCCAAGCTATTCTCGGCATCAGCAGACCTCTCCGAAGGTGGATTAAAGTATACAATTATCAGCAAAGTTGTTTATAGCTGAAGCAATTAATTATTCACAATATATATTTATATCTACTATACACATATTTATAGGGTACCGATGCAACTGCTACCCCTCAGCCGAGCCATTCTCAGCATCGGTGGACATCTCTGAAGGTGTAGTATAGCATACAGATCTCGGCCAACCTGTATATATAGTAGAAACCACCTTCAGCCCATCGGTAGTTATCAGCAATGTATATCTCAGCCAACCTGTATATATAGTAGAAACCACCTTTGGCCCATCGGTAGGTATTGGCAATGTATATCTCAGCCAACCTGTATATATAGTAGAAACCACCTTCAGCCCATCAGTAGTTATCGGCAATCTATATCTCGGCCAACCTGTATATATAGTAGAAACCACCTTTGGCCTATCAGTAGTTATTGGCAATGTATATCTCAGCTGAGCCATATACATATACATCCATTTCTTGGCCCCTCCATAGTCTTTGGTGAGTACTATCTTCAGCCTATTAGTGTATCTCCCTTGTCACACTTGGCTACCCTGTAGTGTACTAGCATACCTACCTTTTAGTGGAGATGTATTTCACTACTATATATAAATTTTGGCACTTCAGTGTACATCAGCTATATATGTATTTTCGGCTGAAGATCGGTGGACTGAGAAACACCGCTATATAGCAAGTTCATTTCACTGTAGTTCACCACTATCTTTGACTGAACCATGTGAGGAATGGGCATTGCTGTTAGACGGCAGTCTAGGATTGATTGCAAGGTTTTACTTCAGGCCCTGGGTGTAGGGTATTAAAGGGTTGGCAGACTACTGATTGGGGTGTTAACGAAAGAAACAGACTTATCCTAAGTCTATCTACTGCTAGCTTTATATACTAGCTAAGTATGAGTTATACTGACTATGTGTGAGTCGTAACAACTATGGATGAGTCATGTAGATAAGGAGAGTGATAGTAGACTAAATATAGATATGGCTTGGTCACCTTCTATTACTAAGTGGAGCTTAGGTGGCTAAGCAGCTATTAATGTAAACTGTCTGATGTAAATAGGAATAGATGAGTAAAGGAAAAAGAAAAAATATATCTCTGACATTCACCTCCACAAAAAGGAAATTTGTCCCAAATTTTAAGAAGACTCTTCGAAGTGAAGGAAGGATGTCAAGGGGAGGTCTAAAGGGATGGTAGAGGTGGGCAGAGGGGTGATGAGTTGGGTGAGCAATGAAGAGGAGGGATGAGTGGATAGTTGTTGGATCAGGGACTATCCACTGGGTATACTTTTCCTCAACTCTCCAGTAGATATCACCTTCTCTAACCACACTCCTAGAAGGGAGGCACAAGGAATACCCATCATTAGGGAATAGCATGTGGTCCCTAGGTCACGCTATCATAAACTAGGGGTTGAAGCAGGTGTCTATCTGGGTTAAACCAGTAGTAATGGTTGTCCAGCTCCCGGGCATGTCACAACCAAGTTTCAGCCATCCTTCTACACATCACTGCATTCTCTTCCAGGTCAAGGATCCTTTCGTACTTAGCATCCACCATTGAGCAGTAGTTGTTCCTGGCAGTATGGAGTTGCTCGGCAACATGATGGATGCGGTGTGAGATGGGGTCTTCGGGGATAGTGGGGGTGGTGATGTCGGATTTGTCCTAGTCGGGTATAACCATTAAAAGTTGGTGCCCAACTTGGTATGCCTCCAGCCAATCTTCGAGTTGATCCTTCTTGTCATGAAAGTCGCTATCCTTGTCAAACATGTACTAGTAACAGTCATAGTTGAGTTCGCATCAATGTGCTCCAGAAATAAAAGCGATGTAGGTCTCAGGGCACCCAGATAGGTGCTTGACCTTGGCAAAGGGGAGCCCTCGGTAGTTACAATTTCATCCCAGCTTGTCAATAGTATCAGTATATCATCTCGGCTTCTTGAACCATTGAGTAACCAAGACACTGTCGGACAAGGAAGAGGAGGAAGAGGAATCAGGGGGGGGGTTGGAGGTAGAAGCAGGGGGGTTCCCTTGAGGTGGATGCCTCCCAGTCAACTTGCAGGCATAAAGAACTTAGTGGGGCATTTCATGCTTCTTTTGATAATTGTTGGGAAGGGGAAGTCCTTACAATTGTTGGAGATTGAAAAGGGAAAAAGAGATTCAACAATCATGATATCAGTAGTATCCATGAAAGAGAGTTAAATCACTGCTTGAATAGACTTTTCATAATTCATCAAGATGTCTTTCACATGCTTGAGGTTCCATTGTGGTTCCCAGGTGTTATAAACTGGTCGTTGTCGAGATGATTTTACTTCGGAGTACTCTTGTTATGTCAGCAGAGGGACTCAGGTCACTTGACGTAAATCACAGAGAGACCAGCACATAAACTGGTGGTGACAACGTTAAAGGACAAATCTAAGGGAGATACAAGCGTTCTGTGCTCTACTTATATCTACCCAGGCCTGGGCTGTGATTGTGATAACCACAATGACGATCCATGGAACAACTTACTAATGCGCAGCATTACGCAGCCTTGCGCAGCTACTGTGGAGCACGTCTTCATCAGCCAATGGCGTTATCACCTCTGATCTATGAGGAGATAAGATAAAAGATTAGATAAGGAGAGATAAGATAAGATCAAGTTGAAGATAAGATTAGATAAGACAAAAAAGGAAAGTTGGTGAGACGACAAAATGAAGTGACTATAACATCACCCTCTCTTCAAATTCGCGTCTGTGCGACATTTAGGATAGGCATTGGAGATGTCTTGAGCAATCTCGTAACAACCACTGAGGCGCATAACAGGGAGAAGTGGGGAGATGGTATTGATATCGCTAATGAATCTCCAGGGCAGACAAGGGAGAGACAAGTTGATACATTCGGGGCAATTGTCCTTGACCATCCAGCCGCAGAACAGCCATGATCGCATTGACAGGACTGGATTCATAGATCCATGCTCGACAAGCAGATGAAGGCAAGCGGGGGAGGAAGATGGAACCATCGAAATCGCGTTCAAGTAATCGGTCGACTTCTGTTGGGTGGAGGGGGATGAGAACGTCAATGTTATTACTGACCTTCGGTGATTTGTAGTCCTTGCCAGTGGAGTCCGTGATCGGGTCATATAGACGTTCATCGATTCTGAAGAAGTCATCCGTTCGGATAACGCGGAGTTGGAGCTGAGGAGCTGGTCGATCGGAATGGAGAGTGTGGAACTTATTGACTAGATCTTGGGCATTCTTGATGTTTGATTCAGGTTCCCAGGTGTTTTCTTCACTAGTGTAGCCTTCCCAGTGTACCAGATATTGAAGTTTCCCTCGTCGCAGATGGGAATCTAGGATTTCATTGACAACATATTCGGAGTCGCCTTCTAGTTGGATTGGAGGAGGAGGGGCAGGTTTTTTCTGATTGGGAAATGAAGGGGAGCGATAGGGGGAGAGGTAGGATTCATTGAAGACTGGGTGGAGCCCTAGCCATTCATGGGGGAGATCAAGTTTGTAGGCGGAATGACCAACCTTCCCAACAACCTTGAAGGGACCAAAGCATTTGTTGTCAAGCTTCTTCATTGGTCGTTTGGTCTTGATGTTGGTGGCAGCTAGCCAGATTCTGTCTCCTGGCGAATATTCTTGAGCAGTTTGGACATGTTTATCGTGAGCGGCCTTCATAGTTTCATTTGCTCTCTTGAGGGCGGCTTCAGCTTCCTGATGGACATTTTTCATTCAATTGGCGAACTGGGTTGCAGATTCATTTCGGACTTCTCTTGCAGTATCCTTTCCTTTCCAGGGGTTCTGGCCATAGTTGACATAGAAAGGGGTTTGTCGTGTGGCTATGTGGACCAAGTTGTTGTACGAGAACTCAGCCAGTGCGAGCCATTCCTTCCAGTTATCCTGACAATGATTGACGAAGATGCGAAGGTACTGTTCGAGCATCTGGTTCATTCGTTCGGATTGGCCATCGGTCTGGGGGTGATAAGCTGTAGAAACGTTCTGGGAGGTGCCCAGAAGGCGGAAGAGATCAGTCATAAATTTGGAAATGAATCGCGGATCGCGATCGTGGATGATACGTCGGGGAACACCATGATCTTGGATGATGCGGTCCCGAATGATCCTTGTGAACCCTTTGGAGTTCAGCTTGATGTGGGTGGCTTCAAACTTGACAGCCTTCAAGAAATGATCAACGATTGTAAGGATCGCATTGTAGCCCTGACATTCAGGTATGGGGCCAATGAGATCGACTGTGATCATATCCCAGGGTCGAGGAGGAGGATCGAAGGGATGGAGCGGGGTTTTCGCAGGTAATCGGGATGCCTTTGTGCGTTGACATGTTTCGCAACCATGAACATAGGTTTCAATGTCTCTCCTGATGGTGGGCTACCAGTAGTCGCGACACATAGCTTCAGAAGTCTTGAAGGAGCCATAGTGTCCAGAGAGAGGATTGTCGTGGTATTGAGCAATGATTTCGCCATGAAGTGGGGTGTCCTTTGAGATGTAAATCCAGTCCAGGAAGGTCTTGATGCCGTCGTCTCGGGTTTTCCAATCGGTTTTACATTTTTCTTGAAGGAGTGTGACTTGTTTTTCGGAGTTTCGGTATGAATTCCAGATGTGAGAGTGGAAATTAGTGGGTTCAATCTCGTGTTGAACCTGGCGAAGATCTATGATAGGGTGATCTGAGGCAGGAAAGAGATTAGACGGGAGTAAAATAATGTCGTCATTGTCATTCACCCCCCTCTCAAAACCTAGTCGCCTTGACAGGATATCGGCCTTGGAATTGGCCCTGCTGGTGACATGGTGGAGAGTGAAGTGATAGTCCTGAAGCTCCGTGAGCCACCTAGCCTGGCGCCTGTTCAGCTTCTGAGGCAGCTTGAAGTATTGGAGGTTGGCATGATCCATCCAAACCTCAAAAATCTGCTTAGCAGACAGCAGCCACTTGTGGAACTCCTGGAGTGCAGTCATGATTGTGAGTAGCTCGCAGTCGTAAATCTGGTAATTTCATTCTGTGGGGGTAAAAGCTTTGGAGACGTAGGCAATGGGCTTCCAAATGTTGTCTTGTTTTTGTGATAATATAGCACCCAATGCATAGTCTGAGGTATCAGTTTCTACACAGAGTAAGTCGTTATCGTTAGCGATCAAGAGAATGGGAGAAGTAGTAATGATCATTTTTAGGGCATCAAAGGCATCCTGACATTCAACAGTCCAATTGAAAGGAGTGTTTCCGGTTAACGTGTTAAGCGGTCGAGCAATCCCGGCGAAGTGATGGATGAATCGACAGTAGAAATTGCAGAATCCAAGGAAAGCTTGGATGTCTCGCTTGCATTCGGGGGTTAGCCAGTCAGTGATTCCTTGGACCTTGATAGGGTCCATCTTGACGTGGCCTTCTGACACGATGACACTGAGGTATTCCACTTGGTGTTGGTCGAAGTCACACTTCTCTGGCTTGAGATAGAGTTTATGCTCACGAAGTGTAGTCATAACTTCGTAAACATGTTGGTGGTGCGTTTCGAGGTCCTTGTCGAAGATGAGGATGTCGTCTATGTAGACTAGGATGTGTCCTTCAACGATTTGGACGTGGAAGATGTCGTTCATCATGTTTTGGAATGTCGCAGGCGAGTTGGTGAGACCGAAGAACATAACAAGGGGTTCGAACAAGCCGCGGTTGGTTCGGAATGCAGCCTTATGTTCATCTCCTTCCTTGATCCTTACGTTGTTGTATCCCCATCGAACGTCTAGTTTGGTGAAGTAGCGGGCATTCTGTAGGGTGTCAATCAACTCGTTGATCAAAGGGAGAGGGTATCTGTTCTTGACAGTCATATCATTTAGCTTTCGGTAATCCTGAATAGGGCGTAGTCGACTATCTTTCTTCTTGATGAAGAAGAATGGGGAAGCAATGGGGGAGATTGATTTTCGAATTCATCCAGTGTGGAGATTCTCTTCCAAGAACTCATCCAATTGAGCGCGTTCATCCACGGAGAGAGGATAGACCTTACAGTCGAGTTTCTCTTCAGTTCTGGGGAGAAGTTCGATTGCGTGGTCCCAGGGATGACTTGGGGGGAGTTCGTCGAAGTCTTCCTTGGTGAAGATGTCTTGGAATTCATGGAGATATTCGGGTACAATTTCCTTCCAGGTGCGGTCCTTCTTCTGGGCTTCCCAAGCCTTGATTGCGAGGTCCTGAGATTTTGTCCCCATCAAACGAATCTGGATGGCGGGGTTGAAATCAACCATGAGTAGTTGATTGCCATCTTCAAGGGTGAGTTCATTGATGTCGACAGAATCTGGGAGAGGAGAAGGATGACAATCAGGGGGATAATGATCGAGAATGAGAGAGTTAGCCTTCCAATCGATGGAGGGATTATGAACCTTTAGCCAATCGTGTCCGAGGAAAATCTGAGACTTGCCGAGGTTCGTGATTCCAAAGTTGATTCATTCGATGTGGGTTCCAACCTTAAGCTCAAGCGCGACCATTTCGGAGATGGGTCCCTCAGAATTGGGTTGTCCATCAGCATTGTGTACCAGAATAGGTCGAGCGAGTTTAGTTGTATGGAGGTCGTTCTCGCAAACGTACTTGATATCAATACATGAACCTTCGCAACCGCTGTCGACGAGAGCAATTGCGATGTGTTCAGCATGACTGTCCAAGGTGGTGATGATGGCCTTAAGGGTCAATTGATTCCTGGAGCCTGAGCCACAAATGAACACATGAGGTTCCTTGAGTTTGTTGAGGGCTTGGATGGTGTTCTCCATTGAAAGGGCATTGATCTGATCGATCGTGGTTTGAGTCATCTCTAGCGATCGGGCGGGGTGAGACTATTTAGAGAGAATAGGGATTGCATAATTAGCCTGTTCCTTGATAGCGTTAACAATTTCCAAGGGGGAAGAAAGAGAGTCAATGTCGATTGAATCGACAGAAGGGAGAGACAATGATTCGGGAATAGGAGAGTCAGGGAATTCGGGGCACTCAGTGCTTACATCTGGCATAGACAGTGGGGAACAAATTTCTTTGACAGACTTGTTGGTATTTAATGTTGTACATGCCATCGTGCTATCGTAAAGAATGGAAAGAGGAGAAGAGGTAACAAAGGGGGTGTCCGATACTGTCTGTTCACAATACCAGAGTAGGCATGATTCTGTTGAATAGAGTGAGCGCATCTCTATCGACCGTCGCCAAAATCCTGTTCGTCATTGTTGGGGGCGGGCTTGGGTGAGTTGCGTTCCTCTTCGGAAAGGAAGTTCATCAACTCGGAGATCTCGTTGATGGTTAGTTCATGCTGAAGTGCACGAACATTAACCTTCTTGAGCTCCTGTGGGCATTCCCGACGGGAATGGCCTACTTGTCTGCAATTGTAACACCTATTGGTCTGACGCGTCTTGCTCAGGTCCATGGGTAGGCCCTGTCCTCCATGGATAGTGCCAGATGGCACTTGCTTGTCCTGAGGAGGCGGGGGATGGAAGCGCGGAGCAGAGGGGCGGAAGGCTGGGCGAGAAGGGGGGGCCGTCGGGCGCTGACGACGTTCCTGATCATGGAAACGTTCCAGCAGTTGGCCAATGGCCATGGCCTTATCGTGGTAGTTTGGGTAGGTGGTGGGGAGCGGGGGCGACATATAAATTTGATGAATAATGCTCTGGTTAGCATTTTTCTTGAGGATCCGGATGCATTCTTTATCCTGGCCGACGAGGCCAGCTTGGCAGAACAAGAGTTCCAACTTGACGAACCAATCTACAATACCTAAATGTCCTTGCAAGAAATGTTCTACTTCCTCACGGGCACGCTGCTCCGTGGCATAGTCGGTGAAGACAACATCCAGAACGTCTGTGAAGTCCTTCCAGGGGCTGAGGGGGAGAAGGTTACTGGTGACGGGGTCTGTTCGGCCGAAGAAGGCGTCCACGTATTGTTGGGCCCACTCGGCAGCGATGCCTTCCTTCATATACGACAAAGTCACCAGTATCATCTTCTCGGGGTCAGTGACTTCGCTGCCGCGAAGGAAGATGATGATCTGGTGAAACCAATTCTTGTAGAGTTTTTTGTTGCCATTGAAGACGTCGGGTTGGGCTAATTTGATGGTTTTCGAGACAGAAGCCATAGGAGCTATTGGTTGCGTGGGGGGAAGTGGGTTTGGGTTCGAAGGCGGTGGGGGAGATGAAGAGGGGGAAGGAGTCGGAGAGAAATGAGGGGAAGGATTCTGTTCGGGGGAGGGAGACCTTCTTGGTGGAGGAGAGTCTTTCGATTTCCGGGGGGTTTCCAGAAGTGGTCGTTGCGGGGTAGCAGAGGTGGTTGCCTTTGAGGGAGAGGACGACGAGTAAGACAAGGGTTGTGGTGTCCGGAGGAAACGAGGACGTCCGAACACAGAGGGTGAGGGAGTTCCTATGGGTTGCGGAGAAGGAGCAGGGAGAGTGGTGGGTCTGAGAATGGAGTAGACGGAGGGAGTAGAGGGGTTGAGAATCTGAGATGATAAGGGTGAGAATATCTCAGCGGTGTCGACGGCGTCCTGGAACTCTAACTCGTCGTCTGTGAGCCCAAAGCTAAGTCGACGGGATCCTGTATGGGGAGGCATGGTGACAGGTTATCTTGGATGTGGATCTCTTGGATGTGACCAGGGGATCCACGACGGTAGAAAACGCGAATGGAGGAGGCAAGGAAATTGGCAACGAGCACGGGGGTACGATAAACTCTGACGCGAATGCGATTAAACGTACGTGGTTCGATTTCGATGAAGGAGTCGGGACCGTCCGAAGAATCCGAAGGAGATGGGGCAGTATAATACGAGTCTAAAGAAAGGGAAGAACGAGACAAGGCGGGGGAAAGGTTGGTGGAAACGGGAGGAGTGATATCGAAGGTGAGGTGAGAAAACTCGAGTGCAAGAACTTCGAGTTGGGCTCGTTCAATTTCTAGAGTGTCAATGGCCTGTTGTTCCAAGTAGCTGATGAGCGTACTGGATGAGGCCTGAGGGGATTGATGAGGTGGGGAGTAGGACGGGGGTGGAGTGGAAGAGGAACGATCCAGGGTGGTGGTTACTCTCAATACCATGCAAGGATGTGCCGAAGCGTCTCTCGTGGTTCTCAAGGCAAAAGAGGATGGGTCAGTCAGGGGAGCCTGGTTGGGATTTCGGGGAGGCAACAGTGATGGCGTTGTCTGGTAACCCAAAACAATGCGGTCGGTGTCAGACGAATCTTGACCAGAGGCTCTTGCGAAGAAAAGCGAGGTGAGTGGGAGATTTGTCCTTCTGTTATGTCGGCAGAGGGACTCAGGTCGCTTGACATAAATCACAGACAGACCAGCACATAAACTGGTGGTGACAATGTTAAAGGACAAATCTAAGGGAGATACAAGCATTCTGTGCTCTACTTATATCTACCCGGGCCTGGGCTGTGATTGTGATAACCACAACAACGATCCATGGAACAGCTTACTAATGCACAGCATTATGCAGCCTTGCGCAGCTACTGTGGAGCACATCTTCGTCAGCCAATAGCATTATCACCTCTGATCTATGAGGAGATAAGATAAAAGATTAGATAAGGAGAGATAAGATAAGATCAAGTTGAAGATAAGATTAGATAAGACGAAAAAGGAAAGTTGGTGAGATGACAAAATGAAGTGACCGTAACAACTCTGTCCCAAGACGATGATGATGTCTCAAGTCCTAGTTATTGGGTTGTCTAATGAGGAATCAGACTTAAAGTCTGAGTACGACTAACTAGAGGTTTATATACTGACTACACTACTGCAGATGAGTCAGTGTAACAATGAGGAATATATGTGGTCAGGTAAAGATAAGCATAATAAGTGATGGAGCATGTGAAGAGATGAAACATGAGTAGTTGGAAATGAAAGGTGTCCTATCTAGGATAAATAAAAGAAGTGAGGCTATGGGGAATCCCATAGCGTAATCGTGGGGAATCCCAAACAAAGATAAGATGAGTCTGACTAAGACATAATGACTAACATAGAGAAAGAATAAAAAATTTATATCTGTGACACTAGGTGGCTGCCTCTATCGGGTAGCCTTTCCACTTGATTAAGTATTGCCAATTTCATTTTCCTGGGGTATGATTTAGGATTCATTCCACTTCATACTCGGGTTCCCCTTTGATCACATCTGGAGATGGTTGGAGGTTGTCATCTTCCTCAATGGGGGGATGGAGATTGAGATTCTCCTCTAGAGCTTTGAGTAGTGAAATGTGAAACACAGGATGGATCCTCTATAACAGCGGTAGCTTTAGTCGATAAGCCACAGGCGATATTTGTTTTAGAATTATAAAAGGTCTGAGCCAGCAGACATCCAGTTTCTTCGCTGGCCAGCCAGTTTTCAAATTCTTGGCATCAAGCCAGACCCTTTGTCCTTCATAGAACATGGGTTCCTTTTGATGTTTTCGATTGGCATAGAGCTTCATTGAGTTAGCAGTCTTTTGAAGAGATTCTTCAGCATTCTCTCTAGCTCTAGTGAGCTGCACATAAAACTTTTTGGCATCGGGATTTGATGTTTGGGTTGGAACTGATAAGGGGGTGTGAGGGTGTCGACCATATTCAAGCCAGAAGGGGGATTGGTGAGTGGAGGAATGTTCTTGGTTGTTATAAGCAAACTCCGCTGGAGCTAACCAATCTTTCCAATCATCTTGCATGAAGTTAGTGTAGAGCCATACGTACTGCTCTAACTCTTGATTGGTTCATTTGGTTTGTCCATCTATTTGGGGGTGATAGGTGGTAGAAAGCCCAGAAGTGGTTCCTAGGAGTTCATTCAATGATGTAGCAAATTTTGATGAGAATTGGGTTCCTCAATCAGTAATGATCTTCTCTGGCTATCCATGGTGCTTCCAGATATGTTCTTGAAACAGCGCAGCAGTTCCTTTAGCAGACAGGTTTCCAGTTGTTGGGATGAAGTGAGCCCATTTGGTGAATCTGTCCACCACAACTAGAATAGCATCAAATCCTTTTGAGTTAGGGAGTTCCACAATTAGATCAGCAGTGATCTGTTGCCATGGTTTAGTAGGAGGGGGTAACAGTTGGAGAAGTCCAGTGGGTTTCTGTAGATAAACCTTGGTCTGTTGACAAGCAAGACAGGACTTCATGTAATTAGTGATATCTTGTGGGGCACCTTCCCATGTGTAATTATGGAGGAGCAGTTCCTTCGTCTTCTCAATGCCGGGATGGCTACCAGTGGGTGTGTCATAGGTCAATTGAATAATTTCCATGCGCAAAGATACATCCTTTGGCACAACTATATGATCTCCAGTATCACACACAATACCATCTACATGGGTGTATCCAGAAGAGGGATCTTCAATTTTGGCCATGATCTCGAGGGGTAGGGGGGAATGAAAGCAATGCTTGGATAAAAAGTTGGGGGACGATAAACTGATGATTGCATTAATAAAAAGCTCATTGACAAAAAGTTCTTTTGGCAGAAGGACCTTGTCCTCCACCTCCTCATAAGACTCTGGGTAATGATCTGGATGCTTGGAGAGTCCATCAGCCTTATTCTTGATCCTAGGTTGGTAGCTGATTCTGAACCAAAAGTGAGCTAAAAACTCAGACCATCTAGCCTGGTGTCTGGAGAGGTGATAGCTGGTCATGAAGTATTGGAGCGACTGGTTGTCAGTCTTGATCATAATGGGCTGTCATGTCCCATGTAGGAGGTATCTCCATTCATTTAAGGCAGATATGATAGCCAAAAGCTCTTGGTCATGGGTGGGGTAATTCCATTCAGCTGGGAGGAGGGTCTTGGAGTAGAAGCCAATGGGGTGCCAATCTTCTTTGTTATTCTCTTTCTGGGTCAAGACTGCACCTAGGGCAACACCAGAGGTATCCATCTCTAGAAGGTAAGGAAGGTCTGGCTTTGGGGTTCTCAAAACAGGAGCAGAGGTAAGCGCATTCTTGAGGGTATTAAAAGCACATTGTTGCCTAGGGGTCCAAATCCATTCTTGATCCTTTTGTAGGAGCTCATTGAGAGGATGAGCAATCAGGGAGTAATCCTTAATAAACCTTCGCCAAAAGTTGGCAGTGCCAAGGAAGGATTGGAGGTCTCATTGCTTCTGGGGGATAGGCTAGGTTCTGATTGCCTCAACCTTCTTGGGGTTAATAGCAATGTGGCCTTTAGAGATCATCATCCCCAGATAAATCACTTCCTTTTTCTCAAACTAGCACTTGACAGGTTTACAGGACAGTTGATTCTTCTCCACGATTTCTAGAGTTCATTCTGTCCAATGGGTGAGTTCAGTAAGGTCCTTTCCCATGATCAAGATATTGTCAATATAGATATGGACCTGTTTGGAATCGATAACCTCTTTGAAGAGAACATCAATCATTCATTGAAAGGAGGCAGGTGAGTTTCACATTCCAAAGAACATAATGGTGGGCTCGAATAGCCCTTGTTGAGTGTTGAAGGCTCCTTTCCACTTGTCTCCTTCTTTGATACGAATATTGTTAAAGCCCCATTGGATATCTATGACTGTGAACGGTTCTGCCTCTAACAGCTTGGTCTGTTGAATAATCTCAGAGATGAGAGGCAAGGGATAAGCGTCTGGGATTGTGTGAGCATTCAGATAACGATAGTCTTGGATTGGACACAGTCCAGCATCTTGTCCTTGGACATTAACTTCTTCACCTTTAGGAGCAAAGAAGAATGAGGCAGCTTGTTTGGAGTTTGATTGTCGTATTCATCCACTTGCAAGTTGTTCCTCCAGGAATTCATTCAGCTTTCCCTGTTCGTACTCAGTGAGTTTGTACACCTTTCTAATCTTAGGTCTAAAGGTAGGTTCAAGATTGATCGCATGGTCAAATTCTAGTTATTGTGGGGGAAGTTCATTGAAGGTAGTCTTCATAAACACCTTCCAGTGCCTCCAGTATTTCTTCAGCACATACTTCTTCATATCTTCCTCCACAGTAGTGGGTCTTGCATGGTCTCCCAGTGAGACCAATCTGATAATCTTGGTGTACGAGTCACCATTCAACATAGAGCCTACTCGCAACACTATCACTCCAGCCTGAGAAGTCTTGGTTGGGGCCACAGTCTGATGTGAAGTCAGTGTTCCAGCCTTCCAGTCAACTAGGGGATCGTTACATTTGAGCCACAGGTAGCCGAGGATAACCTGTATCCTATCTCCTAAATTCGTCACTTCCAAATGGGTTCATTCCCTAGGAAAATCTGGCGTCTCCATCCACAGGTCTACAGCATATTCAATGGGACCTCCTTGGTTGTCTGTCCTATCTGCATTCCACACAGGGATTGGTCCTTCCAATTGATAACAAGGGATATTGCACTCCTGCATGAAGTTCCAATTTATAAAGCATCCAGAGGTGCCAGAGTCTATCAATGCACTGGTGGCAATTTGTCTACCAGTGTCTGTGGTTTCCAACCAAAGGGGTATGGTTAAAGCTTCTTCACTCGAATCAAGTGCACCAACAATTTGAGAAATAGATTGCATAGGGGTAGTAGTACACATAGAAAAGGAGTCCACAATGCACGAGCTATTGTCTGGACTGTTCAAAAACCCTGTTTCTCCAAAGCTCTCTTCAGCTCTTCCTTCCCCTTAGGCTCCCAGTTGATGATACCACACTTCTCGAAATCTTGACAAGAGTCTTCATTGGAGTTGACCTCCTTAATTGAGGCTGAGGTCTCCAGAACTCGAACATTTCTTCCTCGACTGGGTTTCTTTCCTCCATAACCTCTAGCTGCTGGGGTGAAGGAGCAGCTTCCAGAACCAGAAGTACTCATCTTAGGAGCATTGGGATAAGAACTAGCAAAGTAGCCAAATTGTCCACAATTGAAACATGCTCCTTTGGGAATTCCTCCTAGTGAAGCAGGCTTCTCTTCTTGTTTGATTCTGGGGGCAGCAGGGTTGGAATAGGTGGAGGGACCAGCAGGTGGTCCTTGTCAGTAAGGGGTGTTGGTGATGCGAGTGTTGTAAGTCTGGGGCTTAGAAGATGTTCTAGCTAGAAATTCTTGATATCACCTGTCAAGTTCTGCAGCATGAGACTGCCATTCAAAGAGGGTGGTTGGTTGATGATCTGAAAGGTAGATCTGTTGCAAAAGGGAGGGGTTGAGTCCATCTGTATATAAAGTCGTCAAAGCTTCTTGTCCATATCCAGTATCATGGGCCTATCAATTGAAATTGATATTGTACTCCTCTGCGCTCTTGTTGAACTACTTGACATCCTTGATCTTCAGTTGAGCAGTTGACTTGGGGTCCAAGTCTCCAAAGTCTCAGGCAAGGGCTTGTTCAAAGACAGCCCAATCGGCACCAACCCAGTTCAACATTGTGTAAGCGTCTACTTGATGCTCAGCCCATGGTTCTGCATTTCCTCTGATCATATATGACAAGGCATAGATAATCTTGTCAGCCTCTGAGATTCCTGGTCATTCCAAATGGTTCAGCTTCACTTGATACAGGAAGTTGCGAAGCTTGGTGGGATCACCAGAGAATTCATCAGGAGGGTTCATCTTGATCTTGGCAGGGGCAGGGGCAAGGGCAGGGACAGGTTGGGGGAATACTGGGGGTGCTTGGAAGGGTTGGGGGAATGGCCCAAGAGGGGCAGGGGGTTGGGGGCCTATGAGGTTGGCTATTAATACTTGGAGTTGTTGTTCAATTCTGTGACTCACTTGTGCTTGGTCTTGTTGGACCTGCAGCAATTGCTGATAATCCTGCTTCATGGTTTCAAAGGCTACATGTGGATCTTCTTCTTCATCCTCATCATTGTCCTCAGCTTGACCTTTCCCTTTTGAGTGAGAGGGACCCACTTGTTCTTGTTCTTGTTCTTGTTCTTCTTCTTGGGTAGGGTCAACTGTCTCGTCATGGAAGGGAGCTGGGGCAGGAGGGAGAGAGCCTTCCTGAGAGGGAGGGATAGTAGGGTGAGGGATAGTGGATGATGAACAAGTCAAAACCATTGGTGGAATGGTGGCAGTTGGATATTGGGGGGCTTGACAGGAATACAAGGGGAGAGAGCAAGCCTAATCAATGTTGATATCTGGGGGGTGAAAGTGATCTGGTGGGTGAAGACCTTCAGCGCTGGCCAGACAGAGTAGAGGTTGTATAGTGTGGAGTGAGCAAGAAGGAAGTCTGTTTCTTGTTAGATGGCAGTCTAGGATTGATCACAAGGTTTTACTTCAGGCTCTGGGTGTAGGGTTTTAAAGGGTTGGCAGACTACTGATTGGGGTGTTAATGAAAGAAACAGACTTATCCTAAGTCTATCTACTGCTAGCTTTATATACTAGCTAAGTATGAGTCATACCAACTACGTGTGAGTCGTAACAACTATGGATGAGTCATGTAGATAAGGAGAGTGATGGTAGACTAAATATAGATATGGCTTGGTCACCTTCTATTACTAAGTGGAGCTTAGGTGGCTAAGCAGCTATTGATGTAAACTGTCTGATGTAAATAGGAATAGATGAGCAAAGGAAAAAGAAAAAATATATCTCTGACAATCGCCATGCAGCAGTAGATGTTGAACTGATCACATCTGACATTGTTGAAAGTGCACATATGGGCACTAATGCCAGTCATTTGAGTTGGGTTTTTGGGCCATCCTGTAAACAGCTCTCAAAATGGTCAGAGTTTTTTTTTTTTTTTTTTTTTTTTCCATCGAGAAGTCAGGGTCCACCAATATGATGAGAATGTGGTCCAGCCAGAAAATCCCAGAAATACCAACAGCACGGAAATCCCCTGGCTTGCTTGAATCTAATATAGACTAGTTCTCCAGAAAATTAAGATACAGATTAAGCTTCATTGCAATCAAAGAGACACAGTGTGCATGAACTCACCCTTCTGGTAAGATAGCAATTGCTGAACCAGCCATGCATCTTCCACTCTCAATGAGCTGAGCACCCAGTTCAGTTTCCATCACCAAAATTTTTCATTCTGGTACATATAGATTCTAGTGCATCAGGACCTGTGAACCCTAGAGATTGGGTGAGATCAGATCTTGGTCTATAATTCAGCAAAGAAATGGATTCCTAATCAAGACAATCTTCATAGACATTGTTCATTTTCAATTGAGCCAAACTCTCATCCCCAACCATGACATTGTTTATTGAGACATCCAAGTAGTCATCCTCAGTTCACTGGTTGTCATTGTATCCTAGGTGTATGTGTAGGATTGCGCCAGGTTCCACATGCGAATGTACAATGATTAGAGGAGGTAAAGGAGTCAGCATTGATCAGTTGCTCAGCTAGGTATGGAAACTCCCATATTGTAGTGCTGTTTGCTGAATGTCCTGTACCTGAGGATGCCACTCTGGAGTCTGGGTTGGTCTGTGAATAGTGAAAGAGATCATAGAGTTCACTAACTACCTAAGTCACCATGAGTTAGTCATAAGGATGATTACAAAGCAGAATCCGGAATGTGACTAGTGAAGAGTCATGAAAAGAATAGAAGAAATGGAATGTGACTTGTGAAGAGTTGGAAAGAAGGTATATGTGATCAGCCTCTATATATAAAATGGTAAAGTGGAAGGATAAATGGATAAGAGACTAATCAAGTATGACAAATGAAAAATGAAAAAAAGTATCTGTGACACTTCCAAGAGATGTTGCCACATCTTGAGACAGTCTATTATGGCTAAAAGCTTGGCATTGTGAGTCAGATATTTCTTTTCAGCAGGGGTCAATGATCTCAAGTGAAAGCCTACAGGTTTCCATCCATTTCTGTGCAGCTGAGACAGTATACCACCTAAGGCAAATCCAGAGGCATCAGTCTCTAAGCAATATGGCAGGTCCTGTATCAGGTGAAATATAAATACTTCACTTCTAGAACTACTGGAGTTGTACGTTAATCAAGTAAGTCCTAGTTGTTCGGGGGAGATGTGAATTGATTGAGTAATGGACACTTCCTCCTTTGATGGGGCTTGGGTAATCCTTGGCTAGGATGTACAGATGAACAGGCTATCCAAACTCAATGGATAGTATTGACTGGGAGAACAAGAATGAAGTCAACAGCTGACTTAGAAGAATACGTATCACAGTGAGGTCTCTCCAATAAGGACTGAGACTTAGAGAATGTGATGAATAAGCAGGGGCTGAAGTAAGATAAGATAGTCCACAATGGCTATCTTCAACTTACAGAAAACGTCAAGGGGTGATTCCTAAGTTGGTTCTTAACGTAAGAGGGCTTAGGCGAAATCACACAGGGTATAAGCTTAATAGACTAGAGTAGATTGGATGTATTGACTACAGACAAGTAGTATCAATAAGAGGTAGTACTAGGTACTGAGTACTAGGGGTGAGTTCAAGGGAAGAGGGGGGAGGGGGGGATAAAGTGGGGGAAAAGTGAACTGGTGGTGAACTTAATGTGAACTTAATGTGAACTGAACTCCTCATTGGTGAAAAGGGGGCCCTTTATATATGTTTGAGAACAATGGGCAATGAGAACAATAGGAAATAAGAACAATGGATAAAAGAACAATGAGGAGTTTGAATTGTGACTCACCATGAGTCAGACAATGAGGAGAACAATGGAGGGGATTAATATGAGTCATAGTGACTCAGAGAACAATGGAGTGATGACAGAACAATAGACAAATGGGATATGAGTCATTCTGACTCAGAGAACAATGGGGGAGAATGCTATTGTCCATGATAAGATAGCATAGGTAAAGATAGTAGTGTATCTTATCTGAGATAAGATAATATGTGAGGGACAGTGATATCTTATCTAAGATAAGATAAGATAAGATAAGATAAGATAAGGATGTGTGAGCTAAGGATGCTACTTGCTGAATACATGATCTTTGGTTAAGTTTGATACCAAATCAGTTTGGGATCATGACACCTGGTCTGGTACTTCGAGGATGGGGGTATTTGTGAGGAAGTGCTTCAAATAATCAAAGGCACATTGTCATTCAGGGGTCCATTCCCAAATGGCATCTTTGCAGAGTAACTGGTTAAGTGGTTGAGTGATCTTTGAAAAGTCCTTGATATATTTTCTCCAGAAGTTTGCACTTCTGAGGAAGGATTGAAGTTGTTTTACGGTTTGAGGTTCAGGCCATTTGACTATGGCTTTGACCTTCTTAGGATTAGTTCCAATATAACCTTTCAACAAGGTCATTCCCAGATAGATCACCTCTTCCTTCTTGAATTAGCATTTGACAGGTTTGCAGGAGAGTTTATGTTTCTTCATGATATCAAGGGTTTTGAATGTCTAGTAATACAGTTCTTCTAGATTATCTCCACAGATGAGAACATCCTCAATATAGATAGAAACTGTCAGCACCGAGGTTCCAAGGGGGTTCTCTGGGCCTAACACGACACAGTCTAGGATTGACAAGTATTCCAAAGAGCAGTTGGATTCAAGACAGAACCACAGTATGTAGACGAGTAAGTCAAAACTAGAGTAGTCTACTATAAAATGCATATGTGTTAGACGGCAGTCTAGGGTTGATCGCAAGGTTTTACTTCAGGCTCTGGGTGTAGGGTTTCAAAGGGTTGGAAGACTACTGATTGGGGTGTTAACGAAAGAAACAGACTTATCCTAAGTCTATCTACTGCTAGCTTTATATACTAGCTAAGTATGAGTCATACTGACTACGTGTGAGTCATAATGACTATGGATGAGTCATGTAGATAAGGAGAGTGATGGTAGACTAAATATAGATATGGCTTGGTCACCTTCTATTACTAAGCAGAGCTTGGGTGGCTAAGCGGCTATTGATGTAAACTGTCTGATGTAAATAGGAATAGACGAGCAAAGGAAAAAGAAAAAATATATCTCTGATAGTATGTTATATATGCGTAGCAAATAAAGGGATTTTATGAAGGACTAAGAGGAACAAACATCTAAGGGTCATAAGGACTTTGTATGTAAGGGGAAGTCATCTACAATATAGCCTTCAAAGGGAACTCTAACAGAATGTATGGGATAAAAAGTAGAAAGGGAAGAAAGGGACTATTATGGATGATCCGAATGGTGGAGTGGCTCAGAGTGCGCCAGTCGAGTACACTCGGATGGCGCATGGCTTTTAGGGATTCCAATGAACCAATTTTGGAATGAATCTAGTCAGTAGATCTTGGGTTATCTTTGGTTTAGTGCACAGGACGAGTACGCTTGGATCGCGCAAGATGATATGACATCATCCAAAGGTGCGCAGAACGAGTACACTCGGATCGCGCAAGGTGATATGACATCATCCAAAGGTGCACGAAACGAGTGTGTTCAGATAGCGCAAGGTATCAGGTTCAAGATTTCTGACATCATCCCCAGCTAAAAGGAACTTTGTCCTTGAAGTTCAAAGGGAAGTAATCATAGTCAATGGAATGAAGGGAGTGGTTATTCTCATGACGCAGGACAATATCATGGGCATGTTTGATCAGTTCAGATCGTGGTTCCCAGGTGGCTTCAGAGGTAGGGTAGCCTTTCCATTTGACAAGGTATTGGGTTTGTCCTCACATTAAACATCATCCTAAAAGGTTTTCTACTTCATATTCATCATGGCCATCAATCACATCAGGGGGAGGTTTTTGGATACCATCATCAGGATGGAGTTGTTCATCAAGAACAGCAGGTCTCAGTAGTGAGACATGGAAAACAGGGTAGACACGCCAGCCAGGGGGCAGAGTTAGGCAATAGGCAGAGTCACCTACTGTTAGACTCGCAATGGACGACTGATACCCCAAATATCAAGTGGATAACTGAGGATGGGCCAACCTTGCCCATCCGACTACTCTTATATACATGATACGGTACCCTATACCCTAATGACTAATCAGAGACCATAAGTAGTACTGACTACACAGTTAGGTGGAGCTGGCTAAGCTATCACAAATCGAGATTACATGATCTGATAAATCTAGGCAAGGAAACAAGATAAGAAAGGGATGACCAACCATAACCAAATAGAGTACATCCACAGACCGGATGACCAGTCCCGGACACGTATGGCACGGAATGCGATTGTAACACCTACTCTTTCCTAAATTGAGAAGGGTCCAGTCCTTCTGATGTCTAGCTTGTGGGAAGGTCTTCCAGTATTGAGGTGAGCAGTGGATAGCCAAACTTTGTCACCAACTTTATAGTGAGGGGCTTCATGTCAATATCGATTGGCATGTCGCTTCATAGAGGTTGCTGCTTCTAAGAGGGCATTTTTTGCCACTATCTGAGCATGCTCGGATTGCACAACAAATTTGTTAGCAGATGGGTTTGGTGTTGTTATCGAGGGGGTCATGGGAGTATGAGGGTGTCGACCATATTCTAGGAAGAAGGGGGAGTACCCAGTAGAAACTTGTTCACGGTTATTATAGGCAAACTCAGCTTGAGCTAGCCATTCAGACCAGTCGTCTTGCATAAAGTTTGTGTAGAGACAGAGGTACTGTTCAAGTTCTTGGTTGACCTGTTCAGTTTGGCCATCAGTTTGGGGGTGGAAAGCTGTTGATAAGGCAGTCTTGATTCCTAGGAGGTCATTCAGCACAAGCATGAAGTGGGCTGCAAACTGAGTTCCTCAATCAGTGATGACCTTTTTGGGCCATCCATGGTATCACCACACATAGTCACAATAGAGTCGAGCAGCACCTTCAGCAGAGAGATTGTTGGTAGTAGGGATAAACTGAGCACACTTGGTAAAGCGGTCAACTATAACAAAGATTGCTTGGTAGCCATGGGAGTTGGGGAGCTGAGTGATCAGGTCAGCTGTGATTTCATCCCAGGGTGATGAGCTAGGGGGAATTGGGTGAAGCAAACCAGATGGTTTAGCTGGGAATGCTTTTGTCTGCTGACAGGTAGGGCAAGACTTGATATAGTTCATGACATCCTTGTGAATGCCATCCCAGAAGTAGTGACAGCTTATGAGCTCTACAGTTTTCCGGATTCCAGGGTGTCCAACATAGGGGGGATTATGGTGATGTCTGATAACATCAGTTCGAAGGTTAGAGGTATGGGGTACATATCGTCAATTCCGATCGTCATAGATAATCCTATCAGTCTGGGTCCAGCCAGTTGATTCATCAAGTCTTTGCTTGATAGCATCAGGTAAGGTGGTCAGATGTAGCTTGTCATCCAGGTCTTCTCCATCACCAGTGAGACTTATTTCAGTCTGGATAGTGTGCTTTTCAAGCATACTCAGATGGCGTGTTTTGAAGAGGTTTTCTGGGAGGAGGATTTGATTCACATTATCCAAGGATGGAGGGAGATAGTCAGGTCGTCGTGACAGTCCATCAGCTTTGTTGGACTTCCCAGAGTGGTGCTCAATGGTGAAGTCAAATTGGGAAAGGAAGGTGGCCCATCGTGCTTGTCAGCGGGATAAGTTTCGGTTGGTCATGAAGTACTTAAGCACGATATTATCAGATTGGACTATGACTTTGTGTTTGGCACCTTCCAGATAGTGCCGCCATTCCTTGAAGGCATCTATAATCGCTAGTAACTCTTTGTCATGGATAGGGTAATTCCACTCAGGGGGTGTTATGGTTCAGGAATAGTAAGCAGTTGGATACCATAGTCCATCACCATGTTGTTGTGAGAGGATTGCACCTAGAGCAAAGTCTGAAGCATCAGTCTCAACCTTATAAGGGAGATCTGGATCAGGGACCCAAAGGATTGGAGCAGTAGTGATCACATTCTTGAGTTTCCTAAAGGAGGCTTCTTCTTGATCGGTCCAGGTCCAGGGTACATCCTTTCATGTCAGGTTATGAAGGGGTCAAGCAATGGTGGAAAAGTCTTTGATAAAGCATCAATATTCATTCAAGGTCCTTAGAAAGGCTTGAACATCTTTGACTTTTCTTGGGGTCACCTAATCAATGATGGCAGAGATCTTCTTGGGGTTCATCTTGATCTTGCCTTGTTCAATGATTGATCCTAGGTATTCAATTCGGGTTTGCTCAAAGGCGCATTTGGTAGGTTTGCAAGAAAGCTTGTTCCTCTGAAAGGTTTCAAGGACTTGTTGGGTGATCCGCTCGTGGTCTTCAAGTGTGTCCGTATAGATGAGGACATCATCAATATATATTTTGACATGACCAGTGAGCAGTTCAGATTGGAAGCAGGAGTCAATCATCCATTGAAATGAGGCAGGAGAGTTGGTAAGGCTGAAGAACATAAGAGTTGGCTCAAAGAGTCCTCGGTTGGTGATGAAGGCAGCCTTCCATTCATCACCTTCCTTGATCCATATATTGTTGAAACCCCAACATATGTCAAGCTTGGTGAAGTACTTGGCCTTCTTGACACTATCAAAGATCTCAGAAATAAGGGGTAGGGGGTAGCGGTCACAGATCATATTAGAATTGAGGAAGCAGTAGTCTTGGATTGGCTGTAAGCCTCCATCAGTCTTGTTCGTGAAGAAGAAGGGAGCTGCTTGAGGGGATTTGGAAGGGCGGATGCACCCAGTCTCTAGGTTTTCCTCAATGAACTCATTTAGCTTCTTTTGTTCAAGAGGGGAGAGCGAATATAGTTTTCCTCACTGAGGAGTGAAAGAGTCATCCAGGTTGATAGCATGGTCAAATTCTGAGCATCCAGGCAACACATCAAAGGATGTTTTATGGAAGGCATCAGCATATTCATGGTACTTGAAGGGGATGAATTTCTGGATGTCCTCCTCAACACTTGATGAAGCATTCCAAGCATCATCTCTGACTGAGATGGAAATCTTGGTATTGCAGGGACTTGATAGATGTGCCATCCGAGGATGCTCTGATGGCGCATTCTCGTTTGAATGCTTGGGGGCCTGGGGATTCAATGATTTCACCAGATGAGAGCAGTTTTTTGAAGAGTCTGCAAAAAGAGCTTTTTGGTTTGAAGCAGTCTTTCCAGAGCAATTCTGGGTCTGGGATTTTGAGGAATGCGCCATCCGAGGATGCTCTGATGGTGCATGATCTCCCAGGTCATTTCGAGTTTGAGAGTTTGGGGGATTTGAAGGATTTGAAGAATGTGTGATCTGGGTGTACTTGGATGGGGCAACTTCTAAAAGGTTGGGAGATTGTTCTGGTGCCATTAGCTTGGATCGAGCACCCCAGCAGTGCTTTTCAGCACACACTATGAAGTCAACAGTTCATCTATTCCAGTTGATCGCTGGGTTATGTGCCTCAAGCCAGGGGAGTCCGAGCACAATCTTGTATTTCTCTCCGAGGTCTACTACCTCAAGAGTCAATCGTTCTTGATGGTCACCAATGGTGAGGAGGGCGTCACATTCTTCTTCAATAGGGCCTCCTTTGTTGGGTGTTCCATTGGCATTCCTAACAGGTATTGATGTCTCCAGCCTAAGAGTCGTCCAGTTCACTCGCTTAGCCCAGCTCTAGTCTACAAAGTTTCCAGTGGCGCCACAGTCGAGGAGACAGGCCATGGGGTAACTCCATGCGCTATCTGTCATAGTCACAATTGCTTCTATCAAGAAGCTCTGTTGCCCTTGTACAAGTCTTCTAAGAGTAAATCCATAAAAAGGGGGTTTTTGCACAAAGTCAAGTGTCCTCGAGTTTGGCAGAGAAAGGGTTTCATTCAAGGGGGTAGTACAGGGTTGTCTGGTGCTAACAGTTGGGCAGTTATTGCACCTATCTAAAAATCCTTGCGCAACAGCGCCATAACAATATCTTGTTTCTCATCATCAGAGAGAGAAGAGGCTTTGGAAGCTGCAGTCGGCTTCGGAGTTGAGGGAGATTTTCCAGTCATGTCAGTCCTGACAATCTGGACACTTTTCTCCTTGGGGGTCTTGGTTGTTGTCCTCATGACTTCTCCATGAGAGGTAGGATGAGGGCAATCTCTTGTCCAATGCCCGGCCTTTCCACAGTTGAAGTAGGGCTTAGGATTTGGTTTCTGAGGAGGTAGAAATTGCCTTGTACAATCAAGATCCATTGGGACATCTTCTCATTAGGAGTGTTGTCAAGGTGGGAAGTGTGGGGTAAAGGGTTTTGGTGCTGAGGGGGCAAGTGGGGTTTTCAGGAATAGGGAGACAGGGGCTTGTTGTGACCTAGGGGCTATTCTATTAATGGTCTTGAACCCCTTTGGTAAGTCAGCACATCACTGGTGAAGTTGGAGCTCTCTCCATTGCTGATCAAGTTGTCGAGCCCATTTCTTCTAGTCCAGTAAGGTGGTTGGCATCTGGGGGAGAGTATAGATTTTCTCCACAAAGGGGGCATTGAGTCCATCTTTGAATGCCTCAATCAAGGCAGTTTCATTGTAGCTGGTGAGGTACTCATGCTGTTCAAATCGGGTTATATAGTCATCGATGGTCAATCCTCCTTGTCTGACCATCTTGATTCGATGTCGTGCTGTGGCAGCAGGGTCAGAGTCTCCAAAGGTGGAACGTAACTCTGTTTCAAAGGCTGCCCAGGTTGTTGGCTTGCCATCTCGTTCATCTCGGGTTATCCTGTCAACAAAATTGTTGGCCCAAGTAGCCGCAGTTTCAGTCTTCATGAAGGAAAGTGCCATAATGACACGTTCCCTTTGGGTAGCCTTTGGATAAGAGGTGACATATAAGGCAAGCTCTCGACAAAAGGTAGTAAACTTGTCACGAGAGCCATCATAGTCACTAGGTTTGGCTACCTTGATCCTTTCAGAAGAGGAAGTGGAAGTGGTTGGCAGGAGGGAATCTGGTCCAGGGATACGGTCTTCAATAGCTGAGACTTCAGCCATAACCTCAGCTCTATGTTCTTCAAGCCGTAGTGAAAGCTCAGTAACGCGTTCATCTAGAGATGAGATGGAAGGGATGTGCTGCTCAAGAGTGAGAAGCTGTTCATTGATTTGGTTAAGGAGGGTGGTGATATGGTCCAGTTGAGACATAGCAATTGAATTTTAAGAGAGGGTAGTGCCGTATAGTGTTAGAGGTAGAGAGGGGTAGTTTTGACTTTCTGTCAGGACCGAGGTTCCAAGGGGGTTCTCTGGGCCTAACACGACACAGTCTAGGATTGACAAGTATTCCAAAGAGCAGTTGGATTCAAGATGGAACCACAGTATGTAGATGAGTAAGTCAAAACTAGAGTAGTCTACTATAAAATGCGTATGTTATATATGCGTAGCAAATAAAGGGATTTTATGAAGGACTAAGAGGAACGAACATCTAAGGGTCATAAGGACTTTGTATGTAAGGGGAAGTCATCTACAATATAGCCTTCAAAGGGGACTCTAACAGAATGTATGGGATAAAAAGTAGAAAGGGAAGAAAGGGACTATTATGGATAGTCCGAATAGTGG
The DNA here is from genome assembly GCA_951640195.1 of Porpolomopsis calyptriformis. Lineage (NCBI taxonomy): Eukaryota > Fungi > Basidiomycota > Agaricomycetes > Agaricales > Hygrophoraceae > Porpolomopsis > Porpolomopsis calyptriformis. The sequence goes on along the minus strand of OX621166.1, from coordinate 501,702 downwards.
AGTGGCTCAGAGTGCGCCAGTCAAGTGCACTCGGATGGCACTGTAGAAGGCGTGAGGGATCTTGGGGGAGATTCCTCTCATTCGTCCAAGGGGTATCGGAACACGTAGGAACTGATTCAGTAATCAGATGATTGATGGACAGGGGTTTCAAGCTTATGAAAGCTTGATATATTGGGTAGGAAGGGAAGGTATGTATTGGGGAAGGTGTGTCTGTCTTTTTTAGTGATTATCTACTTGATATATATAGAGGAGGTGAATAAAGGAACTTCTTTGTAGGTATGTGTACAAAGGATAGTTCCTTTGTAAGAATATGTGAGTGGAAATTAGGTAGATAGGCGAAAGGAAGATAGGAAAAGGTAGATAAGATAAGGAAAACAAAGAAAAGAGACTTTCCGATCAGTCTGGGGTGTTTCCGAAGGGGTTCGTGTTTTCGGAAGTCCTCCGGTTAGAGGCGGACGTTATCGGAACGTTTTATCGGAAAGTCGGAAGGGTCAGGTTTTGGGATATGTGTATACACTGCGCAAAACTGAAAATTATGGAAGCTGGGAATAAGTTTAGGATTTCAATATTCTTGTAATATCCTTACCGAAATCCTATAAACTTTTCGCAAATTGAGGATATTCTAAGGATGATCAACATACGCACAACTTACAAGTGTATTCCCAACAATTTCACATGATATCCAATATGGGCGCAGCTTATTGGGTTCTCGCTCTTCTCAGATTTATTTGCATCAATCAAATTGTTCGATGGGTAAATGTGGATCCATTCGAAGCCCCAAAAATGCAGAGTACACAAGAAAATACAATGGTACTCTTTGTCACATTCCCAGCAGATCCTGATGTCCACCAGCCAAAACCTCCAACGTTTTAATGCCGCTATCCAAGCGATCGAGGAACTGAAGAGTTGGAAACGCGATCACAGTGAGGCAACAAAACGCCAGATGGCGATCCTGTATGCCGACAACCAGATCCACAAGATGAGAATCCAGGAGCTCCTTGAACGAGTCGAATTTCTTGAAGAACAGGCTGGAATTGTTGACGATCTAGATGAGAATCATCCTTTGGGTGGTGTGGAGATCCAGGGAGGTGGTAGAGACGTTGAGGAGATGAGTCAAAGGGCTATGAGTATCTTTGACGTTGGACCTGAGGAGGGCGACGAGGATATGATTGCGAAGCAATCCCTGGAGGCTTGTGCATCAAAGGCTGTGAAGGTAAGAGTCTCTGTGAATATAGCGGACACTCACAATCTTTATTACACTCTCAGGATATCATAAATGCGATAATCAAAAAATTAATGGGCCTTGAGAAACTCGACGCGAAACACTTACCAGCTTACCCATATGGCATTGACCAGGCTCATGAACTGTATCCCAAGGACAACATGACTGGAAACCCACTCATGCGGTTTGATTGGACACTGACTGCAACAACGGGGGTCAATAAGCAACATGTAGGAACCATACTCGATCACGCAATGATGAACGGCGCTGCGTATAATCCAAGAGCTGTCAGCATCCTGCAAAAATGTCTTGAGCCAGATCTTCATGCAAAAATAGTGTCAAAAATTGCGTACATGCGCCAAACCTACAATTCCCTTCAGAAGCAGGCAAAAGAGAAGCAAGACCATGAAAATCGAGCTAACGAGAGATTCCTAGACACAGAGGAGGTGCCAAGTGAGGATGAGATGGCACGATCTCGGGCATTCCTCAATGGTCGTGCAAGCGCTGTGAGCAAATCTCTACCTATAAATGAAGAACTACTCACTAACCAAATACCTCAGAAATTGAAAGCAAGGAATCGCAAGCGTCCACTCTCTGGATATACAGACCCCAAATACAATGCAGCCTTCATGTTGAATGCCATGTCTGCAGATGAAGATGATCCGGATCAGATCCCTGGTGAACCCAAACAATACGTTAGTCGACTACCAGACTACCGGAGCGAGACAGTAAGTTACCTTTTGATCATGGTGTTGCCTACTAACGTCTGCTCTAGCTGCAAAATCTCTATAGAGAAGTCGACAGGATCAAAGATCCTGACCCTGATGCAGCTGCGAAAATGACAAAACATACCATCAGAGCAATAATCAAAAATGACACCCCACCCAAAGCAAAACTCTCCAATCGAATGCGTGTATGGCAAATCAAATCTGACATCTTGGATGCACATCCCAAGTGGTTTGTAACTGGTCGAGTGGCAATGAGTGGGAAGGCCTGGGGAGACTCGGAAGATCCTGAGGAGGAGGGTAGAAAGCTGGCCAGAAAGAGGGTGGCTGCAGGCGAGAAGGGGAAGAAAGTGATAAAGAGGAAGCGAGTAGGAGAACCCACCATTAAGTTTGAAGCTCGCATTGCTGAACTTTTGGATGGGGAGGAGATAACAGAGATATTCGACGTGTAGGAAAGTAATGAGGTTTCTCTCGCTAATGAACTAAGTAGCACAACTCACCATATTAATCATCATTTGTTGACACTAGTTCCTGTTCCACCTCACTGAACCATTGATCATTGGGCTCGATCCCAGACTGTAGTAGTCGTACGATTAAATAGGCAACAAGAACAGTTTAAATAACTTACCTGATCAAAAGAGTGGATAATCCACAGTGGATCATCGGCACCCAGTCTATTGGAGGTGCATGGGATCACCGCGACACTGCAAGCAAGTTGTGCTGATGGGATCACTTCAATTTCGCTGAAGCGGTTTGCATATACAGTATAAGTTCCCAGATCTGTTGCGCTATAATAACTAGGTTATTAGTGAGATAATCGAAAGGATACTGACTTACTACAATGACCAGGGCATGAGAGGGATATTGTCGCCAGCAACCATGCGTTGAATCACTGTACACGTAGTAACCTTCATCTCCATGGCAATTCTGAAGTGATATAGAATTCGGCATGGGATTCGTGAGCCATCGATGTCAGCACATGCGTATTGGTCGGCTTCAGTTCGCTTGGCTGTGGAGGAGCCATATCGTAGACCATCCTTGTAGATAAATGGAATTTGTGTTGTCGTTTGTGAACTGATGAATGGGAAACTTCCTGGCTTGCAAGTAAAGTTGTCCACAAGATTGGCATCAGGCCAGAGTCATTGAAGGAACCCAAGGACAAGGAAGTATATATTGCCAGGTAGTCGGTGAAGGTCTACCTTTATCTTACGATTTGGTGTGAGTATTTGACCATCTGCAAGTTAATCAGTATTGGTACATATCACCTGTGCTAACTCACCATCTCTAAATCCAGCAATCAACAGGCGCAATGTCCCTCGATCACTGTCTTTATCTTGCATTAGCCGGTGCATCACATCTCGTTCCTTTTGATGCATCTCAACAGGAAAATCGAGGGACTGTGGGTTGCAAATCAAATGTACACGATTTTATTAAAGGAAATAAATGCTCACCAACTCATACAGGCGATGCTTTCCTATCCAGTTCCGCATCAACGTGAGCTCCATTTCCCCACCTCCATGGCCATTGTTATTTACATTCTCCAGGATGCCATTGCAGCACTCAAATGCAAAGAGCCAAGTAGCGTAGGTTGGACCAAAGCAACTGAAGATGTCGGAATAGTGCATACAGATGTGGTGATTGATCACCATGTTGGCGCATAGTTTGACAAGTCCCTGGCAGAACTGTTGAAGGTAGCGTTGGCCTCGTTTGACATCTCGCATGGTTATTGATTTGCTAGCAAGTATACGCTCTGCAATAGAAAGATATATCATTAGCTGATAAATTTCTGATAAGTTGCATCTGAATTTGGGTGGTGTCTTTGCTTTTGCGGGGATGGGTGGTGGATTGTTTGCGATACAGTCACTCGTATCACGCCAACAAATCCACATAACCGTTAGCTGGATATTACACCAGCAATGCCACTGATCCATCTTTTGTAGTGAGTGATTCTCTCCGAGCTATTTGAAGGTTCAGCCAAGCATTTGAGCCATTTGTAGAATTTTACTGACATTGTTAGGCAAGCGGCCAATCCCTGATGGCTATATGATTGCATTGATAATGTCTTGAAATCGTCTCCACCCAGCTGCATTGAGTAAATAGCCGCTGACAATAATGTCCTCATAAAAGCGTTGAACTGTATCTAAATAACACTCTGGTTATTGCGTTTGAGATGATAGAGCAATCACGTACCCAGAAAATTGTGCATGAAATCAATCACAGCCTTTCGTACTGGTAGCCACCCTGGAAGTTCATTCAACTCTGAGCTGCGTGAACCATGCTTGTCAAACAGCGCCTGTGCCTGCTTTTTTGTATGCGCATTCTTCATTTGGTATGCATACTTGAGTTGCTTCCAATCATTACGAAGTACAAAACCTGAGAATGAGTGCGACTTATCAGCAAACCTGAGAATGAAAAAATCTATGCCGAAACATTACGCTCGATGTCGTATGCTACCAGAGTTTTCACCTCTTCCAGTGATATGTGGCAATAGTTGCAGGGATTGGTCTTGTGTCCATGCCCTGCTGCGCCAGTGAGCTTTCATGTTGCTGGAAGGTCACAGGCTTCAAAGAGCATGCTAGCATGGACAGAACGAGGAACAGTCTGTTCCCACACATGCATCATCAATCCTAAATCGCAGGAGGTAAGTATGAAGTTAGTACTAAATACTCAATAGCGTCTCTTGATGCTTACCTAGATACAGCTTATGAAGCTCCCCGACAAGTGGACGAAGACAGTTGTTGAGCTGCTCAAGACTGGGTTCCTTTGGGCCTGGAATGAGTGTGACAAGGTGGATATTGTGTTGTAGGAAGCGGACACGTCGGTCCAAGTTGTTAAAGGAAATATATGGGCCACCTGTACTGTGAGGCCTGCCTTCTGTGATCCCAAACCTGTAGAGAAAAAGTGGATGTGAATTAGAAGAAGATGTAGATGGACTTACCAATCTAAGTTAATTGTGAGGCTCAACCCAATGTCGCATGTCACCAAGCGCTTGCGTGATCCAGGTGAGGTTTCAACATCCTTCACTGCTCCATTCACATCGATAACTCTTTTTAATCTGACCTCAGCTTGTCCATACTCTGTACCATCATACACATTGGTCATCAATGTGTCCTCAGTTCGTGGAGGGCGGTTAAGGTCAAGAATCAGATTGCGGAGTGCTTCCACAAAGGACCGTCGCAAAAGGAATCGACGGATAGCTTTGGTTAATGGTGAGTAAGGCATGATTTTTGCAGGTACCTGCTTCTCTGATTGACTGGTCCCCTCAGCCGCAGATGTTGGATCAGAGACAGAGTGTTTGACACGATAGATGATCCCAGTACACCCAGCATCAGTACAGTTTGGATTAGCGAGATTTTGGATATCCAGATAAGTATACGTCTTGTAGCATCGAGTACAAATGGGAATTTGATTGATGTAATCATCAATATTGAGTCCTAGACGTCGTTTAACAGTCTCAAACGTCCTAGCAGGTTTTGGATGATCTGGGAGAGCTCCGCAAACTTCCAAAAGGTCGAGTCCATCTTCAAGTCGCTGGTTAGCTTCAGCAAGGGTGGAAGAACCACAGATTCGAGCTACAGCAGTTTGCAGGTAGAGTAAACGGACTTGCGGAGATTCACGGAAGGCAGGTACAAGTCCATCAATGTCCAATAGGTCAGATGGTTCAGGGGAGAGAAACCCATTGGAAGTATCAGAAGCAGGACCCAGGTCCATATCAGTGGAGGTGCTAGATAGTGGATCAGGATCAAATGCGAAGCCAGGGTCAGAATCAGAGTCGAAAGCAGTAGATTCCACAGTGAAGGGGGGAGGATCATCATCCCATGTCATAGGTTGTACATCCCATGTCGTAGGTTGTACATCTTGCAGTCCCACTAGAGGAGGAACTTGATATGGCAGTGAGTGGTTGTCTTCCCAGACCTGTATCTGATCTTCAACAGTCGGGGGTATATCCAGTTGAGGATGAGGCAATGAAGGACGGGTTTCATCACGCTTTCTGTGTCGTTTGGCTGTTTGATGAGACTGTAAAGCAAATCCATCATGGGTCTTGCTACATTGCTGGCACCTGCATTCAACGTATTCTTGCCAGTAGGTCATGATCCCACAAGCATCAGATCAGGAGTGGGAGTAGATGGAGGTGTGCCAGCATGCAGGAAGTTGATGCATTATTGATAACGCGTTATCGATCACACATGGACATGTGCTGGACTTAGCAAAATTAATCCATAGCATAAGTAGAAGTCGTTCGTTATATTGCAAGGATAAAGGGATTCTAACAAGAATCTCAAATTGCTGAAAGGGCTGTGGAATTCCATAAGATTCCGATAAGAATATCTAATTCCAGTCCTATTCCCAGCTTCTATAATTTTCAGTTTTGCGCAGTGATATGGATTTGGTGAGGTTGAGCTTGTGTGTGATGGAAAGGTTTTCCGTTCGTAGGGAGAGTGGATCTCCTACAGCACATGGCTTTTAGGGATTCCAATGAACCAATTTTGGAATGAATCCAATCAGTTGTCATGAAATTGGCGTTCACTCTCTTAAAATTTCTCTCTTTTCTTCATTCTTTTCTTTTCTTTCTTATGACAGTTCTTTTGGGAGGGAGGCTGTCTTTATTGACAGCGGAAACTACTTGTACAAAGGGAGGAGTCCATGTCCGACTAACTATTTATACTAGTCTGTCTTGGCAATCTCCTGCACCATACTGTCCCTCAAGAACTCTACAAAACTCGAGACTACTTGACCATCTAATGCAGCCAACTTGTTGCCCCAGTAGATTGCCCCATTAGTGTCACCACCGGAGGCCTGCAACTCAGCAGCCTTCCCTTCAACGAAACCCATCGCTATCTTTCTCGCTTCCTCACCCAACCAATCATTGGTGGGACTCCATAACAAACTAGGAGGAACTTCTTCCTCCTCGATCTTGACGTTGATGTTGGTCAACGACGATGACAAATCTTCGACTAAAAAAGACAGGGAATCAACAACTATGAAGAAAACGAGAGAGTTAAAGACTCACCACTAGACAGAACACTTGTTGGACCAGGGGTCCAAGGACAGAAAGGGGGGCTGGTAGCCAAGTCCTCAGGCTTAGCATCATCAAAGGGGAGGGGATACCCCCAACGGTCGGAACTCCAATCAACTTGCTCCTCCAAAGGGAGCTTGGAGGTGGGAGGAGGGGCGTCATCATCCCAAGCTAAAAAGGGAAAGCCTATTATCAATAAACACGGACTAATAAAGACAAAACAAGATACATACCAAGCGGATCCTCCATCAAGCCACAAACATGCTGGATTGGCCAGCGAACATATGGACACTTTCTGACCTTATGCTTGCCACCGCAAGCAAAACAAGAAAAGGAAGACCAGCAGAGGTCGGCGTCGGAGGGGATGCGCTGGAGGTAGTAGTGAAACGAATCGCAATCGAGAAAGACAGGAGCAGTGCGATGCACCACTCCAGACTGCTTGAAGAATCGGACGTAGTGGCCTTGGTGGGAGGGAGTCATAATGAATTGACAAGGATTGAACTGAAGCATAGGGATACAACCCCACACCTTTTATATGCTCAGACACAAAGGGAAGACCAAAAGAAGGTTCCTCAGTCAAAGAAGAGAAACCCGATACGCCGGACAAGAGATAGAAACAGCGGCGATCTCATGACTAGAAGAACAATAGGAACCAGTCATGAGACAGCACAGCCTGATACTGTGGAAGGCTATGCCCAATAGAGTTGAGTCATCAAAACAACACAGCCTTCCGCAGTATGACTAAGAACAATGACAAACCTTAAATCGGAGGCTGTGAACAATAGAAAATGGGGTGACTGCGGAGGCTGACTCATAGTGACTCCTATTTTAGAAATACTATATAAACCCTGAGGGCGAAGCGGATCATCACTTCATCCTCCTGTGAGATTACTTGTAGTAGCACGAACGCAATCAGAATCATCAGACTTCTTTTCCATCAGAACAAGAAAAGAGAAACATAAACCATAACTACTGAGCCAATCGTTCATGCCCATATTCCCTAAACTCTCAGCAGAGGCATGCAACGGATTTAACTTGCAGAACAACTTCTTTGTAGAAGTAAAACTAAACTCAGAAGGAATTATCACCCTTTACGAGGACGTCCCCGTCAGAACTTTCTTCTACATCCTACTAGACTTATTAAGCTCCAAGGCCTGCCTTGTGATTAACGAAAAGACTTGCAACTACAGTTGTGACATCAGTAGATCTTGAGTTATCTTTGGTTTAGTGTGCAGGACAAGTATGCTCAGATTGCGCAAGATGATATGACATCATCCAAAGGTGCGCAGAACGAGTACACTCGGATCGCGCAAGGTGATATGACATTATCCAAAGGTGCGCGAAATGAGTGTGTTCAGATGGCGCAAGGTATCAGGTTCGAGATTTCTGACAGAAACGCAACCTGATTTTAGCACTTCAGCAAATTGCATATCAATCATCTGTTGGAACATAGCTGGAGAATTCTGTAGACCAAAGAACATCACTCTTGGGACATAGAGTCCTTCAACCATATTGAAAGCGGCTTTCCATTCATTGCCTTCCTTGATTCGAATATTGTTAAATCCCCATTGGATGTCCACAACTGTGAATAGTACAGCTGATCATAACTTTGGATGTTGAACGATTTGATGTAAGAGTGGTAGGGGATAACGGTTGGGAACTGTAAAGTGATTTAAGTAGTGGTAGTCTTTGATTAGTCTGTATCTAGCATCTTGTCCTTTCACGTTAACTTCTTCAGCTTTCTTTCCTAAGAAGAAGGGAGTGGCTTGAGGCAAAGATCCTTTGAATATTTGTCCAGTGGCCACATTTTCAGCTAAAAACTTCATCAGGAATTCTTTCTCTTGAGGGGATATCAGATAAACCACGTCAGTCTGAGGTATGAAGTCATCTCTAAGATCAATGACATAATCAAACTTAGAATGTGGTGGAAGGCAATTGAAGGACTCCTTGGCAAAGATACTAGCATAGTCCTTCCAATAGATCTCTGGTACAAACTTTTGCATATCTTCCTCCACCATACTGGCTCAAGCTTCATCCAATTTTGAAATACTTGTAATCGCCAGCAAGACCGATTCTACCACAGAGGGCTCTGCTTTACTGCTACAATATCAACAAGAAGTCTCTTTGCTCCTGAGGGCCAGTATTGACTTCTCCCAATCAATACTAGGGTTTTGAGCTCTAAGCCATGGGTAGCTGAGGATAATATCAATCTTGGATCCAAGGTCAGTTACTTCCAAACCAATCCTTTCAATGTGTCCACCTGGAGCTTCTATCTAGACATTAGTGTCAAAAATGATCGGGCCTCCTTAGTTCTCTGACCCATCGGCATTCCATACAGGGATTGGGGTTTCCAAATCCTGAAGAGTAAATTCATGATGAGTTGTGAAGGTCTCATCCATAAAGTTTCCAGAAGCTCCACTATCAATAAGACACTTGGTGGGGACACATCAGCTAGTGTCTGAAGCTTTGATCCAAATGTCCATTGTAAGTCCTGAGTCACCCTTTTTGATAGCACCAAGAATTCGAAATAGATTGCATGGGGTAATGGTACATCAAGTGGTATAGTCCTGTAACAGATATGGCTGTTACAGAGCCTACAGAGGCAGGTGATCAGTGTTGATAGGTGTTTGGCACCTCAGAGTAGTATATAGGCTGTATTTACCACTATTTACAGTATGTTTTAACCCTTTGCCACTGCTTGTACCAGAGATACCACACCCAATAGATATTGGTTGTATTCAGTCTGGTCTTAAGCAAGGCAAGAACCAAAACCCTTACAGGTCTGTAACATTGGGCAAATCATCTGAACCTTTCAAAAACCCTGGGACTTCAAGTCTATTGCCAGCCTCTTCTTTCAATCATCCAACCAATTGTGTATACCACATTTTGCCACATCTGACAGTCTTGCTCATTGCCAATGTAGCAGGCAAGCTGATGTTCTCCACATTGGGCTCAGTAGTAATAACACATACATCTCAGCCTCGGTAACCACCTCTACCTTGATAGTATCCTCCTCGATGTGAGGAAGAGGTATCAGGTAAATTCTTCACATCACTAGTGACACAGTTTGGGCAGGCATTCACGAAGTGCCCAGGTTGGCCGCAGGAGTAGCAGTTTCTATATAGGATCATAAGGGCAGAAGAGGAAGACTCTTCTCTCTTGACTGTAGGGGCTGCTGACATTTGATGGGTTGTTGTTGCAGCCATGGATGATCCTCGGGCAGGAAAGGGGTTGGAATATTGGGGTTGGGATGTGGAGGATTGTTTCTATGAGGCAAGAATGTCCTTTTGATGTTGGTAGCGTATCATTGCATCCTTCCATTCTTGAAGTGTGGTGGGGACAGCAGGGAGTTGGTAAACAAATTCAATGAACTTGAAGTTGAGTCCAGCTTGATAAAGATTGATAAGGGCAGCATCATTGAAACCAGTATCAACCTGTAAAGTGCCAAAGTGTAGGTTATAGTCTTCAATTTTCTTTCTTCCTTGGTAGAGATTCTTGATGTCGTTATGAGAGCGAGACTGTCTGTTGATTCCTTCAAATGTAGATCAGAATCAAGCTACCAATGTGGCCTAGGTAGCAGTTGGGCCAGTCCAGTTGACAGCTCTCATGTTGTTAGTCTCCTTTTCAGACCAGGTTTGGGCCATAGTCCCCTTCATAAAAGAAAGGGTGAAGGGGATCTTGTGTTTGTTGTGGTATGGTTTTCCCATGAAGTACAATTTGCATCTATTAATAAATTTGTCGATGTCCTGCTGTCGACCAGTAAACTCGTCTAGTTTAGCCATCTTTATCTCAATGGTGGGAGTGGCAGGAGGTTGAGGTTGTAGTGGGGGCTGAGGCTAAGCTTGGGTAGCAAGTTGTTGGTTGAGATTATGAATCTCTGTTGCTTGTTGTGTGTTGGAAGCCTGAAGAGTAGCCACTTACCTCTGCAAGTCATTTATGACTGCGAGGATCTCATTAAGGTTGGGAACAGGGGGATTAGCATGAGAACCCATTGGATCTGGTGATGGTGAAGGTGAAGGTGTTGTTAAAGGTGAAGAAGGTCGAGTAGGTTGTTGGAACGGGAAGGGTTGATACCTGATAGAAGGGGGAGTGATGGGTCATTGTAACTGGGCAGCGGTGAGTAGTCAAGTTGTTTCACTTCGAGTTCTTCCTAAAGCTTGTGAGGTACCTGGTAGAGGAGAAGCTTGACTAGCTTCTTTGTTTGGGTCTGGGAAGATTCATGTTTGTGAGTAAAGCAATTAAGAAAGAGGATTTCGCTCAGAGGAGTCATAGAAATCTTCTTCATTATCCAGTGTGAAAGTAAGGGTGAATCAAGTAGAGGGGAGAGAGGAGGAAGGAAGTCTGATTCTTGTTATAAACTGGTTGCTGTTGAGATGGTTTTACTTCCAAGTGCTCTGTCCAAGACGATGATGATAGTCTCAAGTCCTAGTTATTAGGGTGTCTAACAAGGAATCAGACTTAAAGTCTGAGTATGACTAACTAGGGGTTTATATACTGACTACATTGCTGTAGATGAGTCAGTGTTACAATGAGGAATATATGCCGCAAGTAAAAGATAAGCATGATAAGATGCAGAGCATGTGAAGGGATGAAACATAAGTAGTCAGAAATGAAATGTATCCTATCTTAGATAAATGAAAAAGACAAGGCTATGGGGAATCCCATAGTGTAATCGTGGGGAATCCCAAGCAAGATAAGATGAGTCTGACTAAACTACAATGACAAACATAGAGAGAGAATGAAAAATTACATCCATGACAATGTTTGGGTACAAGCTTATTGGAAGGAAGTTTATTTTGCATAGACTATTTAGTTGACCAACACAACCTTATTCCACCAGTTTTTTACCACCAAAACTAAGGACTACCACTCTAGATCCTAAGTGCCCATCTCGTAATCTTAAAAGATGTAACAGATATGTTACATACAGCCACCATGCTGTGATTGTACTTATTTGTACTAGATACCTTAAGTACTGGTGACACTTGGGTAAACCTTAAGTTTACATCCCACACCTGCTTATACCAGATTGCCCAAATACATTGGTTCTGTGCATATCCTAGTGAGATAACTTAACCCTCCAACCCTTACATGCAAGGAGCAAATCTTTTTGACTAAGTGTGTCATTGAGTGGTAGTGTGTCATTGACACATTGATTACTGTACATCATATTACAAAACATACCCAGACCCTCTCCATATTGTGCTATTTTCAAGTTTCTGCAGTAAGTGTCCCATATTTTGTATAAACAATGTGATGAGCCAGGTCTCTCAGTTCATCCACAGTTGATGGGTCTTCTTTTCCTGAATAATGAGAAATGCGTGGGATAGAACGGACACTAGAACAGCATTATAAACAGTGCAAAATAACATGTCAGTTGTGAACGTGCCTTTTTGTCAGCAATGCGATTGCTTCGCAGGACTGTTTTTCAATATCTTCAACACTATTAGCTGGCTCCACGAACTTGGAAAGACATTGTTTGGCAAAGGTAAGCGCGAGTTCCCATTGCTCAGTCGATTTACGAGGACCAGAATGACTCTGCAAGCCAGAAGTCGACAATATCTTACATGTCCGTCAGTCAGTTCCATGAGTATGAATCTTCTCCTTTTGGCTTACATTGTCATCAGTGGGATTGCGCAACATTTGCTGGGCGGGCGAGGAACCGGTCTGGAGAGGTATTAGAGGTTTCGCCATAACGTCAGAGGTCAACCAACTCACAGGTGACGCAGGCGACCTCTCACGACTTTTTTTGGCGGTGGCAGCAATACCTTCCACATAGGTGAATAGAATGACGCTAAATACTTTATTTGTCACTATAGAGGAAAATTAACTCTCAGAAAGCTGAATGGGAACACCACATGCCGCATATCATGTCTGCCATGAACATGTCTCTTGCGAAGCTTGTTCCCAGCGTCTCATCGAAGTTGAACCTCTTTTTGATTGGATCATACGAGTAAAAATGAAAGCTCATGAGGTCGGTGAGTAGACCATGGACACGCAAGCCTTCAAAAGTGGCTTTCTTGTTCATTTCGGCGGCAGCTGTATACAAACTCAGCCCAACCCAAGAACCGGAATTCAGGCTTACATAGTAGCTCGAGGAATACTTGTGCAATGTTGTGGTCCCCTTCATAACCAAGTTTTGTTTCGATTATGAAGAAAAGAACACCCCCAATCATGAAAAGCTCAGTCAAGTATTAGTCAGGAAGTCGACATATAGCAATGCACTCACCTCATGTTCAACCTCACCTCCGCTAGAGTAAGCTGTCGGCGCCATGAATCCCTCCGGCCTATCAACAATCCGACCTTGGAATAATCCTATAATTGGGATAAGGTACTTGGTGCACCGTGAACACGCAAAAGGAATTCTATTAGAATGGGCCATACCGCGTCAAAGACTCTAATTCTTGCCTCTTCCCTATTCTGAGCAACTCGTTCCTGATAGACGTCTTGGGCGCGCCATGCTGCCTGGGCGGTGCTCTCATGAAAAGACGGGGGGAGAAGAACAGCATTAATTGAGAAGGTGTCAAATTTTGTCATCATGAGATTATCTGATAGACCAAAGCTAGGTGCAAGTTCGCTCCACCGTGCGGCCGAGAAGGATGGCAGGCCCGTTCTAGCTTTCTTTATCTGAGAGGCAGAGATCTTGGCAAGTGCCCCAAGGACGTGAGCAAGGTCAGGTCCAAGTGCCACAAGCTTCTCCATCCACCCATCCGGAAGATCTAGGTCTTCTATCGCAGTTGAGATTGCAGCAGCTTTGCGTTTTTTTGACCTTCCCATATTATGTTACGGTTGAAGGAAATAGTCGGAGTTTCGGAGTCGGTCTCTCTTGCTCAGCTCCTTCAGAGAGTCGCTCACTTCGCATAGCTTGCTTGAAGTCACTCCTCCTTGTCTTGTCCAAACGCAGGTCGAAGGAGGAGCCACCCTGTTCAAGTTGGATTATTACGGTCAAGCTGCTTTTCTCACTCAGAGCTCGCAACTTTATCTTGAGACATGTTTACCCTCGCTCGGAGATGTGTTCTGCGTCCAAGAGTTTCCGGGCCGAAAACAGGTACTTCGCCGTGATCTTCCCTCTCGACAGTTTCATACACACGTGTCCAAAGTCATACTCGTCGTCACCTAAGTGAATATACCCATCTCGAGGCAGAGCTGGCCTTCATCACATTTGACGATCTTATGAACCACATTGAAGGCATAGTAAGGTCTTTCGTATGTCCTGTCATTGTGTTCTGAGGAACTGTTACCAGATATGCGAAACTGTTGACCGCCTTCTACGCAACGAGAAATCTGCGGCTTTGATCAAGCAACTTAATCCCAACTTCAAGGCACCTGCAAGACCCTTTCTCCGACTCTCGTACGTTGACGCTATTAAATGGCTGAACGATCACGGGATCCAGCACGAAGCAGAGGATGTGGACGGCAACGTCATAAAGGATGAGCACGGCAACTCAAAGATGGTCGAACACGTGGTTGGCGATGATATCGCCGAAGCTGCGGAGCGACAGATGACCGATATCATTGGCTGTTTTTCTGCACGGCTTCCCTGCTGAGATCAAAGCTTTCTACATGAAAAAAATGCCCCGTGAAGGAAGGGGGGGCCAGTGTTCACTGAAAGCTGTGATTTGTTGATGCCTGGAGTCGGTGAGATCGTGGGTAAGTTTGGAACACGTTGGTGGCTTGGACATATGGAGTGTGAGAGCTGATCGTAGAACTTTAGGTGGATCGATGAGAATAGCAGATAATGGAAGAGCTCCTTGCGGCCTATAAGAGTGAAGGTATCGATCCTGCGCCCTATTATTGGTTCACCGATCAGCGTAAATATGGCACATGCGAGCATGGCGGCTATGGCCTGGGAGTAGAAGTATGTTTGACTATTCTTTCGCGTTGATATCCGAAAGGCTGAATACGGACGTCCGCCCCAGCGGTTCTTAGCATGGCTTGCTAACAGGTACAATCAGGTGAATGTTTATACGTTGCTTATGTTAGGGAATGTTCACTTTATCCAAGGTCCTGTCCCTACTCTTCTCGTGAATACCTTTCTATTAACACTCAAGTTTGACAGATGGCCTGGTAGAGCCACCCCTTAGATTCAAATGAATTCAGGGTACAGCTTGTGTTTTAGATGTTGAGTCGATTTACATCGCAAGGGAAATATTTGATCTGTTGATATGACATTAAAGAAATAACATCAAGAACCTTTTTTCCACCATACTTTAAGGACTATTCTCCCAATGTTCTGGTTTTTCATCGGTGGCGCAGCAGCGGGCGGGTCTCAGAACCGGTGTCCAGGCGATGTCACAAGCTGAAACATTCCATCGTCCCCTTAAAAACTAGGATACACGTTATCAAGAATCAAGTCATCAAGATTACTTTCCCCGGTCAACGACTTGATTCTAGCCGAACCATCGCCTCCGCCACATTCTCGCAAAATGCCTCTTCACCCAAAAGCTTCACGATCCCCGCCTTGGCGAAGGAATGCCGAAGGCTGTGTCGGAGATGTGTCACATATAGACGAACACCACGTTCCTGCGTCCGCTAGTAAGATTTGGGCCCTGTAGAAGAACAAGAAATCTTTTACCTGATAAGTTTTCAACAGCTCGTAGAAAACCTGTGTGGCCCTACAAGCATTGCCGTGAATATCCCCAACGCTAAGCAGATCAACAATAAGCTCACGAGGCGTCGCATGTCTCCACATCCGACAGATGGAAGACCAGAACGGTTGCCTGCTGTCTCCGAGGGTCCTCCCAAGGGTGATTCCGCTCGATACCGTACAATTCAAGCCTCCGCAGTCGTTCTAATTATCAAAAGCCTAAGAATTTCAACTAGTGACGCTCGCTAGCATCATTTACCTTTCAGTTGGGCGGTATTCGCTGTTCAGCCAAAGCCATATCCACGCCTTAGCATGTTTGCTGTACGAATGGAGGAGTAAATATAACGAACCGAAGTATAGGTTCTCGCGCAAGCGGACAATCAAGGCCCCGGGAACATCTTCCATAGCTTCCGGATTGTCGACAATGGGCTTCCATCGATCCGTACCCGGCATCCGCCCCTACATGGCCTCAGTCAAGCGTGGTCTTACGAAGGGCTGGAGAAATACCAGTATGGTCATCCGAGTTTTTGAGGATTGATGGACGACAAGCAAAAGCGATATAATCACACTAATGACGATACCCACTTCAACATCCCAGATGATCGAGCAGAAAAATGTTGAGGACATGAGGGTAAGGTCCACCCATGAGCCCATCCTAAGAGTCGAAGAGTGAGCGATCACGTTTTCTATTTAGCTAGCGGCGAGTGTTACTTACTTCCAGAAGTATCGTATGTCGTGCGGGGTCTCACCCAGCAGAGAAATCACGACCAAACAGATGCTGAACGTAGGTTTCAGTGAGTACAGCCTAAGATCGATTTGATCAAAGACTTACATGGATGCAAGCACGCATTTAGGAAGATAATATATTGACGGGAGAAGGAAGAATGTCGTAAGGAGTACGATGGCAGAGCAAATTAAGGAGGCCATCTGTGTCCGCCCACCAACGTCTCCGTTGATTCGAGACCTTCAGGTGATTGTCATCAGAGATTTCCTTTAGCAAACCGATTTAGAGACCGTTACCGTGTTATAGACCCATAGGCCGGAAGGGTTCCCGGGACACAGGACGCTACCAGATTCGCCGCCCCGAGCGCGACGAGTTCACGGTTGGGGCTGATGGAATGACCATACCGAGCACCGTTCTGTTTTGCGGCAACGATGCTGTCTAAAAAGCCAGCTACGGATATTAGTCTGCGAGGAGAGGTTATTAACAGATGGATTGTATAATGGCTTGAGCACTCACGCCGCGGTTGAGGTAGTCCGTCTGAAATACTTCAATGTAACGTGTCGGATTGGGGATTGGATGAACGAGCTTCCGGTGTTCACTGTGATTGGTCCAACAATATCGACGCCATCTTTGTTCCACTGTAGTTCGTCCGAAAGGACTGAAGAGTCGATACAGAGAAGACATCAACATTTTTTTTGTACAGCGAGGAGTGGAAGACATACAAGTAGAGATGACAACGACCACTAACACTTCTGGCAGACGGTATATCCACCAATACTTCTGAAACATGTTTTTGGAGATGCGTAGGCATACAAGGATGAATAGTGCGCTAAAGCTGATCATGGTTGTAGTTCGATTGTTGTGTGTAAACGCGTTTTCGATGAGGAAAATGAGTTTCTCGATGGTACCAGAGGGATGGACGGTGTGTTCTAAAGCGACGAGCCCGAACATGGGGATGAGCTGCTCACTGTAGGATGAGTGAGAAACCTTCTCGGGTGGATTCAAAGGGGGGAACGTACATGAGAATAACGACGGCAATGGCTGATATGAACCCTCTTAGCATGGCACGACTGAGAACTACGTCGATGAAACCCAGCCGGAAGAAACCAAGAAGGAATGATATCAGCCCAGCCTGAAACCAAAATGGGTCAGTGACGCTGCTTGGAACGACTTCAGCAAAAGCTCAACCTGCATGGTGATGACACTCGCCACAGCCAACGCAGTCGCATCACCATCCTCCGAATGTGGATCTGGATGGGCTTGATGAATTTCGGAAATGGCCTGGCCGAGGAGCAGACTGAGGGCTGCCTCCGGTGCAACGTTCAGCTGTCTGGATGTTCCAAGCAAGGCATACACGATTCCCGGAATCGCAGCAGAAAACTTGATTGGAAGGTGAGTGTGAATAGGGTAAAGTACGAAGGTGAGTTGACCCACTAGACCGGTAACAGGGCTTAGTTTTGCGAGAGAAGTGGCATAACTGACGGACTGGGGTATCAGCATGGCGGCAACCGTAGTTCCTGCCAGGATATCGCCTCCCAGTCTGTGGTAGGGTCAGCACCGGTGTCAAGTGAGAGGTGAGGGTGACGTACAGCGACAAGGAATAGTTTGGCAACCAACTTGTTGCGGGCACATAGTACTTTATTCGTTTTGCTAGTTTAGAATGTTCCCCTGGCTTGGAATTTGACGTTCCTAAGAGATTGGGGTGGATGAACTCGTTCAGACCGGGAGATAGGAGAAGGAAAGATGGCTACGAAGGCAAACTTACTGGCCCATGCGCTAGGCAGCTCACCTGGACTCGCCATCGTCGTGTGATAGAGAAGATAGAGCGTTCAAGTTCGAAAAGCTTATACTCACCTGGACCGAAGTCTGGTGCACACCCGTAACCTTCTCTCTCTTGCTCGATATCGATCAGCACGGTTGTCTCGTCGGGAGGAGTGCTGGTACCCCGGTAAAACGAGAAAGATGCTGAAGATGATTGCCTTGCGAGCTCATCGCTCCCTGGAATGTCCATTAATGCAAACCTTGGTTGTCTTCCCAGAACGTAAGCGAGTCTATTTCAAACTACTCTCGATACCCAAACCTCGATACCCAAACCTCGATACCCAAACCTCGATACCCAAACCTCGATACCCAAACCTCGATACCCAAACCTCGACACCCAAACGCTCTCACAGGGAACCATCCATCCCAGCCAGGTTCAATGGCGCCAAACTGACAATAAACCCTGCACGATCCAGAGCACCCAAATTCGTCAAGTTCTCGGCAATGACACCCCCAGAGCCAAGTACGACGTGATGAACGCCGAATTCATCTTCGCCAATCGTCCCATCGATCCGCGTCTCGTCAACACTCATGGTATCAATGCCCAACACCCGTATCCCCGTCTGCACAATCCGTCTCGCTGCAGACGGATCTAGGAACGGATGCTCGTAGTATTTTGTCGAGCACCAGTGATCTGACCAGCAGTAGAATGACGCCCGCCTTCATTTCCTGCTCGTAGCTAGCGAGATCATCCCACACGATTCTCTCCCGGGCGTTTTTCCGAGTGAGGTCGACGACGAGCGCTGGACCTATCAATGCTGAGAGCGGGATCTCGTCGATTGTTTTGCCATTCGAGAGAAAGTGAGAGGGAGCGTCCAAGTGCGTTCCGGTGTGCGACCCAAGGGTGATTTCGTGTACGCTACATCCCTCTTTTGAGATCGTGCAGGAAGGACGACAGGCGTACGGAGGATCGCCGGGGTAGGTCTGAACGCCCGGATGAAGAGGATGAGAGAGATCGATTGGAGAGTATTTCATGATTGTGTCTGTGTTTAGCAGTTGGTATCTACAACATCTACGCCCCTCGCCGGTAGTTCCTCCCAGTTCATCGTCGAGAGCATACCAGGTGTTTGACTTATGCCCGCTAAAGCAGCCCTCTGTCAATACAACGCCGTCGAATCGTAGCTAAACATTATTATCGTTGCAGGCGATCCGAAACTAATTCGACACGCGCCAGGCCCTGTGTTCGCCAACATACAAGCGCTTCAGGTACTGGAGCTTGTGAAGTATTTGGGTGCCATTCGCCTACGTATGTCCAAGCTGAAGAAATCGCGTCTATGATTTCGTGCAAGGTATGTTTCGGCGAAAATCGGGCATTGAAGGGCAGGGCCACACCGTTACCGAGATCTCCTGCGGCCTTGCTAATGTCTGCGTCCAAGACTCCTCCTGTTTGCAATCCCGTGAAAGATAAGACGGCAGCTCGCTAGCAGTGCAGGCGATAGCATAAGTGGGCCCTCTCAGGAAATCTCGTATGCGACCATGTGAGTACCGCCACTACACATAGCCTTATCCTTATCCTAGGAATTCAACATTCAACCATGACAAGCAGTACCGCAGTGAACCCAGATCAACGTGTGGTCACTGATGTCGACCGATCCGTTACAGGTAATGGCAGATATTGTTAGATCAAGGACAATCACTCATCTCAGTTCAAGACCACAAGCCCGATTCACCGCGATTGGTTAACAATGTCCCCTATGGCCTTCTCTCGGTCAACTTCAGCGGGCGACAGAAAGAGCTGGATTTCATAAACGAGGCATTCAATAATATGCACAGTGCCACCACCCCAAACTGTTGCACCATCTATGGGATGCCCGGTGTGGGGAAGTTACAATTGGTGTTGCGTTACGCGAAATTATCGTTCGACCATGGCCGCTACCCTCACATATTCTGGGTATCAGCTTCCGCTATTGATAAGTTGACCCAGGGATTTGCTCAAATTCTTGATCTCGTTGATCACCGCGACCGCAACTTAAAAGAGCAAGACGTTAAATTGACTTCCGCCCAACACTGGTTAGAAGAACCGCATGGAGATGACGGGTTTCAATGGCTTCTCGTGTTTGATAATGTCGACAGAAGTACTCTTGACTTCCTTCGGACGTATGTTCCTCGCAGGAATGCGCGGGGAAACATTCTTTTCACAACACGGATGGGTGACGTAGCCGAAGCTCTGGCGAACACTGTAGGAAACCAGCATCCCATACTCGAACTTCGTACCTTGGAATCACAGGATTCCGTAAATCTCCTTCTCAAAGACGCGGGTATCATTGCGACGTCCTCTGTGCTGGGCCACGCCGGGGAATTGGTCGATTTCGTTGGTCATCTGCCTCTCGCCATCATTCAAGTTGGATCGTTTATGAAACAAACTCACACAAGTCTCGACAAAATGCTTGAATTGTACAAGAGCGAGCATAAGGCGGAGGTAAATTGAAATTTCGGCCCTTATATACAAGTATTCACTCTTCCCGACAGATAATTCCATGGGAGAATGACCTAACGGCGGACGCCGAGCGATCAGTAGCAGCGACATTTGCCACTCAATTGAGCCGGTTAGACCAGGCATCTCCCAATCTCAATAATCTGTTAAAAATTCTTTCTTTCCTCGCTCCGGAAGCTATTCCGATAGAGATACTTAAAGAGGGGGCAAAAGAGTGGCTGAATCCACAGCATCGACCACGGCACGTTCCATCTGAACTTGAACACGACATTCGTATATCCTCAGAGTTTCACTCTGTGGTTACCACGATCCTCTCGCCGGTCGAGTTCCATGCAGCCATCCAAATGTTACAGAACCTTTCGTTGGTTGAGTTTCGGTCCGAGGTCGAGAACCATTCGCTCTGGATGCACCACTTGCTCCAATTCATGATTCAAGAAAACGCAAGGAGATGGGAGACCTATCGAGAATGGCTTCAGTTATCAATATCGCTCATCTGTGGCGCGTTCCGATATATAGAGGATCCTGAGCTACCCGAGCGGCGCGCCGATTATGAAAGGTTTATGCCACATTTAGGATCGTTGAATAAACAGTGGCGTGGTGTGCACGGAGCGAATCTTGAGCTGGCTGCCGCGAACTTGGAGATGGCGAAATATCTGACGAGTCGCGAAAGACACGACGAGGCCGAGATACTGTCTAAGCAAGTGTTGGAAATCTACGAAACGGAGTTGGGGTGCGAGCATCTAGATACACTGGCAGCAGCGACCCTGCTCGGAATGATCTATCAATCCCAAGAGCGATGGGAAGAGGCTGAATCACTGTTCAAGAGGGCTCTGTCGGGCAATGAAGCTCATCCTAGCTCTGACCCCCTAGTCAAGGTCTCGTTAACGGCCAACCTCGCACGTGTCTACACCTCCCAGAGACGATATGACGATGCTGAGCCGCTGTACAAGCAGGCACTGCTGGATTATCAGGAGCATTTAGGCCCCGATCACCCGAAGATTTTCACACAGATGGAAGAGTTCGCATGCCATCATATGGCTCAGTCTCGGTTCGATGATGCCGAGCCACTGCTCAAGCAGGCATTAGCAGGCCAGGAGAAGTTACTAGGCATCCAAGACCCGTCTACAATGAGGCCAATGCACAACCTTGCAACTGTTTATAGAGGGCAAGGACGGAACGCCGAGGCTGAAGCCCTTTTCAAGCGGCTATTGGCCAGGCGGGAAGAACATTTGGGTGCCGATCACCCATTCACGCTCTTAACGATGGATATGTTCTCCTCGGTTTATCTCGCGCAAGGACGGTATGATGCGGCTGAGGCCCTCCTTAACCAGGTACTAGCGGGTCGGGAGAAACATCGGCGTGTCGATCGGCCAGAAACCTTGATATCGATGAATCTTCTCGCTAAAGTTTACCTTGCCCAAGGACGTGACGTGGAATCCGAGGGACTACTCGAACGAGTCATAACGAGTGCGAAGAAACGTTTGGGTTCTGACCACCCGACCACACTGGTATCGATGAATGACCTGGGTAGTGTCTATCAGTTCCAAGGGCGATACCACGAAGCCGAAACACTTTATGGACTCGTCATATCTGATTGGAGGAAACATCAAAGCTCCCATCTCCAGGATATGCTGACATCAATGAATAATCTTGCCTCTGCCTATTACGATCAGGGACGGTTAAGCGAGGCTGAAAATTTGATTAAACAGTCATTGTCTAAACTGGGATGGGGGTGTCGGGGGAAGGATTTGAATGACCACCACCCTGGCATACTCTCAATGATGGGCAACCTCGCATCTGTCTATCACTCACAGGGACGGTTCGACGAGGCCGAAGCACTGTTCAGGCAGGTATTGGTCGGCCGGGGAAACAATCTAGGTCCAAATCATCCCCGGACGCTGTTAACAATGAACCTTCTCGGGGCCGTATTACTCGCACAAGGACGGCCTCCCGAGGCTAAAGCGCTGTTCGAACAGGTATTAGCTGCCCGAGAGAATCTTTTGAGTGGCGATAACCTCTTGATGCTCTCGACAATGACCAACCTCTCGTCTGTCTACCATTCGCAAAAAGATTTTGGCAAAGCTGAAGCACTACTCAACGAGGTGGTGGCTGGCCGGGAGAAGTATCAAGGAGCCGGTCATCCAGACACGTTGCCAGTATTGAACAACCTCGCAGCTATTTATCAGTCGCAAGGGCGGTCTACCGAGGCTACGGCATTACTCGAGCGCGTGGTATGCGATCAGGAGAAATGTTTAGGGACTCTTCACCCATATACGCTTCAATCAATGATCAACCTCTCGGCTGTTTATGTAGACAACCGTCGATGGAGCGATGCGGAAGTACTGCTAAAGCGGGCATTTGAAGGTTCGGAGAGTCATCTAGGGGTCGATCACCCAACCACCCTCTTATCGATGCATTCCCTCGCATCTCTGTACGAGTACCAATGGCGGGTTGGTGAAGCCGGGGTATTGCGCAAGCGGTTGGCGGGCAGGGAGAAGAATCTGGCTGGAATCCAAGTCCACGGCGGGTGGATTCAGCATGCAATAACGGGAATAGTTGAGACGGTTGTTGGATGGTTCAGAGGTTGAGCGCGTTAATGACCTCAAGTATTTGGTGGGTTCTTCAAAATGGCCAAAAGTCCACGGTTAATCTGATGCTGCCTAGATTCATCAGCATACTCCAATATTACAGTGTCCTTATGTATACAGAATGCAGGAGAATTGGCTTCACACGACATGACTGTAAGACTCAGGTTGTACCTAGTTGACGAGGCTTGGATGCAAGTTCCATGGTGTCAAAAACTAGGCATCTGGCTCCATCACATCCTTCTTTCCGGGCTCCTACCTTTCGAGTGAACGCGATACAGTCGTACCACGCGTTTCATCCGGGAAACAGAAAAATGCCTCTCGTCGCAGCCCGTATCCAAGTACCCGACCTAATTCCAATAATATAAACGCGCCTACTAAACTCTCTTCAAGTACCTTGCCGCCTTGAATCCCCCATTGACTTAAGCCGAAAGCCTTCTCGTGCTGCCAAACCTACGATGTTGTCAACCAAAAACAGTACCCAGTTGATTCCTTGCCGAGTTCTCAGAAAGCTCAAGCCTCTGTGTACACCTACCCTGTCGACATTATTCCGCTTGAGGCAGCTGTCGGCGATTCTTTCCATAACCTCTATGTTGCCGCGGTGCTACCCACAGAGCACGGCTTCACGGCTCTGTCGACTTCCTTGTCGACTGTGTCCCCATGTGTCAGCCTCTGAGTGCCATCTTTGCGCCTTGCATACAGATGTGAGGTAATGCATCGGCGCAGGTTATCGGCGCATGGACATGTCTCTTGGCTTGCTGCGTGGCATCACCGATCTTGAACCCGGTAAAGTAGTCGGATGCCGAGTGCGGATGTGGGTGATCGGGGCCGAAATGCATCTCTTAACATATCCACCGCGAGTAGTTCGTGGCGCTACATTCATTCGGCGGGAACAGCAATACGATCTCGATCGAGAATTTACCGTGCTCGATGCCAGCAAGTGACAGACTAGAGGAGTAGTAATGAACCTTACCTTCGGCGATCGGACGGAAAAACTGGAAGAGGGAAAACATGCGGAACGAGACTAGTGAATTTCATCATATTGCATCGGGTGGCATCGATCCTATCATACACCACAGCGGCGAGCCCAGTAAAAACCTATTATCCAGAAAACCGTTAGACAGTAGGGTCCTATACAGTACTTACCCTCTCCAGATTATCTCCCAAACTAGAAGAGAATAATGGCCCTCATTCACCCCTGTTTGGGTATGGGCCCATCAGGCGCACGAGGTTGGTCCCGTGCATACTCCTGACGATCAGGAAGGTTGGGGTATGAGTAAAGATCCTTGAATATGCCCTTGGGATCTAGGAGGTCCTGCAAACGCCCCAATGCGTCATTTATCAGGACCAACCTCGTCAACTGATTCCTATCGTGGGGATTTATACTTCGCAAGTCATCGGCAAACCTACTAAACCAGTCATGAAGCTGACCATCTGGCAATGAGAAATCAAACTTTCAACAAATAGCAAAAGGGTAGAACAAGACGGATAATTACCATCTGTCTTTTCAACCCAACGACGACGAAACTCAGAATAGCCTATGCATGAGAGCTGATCTTGACGGGTTTCCGTCATGAGTTCCGCAATTCCACGCTGTTGTCCTCGCCACAACATACACTTTCCACTGTCGTGCTTGTCAGTGTTCCAGACCTCTTCCAGGTGAACGAGGGAATGCATGATGGGATGACCGCTGCGTTGGATGTTAAGATATTGGTTCTCGACTCGAAGGATATGAGCGTAGGTAAGGAACTGCCCGACGAGGTATAAGATATGGGTGAGTTGGTACTTGTGCTCGAACGAATTGGGTTCTTGCATGTACGCTAATGTGTTGTAGTTGAGAATGCCAAAGAGCTTGGAACGAAGGTCGATGATCGATAGCGCCAGTGGATCTTCATATTTGTTAAAAATGATAGTAGCCTCCCTTCTGCGCTTGCGTCTCTCAACCCACGTCTGGAAGCCATTCGACAGGACTGCAGAGATGGCAGCAGTGAGGAGAGCAGCAATGAGACTGACAATCGATACGATTATAGCCGTATCCAGCATAGTTTGGGTGCCTGTTGATATACTACAGAGAGAAGGTGAAGCTGGGCACGACGTTCAGCGAATGGCTCACCTTCGCGTGCGGTGTGAACGCTTGAAGTGCACGATACCATTTACCGTTCGCATACATCAAACGAGGTCGGGATTGGCACGGAAATTCCATACTCAGCGGACATGCTTAACCTGCATTCAGAAGAAAGGGTGATTGTACACAGTGATATCCATCCTATCATATACGTCCTTATTAATTCCATAACAAGAAAATCATTAGACAGCAGCATCCTGTACTTTCCTTCTGGTTGTCTCCTCCGGGCTGGAAGGGGATTGTGGCTCTGGGGAGATTGAGAGCGGGGAGGGTCCATCAGCCACACGAGGCAGATTCCGCGCATACTCTCGACGACCAGGAACGTTGGGGTAAGAGTAGAGATCCTTGAATGTGCCCTTGGGATCCAACGTGTCCTGCAAATGTCCCAATTCCCGGTTTAACGCGACCAACCTCCTGATATGGTCTGCGTCGTTGGGATTTAAGCTTCGGAGGTCATCAGCAAGCCTGATAAACCACTCATAAAGCTGACCATCTGGCAAAACTATCAGCAAGTAACATGAGAGCTGGACAAGACGGATAATTACCATCTTCCTTGTAAGTCCAGCGACGACGGAACTCGGCATAGCCTATGCATGAGAGCTGATCTTGACGGGTCTCCGTCATGAGTTCCGCAATTCCGCGCTGTTGTCCCCGCCACAACATGCACTTGCCACTACCGGGCATAGAATCGTTCCAGGCCTCTTCCACACGGATGAGTCTCTGCAAGATGGGATGACCGCTGCGTTGAATGTTGAGATATTGGTTCTCGACCCGAAGGATATGAGCGTAGGTAAGGAATTGCCCGACGAGGTATAAGATGTGGGTGAGTTGGTACTTGTGCTCAAACGAATCAGGATCATATGTCAAGAACACTAATGAGTTGAAGTGGATGATGGCATAGAGCTTGGAACGAAGGTCGATGATCGCAAGCGCCAGTGGATCCTCGTATTTGTTAAAGACGATGGCAGCTTCGGATCGGCGTCTACGTCTCTCGGACCACACCTGAAAGCCATTCGACAGGGCTGCAGAGAGGGCTGCAGAGAGGATAGCAGCGACAAGACTGACGACTGATACGACTATAGCGGCGCTCACCATGAAGGCTATGGTTTGGCATCCTCGAGCGGAGGCGCTGTTCCTTTGTTTTCATATGTTTGATCTGACCTGAAAACGACAATGTCGACGACGCCGACCATCAAGCTCGTCGTCATCGGCGCCTCTGGCGTTGGGAAAACCAGTCTGCGAACCCAGGTAATATTTCCCTCTTCTTCGAGTCAGCGCCAGCTAAGCGGCACTTTTTGGCAGTACATCTCCGGTCGCTTTTCGACCAACTACCGAGCGACCATCGGCGTCGACTTCATCACCAAACTTCTCCCCTACCCGACCTCACCAAACCAGTCAGTCGCACTGCAGATATGGGTCAATCCTACTCTCTCTTCTCGACCCGTGTTGGACCAAGTCGGCTAAACTGCTAAACATTATGATCCTCCAACAGGACACCGCCGGCCAGGAACGCTTCTCGAGCCTCTCCAGCGCATTCTTCCGCGGCGCGGATGCTGTCCTCCTCATTTTCGACGTGAATGATCCCCACTCGCTAAACGCCCTTCTGAAATGGTGGAACGAGTTCAGAGAGCGCGCCCCCCTTGCCGATGAAGATGTCGCAGACTACTGTTGTGTCGTCGTCGGAAACAAGATGGATTTGGTTGAAGACGGAGGATTGCAGCGTGTCTCTGAGGCCGACGCACTAGGCTTTCTTGAGGATCTTATACCAAAGTCCTCACCCTCGCCACAACGACCTACCCTAGTTCAAGTCTCATGCGAAGATGAACCGCCAACGGACGAGGAACTGTCCCCGTCATCACCTCCCGATCCTCCACCGACCGTACCCATCCCACCCCGCGAGTCCGCCCCCGCACCCTTGCTTTCGAAATCATCACCCCAAAACCGATATTTTTCGCGCAGCATCGGCAACGGTACGATTGATTCAACACGCACGGCTTTCTCGATCTACCACACGCCTTCATCATCCCTCTTTGACCAGTTCCACTCCGCCCGCGGATCACCCGAGCCCTCACATTCGCACTCGCTCTCGCACCTACCACCCTCCACACCTTCTCTTCCCTCCAAGTCTTCCTATGTTTCCATCACCAGCAGTTCATCCGGGACAACGATCACCCCAAGCACGTTCGCGCGGACCCGGGCCAACGGTGACAGCGCCAGTAGCACTCCCATAACCACCCCCCGGGATCGTGGCCCGCGCTTGTTCTTTACTTCGGCAAGGACAGGTCAGGGCGTGCAGGCTGTGTTTGAGTATGTCGCCAAGCGAGTGACAGCAAGGTGGGAGGAAGAAGATAGGGTTCTGCATGTAGCCGAAGGTACCGCGACAGACACTGTGAGGTTGGCTGTGGAGGATGCGAGACGGGGACGGAGGCAGGGAAATTGGATGTGTTGTAAAACCTGATTCTGTGGTGGGATGGACTACATTATTGATTCTATTATGTATCTCATTCTTAAATTTTTATTCGTCTCGCTGTCGTTGGAAGGAACTTTCAGAGGCTGGAAAATTGGAGCTGAACATTGAGAATGAAATACGAGTCTATGTTTTTGTCCGGGCTACCTGGCCAGACTGTCTATTACCGTCGCCACCACTTCTATTCGAGAACGGAACGCTTTCGCTACAAATCTTTGTTGATGCGATCGACAAGTTCCAAGACCTCTTTGCATACTTTGGCACTCGTCCAGATGGTCTGTTCGTTGCTTCGTGCGAGTACCGCTTGCGCCGATTGCCTTGTCACGTAAGCCAGGTATGATAGGACCGCGACTGTGGCCTCTGTGATGAGGTCGGGAGTTGTCGTTACGAGCACGCAGACGTCGGGTACCCTTGGGACGGGTCCGACGGAACCGTGGTTGACGTACGGCAACGCCAGGGACAGGAAATCACGAGTGGTAAAGATTTGGGCGACGTCCAGCCGTAAGGTCTTGTCGCTGATCTCGGGAACTTGGAGAGTCAGCTTGTGCCGACCGTTTGCGTCGACAGTCTGGATTTGGGTACTGCGGCCGTCTTTCGAGGGTAAGAGGTTGATGGTATGGGTGAAGATGGTTGGGTCACTGGACATCTCGGCGTCAGGTATGGCGATCCACAGACCGGCGACGATTCTTTTAGGGAACCGCGAGGGGTGCTTCGAGGGAACCTCACCCTTGCTGTGGAACGTCGGCTCGAAAGTTCCGTCGAATTTCACCGTCGCGTCAAAGTGATTCGTGTGGAAAGCGCGCCCAGATGGAACGAACATAGTTCCGAGATCGGTTGCTGAGATGGCGGCGGGGCGAATTTCAGATGAATTCAGCGAATCTTTGAAGGGAATAGCAATGATTTGGAGGTCAACTCCGCGTCGTTGACTCAAAGAGAGAGGCGGAACAACTTGAAGAGAAGGGTTCATGATGGCTTGAGTGATTAGTGTTTGAGTATGGATGGTGAATGCTCCAGGATCCAGTCAACCGGAGAGAGGATGAGAGTAAACGAGAGTCAAAGTAGGGACGGGTACTGCTGGAGATTACTTGCGAGCAAGGGCTTTATATACCCGCGAGGGTCTGGTGGCATAGTCGTGGCATCCACCCTCTATGCAACCCGCATGGCCAATAAGCGGCGGCAGGTACTGGGAACAAAGTAACGCTGTCAGCTTAGGACTGGTTGAAGCTTGAGTACGTAGCCTGTGGCTTCCGAGATGGGGTTTCCTTTGATCCATGTCAGAATTTGGGAATACTTACCCGCCGTGTGGAACCTCAAAGCGAGTCCAACGACCGACTTCAATGACCATATATGGTTACCTCCCGACGCAATGGCCCTCGAATATTCCTCAGTCTTGCGGACGCCGTTCATGGTCACGCTATCCATCGGTGACTCTGGGAGAACAAGACGTAATCGCTGGACATCTGGAGTAAGTAAATAAAACCTCTGGAGGTTATCTGAGAGTCCCGGGACGATACTCGCAACCAGAACGCTGGCTGTAGTGCGACACTGGGACCTAATGGGACGAGTCTCCCGGACGGCAGAGGTGGTTTCGATGTGTCTCCTTCCGCTGCGTCATGCATGGTCCTATCCTTACTAGAAGGCCGCCGTGAGAGTACTCCATTTTTTCAGATGAACCACTAGGAATCGCTTTGACTAGCCCGCCAATGACGCAGTCCATCCACATCGAATATTCCCTGCCGCCCGACGGGACTGCGTCGGGATGTGGCTGCGGTCTACCAACGCCAACATGACGTTGGTCACGATCATGTGGCATTACGTCCTAGATATACCCCTGAACATCGCAGATGGAGAAGGACATTGGCGGATGTGGTTGTGGCCTTGCGTGGAAACGTATATCCGATGGTCAGTACTCTTGCGACCGTTCATCTGATAGAATATCCAGGATGGTATTCGGACCGCCCGATCTCTCCACGCACACCTTCCAACAAACGTTCATTAAGTATGATATCCTCCCCACCGCTGCTACAGACATTCCATATTCTCTTCTTGGACAACTTGGAAGAATCGACCACCAAAGGGAAACCGTACTGAGAACGCCGTTACAATAATCCAGAATGCGGATCAGTTGCTTTGGTCACTTGCTGCATCCGAGGCCCCGACAGAGCAGCTCTCAGGAAGCCCGATTTGGGACTGCTCCAATAGGATCCGGATGCCCCTGGAAACTATCCTCCGCTGGCTGGATCTGTGGAGCTTACTCGAGGCGCTAACTCTCGGTACACTTGACTCGCCGCCAGAGAAGAAATGTCGCATTGATGGAGACACCTTCCCCTTACCTTTTCCACAAACCAGCTGGCCAAGATCATCATCTATCGAAACCGATGCCTTCACACCAGTTGACAGGGATCAGGATAGGTTCTACATCCCTTGTTAACACGGGTGGTAGGTTTGAATTTTGAAACGACCTATCGTAATCCACGTAAACGTCTGCAGGAAGGCATCCAGTTACCGTTCAAGCTCTCGCGTATCAGGTGCAAAGGCTCCACTCTAGAAGAGGCAATGTCTTGGAGATCAACGTCCTTTGGAAAGCTTTTGGGGAAGTTTTCCCCGGTGCTGATAGGCTTGACGTTTTCCCACAAAAGCCGACACTGGAAGTGGGCTATCCTTTTTACTATTTTGAAGGTGAGTATAGGTCGTGGCGGCTTGCAAGGGAAAACAACAGTGAAGTGATTTGGGCAACCTGACGGTGAGCTTGATGCTGGTCTGAGTCGATGGCAGAGACCCCTCTGTCTTAACTTTCCGAAGTAAGTCCCCCAAGCGAACTCTTCGCCTCACTTTTTCTCCATCTGTGGTGTATATTG
Source organism: Porpolomopsis calyptriformis (assembly GCA_951640195.1). Taxonomy (NCBI): domain Eukaryota; kingdom Fungi; phylum Basidiomycota; class Agaricomycetes; order Agaricales; family Hygrophoraceae; genus Porpolomopsis; species Porpolomopsis calyptriformis. The sequence goes on along the minus strand of OX621166.1, from coordinate 471,137 downwards.
ACATTCGTGGCGGAGAAGGCTAAACACCAAAGGGAGCCTAGATTACACTGATGAGTGACGCTCGTGAACAACCAAAACTTACCGTCCAAAACCATGGTAAGAGCCAGCCTATCACCACACCCCTTTACGAGTACAAAAGTTTCGTTTTTTTTTTTTTCGTTTCACAGACAGATCGCGATAGAGGGTACATCGCACTCACGTCGACCTCACATGAAGTTGGGCATGACGCGGCTGAAGACTCCCCGCCATGGCCCCTTCCTCCCTCTGCCTCAGCGTCATTCATGAGATATCCCTCAGGAACGAAGGGTTGACCCTAATCAAGACACCTGTGGGGCGGAAATCCACGAGGCAGGTAGAAGAGCGGCCGACTGAGAATGGGGAGTATTGCGAAGAAAGCCATCATACAGAAGCCAACTAATAGCAGAATTAGAATGGGTGGAACGGATTAGATGATACAGTTTGCCCTGCGCAGTCCAAAAAACTAACCATCCAAGAGACAATGCACGCCCTTAACCTGACCAGCCACTACGATCAAGTCTCGCGGCCATTAAATCCATGAGACGGCGACCACACCCCATCCGTCTCATAGACCTGGCCGAAAAACTATCTTGCAGCCGCCAGAGGCCTTGGGTCTACAATGCCCCCAGGCGATGACCAGCGGCAGGCACAACAAAGACACAATTCTACCAACGTACGTTTGTGATCTCCTGGAATACCGAAGGGGGGATGAGACGGTGGGTAGCGAATAAAGAGTGAGCGTACCAAAAATTGCCATTGGAGAGCAATCTACCCTTCATATCGGTCTCGAACTCATGCCTCAATGGGGGGACCTTACCGCCACCAAAGACAAAAGCAGACAATGAAGGGAAGAATGTTTGGGAGTGAGCTCTATTGGCGCCTTTGCACCCTTGCACCCTTGCGACATACACAGATCAATCGGTGGTTGATAGTGACGTTGTCGTCTGCTTCAATAGACCGAACGCCTAATTCACAGGTAGATCGTACACTTGTTACCATCCATTGCAACTGTGTTTGGCTTCACAGTACCATCTCCCTCCCCTTTCATCACAAACCTGGCATAGCCCCCAGTGTGCCAGGGTACCTCTCGAAGGTTAGGACACGCATTTGTAATCTCGTGCGCGATTTCCAGTATTTTGTCGGGGGCAATGGGCTCTGATCGTTCAACAGGCCAGAGACTAATGTTGCCGAGTTTGGTAAGGTGCGTCCAGCGAGAAAGGTAGGGTAGCCACGCGGTATGAGGGAGAGCGGTAGAGAGCTGCAGAGAATCACGATTAAGAAGAAGAAAAGAAAGCCGGCACAAATGCGGTCGATTACTCACCAACCTCGGGACGGATGACGAGTAAATCGAGAAACATTCAAGGTTTGGTGTGACTTCTATTAAACCTTCTATTTGTGAAACACTCTTGATATCACATCCAAGCGTGGTCAAGTTTGGCAAGCCTTCGCGCGTTATGCAGACGAGATTCTTTGATGCTAAGATTTCACCGGCATCCTGTCCATCAAGGGAACCTGAATCCCACACTTCAGCCAACGCAGGTACAAATGCAGGCTCGTCTTCATCAGCTGCGGCCGCCCAGTGACATGGCAGTACGGTTCGTAACTCACGAATCCGAGATGGTTTTGGGAGCGCGTTAAGAATGGGGCTCAGGAGCTCTGGAGGCAGGTGTATGATCTGAAGCTCAGGCAGGGCACCGTCGCGGAGGGATGTCGTCGGCGAGGTGCCGAGGGAGAAAGGAAGTGCGGGGACATTGGGATCTGAGATAGGAAGGAAGGCGAGAAGCTCGCGAAGATGTTGCGAGGTATTGAGGAAGGATGTCATCGTTTCGCTGTCAACGACGAGGCCTCCCAGTTCCAACGTGTGGAGATGGGGCATGCTTACGGTTGAAAGAATGGGAGTGATGTCAGTAAATGGGTGGCCATGCCTGGTGAAGAAATAGTGGTAATCGAAAATCGTTAATGCTAACTTCTATGGGATGCCAGCACGCCCCGGATGAGAAAGGCGATGGGCGAGATGGAAGTGTCTCTTACCTGGAGGTTAGGACATCGGTTAAGCATTTCCTTCAAACGAGTTATATCTACTCGAGCGGGGAGCAACTGGTCCTCTTCATCGGAATCATCGCCGTTGACCACCGCGGGTTGATGGTCATCTTCGTGAGGTGGTGAATAGAACACTTTCAGACAGAAGCGCGTGAGATTGCCAAGTGTGAAGATCTTATCCGTTGGGCGGATATATATGGTCAGCAGATGCCAGGTATCCATAGCAAAAACTACTCACGGAACCGTGGAATATGGGTTGCGGATAAGGAAACAGCGTTTCACGTCTCCCAAGATCAACGACTTGGAGTCTGCGCAACTGAGTGTAATCCCTGAGGGCAGTCCAAATGTCTTCTTGGTATCTTCCCTGCTCGCTGCCTTCACCACTAAGTATATCGCGAGGAGCATCCTTGGAGATCGCTATTTCGGCACCAAGGTTAATGACTGGCGCCCACCGATCCCAAGTAAAGCTTTCCAGATTGACCATAACATGGAGAGCTAGTATCAATAGTCGCTCAGCATCCTCGACATCTCGAATTGGCAGTGGGTTCCCCTCCGGATCATTCACGCCACATTCCAACTCATCGAGGGGAACCCTCTCCGTCTCGTCGAGGCCGTACACTGAATGGTTTTCGCGCTGGATTTCTAGTTCTCGCACTCTCGAGGCGCAGGCCGGGTTGGCGATGATATGATTCCAAACGGCAACATTCCCAAGCTTGCATCGGATCGAACGGTAGATGAATTCTGGCTTGGCGATGCTATAAAATTGCTTGTTAGCAAGGCCGAATGCGAGAACATCTCCCCGAGAGGAGATAAAGGAAACCAGGTAAGTGTAAACGTCTAGATTAAGCTTCATTTCAGACGTGGACCTCGGTGTGGGTAAGTTGGGCTCTTTGTTGTCACCGTTTGCAAGTTGTTGATTGTAAACACCCTTTCAGACTGCATTTCCACTGGTACCTCGATGCAGTCCGTAAATGTGCCGATCAGCCTTGACCGGTCAATCCTTATGATAGCCCTGCCTTCAGCTTGATCCAAGCCGTCCACGGTTATAATATTATAGCCTAAGCGGTGTGTACGGTCAGCTTTGGATCCGGTCAATCCATTTGATGGTGGCTAAGGTATAGCTATGTGTCAGTTACTCCAACAGTTCTGCTGTTGATCGGTTGATGAGCTCTGCATTCCGTTTGTTTACCTTATCGACTTCTGCTCTTCGATACGAAACTTGTTATCTTATCGACAACTTTTTAATGCCATCCTGTATATTTGTGGAGTGAAAGGTTGGTTGAAAATAAATTTTATGATGTAGAGGTCCTTGAATAATAAGTAACTTACATCCACGAATCGACGCTTGACCTGCTTTTGCCAACTTCTACCTAGCTTAGCACCGATATAATAGATTCCGCATCGCCATATCGCCCTTGTAACCGATAGAGATTAGCAAGGCTCTTTGTTGTGATTCGAGTAGTTGGATGGTGGGTTCCTATGGACTTCTCAAGGTTGGCTATGGCTCGCTTGTAGAGTGACTCAGCCTCGTCGTATCGTCCTTGTGAGTAATAAATAAGTCCGAGGTTGTTCACTGACATAAGCGTGTCTGGGTGGTTGGGACCTAGATGGTCCTCTCTGCCAGATAATGCCCGCTTGTAAAGTTTTTCAGCCTCGTCGTATCGTCCTTGTGACTTGTAAACGTTTGCGAGGCTGTTCACCGATGTAAGCGTAGATGGGTGGTGGGAACCTAAAAGATCCTCTTTGCCAGCTAATGCCCGCTTGAGGAGTGTCTCAGCCTCGTCGTATCGTCCTTGCGAGTAATAAACGAGCGCGAGGCCACTCGCTGATGTAAGCGTAGACGGGTGGTCTCCACCCAGACGATTCTCGAAGCCAGCTAATGCCCGCGAGAAGAGTGTCTCTGCCTCATCGTATCGTCCTTGTGACTGGTAAACATTGGCGAGGTTGTGCTCCGACGTAAGCGTGTGTAGGTGGCCTGCACCCAGATGGTCCTCAGAGCCAGCCAATGCTCGCTTGTAGAGGGTCTCAGCCTCATCGTATCGTCCTTGTGACCTGTAAACGTTTGCGAGGTTGTTCACAGATGTAAGCGTAGTTGGGTGGTCAGTCCCCAAACGATCCTCTTGGCCAGCTAATGCCTGTCTGTAGAGGGTCTCAGCTTCGTCGTATCGTCCTTGCAATCGATAAACGTGGGCGAGGTCGTCGAACGAAGCTAACGTAAACGGGTTCTTGCGCCCAAACCTCGTTTCGTATATCTCAAGGACTTGCTTCAACAGCAATTCCGCGTCACGGTATCTTCCCCGGCTCTCCAAATACCACGCAATCCGCCTATTTGCCACCATAAGCTCAAGGTTCATACCATACTCGGTACTCCACAGATTAAGCGATCGTAGATGTGGCAGGAACTCTTCATATTCAGCCCAACATTGCGGTGCTTTAGGGTCTCCTATGTGTCGGAACGCACCACAAACGAGCGAGACTGATGACCGAAGCCACTCGCGATACGTATCTTCTTTTTTCGCGCTTTCGTGCCTTATAAATCGGATTAAATCGTGCATCCACAGTGAAGAATTTCGCCCAGTAGATCGATATTCCACCGGAGACAGCGCCTGCAATTTCTGTAAGGCTGGCCGGATTTTCGTCGTTGAACAAATCAGGGAAACCAACAAACGAAACTCGACGAATATAGGAGAATCGTGTTCGGGTTGAGATGGAATATCTTCTAGTGGGTACTGTGGGTGTAACCATTCTTTGGCCCCTTGAATGATCATCGCAATCGAGATATTTTCTGGGTCAAGAAAAGATAGAATTTTGAAGAAATTGCTGATATCAACGGATTCTTCTTGCAATTCATTGAATTGTTTGGTGAACGTAGTTGCCACCGATCGCTCCTGGTAAGGAGTTAGGTCATTCTCCCATTCAACTATCTGTTGTTACCAGGGAATACAAATTAGTTATCATGTGAATGATACTTGAGCGATTTGAACTTACATTTATCTTTTCATTGCTCATGTATAAGTCGTACAATTCATAGAGAGTGGTATGAGTTTTTCTCATAAACGATGCTGCTTGGACAGAGGAAGGCGACCAATGCATTCAACCAATTGCTCGGCGCAGCCTAATTCAGAAGATGTTACAATCTTCATATCGACTCCAGCGTCTTGTAAAAGAAGATTTGCCGAATCGCGCTGTTCAAGAGGGTAGAGTTGAATCATTGATCGCTGCTTTCCTTCCAGAGTCACCAGAGACTCGGCGACGTCTTCCGTCCGTGTGGTGAAGATGATATGGCCTCGCCCATTCCTGCGAGGGAGGTGCGCCCGGAAAAAATCAATTGAACTCCTATCGACGTTGTCGAAAATGAGAAGCCAATCCTCGTGAGCTTCTTCCAACCACAGTCGAGCCGCGGTCAGTTTCGCATTTTGGTCTTGCAGGTGGCGATCGGGATGACGAATGAGATCGAGAACTTTTGAAAGTCCATCGTTTAGTTTGTCGACACTGGTGGCCGATATCCAAAATATATGCGAGTACTGGCCCTGATCGAAGCATTCTTTGGCGTAATGCAGTACCAGTAGCGACTTGCCAACGCCGGGCATGCCATATACGGCGCAACAGCCTGGTAGATTGTTCTGTGCGTTGCTCAAAGCGTTCTGTAAGAAATCCATTTCTTTCTGTCTTCCAGTAAAGTGGACGGAGAGATGACCAATGGGGGAATCGTTGATGGATCGTGGTGGTGCTGGTCCTGGCTCGCGATCTGGTTGATAAAGGAGGTCATATGAGATATCGTGGATGCAGGGACGGGAGAGTGCAATGACAGACGAAATCGTTCAGGCTGGTCACTGCCTCACTAGGGCGCTAACTTACCTTGTGGATAGACATGAATGTTCGGGTTGTTGAAGGTGTACTGATCATGCCCGATAAGGTTGACCATGCTGTCGTGAATCTGAGAGGGAGTGAAAGGCGCGCTGGTCATGGTGGAGGCAAATAATGGTCGTGGCGGCTTGCAGTGTAGGTGGAGAAGAGCTGAGCGCCAATGGGAGTCTTATGACCAAAGCTGATGCCAACGACCACCATCCAAAACCATGGTAAGAGCCAGCTATCACCACGAGAACAAGTTTCATTCCTTTTTTTCGTTTTACAGACAATTCGCGATGGAGGCTACATCGCACTTACGTCGAGCTCACATGAAGTTGCACAAGATACCAATCAAGAAGCCGAAGATTCTTCACAGCCCCTTCTTCCCTCTACCTCGACGTCATTCACAAGGCATACTCCTCACGGGGGATCCATCACAGTACATCCAGTTGGGGAGGGATACAGCTACGCATATGGACCGAAGGGGCTCGCCGGTCTACGACACAACTATTTCGCACTCTCCTGTGCCATTTTCGCGTCAATCGGTGGGCTTACGTTTGGGTATGATCAGGGTGTTATCGCGAACGTGTTGGTGATGAAAGACTTTACGGCGCGTTGGCCTATTGGGCCTTGGGAGAAGGGTCTCATGAGTACGATCATTTCTAAAGTCTGAATTGCGCGTATGACGATGTTGGCTTCTTTTTTTTCTCGATGTAGCGGCTGTATTAGAGCTCGGCGCGTTGTTCGGCGCGCTTTCTTCTGGGATACTGGCTGATAGATACTCTAGAAGACATTCAATATTTCTCGCTTGTGGTACGTCAAAAATCACTCAGACCCGCCGTATCGCCCCTTGCGATTGATGAACAATAGTGATATTCTGCATCGGCTCTGGATTTCAATGTGGCGCGCGATCGCTCAGCGACCTCATTCTCGGGCGTGCTGTTGGAGGTGTTGGTGTCGGTGCACTCAGGTTGGGTCAACCCGGCGTTGTTAGTTGGTGAATGGTCCCATTGACCGATCTTCTGCCATTCCTCCAGTATGCTGTCCCCGTTGTACATGGCTGAGATCAGTCCACCGGAAGTAAGGGGATCACTCATGGCCTTGGAGCAATTCGCGATTGTCCTGGGAGTCGTGTTTGGCTTTTGGACCGGGTTTATTACTCGCTCTTGTAAGTTGGATGTTTTCTATGTTTTCATGCAGATCGATTGAAGCCGCCACTAAGTATCGGGCTCCATGTCGTGGCGTGTGCCACTTGGCATTCAGATCATCCCCGGTATATTGCTTGCTATAGGTAGTTTCCTTCTACCGCCTTCACCCAGACTTTTGGTGTTGCACGGCCGGTGCGAAGAAGCCCTGGAGTCGCTTGCGCGTTTGCGGCTGCGTACCGAGGAGGATTGTCTGCTCCAGGTAGGTCCCTGTCAGCTGGGAATTCGAGGAAACGTTTACACTACTGGTAGGTCGAGTTATTAGAGATGCGGGTGGAGACGGAAGTCATTCAGAAGAGTGGCCAAGTTGATGGAAAAAGAGGGTTTATATATTCTGAGGCACACGCCTGGTCGCGTCTCTTTGAGCCCAAGCACATCGACCGGACGCTGATTGGGGTCCTGATGATGGTTTTTCAACGTGTGTACAGCTCTGCCTTTCCCCCCATCGAGTACACTAAATGATGCTTAGAATGGAGTGGGATCAATGCACTTCTTTACTATGGCCCAACACTCGTTCATAGCATCGGCCTTCGAGGTGACACGGTGACGCTTGTTGTGTCGGGTGGTATCGGCATCATCCAGTTTATTGCGGTGTTCCCGACAGTGGTTTATATCGATCAGTGGGGTGAGCCATGTTTCCCCCTGGAGTTGTCTGAGTGGCTCATCTACGTTTTAGGTAGGAAACCGTTGCTGAGAGGTACGTTCTGAGTTTGAGCCTCGAGTCCCCGCTGAGAATCGTTCATTAGGCGGCAGTGTCATAATGGGGTGTTCCCATTTACTCATCGCACTCCTAGTCCGTTTAGCCATTCCACCCGATAGCCAGCTGAATGGAAATTGACAGGTTTACCAATTCGAGAGCGACTGGGCTGCTCATTCCACCGCGGCCTGGATGGCAGTTATGTATGTAAATCTTTAGACCGCCAAAGTCACTGACTTTCGCTCAGTTGCATTTACATCTTTACTGCCGCATACGGAATGTCGTTCGGACCTGTCGGGTGGGTTCTGCCGAGTGAGGTATTCCCGCTGTCCATGAGGAGTAAAGGGGTTGCATTATCGACGGCTTCGAATTGGGTGAATAATTGTGAGCTCCTTTCGAGTATGCTAGGCGATCCCTGATGGCTATCGAACAGTCTTGATTGGGCTAGTGACCCCAGCTATACTATCGAGGTCACCCCCGTGAGTGATTCCCATTTGCGCAAATTGGGATTAAATGGCATCATTTGTTAGCACCGCGTTCATGATTTTTTCCATCGCGTGCATCACTGGCTACTTTTGGGCTACATACTTTGTGCCCGAGACGGCAAATGTGTCCCTGGAGGAGATTGATGGGCTGTTCCGGTCGTCGGCGGGTAGTGAGGACGAGCTGTTGAGACGCGAGATTGGGCAGGAAATGGGGCTACCTGAACTGATCAGAAGGATATGTATTCTAAATCCGAGCTATCCTTAATCCAACGCTGCGCTGAGCCCAAAGCCGATTGATGGCAGATCGAGGGGTCCGTGCGCATCAATCAAGTTTCCGGTGGGAAAAGCGTTGCGGCTGTGAGTGTACCTTTCCACTTTTTTTCGACGTCTTGAATTCGCGATTCGTTTGTTGCTCGTCGTCGACGCCGTTGCCCTCGATTTTTTCCCTTTCCTTGGTGGGCAGCCGTGAATTCAGGAATCCATTTTTTTTAAACGTCGAGTATCTATAACGCACACTTAAATCTGCCCTTTTCTTTTCGTGCGTGTCCTTTTTTCATACCCACACCAACCACACTCGTTTTTCTTCTTCTTCGTTGATTACCTTCCCCAAAGACCCACACGCTCCCTGTCCCTTCTGTCCATTCTCTTCCAAATATCTAACCCACCTTTTTTTCCGGTTTCTTCTCCCCGTTGCCTTCATCATCCTCCATTAATCTACCCACTACCCCTCCCCCTCTCCCAATGGACGACCCTCAGACCGCCTTTGCAACTCAATATCCTTCTTACGGATTTGATATCGACATGATGAAGGTCTGTCTCGCTTTTTTTTTTTCAATTTGTTTTGTCTCTTTTCGAACCCCGCAACCATTCCTTCAGAGGTCCATGGATCCCACTGGAGGGCCTGACGCCAAAAAACCTCGCTGGTCCCCAAGTACTAGCCCCTCGGACGCCTTCGCAAACTACGGCTACGGCCCTCAGGCGGGCATCTCCCAGAACGGATTCAATGGTTCTCCTCCTTCCTCCGGAGGTTTCGCCGGAAGCCCGCTCTACTCTACTCCTACTCTTGGACCCAACACGACCATCAACGGAAATGGCATCGCATCGCAGCTAAGTCCCAGCATCGCCGCAGCAGCCTTCGCCCAGCAGCAGCAGCAACAGCAGCAGCAACAACAACAGGCTCAGGCCAACTCCAACGGTGCATATGGCAACTTGGGCGCTTACAATATGCTTGGAATGGGTCTCCCCGCAATGAACATGCTAGGCTTCCCTTACAACACCAACTTTGCCCATGTGAGCTAGTTTTGTCCTGTTTTACTCACAGCCACTGAGCTCTTATCCAGAATTTCAACCAACAGCGCCTGCCTTCGCTCAATCTCAACATCCAAGCCGCGCAGTCTCCTTATTCACCTGCTGCATTGACTGCCGCTCTTTCCGCGACTTCGAATGCGACCGGGCGTACCGTTTACGTCGGTAATCTCCCTGCCACCGCCTCCGTCGATGAACTTCTCAACCTTGTGCATTTCGGGCCACTCGAATCCATTCGTGTCCTCCCTGAAAAGTCCTGTGTCTTTTTGTCGTTCCTGGATGGAGCAGTTGCAGCCGCCTTCCACGCAGATGCAACCGTCAAGAAATTATCGCTGCATGGACAAGAACTCAAGATAGGCTGGGGAAAGCCCTCCCCTGTTCCCGCTCAAGTCGCTCTTGCTATCAGCCAAAGCAATGCCAGTAGAAACGTCTATCTTGGCGGCTTAGATGAGAATATGACTGAAGAACAATTGCGAGATGATCTGAGCAGATTTGGGCTTATTGATCAAGTAAAGATTGTTAGGGACAAGAATATCGGTTTTGTCCACTTCCTTAGTATCTCAATTGCTACCAAGGTATGAGATGGCAATCATCGGCGAGTGAATGACCTTTTACGTTTTTCCTTCTCTTCTTTGCAGGTCGTCAGCACACTTCCGACTGAACCGGCTTGGGCCGGTAAACGTGTTAATTATGGAAAAGACCGTTGCGCCTATATCCCCAAGTCACAGCAAGCCGCTGCCCAGCAGGCTCAAGCCGCCGCCGCTCAATCGCTGGTCGCTCAGTCAGCGTCTCTCTCGCCGGGCCAGTCTGTACCGTTCACGCCCTTCTCGCCTTATTTCTCTCCTGTGGATGCCCTGCAGATGGCGAACGCGCAAGGGCTTAACAGAACGGTGTATCTAGGTAATATCCATCCTGAGACCACGACCGAGGATCTGTGCAACGCGATTAGAGGTGGGGTGTTGCAAAGTATTAGGTACATGCCAGACAAGCACATTGCTGTAAGTATAACACACCATCGATTAAATTATTTCCATGTTCTGAACATATTTTCCAGTTTGTGACGTTCGTGGATCCGGCGGCGGCTTTCACATTTTTCCAGGTTGCTTCCTATCAAGGTCTTACGTTGAACAATCGCCGTCCCAAGATTGGTTGGGGCAAGAATAGTGGCCCACTGCCCCCTTCCCTTGCTCTTGCTGTACACTCGGGTGCCACGAGGAATGTCTACATCGGCAATATCGAAGATTTTGAGACTTTTACCGAAGACAAACTCAAGAAGGACTTTGGTGAATTTGGAGAGATTGAGCTGGTCAACTTTTTGAAAGAAAAGTGTGTATGACGGACTTCATCTTTGACGCTGACTGAATTTGGACATACAAGGAACTGCGCGTTTGTCAACTACACGAACATCTCCAATGCCATCAAGGCTATCGAGGGCGTGAAAAATATGCCCGAATATGCTAATTTGCGTGTGGCGCATGGTAAAGACCGATGCGCAAATCCTCCACGATCTGGGCCTCAAGGCGCGTCAGGGGCGAGACGGTCCGCGGGTAATGGGAACGGGCACATTGCCACTGAGCCGATGTTGAATGAGGTTGGAGAAGAGATGAAATCGGACGCAGTCTTCCTCGGTGGTGACGTGGAGGTTGGTGAGAGTGTGGTAGTTGCGAATCTCATCCCCGATGCGTTAGGTATGCATGTCGATGAGGAAAAAAAGCCTGTGATCGCAGCCGCGTGATCCGCTAGTCGCGCGCTGGTCTATCTTCCCTAGGCTGTTCTTTCGTTCGTTTCCTTGTCTTATTGCTATTCCTGGATACCCACGCCTGCCCGCTCTCTCTCTCTTTCACGAACTCGCTGTCCAAATGCCGCTGCCTCGGATTGACATCTCCTTTGCGATAACCGACGAAAAAAAGATTCAATAAACAAGTGGATGGAAGAACTCGGTTCGGGATCCACTAACCTCCTCGCTCCCCTTTATCCACGATGGGCGCACATTGTGCGTTGGTGGTCTTTGGGCTATTGGTTGTCACTTCTTTATCAACTTGTCCTTCGCCTTTCTGCTTTATTTTTCTTTATATTCTTTTTTCTTTTCTTTTGCCTCCCTTTCTTCTCCGTTCACCTGATCCGGTGGGGTTCCGTCCTCACGTCCTCTCACTTATAACCCCTATGCTCTCCCTAGTCTCATCCCCACGCGTTCACTGCTCCATACCTTTCTGCGGGCGGGTATGCAGCTCTCGCCTGTTCTTGTTCGCGTCCCCGTGTATATCTTATGTATTCTCGAATAACCGCAGACTACTCGTAATCTCACCCAATCCGACTGATATTTTTCATTTACGGCATCGCCGCGCTTCTAGCGTGTGGCAACATAACAACCAATTTGCTTGACCAGAATGCACCTTCAAGCTGTGCAGCCAATGGTCAACCTATCCCCAGCTAATAGACGTACTTCAGCGTTCTCTCTAGCAGTTGAAGTATCCCAAGCGTCGCCTGCATGTTCTCGCATTCGCTTCCGCGCGGTATCATATTCGCATTCACCTTGGCTTTTCTCCGAGATCGACATATCAATCAATGAACAATATTCTGACGCGTCTATTCGGTCCAGGAAGTCGTCAGCACCCTCATTTCAAATGCAACCAAACTGTCAGCCGCAAAACCTATATAATGGGGGGGGGAAACGAGCCAACATCTTAGACTCGTACTCCAAGTCGCCCACCCTCCTTTCGTACACTCTAAATCATAACTATTAATGCTACGTTCTTTATCCCTCCTTTCGCTCCTCGCCCTCTACTCTCTTTCCGGGGCGTTGGCTACCCCCATCGGAGTCCATGAGTCAGCCCGACGGGCTACTCTCCCCCTCACCCGCCGGTTCGACATGGCCGGTTTCAAGAATATCGTCGAGGCTGACCGGGCCCGCGCTCGGGCCCTCATAGAGAGAGGCCTCTCGGTCACTCATTTGTCTAATAGCACTGCCGTAGGCCGCAATGCCAAGCGCGATGTTTCGTCGTTCCCTGTGACCAACGTCGGGGTGAGTATCCCCCCTTCCCCTTTAGCTCGTGTGCTTACTAGGTGCCCGGTATGGGTGTCGTGCAGGTGATATATACCACTGAAGTCCTTGTGGGCAATCCCGGCACTCCATGTGAGTGTTTTCTCGTAGCGAAAGTGATATCTCGTGCGTGAGGCTGATCACGGATATTGTCTGGCAGACGATCTTCTAATCGACACTGGTGCGTCGTGGTCGCTTCCGGTTGCCCTCTGGTCCTGTTTTGATTACTCTTATCCTTAGGGAGTTCCAATACTTGGGTTGGTGCAAATAAACTTTACGAGTGCCCCGTCAGCGGGACCACGCCAGGTGTTGTTGTTAGTGAAGCAGATCATTCTTATACCGCGATAATGCAGCTCAATACTTGTGTTTACAGGAAGTAACGTATGGGTCGGGATCCTTCGCTGGTACCGAGTGTGAGTGTTTTAGTGCCTTTATTTCTGACTATTTCTAACGCAATTTGGGTAGGTATTGACAGAGTTCAGCTGTCCCCTGGTCTTGTTATCGAGAAACAAAGTATTGGGGCAGCTAAGGTATCGCAAGGTTTCAGTGGTTTCGATGGCATTCTAGGGTTCATCTATTTCTGCTGCCATCATCTCAATACCTGATCAGTCTTTCGCTCGAACAGAATCGGACCTACCGACCTGACTAAGGGTACAGTCGTCGATCCTACCAATCCCATGTCCACGGTCCCGACGGTGACAGACAACCTTTTCTCGCAAGGCACACTCCCACAAGCCCTCGTTGGCGTGTCTTTTGAACCGACCACATCAACTTCAGACGAGAACGGAGAGCTGACTTTTGGTGGTGTCGATTCGAGCAAATATAATGGCGAGATCTCCTACACACCTGTCACCCAAACTAGCCCCGCATCAGCGTATTGGGGCATTGACGAGTCAATTACGTACGGAGGTGACTCTGTCCTTGCGTCCACCGCAGGGATCGTCGACACAGGAACGACCCTCGTCATGATCGCTTCTGGTCCGTTATTCGTTGTCAGCGTCATCAGTGATTGAGATCGGCCCTGACATATTTGGTACCCACTAGATGCTTTTAAACACTACCAGCAGCTCACCGGTGCTACACCTGACCAAACGACGGGCCTCCTTAGCATTACCCCTGACCAATATGCCAACCTCCAAGACCTCAACTTCATGATTAACGGTAATAACTATCCCCTCACCCCAAATGCGCAAATCTGGCCTCGCTCCTTGAACACCCAGATTGGCGGGACTCCAGGAGCTATCTATTTGATAGTGGCTGATGTGAGTAGTTTTTTCTTTGCATCTCGCGTCTTGCATTCTGCTTTTTCCACTATTGTTTCTCCATCGCGGCTGACCTAAATATGTGTTCCTTTCCCGCACACACAGATCGGCCAGAACAGTGGATCGGGACTCGATTTTATCAACGGGTACACATTCCTCGAAAGGTATTACAGCGCTTTCGACACTACAAATAACCAAGTTGGGTTTGCTCCCACTCCACATACGGATGACGAGACCAATTAAACCTGTGCCTGGAGGGGAGGGGATTGGGAAATACATACCTTGGACATTGAGAATATCTTAGTTAATTTGCATAATACGTGCTATTGCCTGGACAGTGTTTGTGGCGGAATAAGCGTGACTGTGACATTACCAATGTCACATGCAAAACACAATAAATTGGCTGGGTTGCAAAAATCGGTAAAAAAGTCTCATCCTCACTCCTTGCACTCGGAACACCGTGTTCCCTGACTCCATTACAGAAACTCAAGACATCCACCCAATGGGTATGGCACAAACCAATATCGGAGACAAGTCCAGGCAGAAGCGCCACCGAAGACTGGAGCCAGGCTCCAGTTTTCGGTGGCGCTTGTTTGGGGTGTGTTCCAAGACATCCAGGATCACGAAAGTTCATCCGCCTTGTGCTCTTTAAATACTGATGGGTATTGCACGAATATTGCAAGGCCAATTGCAACGCATCTGTGGAGCTGTGGATGGTACGTTGAGGCGGAGGGGTTGTGCAAGCAGGCGTTTGAAGTGAGGGAGGGGCATTCAGGGGCCGATCATCCAAATACACTCCGGTTAACGAATTGCCTCGTGCTGGTGTATGGTTTGCAAGCACACTGTGACGAGGCAGAGGCACTACATAAGCGGACGTTGTCAGGCCGGGAGAAGCATCCAGGAGTTGACCACGCCAAGACGCTCGAGTCAGAAAGATAATCTTGCAATGGGATATCGCCATTGCGAGGTTTATCCATTGACAACAGCGTGTTTGGGTGGTTGGCTCCTAGCTGCTTCTCCTGTCCAGTTAATACTCATTTATGTAGCGCCTCCGCCTCGTCGTATCGTCCTTGCAGCCCATACACCATCTCCATGGTTGTTCATTGGTGATAGGGTCTCTGGGTGATCGGATCCTAGATGTCTCTCCTAACCCTCTCACACCTGCTTATGCAGCACCTCTGCTTCACCGTACCGTCCTTTCAACTGATATACTCCCCAAGGTCATTCATTGACCTCCTGTGTCAGGTTGATCCGCTCCCAGATATGTCCCCCGTGTCATTTCCCGCCCCTCTCGTAGCGAAGACTTGTGGCAACAAAGATACTATTTTTGACACAAGGCGAAGAACAATGTTTGTAAAGTTCCCCACCGTCATCCGAATCCTCAGTGTCTGCTCAGAGAGGTAAGACTTTCGTGTTATCAACCGATTCAAGCCATGCTTGAACTTTACATGACCACTGTCCCGCAGGACTTCGCTGATCTCATCCACAAAGCCATGACAAGATCCATCGAGTCACTGGCCTCGCTCTCATCTCTGGTGCGTTTTCTCCTCTCGCCTCGAGCAGCAGCACGTGCATTGCGAGTGGCTGCTTGTTCATGAATAGGCTTTCGTCGGCTATTGGATTGTGAGGGAGTAAACAAGCTGATGACAGGATCGTCGATATCCACGACTGGCTGGGGAGGTGCCCCGTCGCCTGTTCTGTTACCTAGGCTCACCCACATTTTTTGTCGCCCACCAGCTTCCGTTTTCAGCCACGTTCCGCTGTATTAGAAACACCACACATCATCCGGCGCCAAAAAGAGGCACGAGTGTTTCCCGATCCACGCTGTTGCCCTATGCCCAAACCACTTCACCGCCCCCCGCCGCTACTTCCCCCCTCAGCGCAGCCCACCACATATCTCGCGACTCGATTGAAGTGAAATGATGGGAAAGGGGGCACGACCCCGCTTTGGTTCAAAACTCCGGCACCCACCATTTTTTCTCGCCCACCTGTCCTTTCTCCATCATTTTCAACAAGTCACCTCATTTTATGCTAAACCGACAAGGGGGGGGGGTCCCAGCCGGTCTGCCTCTCCTTTCCCATTTCCCATTTCCGACCGCCGACACAGTAGACTTGCTTCATGACCACCTCCTCACGCTCCAAGGAATTAGAAGCCGAGCGACGATGGGCAAATGCCGCACTCACGTTGCTCAGCTGCGAGTGATGGCAGTATCCCGCTAAAAAGGAGTTGAACCAGGGATAAGGAGAATATTTTATGGATCAAGACATCGATGCTGTATTTACTGCTATTCTGTTACCGCGATACGTCGACTATTTTGCTATGTTCCCTTAGTGATGCTTCCGCTGAGCATGTCCATCATTTCTTCTTCAATCATGGCTACAGAGAGCTGCTTCGGCAACGTGTTGCCGAAAGAACGTCGACTGTAGTTGTATGCTATCGACGTGGGACTTATAGGTTGGCGACTCAAGTCAAACGCTTCAGTGGGCAAGTCGTAAGTCGTAATCCGTGCATTGCAACATACGTTAGGAAGGCACAAATTTTAGAAAGCAGGAGATAGATCATATCCACCCTATAGGATATACGAGGACGATTCAAGAAAAACTGTGCCAAACTCTACAAGCACACCCTCGCACTCATGCGGTCGTGGCGTTGTTGAAGATCAACAAGTTGGACGTATTGACAGGGAGGTCTTTGAGAAGTCCCTTGCTTGCGAGGGATATGACTGCGTTCTTTAATTGGGCAGGGGTGATCTTTGCAGGGCGCTTGGGGGGCACGGGTGCGATGGCGCCAACCAACCGAGGTGGGAGAAGGAAGCGAGACATCCAGCTTGGAAGAGTTGAATATGTGAGGGCATAGAGGGAGGACAGAGATCCTGTGGAAAAGGCATCTTGTGGCATGAGGAGAGCGGACAAGTCGGGAGGAAGGGAGGGGTCGAATTGTTCGGAGGGGTAAAGTGAGAGGAGATATGCGAGAATACCGGCCGCGTGAGGGGAAGCCATGGAGGTTCCGGAGATGACATTGATGGCATGGTTGTTACCGGTCCAGGTGGAAAGGATGTTGAGACCTGGAGTAAATGGTGAGGTATGTAAAGGATCTCAGGGAGGAAGGAAATATACCTGGGGCAAAAATGTCAACGCAAGGACCGTGGTTGGAGAAATATGCCCTCTCATCGCTTAGGGTAGAGGCGCCGACTGTCAGCGCATTTTCTGCGGCAGCGGGCGAATACTGGCAAGCGTCGTGGTTGTCATTACCTGTGAGGGCGAATGAATTGGTGGGCAGAAAGGCTACGTAAAGCAAGCGTACCTGCGGCAACGGCGAAGTGGAGACCAGCTTGGACGGCACCATTGACAGAAATATCGAGAGCTGGGGACTTGCCGCCGCCAAGACTCATGTTGGCAACTGAACCTTTGTGTCTGGTCCTGCCGGTAGCGGCAAACTCAACCTCAGCGGCCTTTGCGGTTGCATTGGCTTGTTTAGTAGCCCAGACGACACCGCCAATAACATCGGACATGGTGCCGCTTCCGTTCGAGCCAAGAACCTTGACGGCGATGACGTTGGCAGCCTTGGCAACGCCGTACTTACGGGAAGCAATGGTACCTGCGCAATGAGTTCCGTGTCCGTTTCCATCCTCGTCGACGTCGCCTTGGGGAATAGTCTTTCCCCAAGATGCACGGCTTTCGAACTCGACATGGTCGATGTTGATGCCGGTGTCGATGACGTAAACGTCCACGCCTTCACCGCCACGAGGGTTGTGGACATATTTGTTGAAAGTGGAAAACTTTAGTCTGGGTCGATGACTGACGCGTGCAAGACCCTATTGAGGTGATGAGTAGGAGTGCTAAGAAAGATTGAGATGACTGACCCAAGGCGCACTCTTCTGTGTATCGACATCCATTGTATGCACGATTTGGTCTTTCTCGACGAAGGCTACCTCGGGCCTGCTTCGGATCTGGGTTATGACGCTCTCTGAGAAACTGCCTGCGTAGCCTTTGATGTGACCGTCGTAGACATGCTTGATGCCAGACAATATGTGCTCGCCAAGTAATGAGTCAGTGTTATGAGTCACTGACAAAAAGTTGAGATGGTTCTGCATGAGCAAAGGCGAGAGGTGGTCCTTTAGCATGACGATATAGGAATTGTTAATGGTCTTGTGAGCGGGCGCTGAAGCCATCATAGGAGCAAGAGCGAAGGATTGACGCTGACGGGGAATGCCATAGTCGGGATTGGTAGAGAGTGGAGTAGAAGACACAAAACTGGCGAGTGCAATCGCCAGAAGGGACCGACGGAGGACTGAAGTCATCATGGTAGCGTTTGAGAGGGAGTGCTGACGAGGCAGCCGCAGCCTGATAGGTAAATTTGTATTTATTTACTAAGTGGCAACGAGGTTGCTATCTTGTCTAACACAGACAAAACTCCGCAATCCGGGCAGAGCGGCAAGGGGAGACCCCATACACTGGGTGGATAGAATCTGCCGAAGCTTGTAGCAATAATTTACTAAGGCCTATGCATCCAGAAAATGAGTACAGGAGCCCAAAGTACAGGGTATCAAATACAGAATGTAATTAATTGACAAAGGGAAACAGATTTCCACATATTTTCCTCTCACCATTGAGCTGGGTGGATTGACATTGGGTGACCAGTTTGAGAAATTAAAAGTTAGAAAAAAACTTTACTTCTGCTCATTCTACTCTACACCACCATTCAGCCAAAGTCTGAATTAGAGATCAGAGCTTGATCTTGATGGAACTCCAAGCATCAGCCTCAGTTCAGGCTCAGTTTGACCTCATAGCAAGCTTTGGAGTTGAAAAGCCTGCCACATCATTTTCACAATATCAGAACATATAATATTGAGGTATGTCTGAAATTTATTTTTTCAGTTACAACCAGCCAGAGTCTAAACCCAGTTGTAGACTGAGTTTGAACCTAGTTACAATGATCTCGGCTTGGTTGACTTGGTCTCAACTTGGTTGGGATCGGTTGGCTGAGTTGCAATCACAAATCCACACTAGGGTTGGTTGAAACTAGATTGGCATGGTATTGGTGGAGTTGTAACTAGACTATCAATGCTGTTGACTGATTGCAACCTGTTGTAATCTGACTACTTCATGCTGTACATATATCCATATTTATCTGTACCATATTATGTCTCAATAAAACCCTCAACAAATTCCTTGCCAATGGTGTGGAGAGACCTTCAATATTTGAGGGATTGCAAGGCACAAGACAGCCTGCAAACGTGTAAAGGATGCTGCGAATGCTGATCGCGAGTTTGAGAAGACTTTTAGGGAAGAGCAAAACTGCTGTAAGGTTTCTTGCTTTGATGATTCATTGTACTCATACTTGCTGTATTAATGACAGATAAGAGAAGCACAAGTTCAAAGCGAGCCCATTGCAACATCTTACCTCACTAAGACCCTTAGGACAGGCTTGTCCATGGTGCATCCATTTAATACTCTTATAGGCTAGCTTACTAACTGTTTAATATTCTAGTAGAAGCTGATATCTCTTATGAAGACAATGCGCTATATGATTACAATGTTGATATTGAGCCTGAAAGCTTTGAAGGTACATATTTCATGTATCATACCATGGCAACAAATATATTTACTTCTCGGATAGGAGTGCCTATGCCTGAGGGCTTGATGCTCCAGGTCGATGACATCAGGACTAAGTTTCATCCACACAGTGGGCTTCCACCAAAAATGGAGCATTTCAGCCAGTACAAGCCCCAAATGGGCCAAGAATTGCTGCCTTCTTGCAATGAAGAACCCTGGCATCCATTCTGTTCATGTGCTGACTTTAAATTTGCTGAAATCACCTTGCAAGCTGTGCTCAACAGTGACCTTACCAATGCATTAATCAAACTTGTCTGCCACTGCATCAAAGAAAAGACCACTTTCACCTTGGAAAACTATACTGATGTCTCTCATATATGGGAAAAAGCATCCAGCGAGCTTACAAAGGTTGGTATATTCATAACATTTGCAATACTGTATTCACTGATACTCACCAAGTAATGTAGTTTGAGAGGAAGACTATCTCCATCCCATTGATGCAATGTGGAGCCATCTGAGCTCTGGAATCTGCCCCAAGAGATGATGGGAGGCACAATAGAAAGGAGCTATCAAAGAAATCATGAAAATTGAAGAAATAGAAGAAATTGGAAAATTGGAGCACTCTCTAGAGTGCTAGAGGTGGTCGAAGAGGCTCAAACATGAAGGACTGGACGTGGGACGATGGAATCTATCTTCCTTTTCTATAATACAAACATATCTACAAGTAAATATATCTGTGAAAACAAAGATCCCTTTATATGCTATATAGTAAAGGGATGAGACTTCTGAATGAAGCCACCAGTGAAAGGGTCAATGGAAACGATGGAAATATACACAATAGATGTCTGGCTATCAGATGCATCCTTTGATATGAGCTGTGATTGTGAATCGAAGGATCAAAGAATTTGAAGAAATTCAAAGAAATTTGGAGAATCCAGAGATGAATTGCTGGACAGGAAGCCAAATTGCGTAGTTGGGGACATCATAGTAGTGTAGTAGACGTCTTGAGGATCACGTAGATATATAAAACATATCCTCCAGAGCTCAGGGGACTAAGGGGTCATATCACCATATAAAAATGAGATGAAAAACTATAATGTTCATTTTCACCCACTTTGGGATTGGGCACTTGATCTCCTATCTAATCCACAGCTTGTTCCTTTATTTGTCTGGGATGTGCAATAGCTTTCTAAATTTAATGGCAATTCTTTTATTCGATTTATCCATGAGCCATGGACTGCAAATAGAATGTGGGATGTCCAAGTAAGTGCTGAGTGGGATAGCACTGATATTTATATCACTATTCATAGTCACAGCTTCCTGTTGATAGCAAACCATTCAGCTTCATCATTTATGCAGACAAGACCAAACTCTCCTTGTTCAGAACAGAAAAGGGGTATCCAGTTATAGCTCAATGTGCTAACCTACCAGTGGAAGTGAGAAATGGAAAAGGAATTGGAGGTGGGCATGTTGTTGGATAGTTACTAATTGTAAGTATTTAATCTGTGCTTGTTGCTATACTAATCTACATCAGCTGCTAGGTTGAAGAAGATGCAGCTGAGGCAAGAAAAAAGGGTTTTATGAACTTGAAGTGTGTCATGTGGCACAAGTTGATGGAGCTGATTCTGGGATCAATCGCACCCCACTCAAAGACTGGATTCTATCACCTTTGCAGTGATAGAGTAGAGCGATATCTTTTCCTATTCATTCATATCTTATCAGCAGACTATGAAGAATAGTATGTATTTTCACCATCTTATAACCTTTCTTACCTGTTTTTAGATGTATTATGTCACTTATCCGTGGCTTGGGAGGGCTTTATCCTTGTCCCATCTGCCTTGTCCTAAGTGACAAGCAATCAGATTTGTCAATAACACACCCTCGCTGCACAGCTTTTCAGATGCAGGCTCTTGTAAATGAGGCAAAATTGATGACTTGCATGGATAGCAATGACCATCTCAAGTCCCAAAGTCTTCGGGAAATTGATGTACATGTGCAGCTAATCCCAGCGTATTGCATAGCTGATTGCATATTCTAGAATGCCTTCTGGATTGTCAACAACTCCGATCCTCATGCAGCACTCAGCTGGGATCGCATGCATGCAAATCATGCTGGCCTAGGTGGAAAACATCTTTGGCCTGTAATGCAGACATATATTGAGGGTCTTGGGTAGGGTGCAATTCAGCAGGCCAACTATCAGTACATCTGTATTATGCTTATTGACTTATTCTTACTGTCATTTAGAGTATCACATTTTCCTTGCTGGTGCAACCTCAACCACTTTGGTGAAGGAGTCATGGGGATTTCATTCACAGATGCATCAAAATATGAGGATATCTTGAAGGTAAGCATTTGTTTTCACCAGTTTCTAACTGATAAGGCTTATAGATCATTATTTTTGTAACCCACAACATATTTGATTGGGAGCAAGATCCCAAATCCTATCTTCTGTTGCAGTGTCTGCAAATTTATCTTGAATTGGACATGTACGCTGTGCTTGACATCCATACTG
Organism: Porpolomopsis calyptriformis; assembly: GCA_951640195.1. NCBI lineage: Eukaryota > Fungi > Basidiomycota > Agaricomycetes > Agaricales > Hygrophoraceae > Porpolomopsis > Porpolomopsis calyptriformis. Next base: position 449,168 of record OX621166.1, on the reverse strand, counting down.
CTGAGACAATTCAAGTGGGGCGTAAGGTGCAGCTCAGGTTCTCACACCTAATGGCAGTACGCAGTTTATTCTTCCTATTCTCTTGTACTAACTTCGCTCAGGACTATCTAGCTGCTACTGGCAAATCATGGGATTTCCCCAAGATGCATTCAAACCAACATCTATTTGACAACATTGAGGCAAAAGGTGTCATGCAAAATTACAACACAAAACTGAATGAAAATCTTCATGGCCCATTGAAGACCTCCTATAAGCTGCAGACAAACTTTAAGAATGTTGCTAAGCAGGTATGATTCCTATATCTCAATTCTTATTACGGTGTGTGGAACTTCTCACATTTGCTCACAGATTTTGAAAGTTGACCATTGGTGCTACATAGCAGCACTTATTCACAATGAGATAGATGACCTTGACAAGGAGGATGATCATGAGAGAGATGATAGCACTAAATCTGCTGTGGCTGTGAGCCATTTCTCAATGGGTGCCATCCAACAACCCTGTACTCTCCAAGAATTAGAACAAGATCACAAGGATGACAAGGCATTCTGAAACTTCCAAGGAAGGTTGATGCACTTCATGAATTCATCTCTATGAGCTCATGGTATCCCACTTCCAAATGGCAAACCACTCAGATTTGAACCTAATGATCCAGTGAGCCATATTCTCATTGCATTATTCCCATATTCAATTGTATTCCTAGGTGGTGGAACATCGCTTCCTCACCATCTGTTACAAGTCAATGGTTAACTGGCAGCTCCAATCGGATCTCCTCCAGTGCAACCCAAACTTTTTTGGCCACCTGCAATATAACTGCGTCATGGTGTGCACTGTCAATAAAATATTTTTTGGGAGGCTAATCTATGTATTCATGTGTACTGTGGATGGTACCACCTACCTGGTTGCATTAATCCATCCATATGATCCACCAACTGGTCTGCATCATCAATATGATGATGATTTGGGTTTGGTTAGGCTGCGTGGACAATGAAAAGTATCATTAGAATTCATATCTGTAGATTCGATAGTTCATAGTGCCCTTATTGTTGAAGACTTTGGAATGCCAGGAGATTTTTTAGTTGTAGACCTGATTGACACTGATATGTTTCTGTTATAAACCAGTTGTTCGGAACGCGTTTTACTTCGGGTGTTCTATCCCAAGAGATATAAGAGATGGTTCCAAGTCCTTGTTATGAGTAGGCTAACGAGGAATCAGACTTAAGGTCTGATACGTACAGAAGTACTCTTTATATACTGACTACTTATCTGTGTGAGTCAGTGCGGCATAACATGAGGTAGAGATAAGGATGAGTCATCGTGATCGATGACGAATCATAGAGGGGTTGAAACATAACAGAAATGAAGTGTATCCGCATATGGGTAAAGTAGTGGGGAATCCCTAGGGAATCCCGAAGAAAGGCAATGGGGAATCCCGATAACAAATGGGGGGAATCCCAAGATAAGAGATAGGTTTGCATACGATAAGATAAAGAAAAAGAAGGAAAATTACGACCGTGACATACACCTTGGCTTTTAAAGAAATTCGTCCCGAATTTCAAACTTGGGCGGTGTCGGTCGTTTCATCTTTCGAGGCCTGAGTCGGGATTTCCTCGGTGGCGGGGGCCTCGACAGCCACCGAGGGGGAAGCAGCGGGTTCGGCTTCCGAAGTCACTTCAACAGGGGAGGGGGCTCGGACTGTCGCAACGTCGTCGTCGTCGATCGGGTATTCTAGGTCAATGTTGATAGGGTATTCGACCGTTCTCCCGTACTCGATTAGAGTCTCCGTTGTCGCAAGGTTTCGTTGGGCTTGGAGGAAATCCTCCCTGGTGAGCCATTCAGACCGGCGACTTTCTTCTACAAGCTTGATGATGATGGTGCGGGTGGTGACGTCGTAGCAGTCGACCCACGTTCGTTTCTTTTGACGTTGGAGCTCCCAAACTTTCAACTCACTTTCATCCCAACAGTTCTTCCAAATAATGCGCTTTTCTCTGACACCTTGAGTTCGGCTTGCAGAACTTCGCATTCTTGACGAAGTTCACGGTTCCAATTGCTGACGCTGTTACTGTGAACCGTGAGGCGGGAGATGGTGACGGCGGGGTCTTCGGGGGGAGGGGTCTGAATGGTGTAGAAGTCTTCCGTGCGTGCGCGAGCTTGTCGACGTAATTGTCAAGGAGAGGAAGCAGAGGTGGAGGGACCAGGAGTGGGGGAGCGAATGGCGGACGAAGGGATCCATCCAGAACATCGGATGGCGACTTGAGGGGAGGGGGATCGTGTAGACCGTGTAGCGGGCATGGCAAAGTTGTTGCGACGTTTTGGCTCAGTGGTCTGAGCCGTTGTTAAGAGGCACGTAATTTGAATCGTGAAGGAAAGTAGAGACGTCCAGCAGTTTATAAGGAGTGGTTCTAAAAATAGAGGTCAATTCTTGGCAGACGAGATGATGACAAACGAATGAATAGAATCAAGTCGCCGTTTGAATTGAGTCTTCGTACGTCTTCACAATTTCCTTGGCGTGTCGTAAAATGTTCGATCGATCTTCCCAAGTGGCTTCTTCGATCGGATAGCCCTTCCATTTGACCAAATATTTTCGGCGTCGTTTAGCTCTGGAATGTTGTAGTATAGATTCGACCTCGTATTCTTCTTCATTTTCGATCAGATCAGGGGGAGGCCGTGATGTGTCGATGACATCAGGGTGGAGCAATTCATTTCCGACGTTGGGTCTCAGGAGTGAAACATGAAAGACTGGGTGCAGTCTCCATGTTCTGGGAATGTCGATCAGATAAGCAAGGTCCGATATCTTCTTCAAGACCTTGAATGGTCCGGTCCGTCGATTGTCAAGTTTCTTCGAGGGTTGTGTTGTCTTGATATTCTTGGTGTCCAACCAGACTAGATCTCCTTCTTCGTAGGAGGGTGAAGGCTTCCGTTTACGATCGGCGTATTTCTTCATTGACTCCGTTGTCTTTGATAAGGATCGCTCGGCATTTTGCTGTGCACGTGTAAGGCGTTCATGAAAGGTATTTGCTGCAGGCACATTGCTTTGATCCAGAATAGCTGTGGGAAGGTGAGGATGACGTCCGTATTCCATATAGAATGGTGATTGTGAAGTAGCAGAGTGTTGTCGATTGTTGTAGGCGAATTCCGCAGAAGCGAGCCATTCTGACCAGTCGTCCTGCATAAAGTTGGTATAGAAACGCAAGTAAACTTCGAGTTCTTGATTGGTATGTTCCATTTGACCATCTGTTTGAGGATGATACGCAGTGGAGAGACCGGAGATGATTCCCAAGGAGTTATTGAGGGCTTCTGTGAATTTGGACGCAAATTGTACTCCACGATCGGATATAACCTTTTGGGGCCATCCATGATGTTTCCAGACGTGATTCCGAAAGAGTTTCGCAGCACCTTCTGATGAAAGGTTGGAAGTTGTCGGAATGAAATGAGCACGTTTAGTGAAACGATCGACAACAACCATTACAGCATCATAGCCTTGTGACTTGGGGAGTTCGACAATGAGATCGACGGTAATTTCCTTCTATGGTTCCGTAGAGGGGGGTATGGGTTGGAGTAGTCCTGACGGCTTCGAGGGGAAGTTCTTGTTTTGTTGACAAGCGGGGCAGGATCGAATGTAGTTGGTGATGTCTTGTAAAGCACCATCCCAAATAAAGTTACGAAGGATGAGTTCCTTCGTCTTCTCAATGCCAGGGTGGCCAGTGTGGGGGTAGGCGTGGGACAGTCGTATAATGTCTGTGCGCAGAGATACTTCCTCCGGCACCACTATCCAACCTTCAACATCGTGTACAAGCCCATCAGCTTGGGTCCAAGCGAATGAGGCATCCTCGAGTTTATCTTGGATCTTCTGTGGGAGTGGGATTTTGAAGCGTAATCTAGAGAGAAGGCTTGAATTCGACAACTTGACAATTGAATTTATCCATCGGTCGCGCGCTATCAGAACTTCATTCTCCACGTCGGCTTCGACGCCAGGCAAGTAATCCGGGCGCCTGGATAAGCCGTCGGCTTTGTTCTTCCTCCCTGGAACGTATTCAATCTTGAACCCGAATCTGGATAGATATTCAGACCAATGAGTTTGGCGGTTCGATAGGCGAAGGTTCTTGGAAAAGTATCGTAAAGCCAAACTGTCCGTCCTGATGAGAATATTGTGTCTCGCTCCTTCGAGAAGATGACGCCATTGCTTAAAGGAATCAATGATCGCCAGGAGTTCCAGATCGTGGGTAGGGTAGTTCTTTTCGGCAGGAGAGGTAGATCTTGAGTGATAACCAACAGGTTTCCAATGTCCGTCATGAAGTTGGGAGAGTATTCCTGCGATTCCAATGACAGAGGCATCGGTTTCCAAGCAATAGGGGAGATCACGATCAGGAATATGAAGAACGGGCGCGTTCGTTAAAAGGGATTTGATGTTGTCGAAGGCTTCTTGTCTCTGAGGAGTCCATTCCCACACAGTTTCATTGTGCAAGAGTTCATAGAGAGGGGTAGCAATTCTGGAGAAATCCTTGATATATCTTCGCCAAAAGTTCGCACTGCCCAAGAAGGATTGGAGTTGTTTCACTGTTTCTGGAATAGGCCAAGACATGATAGCGTCGACCTTTTTTGGATTGGTGGTGATTCGTCCTTTGGATAGGATGACTCCGAGATAAATGACTTCTTCCTTCTCGAACTGGCATTTGACGGGTTTACACGAGAGTCCGTGTTTCTTCATGATATCTAGAGTCTTGAAGGTCCAGCATCGCAATTCCTGTAAATCATCTCCACAAACAAGCACATCATCGATATAAATGAAAACATTTCCAGAGTCCAGGACTTCTTTGAATCTTGTGTCGATCATCCATTGAAAGGTAGCTGGTGAGTTCCGCAAACCAAAGAACATGACGGTGGGTTCGAAGGCACCTGCTTCAGTAATGAAAGCAGCTTTCCATTCATCGCCCTCCTTGATCCTGACGTTGTTGAATCCCCATCGGATATCCATGACCGTGAATAGAGACGCTGTTAGGAGTTTAGGTCGTTGGAGTATTTGATGAAGGAGAGGAAGGGGATAATGGTCAGGAACCATGTGTTCATTGAGATAGCGATAATCCTTGATAGGGCGTAAGCCAGCGTTCTTACCTTTAGCATTCACTTCTTCGGCTTTCTTTCCAAAGAAGAACGGAGAGACTTGTTTCGATTTGGAAATTCGTATTCGTCCAGTAGATAAGTTTTCGTCGATGAACTTGTGTAAGTGATCCATCTCAAGAGGGGACATTGCGTATTTCATGCCTTTGACTGGCTTGAAGGTTTCATCCAGTTCTATGGCGTGGTCGAATTCCGAATGTGGTGGAAGGCGGTCGAAGGATTCTTTGGCAAAGACACTAGAATAGTCTTTCCAGTATACCTCCGGTACAAACTTTCGCATATCTTCTTCCACCATGCTGGCTCGGGATTCATCCGACTTCGATACGCGTCGATTCATGGCCAGCGTGACCGATTCCATTCCCGGTGACTCCGCATCTTTCACTATCCATCGTGGAAGAGGGAAATCTTTGCTATCCAGAGCCAGTGTTGCCTCTTTCCAATCGATGTTGGGGTTGTGCTTTTTGAGCCACGGGAAGCTGAGGATAATATCTGTCTTAGATCCGAGATCGGTCACTTCCAATCGGATCCGTTCATTGTGCCCTCCAGGAGCCTCTAACCAAATGTCAATATTGTTCTCGATGGGTCCACCTCGGTTTTCAGATCCATCGGCATTCCGTATGGGGATTGGGGTTTCCAATCGTGTTAGAGTAAAATTGTGGCGAGTTGCGAAGGATTCGTCCACAAAATTTCCAGAGGCTCCACTATCAACCAGAGCAGTGGCCGGGACATGTCGACCAGTGTTGGTAGCTTCAATCCAAACGTCCAAAATGAGTCCGAGATTGCCTTCTTCAAGAGTACCAAGAATTCGAAATAGATTGCATGGAGTGGTGGTACATTCTTGAGTAGATACATCCGTAACGGTAGGCAAAGCGTTTGGACTCTTTAAAAACCCTGTTCTTTCAGTTCCTTGACGAGCTAAGCTTTTCTCTCCTTCGGCCAGTGATCGATCCCGCAGTTGTCCACCACTCGAATAGTTTCCTCCGTAGTAGTTGGGGAAACCACCTCATCGACTCATTCCGTCTTGATACCTCGAATATTTCGTCCTCAACCTCGCCCTGTGGTTGGTCTTCCTCGTCGTTGTCCGGCAGGGGCACTACTCAATGGACGCGCTGTCGAAGAAGAGGCGAGAGAGGAATTTGGACACTTGTTCGCCCAATGACCTGGTTCTCCGCAGTGATAGCAGTTGCCTCGCAGAACGTGCAATATTGATGATGAGGAAGTTGTCTCCTGTTTGACAGGAGCAGAGGAGGGAGTTCGGGTCATCGTTCAAGCCACGGTCTCCCTGGGAGTGTAGTAGTTACTCCGGGGAGCGGCACGACGCTCAAGTGCAAGTTTGAGACGTTGTCGATCGAAGACGGAAGCTTTTCGCTTCCAAGCGTTGAGGGTGGCAGGGATGGGATCAAGGGTATAGATTTTTTCGAGAATTCCGGGATTGAGGCCGTTCCGGTGATACGTCTGCTTCGTGTATGAGAACCGAACACAGAACAAGGTGCGAGGACGACTATAAAGAGTCTCGACTCAGCCTATGATCGATAATCGTGGAAAGGGAGTCTTCGACCGTTCGCGAACGAGATCGATCGGGGAATCGGAAGGATCAGAAAGTCGAAAGAGGAAGTCTTAGAAGATCTAAAGAGGATCTAGACTCGAGAGCGAGAAAGAAGCGAATATCTAACTTGTTGGATCACTAGCTACAACATACAGTATATATATCTTCTAGTACAAGGATCCCTTTGAGTGTATATGATAAAAGGGGAGCCTCTCTAATGATCTAAGGGGAAAGTAGTGAATAGGAATGAAGGAATCAAATGAAAAAGGGAGAAATAGAAGAGAACTGATGCCTTTGAATAGTGTCTTCCCTTTGATATACAAACTTTCATTCGCGTTCGGAAAGCTTCGATCGCGTTCGGAGCGTTCGATGATTCTCGAAGTCGTTCGGGACGTTCGGGAGCTATCGGGAGCGTTCGGAGGGTTCGAGTTCATGTTCGAAGGACTTGGTAGGCGTCTAGTATTCGTATAGTTGAATATACGGTGCTCAGGGGACGGAGGGGTCGTATCATCTCCTCCTCACTGAAATGTTGACTGTCCTTAGTCAATCACGTGATTTGCCGGTAGTTGCCGAGGCGTGTTTATAAGTGTGACATCTGTGTCACATTCATCTTTAGACACGACCGTCTTCGAACCGCGTACCACAATGCCAAGAAAACCGTGACAAGCCGTTTAAAAATGACGCAGAACATTATCAATATCGCGAAACAGAAGATTTGCGACCAAATGAGGTCGCTTCTGGATGGGGTTGCCAAACCCGAAGATTACAAAATCTGGGGGCAACAGTTTTGCAAGTTACTGGTGAGTTTTTGTTTTTCTAATCGTTTTCTTCGGCTAATCCATCTTTTAGATCGCATATAATCGGGTCGTAAAGGCCCTGAAGCAAACATCAATGGATGACGAGGTCGTCGCGTGGCAAAAAGAGGCCCGCGAGACCTTCGACGCTTTCGAAGAGCGAGAGTGGTTGGAATGGGCGGGGGAGCTGCTGATGCCAAGGTTGGCAGAGGTGGTACGTCGCGAGGCTGAGGAGAAAGCGGAGGTGGAGAGGGTCGAGCGAGAGCGAAGGGCGGAAGAGGAACGCGAGGCGAGGGAGAGGGCGGAGACGTCTGCGCGGGAGGAACGAGAGGAGCGCGAGCGGGTCGAGAGGGCGGAGCGAGAGGTACGAGAGAAGCGGGAGCGAGAGGAGCGAGAAGAACGAGAACGGGAGGAACGGGACGTGGAGGATCGGAAGCAGATGGAGGAAGCCTACGAGAGGCTCCTCCAGTTGCTTATGGACGGGAAGATCGACGAGGAGGAATTCCGTCGAGAAACGGAAAAGGCAGCGGGTGAGAGTGGGACGAAGGCAGTGGAGGTGTCGGCAGACATGCCAGACACGACGGGGGGGACAACGGAAACGACGGAGGACGGGCACCAGCCCTCGGTTGACGAAGACGAATCGGCAGCAGCAGCGCAATCGCTGACTGCAGAAGAACTGGTCGAGTGGTCGAAGGCGGCGCATCGGGAGAGGATGGTGGCGAAGGGACGGTCGCTCCCTGCAATCACGACGCGGGAGTACCGCAAGCGAAAGGCGGTAGAAGAGGCTTTGCGCCTGGTCGAGGGCAAAGTAAGTCTCTTTTTTTTTTTTTTTTTTTGTTTTTTTACTAACGGACTTCTTTATTTCGCAGTGTGATTTTTGCGAGAAGGTGGGCGCGGAGTGTGAGATCGGCCCTGCGGATCCGTTATGCGCCAAGTGCGTAACAGATAAGCGCGGTTGCTATTGGAAGGGGGAAACCCGCTTGGGCAAGAAGTTCAAGCCGCGGCCCAAGGGGGAGTCGAAGGGCGCGAACAAGTCGGCGACGGCAGAGGAATCGAAGAAGGGGGTTCGGAAGTCGGCGAGGGCCGTTTCTCGTAAGTTTTTCCTTTTTCTTTTTGTTTTCTTTATTCTAATCTTTTCTTTCTATAGGTCCAGTAGTCTATATCGACGAGACGCCGCCTTTCGAGGAGGAGATGGTGGGCGAAGGCTCGAAGGAAACGACGCGGCTGGTCGCGGGTCGGAAAGGGAAGGGGAAGGGGAAGGCGGTCGATGAAGAGAAATCGCGAGAGGTTTTGGCGGCGATTGCGGAGGAGAAAGCGTGCGTAAAGGCGCGAATCGTCGTTCTTGAAGAGGTTTTGAGGGGTTTAGAAGAGAGGGAAGAGGAGATGGTCTTAGAGAATCTGTAGACTTGTCTTGAATAATTTGTAGCCTTTAGTCTTTTTCTTATAAATTTTGTATTTCTGTGTCTAAAAAAAATGAAAGAAAGACTTTGGAATGAAAAAAGTGCGTAGCGATGTGTTACAGCAGGTTACAAGTCCTTGATCACAACGCTATCGAGTGGTTCTCTAGCTAGCGAACGTTCCATCTCTCTAAGTTGTGAAGTCGATATGTCAAGGAATCGTTCGGGAATTGCGATCGACCTTCGAGCGAAGTACGGGATGACTCTAAACGCGGCGATCGGGCGATGTAAGACGGATCCGTCGAGTTCTGCGACGATATAAGCTTTCCCTAGGTTTCAAGATACCACGACTAGGGGTCCTAGGTATCGAGGACGCATCTTCCGATTGAGAGACTTCTTGATTTTTGTGTTCCGAATGAGTACGAGATCACCAGTCTTGAAATCGTAGTCGCGAATGGTCTTCTCGTGTTTCTTCTCGAATCGAACGGCGGATCGTAGACGAGTGGCGAGAACCTTCGATCGGAGTTGGTCTAAATCGGCGTCTCGTTTCTGTAGGGCAATCGCGCGTTGCGATATTAGATCAGTCGTCGAGAGAACCGAATCTGGAGCGGGAAGGAGATATGTTGCTTCGGAAATATCTAACGGAAGCAATGGCTGAGACCCTGTAATGGCGAAGTAGGGTGAGCATCCCAGTCGCTTTCGGGTAGTGACGCGCTCAGCCCAGAATACGGAGTAGGCTCCGATCGACCATTGTTTCTGATCGCCATCGACGGCTTTGAATAGCGATTGTCATACGTCGAAGTGAGATCATTCGACTATTCCATTCGCGCGAGAGTTGTATCCGCTAATGCGAATATGGTTGATTCAATAGCGCTTGGCAAGATGATCTACGGCTCCTAAGAAAGCTGTTCCGTTGTCCGTGACGATTTCTCGAAGAGAGCCCCATCGACAGATTATATCCTCGAAGATCCATTCGCCAATCAATTTCGCTGTTTCCGAACGAAGCATTCGAAATTCGGGATAGTGGGTGAGGGAGCATCGCCCTTGAACGATATATCAAAATGGGCCGGATCGGGGCATATGCATAGTGTCGACGTAGATTTTGGCGAATAGGGGAGCTGGCGTGGCGACGGTCGGAGGCACAAGGGCTTGCGTGGTTTGGCGAACCTGACAGGTATGACATGTCCGAACGAACCAGACTATGTCGGGGGCCATATGGGGCCACCAGAAGCATTCGGAAACGATCGATCGGGTAGCGAAGATAGCCTTGTGGCCTGTTCGATCGTGAAGTTCTGTCATGATTGCTAATCAGTGATCCGGATCGATGACTAATTTATGAGCTCCTTGTCTATCCTTTCGCCATAGTCGGTGGTTGTCGATAAAGAACTCTTCGCAGTATCGTATAAAACTCGCGTAGTCGCTGTCGGACATGTTGCTTGGTCGTTCGAGATCTGAAAGCCATTTTCGAATGAGGAGAAGTCGTCGATCGTCTTGCTGAGCTGCTTCCGATCGTGGAACGATGTTGTAAGAATCGGTACATTGGTGGATAGGGTCCTCCTCCTCCTCACTGAAATGTTTACTCTGCGAGTAAACTGAGGTGGGCATTCAGAGGGTTTTCATTCGGGGCGCGGGCGAATCGTTGATATGGTGCATTAGTCCGTGGACACGATCAATCCAATCATCGAAGTCTTTATCGATCGGTTCTTCGTCGTCTTGGTCATCGGGCTGTCGGGGGTGTCGAGAGAGACCGTTGGGACTGTGGTTCGAACCGGCGACGTGTACCAAGGTAAAATGGAACGTTAGGATCGCTACGATCCATCTGTTAATACTAGCTTGCGGCGCGATGTCTGGGTTCGCTAGCATTCCCTTGATATAGTGGGCGTCGACTTCTATAATGAGGTTCTGCACGCCGATGAGGTAGAGTCGGAGCGATCGCAAGGCTCGATACAGACCGTAGATTTCGAGTTTCGGCTGAGAGAACCGTCTTTCTCGATCGTTCAATGTGATCGAACCGAATCGATTATAGTACCGTTTCTTCGGGTCGTCGGGATCGCATTGGCAGAGATGAAAGCCAACCGCAATATGTGATGTGTCGACGGCGAGTATGACGGGAGCGTCAGAAGTATAATCAAGAACTTGTAGAGCGGGCGATTCTAGAAGAGCTTGTTTCAAGTCCTCTTGAGCGGTGAGTTGGTCGGGACCGAATTCGAAGGGCATATCCTTCCTAGTGAGCTTGACTAGGTGGTTCGCTCGATGCGCGAAGTTGCGAATGAATATCCGAACGACGCCAATAGTGCCAAGGAAGGCTCGAACTTCGGAGAGGTCTTTACAGGGGCCCCAATTTCGGATCGCAGATACGCGTGATTCGTTGGGTAGTTGTCCTAAGTGAGTACATCGATGTCCGAGAACAGTGGTTTCTTCTGCGCACAAGAACGATTTATAGCCTGACATCGTTCCACCGCAATATTTCATTCGCTGGACTATCCGATTCAGATTCCCGAAGTGTTCCCATACGAATCGTCGAATTCCGTCGTTTTCGGGAATCGTTTCATAGGATCCATCGGGGAGTACGTATCGAGTTGCAGGACCCTTCACAGGGATATTGTCGATATAGGGGATCATAAACTCAGGAATCTCCGGTTGGAGGATATAGGTGATGTCGTCGTGAAAAACGGGCACAGAGTTGGTCCATCCCATGGGTAGGGTAACTAGTCGATGAGCCCCATAGGGTGTCTGGAACGTGGTTAAATCGCGAGATGAAGGCGCGATCACTTGTTCGTCATATCCGATGTAAAGGTCAAACATAGCGCTGCAGGATCGACCGCCGAACTGTTCGGCCAAGTGTTCGGGGATTGGCGTTACTCCCGAATGTCGAATCGTGACTTGATTGAGTGGTTCGAGACTGTGAACGATTCTAAGTTCCTTCCCTCCTTTCTTTAGAACGGTGAACCATCGCGATCGGTAGGAGGAGTTCGAGGGTTCGTAGACACCAGCGTCGATTTTTCGCTGGATAACTTTACATACTTCGTGGTAGATCCCTGGGGGAATCGGAATATTCTTTTGTACCCAGGGCGTATGTGGTATGACTGGGAGATCGACGGGAGGGAAAAAGTCGGATCTGAAACGTCCTTGTTCGGAGTCGTTCCAGGCGAAGGCGAGATCTTGTCTTCTCATGAAATCGTGAAGGAGGGCCCTTTCTTGAGGCCAAAGGAAATCTCCGGGGTGAGCTTTATCGAAAAGCTCCATCCGTTCGATCGTATATCGTTCGGTCGGGGTAAACGTGGGGGGGTTCGGGTCAAGTGTTGGCATATTCGCGAGTGGATCGCCAAGGATTTTCCGAATGATTCAGAATTTGTCGGGGAGTTCAGCTACTACGGAGCGAACTTTCTTCGAGACAGGTTTATATTTCTTTTTCGATGCGAGGAAGGTTGCAATTTCCATCGATCGATCGAGACGGTCGGAAGCGGAATGTCGATCGCTAGTCGATCGAGATTTAGAGATAAGGTCGGGGAGGTCACAAGCGGATAAATAAGCGTGGGAAACTGTTGAAACTTTATTTGTTGCGCATAGAGGCGCACAGGAATTGACAGATAGCATAGACGTAGTGTGGTCGTAATCTAGAATTATCGCGATCTCTCCTTGATCAGGAATCAAATCCTCGATGAGCGAAAATCCGAACGGTGCTTCGGTAGTCCTCGTGGAACCGTCGGAATTGTGACAGTTCTTCCGCTATTCGGATCGCAAATGGTGATCGTCTGGTTTTTGTCGGTGAAGTTCTTGACGAGGCTTTGAGCTAAAACGTCGAACGGTCTTCCGAGCAGGATATCGTAGGCGGGAGCGCGAATGACGTGGATCTGGAGGTAGAGGGTTATGTCGCTGATCTGACATGGGACATTCCTTGCGAGACCTAACGATTGGTCTATTTCGCCGTTGGCCGATTGCATGTTGAGTTGGATAGTTGGGTCGTAGATCAGTCCTAGGTCGTGACAAACAGCTTCGGACATAGCGATTATCTGAGATCCGGGATCGATGATGCATTCAATCGTTTCTTTATGATCGATCAACATGACGATCGATCGGAGGGCGTGCGATTCCTTTGCGACAGTAATGGTGTGAGGGGTTTCGTCGGATGAGAGAGTGTTTAGATACGATTCGTAGGGGTCGGGCACGGTAATGGAACAATCGTCGTCATCGCAATAAGGCAGGGCGTCATTCGGAATCGCTTCCACTTCGACGGTTTTGACCGCGATCGGTCGACTAGGCGGCTGAGTTCGTTTAGGGGTTACTGCCTCTCGAACCTTCGATCGAACTTCGGGTGAGAGGGATAACAACTCTTCGGGGGAAAGCGTGACGCAAGGGGTTTTCATCGAACGATTATAGACATCGGAGGCGATCTTGGCGTCTTGGATCGGCGCTTGAGTGTGGTACGAGGGGTCTCTGTCTCTTTTCGCCATTGGAGAGCCAAAGTTCCGGATGTGGGGCGGTACGTAGTTGGACTCTTTTGCTTTCGCGAACGGATGTTCCGTTGTAGCGGGTTGAGTCGGGATGGTCGCGATCGGAGCACTCGATGGTTTGTCGGTTGCTTTCTCTTTGTCCTGTTCTTGTCGTCAAGGCCGAACTATCTCTACTCCATCAAACGTCTTCTTGCTCCTTAACGCGAAAATCTCTTTTTCGAGAGCAGCGATCCGTTCGTCGGCCGATAGTTGGTAAGTCTCGGTCGCTGGATCGCGTTGGATACCTGCTGAAATTCCGTACATCATTCCAGTGGTCGGGGTTGGGTTTTGCTTGTACTATTCATCCATTCGTTCTTTCAAGGTTTTTCCCGGCATTTGCTGGGGGACGAACCTGTCATTCAGGAGTACGATCCTTCCTTCGAAGTTCTTCTTGCATTGACCGTTCTGGATATATTCGCGGCAGGTCGGGCAGCTTCCGATGAAGTGATCGGGACTTCCACAGAAAACGCAGGTTTTCGGCTCGAATGGGTCAGGAGCGTTGGGTCGTCGTTCCGAAGTTTGTGGTGTTTGAGGGGGCGGGTTTCGTTTCGGGGGACCTCTATTGTCCAGGGTTTTGACCAACGTAGTCATTAGTTTTTCCATGAAGATGCTGAGGTCTTCTTGTTTCGTGGCAGGGGTAGTAGTCGTCGTCGAAGTCGTCGTTTCGCGTGGTAGAAAGGTGTTCGGAGACGTTCCATATAGAACGAAATGAGCCGCCTCATTGATATCGTTTACCCCGTAAGGATCGTCGGGGAAGTGGTCGGGGAACTTGATTTCCAGTCGTCGGACGATTCTAGTCCAGAGTTCGGGTTGGAATCCTCGGACGAAGGCGCGACTTTGTTCTGCTTCGGAGATTCTGTTCTTCAATCGCAGGAATTTAGTAATCGCAAGGAACGATCGGAAATACGCTCCGAGTTCGTTTGTGTTCATAATCCCTAGTCGAAGCTGTTCTCCGACTATCTTGTCCATGTCGGCGATGGACCACTTTCGATTGTCTTCCGATCCTGGGTATAGCTTATAGATGGCGGCGACGAATTCGTCGAACGTATGTCCAGCTTGGAACTCCGTTTGGTATTCCCAGAGTTCGGAGGTATCGATGTCGACGTACTTGCAGGCGTAGGTCTTCTTAGCATCGTCATCAGTGATGCTACAATTAGCGAAAAGACCTCTGAGGTCTTGGAAGTATCTTCGAAGTTCTCGTGGTTGTTCGGGGTTGAACTTCGGGGCGGTTGAGTGACCGCGAGCGGGCATTACTAGGTTTGGTGGGGTCGTCATAGTCATTGTAGAAATCGATGATAATGAGGAAAGTGATAAGGTAGAGGAGGGTTCGTCGGGGGAGTCGGGATTGTTGATCGAAGTTGAATTCTGTTTTATTTGAGAGCTGGGAAGTGTTGGTTGGGTCGGATCGATGTTCCGAGTGAATCTATCTCGTAAGGTTGTGCTTCGAGTGACTCGATTGTGCATCGGGAATGGCGGTTCGAAGGACTGAGTCGAAGGAATCTTTTAAGATTTTAATAGTGGGCCCTCGCGGTGGGCTCCAAAATGATACATCTGCTTCGTGTATGAGAACCGAACACAGAACAAGGTGCGAGGACGACTATAAAGAGTCTCGACTCAGCCTATGATCGATAATCGTGGAAAGGGAGTCTTCGACTGTTCGCGAACGAGATCGATCGGGGAATCGGAAGGATCGGAAAGTCGAAAGAGGAAGTCTTAGAAGATCTAAAGAGGATCTAGACTTGAGAGCGAGAAAGAAGCGAATATCTAACTTGTTGGATCACTAGCTACAACATACAGTATATATATCTTCTAGTACAAGGATCCCTTTGAGTGTATATGATAAAAGGGGAGCCTCTCTAATGATCTAAGGGGAAAGTAGTGAATAGGAATGAAGGAATCGAATGAAAAAGGGAGAAATAGAAGAGAACTGATGCCTTTGAATAGTGTCTTCCCTTTGATATACAAACTTTCATTCGCGTTCGGAAAGCTTCGATCACGTTCGGAGCGTTCGATGATTCTCGAAGTCGTTCAGGACGTTCGGGAGCTATCGGGAGCGTTCGGAGGGTTCGAGTTTGTGTTCGAAGGACTTGGTAGGCGTCTAGTATTCGTATAGTTGAATATACAGTGCTCAGGGGACGGAGGGGTCGTATCACCGGTAGAAAACTTTGAGTGCGTCGTCATTGAATCCAGTTTCGTCCGCGAGAGCTCCGAATCATACGTTATAATTGTCCACAGTAGAAAGTCCTTGGGTTACCTTTTGAATTTTGACCTGCGCTGTCGCTCTCGCATCAACGTCTCCAAAGCATTCCTCGAGCTCTTCCATAAAATCCTCGTAATCGGCTCCAACCCATTGAGCACGTTTGAATTCTTGAGTCTGCTGTCGGGCCCATGATTGGGTGACACCGATCTTCATAAACGACAAGACATAAGTGATTTTCTGTCTGTCGGACCATTGACTGTCGTCAAGGACTAGGCGACAAGCTTGGATGAAGTTAAGACATTTGGCTGCAGACCCATTGTATTCATCGGGTTTGGCGATCTTGATGGAGGGGGGAGCAGGTTGTTGAGGCAAAGGAGGCTGTTGGTGTGGCGGAGGAGGTTGAGGTTGTTGTTGCTGGAGCTGGGTGATTAGCTGTTGTTGTTGGGTGATGGTTTGTTCAAGTTGGCGAACAGTGGCCATCAAGGTCATAATGTCAATGGTGGGGGGGTTGGTGGGGGCATTGGTGGACGTTCCTGACATATTGGTAGATGTTGGCTGTTGTGGGGTTGTTGGAGCTGTTGGTGTTGGTGTAGGTGTCGCAGAGGAAAGTTGGGAGTAGAGAGAACTGTATCGTCCTGGTGGGGTAGCAGTTCGTTGATGAACTGGTCTTGTTGTTGGGGCTGAAGATGAAGAGAAGAGTCCTCTTGTTCTCGATCGAGTCCGCAGTCCTAGAGGGGTAGGAGCAGGGGTGGGAGTGGCTAACGTTTCTTCAAGAACTGAAGAAAAGGATGGTTCTTGATCTCGAATCGTAGCTGAAAAAGTCGATCTTGAGAGAGGATCTTCGTATTGTTCTTCAACGTCTGAGTTGTCGGTAGAAGCCAGGATGGAAGTGGGTAAGGAGCAAAGAGGTGATGTCAATGATTACAGTGATGGGGATGTTTGGATAAGCAGGTGGGAGAGAACCAGAAGGAAGTCTGATTCTTGTTATAAACCGGTTGTTCGGAACGCATTTTACTTCGGGTGTTCTGTCCCAAGAGATATAAGAGATGGTTCCAAGTCCTTGTTATGAGTAGGCTAACGAGGAATCAGACTTAAGGTCTGATACATACAGAAGTACTGTTTATATACTGACTACTTATCTGTGTGAGTCAGTGCAGCATAACATGAGGTAGAGATAAGGATGAGTCATCGTGATCGATGACGAATCATAGAGGGGTTGAAACATAACGGAAATGAAGTGTATCCGCATATGGGTAAAGTAGTGGGGAATCCCTAGGGAATCCCGAAGAAAGGCAATGGGGAATCCCGATAACAAATGGGGGGAATCCCAAGATAAGAGATAGGTTTGCATACAATAAGATAAAGAAAAAGAAGGAAAATTACGACCGTGACAGTTTCTGCATATAAAAGAATTCCAGTTGTGACTTTGAGTCAGGTATGCATTTCATTTCTCTCTATTAATCCAATCATTGGCTTATGCATTTGACTCTTTCAAGTAATCACCTCTATCCCTTCACCTAACTCGACCTGCCAAATGTTACATGTAAATGCACAATTCATTTTTTGTAGCCCCAAACATCTCTTTAATTGCAGGACAGCCTTTGTTGCACATTCCACTCAATGTTGAGGTGTAACAGATATAGCTGTTACAGAGCCTACAGAGGCGGGTGATCAGTGTTGATAGGTGTTTGGTACCTCAGAGTGGTATATAGGCTGTATTTACCACTATTTACAGTATGTTTTAACCCTTTGCCACTGCTTGTACTAGAGATACTGCACCCAATAGATATTGGTTATATTCAGTCTGGTCTTGAGCAAGGCAAGAACTAAAACCCTTACATGAGGCCAGCATTTGGACCTCCCCACCATTATGGAGTCAATGCTGCCATTCCCAATTATTTGTGATGAGGTGTCATGATCCCAAACTGATTTGGTATCAAACTTAACCAAAGATCATGTATTCAGCAAGTAGCATCCTTAGCTCACACATCCTTATCTTATCTTATCTTATCTTATCTTATCTTAGATAAGATATCACTGTCCCTCACATATTATCTTATCTCAGATAAGATACACTACTATCTTTACCTATGCTATCTTATCATGGACAATAGCATTCTCCCCCATTGTTCTCTGAGTCAGAATGACTCATATCCCATTTGGCTATTGTTCTGTCATCACTCCATTGTTCTCTGAGTCACTATGACTCATATTAATCCCCTCCATTGTTCTCCTCATTGTCTGACTCATGGTGAGTCACAATTCAAACTCCTCATTGTTCTTTTATCCATTGTTCTTATTTCCTATTGTTCTCATTGCCCATTGTTCTCAAACATATATAAAGGGCCCCCTTTTCACCAATGAGGAGTTCAGTTCACATTAAGTTCACATTAAGTTCACATTAAGTTCACATTAAGTTCACATTCAGTTCACTTTTCCCCACTTTATCCCACCCTCCCCCTCTTCCCTTGAACTCACCCCTAGTACTCAGTACCTAGTACTACCTCTTATTGATACTACTTGTCTGTAGTCAATATATCCAATCTAGTCTAGTCTATTAAGCTTATACCCTGTGTGATTTCGCCTAAGCCCTCTTACGTTAAGAACCAACTTAGGAATCACCCCTTGACGTTTTCTATAAGTTGAAGATAGCCATCGTGGACTATCTTATCTTACTTCAGCCCCTGCTTATTCATTACATTCTCTAAGTCTCAGTCCTTATTGGAGAGACCTCACTGTGATACGTATTCTTCTAAGTCAGCTGTTGACTTCATTCTTGTTCTCCCAGTCAATACTATCCATTGAGTTTGGATAGCCTGTTCATCTGTACATCCTAGCCAAGGATTACTCAAGCCCCACCAAAGGAGGAAGTGTCCATTACTCAATCAATTCACATCTCCCCCGAACAACTAGGACTTACTTGATTAATGTACAACTCCAGTAGTTCTAGAAGTGAAGTATTTATATTTCACCTGATATAATTTGGAGCCCACCGCGAGGGGTGATTGTGATTGATTGTAATCTCACTCCCCAACTTATTCAGACCCCACTCATCAACATAACTCCCAACTTAGTATTCAACACTTACTATGTCTGGACAGTCTCAAGTCCAATCTCAGTTTACATGCACCCCAGACATGATGCCCCTTCTGGGACAGAAGTCTGCTCCATCTAAGTTCAGTGGAAGCCATGAACAGATCAAGCGCTTCCTCAGACACTTTAATCAGTTATGTAAAGTTTACAATGTACCTGATGTGGAGAAGGGTGAACACCTCATTGACTACTGTTCTAGTAAAGTAGTCCAGTTAATTGAAGCCCTTGAAAGCTATAGGACCAATGATTGGCCCAAGCTGGAAGCTGATCTCAATAGGTACTATGATGCTACCTTAAAGGAAACTCGATACATTGTCAAAGACCTCCTCTCTTTCACTCGTAAGTGGAAGACTAGGCAAATCCATTCATTAACACGTTGGAAGAAGTATGAAAGAAGATTCATCACTATTGCAGGATGGCTACAAGCTAAGCAGAGAATCTCAGAAGACGAACAAGCTGCTTATTTCTGGAATGGAATTAACAAGACTCTCAGACAGGTGATTGAAGCCAGACTTATTAATGCTTCTGGAACCACCCATCTGGATGTTACTTCCCCATTCCCTATGAAGAAAGTAATCAAAGTAGCTGAAGTGTTATTTGAACGTAATCGGTTTGATATCAACCTAGCTGACTCTGACTCAGATATTCCTGGAAGGGATGATGAAACAGAGTCAGACACATCTAGTGATAACTCTTCATCATTTGATGAAGAAAGTGAAGTCGAAAGGAGACCTAGAAGGAAGAAGAAGAATAATGGTAAGAAGTCCCATAAGAGCAGATGGGATTCTGATGATGAAGATCTCAAGAAACCCTCGAAGAAGACCAGTCAGAAGAAAGAAGATCACAAGGGTAAGAAGGCATCTAGCAAGTCTACTACTCCAGTCCAAGATGAAGTAGAATCTCTTGTCAAAGAGATGGGAAAACTCTCCCTAGATGATTTACACTATGGACTTGCCTACTATAAAGCCCTCAAACTTGATCCTGATATAGCTAGGTGTATCAAACCACCTACTCTTCGAGTATCTTCACCAAGATCTTCTATGCTTCCCTCTTCAAACACATTCCCTATATCCAATACTAGTCCCAGGAATACTGGAGACACAATCACCTGTTATGGTTGTGGAAGTAAAGGACATGGAATGTCTAGTTGTCCCAAGATTGATGAACTCATTACTTCAGGCACACTTATACGTGATGCAAATAGGAAGCTAGTATTCAAGAATGGTGCTTTTATTCATCGACTCCCTGAAGAGACCTTTATCCAAGCTGTAGCAAGACTCACTCAAGACAAGACTAAGCCCATCCAGACTCATTTCCTTACTCTGCAAAGTGATTGCTCAGATTACTACCTATCAGAACCTGAGTTTGAAAAAGATGATTCAGGTGTATATGTAATCCCAGCCACTGAGTATGAGCCAGAAGTCCAGGATGAGGATGTACAAGTTATGGCAGCAGACAGAGTCCCTCACAAGATTACTACAGCTAGGAAGGAAGTATTTGATGGAGTCTATCCCCCTATAAAGTCTAGAACCAAAGGGAAAGAAAGCACAGCTGCTACCCAAGGTTCTCACCCATTCCCAAGCACTACACCTAAAGCTGCCCCCTTACGATTCCAAACTCATCTCCCAACTGAGGTACTGAAGCCTCATCATGACAAAGACTTTATTAAGGCACTGCCTACACCTATTGATGCCAGAGTTAAACGAATTCCTCCCACAGAAATTAATAAAGATATTGACATGAAGGATATAACTAGAAAATCCAGAGCTAAACAGACTGCACCCCTACCCCAAGATACCACAGAATTAGCACCCCAAGTCTCTACTAAATCTCCAGTATGTCAATCAGAGATATCCTCTACAATTGGCGACAACCAGGTAGTTAATCAGATTCTTGATACATCAGTTACCCTGAAAGTCAGAGAAGTCCTGGGATCATCCAAGGAAATATCTGATAAACTCTCAGAAATGATCAAAAGGAAGAATGTGAAGACTGCTGTTTTAGCTACTTCCTTTCTCACTAGAGACAGAGAGGAACTGATCAAGCTCCAGGTTGAATGTGATAAGCGCCCTGTATCTGCTATCATTGACACAGGATCCCAATTGAATGTGGTTAGTAAGGATGCATGGAAATTAATCCTTCAGAGACCTAGGGACCTAACTAAGATGTTAGTTATGAATGATGCTAATGGAGGTGTAGGAACCCTTGCTGGATTGGTATCTAATGTCCCATTAACCTGTGGAGGTATTACTACCTATGCCAATCTCTTTATTGGGGAGTCAGTCCCCTTTGATTTGTTACTTGGACACCCATGGCTACGTGATAATCTAGTTACCATTGATGAAAGAACAGAGGGAACTTACCTCTTGTTCAAGTACCCAAAGAATCCAGAGGCCAAATATGAGATATTTGTAGCCCCTCAGGTTCCCTCCTTAGGGTACCACATTAATCCAAGCCCACTTGTTAGGCCTGAGGTAGCAGTATGTGCTGCACTTACCAATACGGCCACTGGAAGTAGTTCAAGCCCAGCCGTCGATGGGCCTGCGAGTTCTAAGCTCTGCTTGAACTTACTTCCAAAAGCGTCAGTACCGACCATAACCTCGGGACCGACAGAGAACAATAAGAATTCGAGCTCAGACGTGATATATCCTATTATGGGTATTACAAATCCTCCGAAAAATGGACTCCGAGACGGAGGTTTATTGTTTTTTAGCGCATATCTGACTGAATTAGTTACTAACAATGGGAATTCTATTTTTAAAGACGCCACCATTGTTCCCAATAAGCATATAAGTCCAAAATTTATTCCAAAGAGGCAATCGTTACCGCTAAAAACGATGCCTCATGCCCAGACTACGTCCCAAAGCGCTCCCTACGTCCATGTGACCCCCTTTTTACCGCCCCCCCTTTTCCCCCAACATTCTCCCGCTCCCAGTGCACGTCGACTGGGGACCCCTCCCTCATGAGGGCCCCGATATGTTCAGTCTGATGACGTGAGCCATCGCTGAGCGGATAGTCCACCCCATGGCTCCCTCCGCTACCTTCATGGTCGTGTCCCCTTACGCCCAACAGTTCCCTCCACAATTGGACGAGCGCGGGATCCCGTTCGAACATGGGATCCTCCTCAACGCTACTCTCGCGGCCATCACATCTGACAATCCTTACGCCCCCCCCTCTGTGAGGGTGGGGCAACTGTACTTCAAGTTTTACCCCAATGCGTTGGCAGTTGGGGAAGTAGCCCCAGCCGCGCCCCCTCCTTCCCCGGGTGCTGGGGGCTCTCGCGTCCCCACCAAGCCATCTCCAGCCTGGAGAAGTGGCCCAGAAGTAATTTGTGAGTACCCGGAAGAAGTAAATCAAATGGAAACTGACGTACCTCCAGTGATGCGGTGCGTCGACGCTTTCCATCCCCCCACTCGCTGTCATGATCCCAAACTGATTTGGTATCAAACTTAACCAAAGATCATGCATTCAGCAAGTAGCATCCATAGCTCAAATATCCTTTATCTTATCTTATCTTATCTTATCTTAGATAAGATATCACTGTCCCTCACACATTATCTTATCTCAGATAAGATACACCACTATCTTTACTTATGCTATCTTATCATGGACAATAGCATTCTTCCCCATTATTCTCTGAGTCAGAATGACTCATATCCCATTTTTCTATTGTTCTGTCATCACTCCATTGTTCTCTGAGTCACTATGACTCATATTAATCTCCTCCATTGTTCTCCTCATTGTCTGACTCATAGTGAGTCACAATTCAAACTCCTCATTGTTCTTTTATCCATTGTTCTTATTTCCTATTGTTCTCACTGCCCATTGTTCTCAAACATATATAAAGGGCCCCCTTTTCACCAGTGAGGAGTTAAGTTCACTTCCAGTTCACTTTCAACCCACTTTTACCCCACTCCCCTCCCCTAGTCCACTCTCCCCCTTTTCCCTTGAACTCACCCCTAGTACTCAGTACCTAGTACTACCCCTTATTGATACTACTTGTCTGTAGTCAATACATCCAATCCAATCTAGTCTATTAAGCTTATACCCTGTGTGATTTCGCCTAAGCCTTCTTACGTTAAGAACCAACTTAGGAATCACCCCTTGACGTATTTCTGTAAGTTGAAGATAGCCACCGAGGACTATCTTATCTTACTTCAGCCCCTGCTTATTCATCACATTCTCTAAGTCTCAGTCCTTATTGGAGAGAGACCTCACTGTGATACGTATTCTTCTAAGTCAGCCGTTGACTTCATTCTTGCTCTCCCAGTCAATACTATCCATTAGGTTTGGATAGCCTGCTCATCTGTACATCCTAGCCAAGGATTACTTAAGCCCCATCAAAGGAGGAAGTGTCCATTACTCAATCAATTCACATCTCCCCCGAACAACTAGGACTTACTTGATTAACGTACAACTCCAGTAGTTCTAGAAGTGAAGTATTTATATTTCACCTGATATAATTTGGAGCCCACCGCGAGGGGTGTGCTTGTGATTGATTGTAATCTCACTCCCCAACTTATTCAGACCCCACTCATCAATATAACTCCCAACTTAGTATTCAACACTTACTATGTCTGGACAGTCTCAAGTCCAATCTCAGTTTACACGCACCCCAGACATGATGCCCCTTCTGGGACAGAAGTCTGCTCCATCTAAGTTCAGTGGAAGCCATGAACAGATCAAGCGCTTCCTCAGACACTTTAATCAGTTATGTAAAGTTTACAATGTACCTGATGTGGAGAAGGGTGAACACCTCATTGACTACTGTTCTAGTAAAGTAGTCCAGTTAATTGAAGCCCTTGAAAGCTATAGGACCAATGATTGGCCCAAGCTGGAAGCTGATCTCAATAGGTACTATGATGCTGCCTTAAAGGAAACTCGATACATTGTCAAAGACCTCCTCTCTTTCACTCGTAAGTGGAAGACTAGGCAAATCCATTCATTAACACGTTGGAAGAAGTATGAAAGAAGATTCATCACTATTGCAGGATGGCTACAAGCCAAGCAGAGAATCTCAGAAGACGAACAAGCTGCTTATTTCTGGAATGGAATTAACAAGACTCTCAGACAGGTGATTGAAGCCAGACTTATTAATGCTTCTGGAACCACCCCTCTGGATGTTACTTCCCCATTCCCTATGAAGAAAGTAATCAAAGTAGCTGAAGTGTTATTTGAACGTAATCGGTTTGATATCAACCTAGCTGACTCTGACTCAGATATTCCTGGAAGGGATGATGAAACAGAGTCAGACACATCTAGTGATAACTCTTCATCATCTGACGAAGAAAGTGAAGTCGAAAGGAGACCTAGAAGGAAGAAGAAGAATAATGGTAAGAAGTCCCATAAGAGCAGATGGGATTCTGATGATGAAGATCTCAAGAAACCCTTGAAGAAGACCAGTCAGAAGAAAGAAGATCACAAGGGTAAGAAGGCATCTAGCAAGTCTACTACTCCAGTCCAAGATGAAGTAGAATCTCTTGTCAAAGAGATGGGAAAACTCTCCCTAGATGATTTACGCTATGGACTTGCCTACTATAAAGCCCTCAAACTTGATCCTGATATTGCTAGGTGTATCAAACCACCTACTCTTCGAGTATCTTCACCAAGATCTTCTATGCTTCCCTCTTCAAACACATTCCCTATATCCAATACTAGTCCTAGGAGTACTGGAGACACAATCACCTGTTATGGTTGTGGAAGTAAAGGACATGGAATGTCTAGTTGTCCCAAGATTGATGAACTTATTGCTTCAGGCACACTTATACGTGATGCAAATAGGAAGCTAGTATTCAAGAATGGTGCTTTTATTCGTCGACTCCCTGAAGAGACCTTTATCCAAGCTGTAGCAAGACTCACTCAAGACAAGACTAAACCCATCCAGACTCATTT
Organism: Porpolomopsis calyptriformis; assembly: GCA_951640195.1. Taxonomy (NCBI): domain Eukaryota; kingdom Fungi; phylum Basidiomycota; class Agaricomycetes; order Agaricales; family Hygrophoraceae; genus Porpolomopsis; species Porpolomopsis calyptriformis. The sequence goes on along the minus strand of OX621166.1, from coordinate 424,638 downwards.
CCTTACTCTGCAAAGTGATTGCTCAGATTACTACCTGTCAGAACCTGAGTTTGACAAAGATGATTCAGGTGTATATGTAATCCCAGCCACTGAGTATGAGCCAGAAGTCCAGGATGAGGATGTACAAGTCATGGTAGCAGACAGAGTCCCTCACAAGATTACTACAGCTAGGAAGGAAGTATTTGATGGAGTCTATCCCCCTATGAAGTCCAGAACTAAAGGGAAAGAAAGCACAGCTGCTACCCAAGGTTCTCACCCATTCCCAAGCACTACACCTAAAGCTGCCCCCTTACGATTCCAAACTCATCTCCCAGATGAGGTACTGAAGCCTCATCACAACAAAGACTTTATTAAGGCACTGCCTACACCTGTTGATGCTAGAGTTAAACGAATTCCTCCCACAGAAATTAATAAAGATATTGACATGAAGGATATAACTAGAAAATCCAGAGCTAAACAGACTGCACCCCTACCCCAAGATACCACAGAATTAGCACCCCAAGTCTCTACTAAATCTCCAGTACGTCAATCAGAAATATCCTCTACAATTGGTAACAACCAGGTAGTTAATCAGATTCTTAATACATCAGTTACCCTGAAAGTCAGAGAAGTCCTGGGATCATCCAAGGAAATATCTGATAAACTCTCAGAAATGATCAAAAGGAAGAATGTGAAGACTGCTGTTTTAGCTACTTCCTTTCTCACTAGAGACAGAGAGGAACTGATCAAGCTCCAGGTTGAATGTGATAAGCGCCCTGTATCTGCTATCATTGACACAGGTTCCCAATTGAATGTGGTTAGTAAGGATGCATGGAAATTAATCCTTCAGAGACCGAGGGACCTAACTAAGACGTTAGTTATGAATGATGCTAATGGAGGTGTAGGAACCCTTGCTGGATTGGTATCTAATGTCCCATTAACCTGTGGAGGTATTACTACCTATGCCAATCTCTTTATTGGGGAGTCAGTCCCCTTTGATTTATTACTTGGACGCCCATGGCTACGTGATAATCTAGTTACCATTGATGAAAGAACAGAGGGAACTTACCTCTTGTTCAAGCACCCAAAGAATCCAGAGGCCAAATATGAGATATTTGTAGCCCCTCAGGTTCCCTCCTTAGGGTACCACATTAATCCAAGCCCACTTGTTAGGCCTGAGGTAGCAGTATGTGCTGCACTTACCAATACGGCCACTGGAAGTAGTTCAAGCCCAGCCGTCGATGGGCCTGCGAGTTCTAAGCTCCGCTCGAACTTACTTCCAAAAGCGTCGGTACCGACCGTAACCTCGGGACCGACAGAGAACAATAAGAATTCGAGCTCAGACGTGATATATCCTATTATGAGTATTACAAATCCTCCGAAAAACGGACTCCGAGATGGAGGTTTATTGTTTTTTAGCGCATATCTGACTGAATTAGTTACTAACAATGGGAATTCTATTTTTAAAGACGCCACCATTGTTCCCAATAAGCATATAAGTCCAAAATTTATTCCAAAGAGGCAATCGTTACCGCTAAAAACGATGCCTCATGCCCAGACTACGTCCCAAAGCGCTCCCTACGTCCATGTGACCCCTTTTTTACCGCCCCCCTTTTCCCCCAACATTCTCCCGCTCCCGGTGCACGTCGACTGGGGACCCCTCCCTCATGAGGGCCCCGATATGTTCAGTCTGATGACGCGAGCCATCGCTGAGCGGATAGTCCACCCCACGGCTCCCTCCGCTACCTTCATGGTCGTGTCCCCTTACGCCCAACGGTTCCCTCCACAATTGGACGAGCGTGGGATCCCGTTCGAACACGGGATCCTCCTCAACGCTACTCTCGCGGCCATCACTTCCGACAATCCCTACGCCCCCCCCTCTGTGAGGGTGGGGCAACTGTACTTCAAGTTTTACCCCAACGCGTTGGCAGTCGGGGAAGTAGCCCCAGCCGCGCCCCCTCCTTCCCCAGGCGCTGGAGGCTCTCGCGTCCCCACCAAGCCATCTCCAGCCTGGAGAAGTGGCCCGGAAGTAATTTGTGAGTACCCGGAAGAAGTAAATCAAATGGAAACTGACGTACCTCCAGTGACGCGGTGCGTCGACGCTTTCCATCCCCCCACTCGCGACCCGCGAACGGACCCACCCGGGTCCAGTCGCTACGTCCCGGCCCCCTCGTCCGTCGACCACGACTACGAGGGCGATGACGCCAACACGGAGATGTCATCGCCCATGGAGGTAGAGCGCGGGTGGGGCGATTACCCGGTCGACGGTCAGGAGCCGCGCGTGCCCCCGTCGCCCCCGCCCATGGTTTTACTCGCTACGTCCACACGACCCCCCCCGCCTGTTCGTCACCCTCTCCCGCTCCGACGCCCCCTCAGTGACGCCCAGTCGTCACTCGACGCACAGCGGGCCCGGACCCGCGACTCAGCGTCGCCCCCGCCCCCACCGCCGACTTCCCCGTTCAACGCGGTCGGCCCAGCCCCCGCAACCACAACCGTCCACGTCCCCACCCGATACCCCGCTAACGACACCCCGACGTCGTTAGTTCATTCGTATGGGCGCACCTACGTGCGCCCCCGCGCTCAGTCTTTCCCGGAGTGGGACCACGGCGCATATGACTGCCCACCAGCCCCCGCACTTCGCTATTCCCCACTCCCCCCCATCGACACATGCGACGAGCGCCCGACCGCTCGTCGCACCCCCTTGTTCCTCCCGTCACCGCCCACTTCCGTGTCCGACGACGACGGCGTTTACCGCCCGTCGCGCCCTTCCCTCGATTCCCCCCCATATACCCCGTACTCACCCACTGACGTAATGTACGACAGCAGTGTGTCCCTGCGCGAGCGCGGGGACCCCTTCGTAAATACGTCGTATGATAGATATCACGAGTATGTAAATGGCGCCGGGCACCATTGGGATGTCCGCACGGAATCAGATGCTTCCTCTGATTCTGATATTTCCTCTGAAGATGATGTATCTTTTGTATACCCCTCCAATACATTATCTTCTCTTTACATGTCTGATCTAAGTCACAATCAAGAGACTGATATCTGTCCTCCCTTCCCTATGAAACCTATGATCTTCAGAGACACCCCCAATACCCTTACTTCCCTTCAATCAACACACTATCCAGAGCAGACCCTGCTCAACCAGTTGCAGGCAGAACCTGTACTCAGCTCAGCAGAGCCCATCTACATCCTGAATATCACAGCCAAGGGGGAAGGCTTGCCTTCACCCACACGCCCCACTATGCAGTCCCTCATTGGGCCTGACCATTTCATTGACAGTGCCAAGGTCCACCTGGCCTTCTTGGCTGGAATCCGCAAGGCCCTTCATACATGTATTGGGCATACTGCCACTATCCTCAACACCCCTGCCTGGAAGACTTATGTCCATACCATGCCAGTCAGTAACCCAGCCCACCATTACTTTCGATACCACAGCCAACTGTTCCCTCATTGGAGGAAAGAAGACTCATGCACCCCATACCAGATGCCTTGGTGCCCTCATCCTAGTCCATTTGTTTTTCCTGTTGAGCAGGAGAGAGCTGGGTGTAACCCATTGCTCTCAGAAGAGGAAGCAGAGTTTTTTCTGTATTCAGCTGCTGTATTTCAAGCAGCAAACAGACTACTTCTTGCTGATGCAATCAATGCAGTTCTTAACATGGAATTTCGTAACCCCTCCCTCATCTCAGATCTGTTTAATGAAGGGTACTTTGGTTCTTACTTTAACACCAGAGACCTTCAGGTTTATCCTCAGGATTAAACCTACAGCTAACTCCCTCTCCCATATGCAAAATCCACTTACTTTGTCCCCTGCACTAAGATACCCACCTTTATGCTTAGCCCTCCCTATCTCCTGGAAAATCCATGATGCCTTTTATGTTTCACTCCTAAGACCCACTAATATTAACACTGATCTCCATCCAGAAGAAGTGGATGATAATCTCCACCCACCTCCAAGAGAAAGAAGAATATAAGGTCAAACAAATTCTTCAGCACCACAGGTTTACTCAACATTATATGTATTTGGTCAAATGGGTCAGCTATCCCATCGAAGAAGCAAGCTGGGAACTGAAGAAGAACCTCCTTCACATGAAAGAACAAATTCTAGAATATAAACAATTAATTCAAACAGCAATTTAATCACTCTTTCATGGTATCAGCTCCCCTCGTTTACATTTTTCGCTTTTATCACCCCTTTTCCAACTCCGACTAGTCTTTATAATCGCCACCATCTCCATTCTACTCCTCAATATCAACCATTTGCTATGCCTGCAGAACGTATCCAACACCACTCCCAAACTGCTCGCAAGTCCACTGGTGGTCGCCCACCACGAACTTCTCACATGTCCACTGAACGACAGCCCCTTCATTACGCTCCCCCACCACTGGCTTCCACCTCATCAGCCTACAGTGAAGCCGAGCTTGTCGGACAACTCTGGCAGCATAACCGCCGCGCGCGAAACCGGGCCCTCTCCGTTTGGCCTGAAGAAATCAATGCACCACCTATCCCTCCCGAGCAAATCATCGAGTCATTAAAGAAAGATGTTGACTATCACAAGGCCGAGATCGTAAGGTTGAATGAGGAGTTGTATAATCAGTGGTCAGAGTTAGACCAAGAGAGAAGAGTGAGCCGACACTGGAGAGAACAAGCCAAATATTGGGAGGCGAAACACAAGGAAGTTGCAAAGGTACTTCCCCATCTCAATTCTCCTGCTCCACCCATTTTCCCCGGTCCACTCATTGTCCCTACTGGTTCATCGTCGAACCCCATCACCATCCCCGATGACGACTTTCTTTCCCCAGTTGACATTACTTCCCTGTCAACAACTATTCCCAACAAGGACTAATCCTAGTCCTTCCCCTCTTCTGCACCTATCAACTCTCTCAAATGCCATCTCGAATTTCAGGATAAATTTCCTTTTAGTGTGGGTGTATGTCATGGATGTATTTTTCTTTTTCTTTTTAGTCAGACATGATTAGTCTCTTATCCGTTTACCCTTCTACTTTACCAATGTATATACAGAGACTGAATATACCCCAAGTTTGGATCTCCCCATATAACAAGCATGCTAATGGAGTTGTGGAACATGGTCACTTCACGTTACGAGAGGCTATTGTCAAGTCAAGTGACAAAGATAAATTTGGAAGGATCAGAAACTGGCACAAACAGGTGGAGATAGCAGCCTTTGCTGACCGAGTTACAGTCAGTAGTGTTACAGGATATTCCCCATATTATCTCCTTCATGGAATGCATCCCTTATTACCCTTTGATCTTGCAGAAGCTACCTTCATGGTTGAGGGTTTCCAATCAGGATTATTAACCTCTGATCTCCTTGCCCTGAGGATTAGACAGCTAGAACGACGTCAAGAAGATATTGACAAAGCTGCTGAAACTCTAAAGAAAGCTCGTTTCAAGTCTAAGCAACAGTTTGAACACCGTTTCAGGAAGCGTCTCATCAGAAGATATTATAGACCAGGAGAACTAGTCCTTGTCAGAAATAGCCGATTAGAATCTACCTTAGGAAGGCTCAAGACAGAACCAAGGTACCTTGGCCCATATAAGGTAGCCAAGAGAACGACAAGAGGAGCCTACATCCTCCAGGAACTGGATGGAGCCGAACATGCGGAACGTTATGCTGCATTCCGCTTACTCCCCTACGTCTATCGAGATAGCCCTACCCTATATAGATTATCCCATGATGATGAGATTGCTGATGGGCAAACAGCTTCCGAGGACTCCGATCATCGATCAGAACCCAGCGATCTGGACACTGATATTGAAATGGGAAGTTTAAGTAATGAGACTCCCTAATCAAGACTTAAATCGTCGATCAGATCTAGCCACCTGATGTAAACTGCATGCCCCCACACTCGCTTATTACTTTCCTTCGATCTAGACGACGACAAGCTACCTCCTGCTGCAAAGTCCCTCCCCTCCACTCGAAATCAAACCGCTCATCATGTCGACACCCTATTCCGCTGAAGCACAACGCCAATGGTTCAACTGGGACCAGGCAAACCCAAACAACCAAGCCACGTCCAGCAACCTCCCCCCACCTACGACACACGTACTGCTGCCCCCACCTCTCACTGCCTACGATTGCCATAACCCCCACCAACCCCTTTATACCCTCATGCCTGCAATGGATGAGGCACCAGCTAATCCGTCAAAGGACGAAATCATCGCGACCCTACTTAGGGATCGACATCAGCAAGACGTGTACCTTCGGAAGCTTGAGAGCGAGCTCTTTGAGCTCAACGGCAAACTTGTAGGGCAGGAGCTAGCACTACGTTCAAGGGCGGAAATGATTGAGTATTGGATGGATCAAGCTACATACTGGGAGTCTAGGTATGTAACAGCATATGGGCAAAGCGCGTTCATCCCATCTATTCCCCCCCTTCCCCCCAATGTCATTATCCCTCCTTCATCTCTCATTGGTGCCAATGGCCCTATGGAGGAAGAACCCTTAGATAGGGAGTAGTAGTCCTTCCTCATACACGCGCCACCAATTCTTTGTTTTATTTTTGTATAGTCCTTTTTACTCTTTTTTACCACAATGTCACAGAAAGAATCTCTTATTAGGAGTAATCCCTGTAAATAGGAGAGACATTGGGTAAATAATTAAATATGTAAACCCTCTACAAGCGACAGAATCGTTAAAAGATCGACTAAGATTTCAGCTCAGGCTAGTCACGTGCCTATAAACCGGGTTCAGTTCACAAAGCCACGATATCGCACTCACCGCTATCCAACACTGCCCTCAGCCTTTACCCTTTTTGTCACAATGCAATCATCCACTTCCCTCGCATCTATCCCTGAATCTAACTATAAGGACACCGCCAACTCATCCACGCGTACCCTCCTTCGTGAATCTCGGCTTTTTCGCGCCTCGGTCGAAATCGAACAGCCACCCCCCATATATATCCCTGGGCCAAGAACTGGCCTAATCCTCCTAGACCACTCATATCCCCCGCCTCAAAATACCTCTACCCCCACTATACTTGCCACCGCTCAACGACTTCAAAGCGGTTTTCAGTCCCTCAACTGGGATGGATTCGTTTTCCGTCTTAGCCGTATTCAAGGTGGTCCTATTCAACTGGGATCCCTTGTTCAATTCCGCTACCCAAGCAACCAAGTCCAAAGACAAGGACGAGCAATAATTACTAGCGTCTGGATCGTCGCAAAATCGTATTGGGTGTTGGAGGCACGTTTGGAGCGAGAAGACATTGATATTTTGCTTGTGGTGGATCGGAAAGATGCTAGGATGGAAAAGAAGGAACCCTGGAATGGATGGTTGGGAAGGTTCTTCCCTTGCTGTACCGAATATGAGACCTCATCTGTATAAAGGATTACTAGGTCGATAGACATTGTATATACAAGAATCAACTGAGGACAGTTGTGATTTCTTTGTCCCCTGCAGATGTCATGATCCCAAACTGATTTGGTATCAAACTTAACCAAAGATCATGCATTCAGCAAGTAGCATCCATAGCTCAAATATCCTTTATCTTATCTTATCTTATCTTATCTTAGATAAGATATCACTGTCCCTCACACATTATCTTATCTCAGATAAGATACACCACTATCTTTACTTATGCTATCTTATCATGGACAATAGCATTCTTCCCCATTATTCTCTGAGTCAGAATGACTCATATCCCATTTTTCTATTGTTCTGTCATCACTCCATTGTTCTCTGAGTCACTATGACTCATATTAATCTCCTCCATTGTTCTCCTCATTGTCTGACTCATAGTGAGTCACAATTCAAACTCCTCATTGTTCTTTTATCCATTGTTCTTATTTCCTATTGTTCTCACTGCCCATTGTTCTCAAACATATATAAAGGGCCCCCTTTTCACCAGTGAGGAGTTAAGTTCACTTCCAGTTCACTTTCAACCCACTTTTACCCCACTCCCCTCCCCTAGTCCACTCTCCCCCTTTTCCCTTGAACTCACCCCTAGTACTCAGTACCTAGTACTACCCCTTATTGATACTACTTGTCTGTAGTCAATACATCCAATCCAATCTAGTCTATTAAGCTTATACCCTGTGTGATTTCGCCTAAGCCTTCTTACGTTAAGAACCAACTTAGGAATCACCCCTTGACGTATTTCTGTAAGTTGAAGATAGCCACCGAGGACTATCTTATCTTACTTCAGCCCCTGCTTATTCATCACATTCTCTAAGTCTCAGTCCTTATTGGAGAGAGACCTCACTGTGATACGTATTCTTCTAAGTCAGCCGTTGACTTCATTCTTGCTCTCCCAGTCAATACTATCCATTAGGTTTGGATAGCCTGCTCATCTGTACATCCTAGCCAAGGATTACTTAAGCCCCATCAAAGGAGGAAGTGTCCATTACTCAATCAATTCACATCTCCCCCGAACAACTAGGACTTACTTGATTAACGTACAACTCCAGTAGTTCTAGAAGTGAAGTATTTATATTTCACCTGATATCGCGACCCGCGAATGGACCCACCCGGGTCCAATTGCTACGTCCCTGCCCCCTCGTCCGTCGACCACGACTATGAGGGCGACGACGCCAACATGGAGATGTCGTCGCCCATGGAGGTAGAGCGCAGGTGGGGCGATTACCCGGTCGACAGTCAGGAGCTGCGCGCGCCCCCGTCGCCCCCGCCCATGGTTTTACTCGCTACGTCTGCGCGACCCCCCCCGCCTGTTCATCACCCTCTCCCGCTCCGACGCCCCCTCAGTGACGCCCAGTCGTCACTTGACACACAGCGGGCCCGGACCCGCGACTCAGCATCGCCCCCACCTCCACCACCGACTTCCCCATTCAACGCGGTCGGCCCAGCCCCCACAACCACAACTGTCCATGTCCCCACCCGATACCCCGCTAACGACACCCTGACATCGTTAGTCCATTCGTATGGGCGCACCTACATGCGCCCCCGCGCTCAGTCCTACCTGGAGTGGGACCACGGCGCATATGACTGCCCACCAGCCCCCGCACTTCGCTATTCCCCACTCCCCCCCATCGACACATGCGACGAGCACCCGACCGCTCGTCGCACCCCCTTGTTCCTCCCGTCACTGCCCACTTCCATGTCCGACGACGACGGCGTTTACCGCCCGTCGCGCCCTTCCCTCGATTCCCCCCCATATACCCTGTACTCACCCACTGACGTAATGTACGACAGCAGTGTGTCCCTGCGCGAGCGCGGGGACCCCTTTGTAAATACGTCGTATGATAGATATCACAAGTATGTAAATGGTGCCGGGCACCATTGGGATGTCCGCATGGAATCAGATGCTTCCTCTGATTCTGATATTTCCTCTGAAGATGATGTATCTTTTGTATACCCCTCCAATACATTATCTTCTCTTTACATGTCTGATCTAAGTCACAATCAAGAGACTGATATCTGTCCTCCCCCCCCTATGAAACCTATGATCTTCAGAGACACCCCCAATACCCTTACTTCCCTTCAGTCAACCCACTATCCAGAGCAGAACCTGCTCAACCAGTTGTAGGCAGAGCCTGTACTCAGCTCAGCAGAGCCCATCTACATCCTGAATATCACAGCCAAGGGGGGAGGCTTGCCTTTACCCACACGCCCCACTATGCAGTCCCTCATTGGGCCTGACCATTTCATTGACAGTGCCAAGGTCCACCTAGCCTTCTTGGCTGGAATCCGCAAGGCCCTTCATACATGTATTGGGCATACTGCCACTATCCTCAACACCCCTGCCTGGAAGACTTATGTCCATACCATGCCAGTCAGTAACCCAGCCCACCATTACTTTCTATACCACAGCCAACTGTTCCCTCATTGGAGGAAAGAAGACTCATGCACCCCATACCAGATGCCTTAGTGCCCTCATCCTAGTCCATTTGTTTTTCCTGTTGAGCAGGAGAGAGCTGGGTGTAACCCATTGCTCTCAGAAGAGGAAGCAGAGTTTTTTCTGTATTCAGCTGCTGTATTTCAAGCAGCAAACAGACTACTTCTTGCTGATGCAATCAATGCAGTTCTTAACATGGAATTTCGTAACCCCTCCCTCATCTCAGATCTGTTTAATGAAGGGTACTTTGGTCCTTACTTTAACACCAGAGACCTTCAGGTTTATCCTCAGGATTAAACCTACAGCCAACTCCCTCTCCCATATGCAAAACTCACTTACTTTGTCCCCTGCACCAAGATACCCTCTTCTATGCTCAGACCAATCATTTTGCCCACTGTTCTCCTTAAATATGATTTATACCAAGGCAATCCCACCTAGTTTAGCTACTCTCCATACCAACCCTATGTCACCCAATCCTAGTAATAAGAAACTACATGCATTATGCACACCTCAAATCAACAATCCTCAGAGTCATCACATCAAATGTTACTCAATGACTATAAATGAAGATACCGAGTATACCCCCTCTTATGAACCAGAGCTAGCCTACCCTGAAGATGATAATGAAACTACACCTGCCGATTCAGAAGCCAACTACTACTACTTTACAGATGAAAATGAGATGGCAAGAGAATACCTCAACATTGACGACACTGTTATGATTCCATCTGATAACCTAGATAGCGAAGGTTTCCCCAAAGTGTTCACAGCCTACAAGAAGGTTAGCCAAAGGACTTACCCAGTGTCTGGGACATTCCCTGAAGCTGCTAGAGTAATCAGAAAGTTCCCTCACAACCCTTTATCCAGCCTCCCCTTCTTGCCAAGACAGCCCCCTGATTTCTCTCCAACCCCAAGACTCACTGAAGCTCGACTAGAATTTCTAAAGGTAAATGAAGAAGGGTTCCTTCTCCCTGAAGAAGAGAAACTATTCAATCATGTTATGTGGCTTAACCAGGAAGCCATTGCCTTTGAAGATCCAGAACGAGGAACACTCAAAGAGTCATACTTTTCACCATATATTATTCCAACTATCCCGCACACCCCTTGGGTGTATAAGAATATCCCTATCCCTCCAGGGATTCGTGAGAAAGTCATAGAACTCTTGAAAACCAAGATTGATGCAGGAGTCTATGAGCCAAGTCAATCATCCTATCGATCACGATGGTTCTGCGTCTTGAAAAAGAATGGAACCCTAAGAATTGTTCATGACCTTCAGCCTCTAAATAAAGTCACCATTAGAGATGCTGGTCTCCCTCCCATTGTGGATGATTTTGTAGAACCATTTGCAGGACGCCAATATTACACAGTCTTTGACCTTTTCTGGGGATTTGATGCTAGAAAGGTCCATCCAGCCTCACGAGATCTTACTGCCTTTTATACACCACTTGGACTTCTTCGTATCACTTCATTGCCCATGGGATTCACTAACTCACCAGCTGAATTCCAGAAATGTATGACTTTCATTCTTCAAGATGAAATCCCTGTAGTAGCAAACATCTTTATTGATGACCTGCCAATTAAAGGGCCTCCCTCAAGATTTCTCGATAAAGATGGAAAGCCAGAAGTACTTCCTGATAACCCTGGAATCAGAAGATTTATTTGGGAACATGCCTTAGATGTACACCGTGTTATGCACCAAGTAAAATGTGCAGGTGGAACCTTTACTGCTAAGAAATCCCAGATATGTAGACCTAATGTGCTTATAGTTGGACAGAAGTGTACCCCTGAAGGACGTTGTCCAGAGGATGACAAAGTATCCAAGATCCTCAAATGGCCCCCTCTCAAGACTCCTAAAGAAGTACGAGGCTTCTTAGGATTATGTGGAACAGTATGTATTTGGATTCAAGACTACTCTCATCTGGCCAGACCTCTCACAGAATTGGTTCATAAAGATGCAGAGTTCATTTGGGATGATAGAAGACAAGAAGCCTTTGATACACTAAAACAGAAAATCGCCTCAGCCCCAGCCTTACGTCCAATTGACTATCAATCAGACAATCCAGTTATATTATCTGTAGATAGCAGCTTTATTGCTGCAGGATTTATCCTGTCCCAAATTGATGATGAAGGAAAACGTCGTCCAGCTAGATATGGCTCACTACCCATGAATGAAAGAGAGGCCAGGTATTCCCAGCCTAAACTTGAATTATATGGACTATATCGTGCACTACGCCATTGGAGGCTATATCTTATTGGAGTTAAGAATCTCCATGTAGAAGTTGATGCCAAGTATATCAAAGGCATGCTTAATGAACCAGATCTCCAACCCAATGCTGCTATTAACAGATAGATCCAAGGGATTCTTTTATTTGATTTCAAACTTATTCATATACCTGCTACTCAATTCAGAGGACCAGATGCCCTTTCTAGAAGAGAGTTAGCAGAGGATGAAGAATTCCCTATTCATAGTGATGCATGGTTAGATGATCTTGCATTACTTATCCACGTTCCTTTACTTCAATCAATTAAAGATTTTTCATTTGTAACTGCTACACCCCTCCCTTACTCTTCATATGCCCTCCCTTCATCATCCACAAGATCACGCCAAGACCTTTTATTATTAGAAATTTATAAATTCCTTTCTACTTTTCATCTACCCCATTTCTCAAGTTTACAGGAGCGAAAAAGATTTATCAAGAAAGCCACACAGTTCTTTGTGAAAGAAGAAAAGATGTTTAAAAGAAGCAACAAGTCACCATTACTAGTAATTCTAAAGCCAAAGAAGAGGCTTGCTATCCTCACTCAAGCCCACGAAAACCTAGGCCATAAGGGAGAACAAGCAGTCTTTGAAATTATCCGCATACGATTCTTCTGGCCACATCTTAGAACAGATGTCCACCATCATATCTCCTCATGCCATGAGTGCCAAATCCGAAGCCTCAAACGAATGGAGTTACCTCCTACAAATTCCACGCCTACTACTCTTTTCAAAAAAGTGTATATTGATGTTATGTTCATGCCTCCATCTGCTGGATTCCACTTCATTGTCGCAGCTTGTGATAACCTTACTGGAATAGTTGAAGCCAAGGCCTTACGTAGGAATAATTCCCAGAGCCTAGCTAAGTTCTTCTGGGAACAACTTTATTGCCGATATGGAGCAATTGGTCATGTTGTGACAGATAATGGAAGTGAAGTCAGAGGAGCATTTGAAATATTGCTGCAGAGACTGAATATACCCCAAGTTTGGATCTCTCCATATAACAAGCATGCCAATGGAGTTGTGGAATGTGGTCACTTCACGTTACGAGAGGCTATCGTCAAGTCAAGTGACAAAGATAAATTTGGAAGGATCAGAAACTGGCACAAACAGGTGGAGATAGCAGCCTTTGCTGACTGAGTTACAGTCAGTAGTGTTACAGGATATTCCCCATATTATCTCCTTCATGGAATGCATCCCTTATTACCCTTTGATCTTGCAGAAGCTACCTTCATGGTTGAGGGTTTCCAATCAGGATTATCAACCTCTGATCTCCTTGCCCTGAGGATTAGACAGCTAGAACGACATCAAGAAGATATTGACAAAGCTGCTGAAACTCTAAAGAAAGCTCGTTTCAAGTCTAAGCAACAGTTTGAACACCGTTTCAGGAAGTGTCTCATCAGAAGATATTATAGACCAGGAGAACTAGTCCTTGTCAGAAATAGCCGATTAGAATCTACCTTAGGAAGGCTCAAGACAGAACCAAGGTACCTTGGCCCATATAAGGTAGCCAAGAGAACGACAAGAGGAGCCTACATCCTCCAGGAACTGGATGGAGCCGAACATGCAGAACATTATGCTGCATTCCGCTTACTCCCCTACATCTATCGAGATAGCCCTACCCTATATAGATTATCCCATGATGATGAGATTGCTGATGGGCAAACAGCTTCCAAGGACTCCGATCATCGATCAGAACCCAGCGATCTGGACACTGATATTGAAATGGGAAGTTTAAGTAATGAGACTTCCTAATCAAGACTTAATCGTCGATCAGATCTAGCCACCTGATGTAAACTGCATGCCCCCACACTTGCTTATTACTTTCCTTCAATCTAGACGACAACAAGCTACCTCCTGCTGCAAAGTCCCTCCCCTCCACTCGAAATCAAACTGCTCATCATGTCGACACCCTATTCCACTGAAGCACAACGCCAATGGTTCAACTGGGACCAGGCAAACCCGAACAACCAAGCCACATCTAGCAACCTCCCCCCACCTACGACACACGTACTGCTGCCCCCACCTCTCACTGCCTACGATTGCCATAACCCCCACCAACCCCTTTATACCCTCATGCCTGCAATGGATGAGGCACCGGCTAATCCGTCAAAGGACGAAATCATCGCGACCCTACTTAGGGATCGACATCAGCAAGACGTGTACCTTCGGAAGCTCGAGAGCGAGCTCTTTGAGCTCAACAGCAAACTTGTAGGGCAGGAGCTAGCGCTACATTTAAGGGTGGAAATGATTGAGTATTGGATGGATCAAGCTACATACTGGGAGTCTAGGTATGTAACAGCATATGGGCAAAGCGCGTTCATCCCATCTATTCCCCCCCTTCCCCCCAATGTCATTATCCCTCCTTCATCTCTCATTGGTGCCAATGGCCCCATGGAGGAAGAACCCTTAGATAGGGAGTAGTATTTGTTCCTCATACACGCGCCACCAATTCTTTGTTTTATTTTTGTATAGTCCTTTTTACTCTTTTTACCACAATGTCACAGAAAGAATCTCTTATTAGGAGTAATCCCTGTAAATAGGAGAGACATTGGGTAAATAATTAAATATGTAAACCCTCTACAAGCGACAGAATCGTTAAAGGATTGACTAAGATTTCAGCTCAGGCTAGTCACGTGCCTATAAACCGGGTTCAGTTCACAAGCCACGATATCGCACTCACCGCTATCCAACACTGCCCTCAGCCTTTACTCTTTTTTGTCACAATGCAATCATCCACTTCCCTCATGTCTATCCCTGAATCTAACTATGAGGACACCGCCAACTCATCCATGCGTACCCTCCTTCGCGAATCTCGGCTTTTTCGCGCCTCGGTCGAAATCGAACAGCCACCCCCCGTATATATCCCTGGGCCAAGAACTGGCCTAATCCTCCCAGACCACTCATATCCCCCACCTCAAAATACCTCTACCCCCACTATACTTGCCACCGCTCAATGACTTCAAAGTGGTTTTCAGTCCCTCAACTGGGATGGATTTGTTTTCCGTCTTAGCCATATCCAAGGTGGTCCTATCCAATTGGGATCCCTTATCCAATTTCGATATCCAAGTAACCAAGTCCAATGACAGGGACGAGCGGTAGTCAGCAGTGTTTGGATTGTTGCGAAATCATATTGGGTATTGGAGGCACACTTGGAGCTGGGAGATGTTGACATTTTGCTTGTGGTCGACCGGGAATATGCTAGGATGGAGAAGAAGAAACCTTGGAATGGATGGTTAGGAAAGCTTTTCCCTTGCTATGTCGAATATGAGACCTTGTAATGTAGAAACTACTGGGTCAAAGGTATTATATTGTGCAAGAATCAACTGAGGACAGTTGTAATTTCTTTGTCCCCTGCAGATGTCATGATCCCAAACTGATTTGGTATCAAACTTAACCAAAGATCATGTATTCAGCAAGTAGCATCCTTAGCTCACACATCCTTATCTTATCTTATCTTATCTTATCTTATCTTAGATAAGATATCACTGTCCCTCACATATTATCTTATCTCAGATAAGATACACTACTATCTTTACCTATGCTATCTTATCATGGACAATAGCATTCTCCCCCATTATTCTCTGAGTCAGAATGACTCATATCCCATTTCTCTATTGTTCTGTCATCACTCCATTGTTCTCTGAGTCACTATGACTCATATTAATCCCCTC
Source organism: Porpolomopsis calyptriformis (assembly GCA_951640195.1). Taxonomy (NCBI): domain Eukaryota; kingdom Fungi; phylum Basidiomycota; class Agaricomycetes; order Agaricales; family Hygrophoraceae; genus Porpolomopsis; species Porpolomopsis calyptriformis. Next base: position 408,912 of record OX621166.1, on the reverse strand, counting down.
CATTGTTCTCCTCATTGTCTGACTCATGGTGAGTTACAATTCAAACTCCTCATTGTTCTTTTATCCATTGTTCTTATTTCCTATTGTTCTCATTGCCCATTGTTCTCAAACATATATAAAGGGCCCCCTTTTCACCAATGAGGAGTTCAGTTCACATTAAGTTCACATTTAGTTCACTTTCAACCCACTTTATCCCTCCCCCCCCACTCTCCCCCTTTTCCCTTGAACTTACCCCCTAGTACTCAGTACCTAGTACTACCTCTTATTGATACTACTTGTCTGTAGTCAATACATCCAATCTAGTCTAGTCTATTAAGCTTATACCCTGTGTGATTTCGCCTAAGCCCTCTTACGTTAAGAACCAACTTAGGAATCACCCCTTGACATTTTCTATAAGTTGAAGATAGCCATCGTGGACTATCTTATCTTACTTCAGCCCCTGCTTATTCATCACATTCTCTAAGTCTCAGTCCTTATTGGAGAGACTTCACTGTGATACGTATTCTTCTAAGTCAGCCGTTGACTTCATTCTTGTTCTCCCAGTCAATACTATCCATTGAGTTTGGATAGCCTGTTCATCTGTACATCCTAGCCAAGGATTACTCAAGCCCCACCAAAGGAGGAAGTGTCCATTACTCAATCAATTCACATCTCCCCCGAACAACTAGGACTTACTTGATTAATGTACAACTCCAGTAGTTCTAGAAGTGAAGTATTTATATTTCACCTGATACCGGACATGTTTGCAGGAGTTTAGATTTTCACAGAGCTTATTTGTGATTATATACTATATTTCTACCTCTTAGGCCTTCTTATTTCTTAATACACCCTATTATATTAACTAATGTAGTGATAGCATTTGTAAGATTGTAAAAAGCTACTCTACCTAAGTTATCTAGCTTAGCTACTAGCTAGCTAGCTTTAGCTGTAGCTATAGCTAGGCAAAAACTAACTAGCTTCTTTAGCTGTAGCTAAGGCTTACCTAGCTAGCCAAGTTATAGCAATACTACTAGTAAAGGAGGGTTGTAGTTAGTATAGATAGTTTACTTCCTTAGCTATATTAAAGTTAAAAATGTTATAAAATATTAGGAAAACTTCTTATAGAATCATATCTCTTAACTATCTACACAAGATATAAGAGAGTGGGTTCTAATTAAGGCTCTTTACTATCTCTTGTAAATGTTTAATTAGTAGCTCAAACTCCTTACCTTCTAGAGTGCTATTCTATTTTCCTAGCTTTAAAACATCTAGGTAAATACTAAGGAGGTTTTTTAGTACTAATCCAATAGCTAATTGCAAGGACTCTACTTGAAACCAACTTCATGTTAAAGGGTAAAAGTTTATTAGGCCTATAAGGATATTATATAGATTATTATCAAACAATAAGGGTATTTGACTAAGTACTTAGCTAAGAACATATATTAATTTAATAGCTATATCTCTCTTATCCTTGTATCCTAGACTATGTGATAGGTGGGGAAGACTCTGAATGACCTTAAGTACCTCAGTCTATAAATTATTAATAGAACAGAGCTAGGTGTTATAATTTAGTAGCTAAAGGGTTTTACTTCAAATACTTGGTAGAGCTGAGGATAAGAATAAATAGTAAGTTCAGCTAAAGATTGAGGAAGCTAACTAGGAATTAAACTCAACTTTACTAACTATAGAATAGGGTTTATATACTAACTACCTAATTTGATAAGTTAGTTATAAGGATGATTATAAAGTAGAAAAATAGAATATAACTTATAAAGAGTTGAAGAAAGAATAAAGGAAATAGAATATAACTTGTGAAGAGTTAAAGGGAAGGACATGTGACTACTATCTCAACTTTATTATCTATAACTTTACTACTCTTATTATATCATTCTTCTAGAGATAGAGTGTTGTATAGGTGATGTGGTGAAGACAAAGAAAGAGATATATTATATTATCAAGTAACTGATGTAATATACATGTGTGATAACATACAGGCTGTATTTATTGTGAAGGTGCTAAGCAAACCAGTATTGAGGGATTAGTTCCGAGTTCAGATATCATCAAGATGGGCAAATTGTTCAAAGCCAGTTGCAAGTTGCTAGTTAACCTAGACCTTTTATTATTCCGGGTCAATCAGGCTTTCCAGTACTTAGACCTGGCCTATTTTTCCAAGCTAATCACCTTATAGCAACAGATGAGCAAGGTTAAATTCTTCTGGATATTCTAACAACTGGACTGTTGTTTGGTTGAAGGCTATGAAATTTTATTCAATTCCTAGCTTGGCTTGCACACCAACAGGCAAGATCTGGACATGGGATGGTTACTCCTAGTTGCATTTGGCAATTTCAAGGGTGGGAATGTGCATATGCCACAAATCTGACTCTCTGTCCATCTTGAACCTGGGGACATGGTGTTGTTTAGAGGGAAGATTTTAAAACACAAGATTGGACTATGGGAGGGCAGTCAGTGGATTTGCATTCCCCATTTTATACATACTAGTATGTGGGAGGTATTCGGGATGAAGAAGGATATCTCATAAGCTATAGTTTATTGTACCCATTCAATTATGAGGTTATAGGTACCAGTAGGAGTATGGGTATGGGTTATAGGTACATAGGAGTATAGGTTATAGGTAGGAGTACTGGTTATGGGTAGGAGTATAGGTTATAGGTACCAGTATGGGTTATGGGTTTATAGTTAGGTTGTTTATATTAGGCAGGATATTATATTTCTGTAACTCTCATTTATATTCTGCTGAGGATAATGAGTATCAGGTGTGGTAGGTGTAGCTTCTTAACCCATGCACTCACACACTTGCACATTATATAATCTAATTAAACCAGTCTAAATATTTCAACAATATATCAATCTTGTTATTATACATTTGTAAATTCTTGTCTATTTTATCTAATATATCATGGGCCTGCTTGCAGAGGTCATGTAAGTCACTGTCTTGCTTGTTTTTGGATCTGTCATTAGTACTGGGAAGGGACATTGAAGGAAGTGGTGGTAAGAACAGGTTGAGCCAAGGTCTCTTGACCAATTGTTCCAGCTGCTGGGCTAAGACTGCTCGTCTCTTAGTCCAGTTTGGCTTATTGCAGGTGTTAGTATTATCTTGTGACAAGTTATGAATGCAACAACCAAAATAAATAAAAATAAGTACCTTTGCATGAGTTGTTGGTACAACCTGTGTGGGTAGACTGAATATAAATTAGATGAGTATGCATAATGCAGGTCAGGGTGCATATATCAACCCTGACCCATATACCCATGCCTCATTCTTACCTCATCAGGATTGCTGCATACTTAGTTCACTTGCGATTGGGATTCTACCCAGGCTATGTTGATTTCTTTGGCCATGGCTTCCAAATTGAATCTGAGGATAACAATCTTAATAGCATTGTTATTTAAATGATGATAGAAAAAATCAGACTATAGATAATCAGTATGAAAAAAAAATATAACTTGCCGCATGTTGAGCATACTTTGCAACCCATGCTTGATAGGTCAGACCTTCTTTGGTGGGTAGTTGTTCACTTATCTTAGACTGCATCACACAGGTTAAGTGATAGGGGACAGACAGATTAGCTATAGAGAAGGATTTTAGTGTTATGTGACATGTAATGTGTTGCATAACCAATGATGTGACTGTGGCATAGCACATAGCTTGAACCTTAACACTAATCTAAACATGAACTATGGAAGAAATTTTTGCTGAAAGAGATCAAGAAATCAATAGCCAATTAGCACAATGTCCTGGTAAGTCACTAGAATGTCTTAGCGTAACCTGCATAAAAGCTAATCCATTCCAAATCAGAAGGGATAACATACAAGATGATGAGATTCAGATCACAGAAAACTGAATTTCGATATATCTCCTAGTCTAGGACTATTGACCTAAGCCCTACATTTAGTCTTCAGGGAGACCTGTACATCAAACAGGGTGAGGGTGCCAACATATATGTGCACATACAACATGGTTAGGAGAGAGCTTCGGAATCTGTCTAATTTGCACACCCTGTCATCAGAGACAGAGTGTTGCAATTCTAACCACTTCAATAGGTAACGATGGCAGCAGAGTAGATGAGAAGATCCTGGGTGAGCAAGAAATGGAAGTTGAATAGTTATAGTGAGTAACATCATTATCCTCCTTTCAAAACTAAAATCTGCTTCAGAATCAACTGCTGAAACAATCCAAGTACCTAAAGGTATGTAAACTACATGACTTGATAGCATTTTCTTAATTCATCTCTAGACACCACTATGCCATCTTCCACAGAGCTTGCAGTACACAATCCTATCCTGAAAACCCATCTCGTCTGTGCCAGTTGTCTAGAAAACAGCTAGCTTGAGCTGCTGTTCAAGATGTGGACATCTCCTCTACTCTCCTAGCTACCACACCAAGTTCTAGGAGCTCAAGTCTTATAGACACTCCTCAAGTTCAAAGATCTGATTGTGAAACACAACATAAATATCAAGTGCATGTATGACATTGCCCCCTCCCTGTCTAGGGTAATAGAAGAGGTGTTCAGTTTGGAAAAAGGGAAGAGCACATCAAGTTTACTATTCCATGACTATCATTTCAGACAACAATTCAATACTAGGCTGTCCAAGTTTATCGCATCCCTGATTGAAGGTCTGTGGTGCTGGAATTGGGGGGAACCCAATTAGAGGTTCTTGACAGCCTTGGCTGTCCCATTCAAATCTCTGGGGAGTCAAGACTGCAAACTCAAGATTGACCTGACATTTTTCGAATCATGGATTGTCAATAAAAGCAAGAAGGATGATTTGATGTGGAGCAGCACCGTGTCACAACCTGGCTTCTTCACAGATGTGCATTTTGACTACCACAGTTCATCACTAGGAAGAAGCTGTGGTTACTCTGGCCTAGAATACAAAAAAATATCCTATGGTAGAGGAGACAGAGTCAATGCATAGCTAAAAAGGATATGATGATCAGGGTGATCAGGGAACTCAAGGGATTGTCTGTCCATTATGTGGAAGATCCAGAAGGGTTCCAACTTGTGCTATACTGTATTCATGCTATGATCACATTTACTCCAGTGATACACTGTAGGGTCTAGGGTTACAGGTTTGAAGGGTGGGAAGAGGTGTTGGTGGGATTGGATGTGGAATTGGGTTGGGTGTCAGATTATATACAGAATGGAGTTCCAGTCAATTCCACAAGAGAAATTACTGTCGATATCCAACCTGCATTAAAGGAGTGGGAGAAACTGATGAAGATGATACTGAATCATCTAGAAGTATCTAATGTCCAACTGGAAGTGGAAAGGATAAGAAGCAAGGTAGATAGTATTGTAAATGGTTTTTATTAATACATTAGGACCTGAGTATCCAGAATAACCTCAGTACAAACCTGGAATATTGGGTTATATCATGGATAAAATGTAACAAATCATAACAGTTCATAACATGGTGTAACCCACAATCCTGGGTTTATATATTAGGTTAATACTTGTAACATGTTATAACAATTCCTAACATCCTCTAACCCAGTATACTGGGTTTATATATCAGGTTAATACTTGTTATTTCTTCATCTTATTTCTTTTTTTGACTTCAGTATATTACTCACACTCAGACCAAGGACCAGTGAAACCCACACAAGAATTGATGCATATATCATTCATGATCAGAATAATACCACTCAGCTTAGCCACCTTACATTTGACTTGGTTATGCAATAGTATCCTTGCTTGTTTGCCTTCAGAATTAAGGGGGTAGAGGCACAGCTGGCAAGAGATGCCAGTAGTATAGAGTGTTTCAAGGTAGCAAGGGGAGGTTGTCCTTCTTTAATGCATCCTTAACTACTGATAACTTGGCATTGAAGTTGGCATTAAGTGGATATGAGGTAACAACCTGCAGGATATTGTAAGTTGAGCCAGTGAAACACTAGTCTTTGTTGATCACACTGAGCATGTGATTAACCTTGTTTTTCACTGTCTTCCGTGTCTATAAAAAGTGGTTAGTAGGATTTGCATGTTAAGACTGTTGTCACACATACTAGTAAAGCATAGAATGTATGTGGACTAAGTGATTGAATTGCCTCAGCAGTGACACCTGTAGCAAGTGTGTGGGTGTTCCCACTCAACTGGCACTTAGTTTGAATAACTAGAAGAAGGTGTCTCCTACTACTGAGCCTTAACCATGCTATAAGATCAGGACCCATTCTCATGCCTAGAAGGCACCACCCAGGTCTTATCAACTCTATCTAATGCATAACATCAGTCAGATCCTTTATAACATATGCAATTCTAGTCTTCAAAGAGCTTTACCTATTAGCCTCTTACACATTCTTTTAAACTAGGTTAGGGTTTATAAACAATTTAATACCTTTTAGATAGGGTTATAATAGTTAAGAGTAAGAAATAGAGAAAAACTATTAATTACATATAGCTTTTTATATTGCACAATAAAACTAGTATATGGGGATAAAGATAAAATTACTAAATTAAACTAGATATATAATATCTTACTAAATAAAGTATATAACTTAATATTATGTGATTAGAAGTTAAAGGTTAGAAGTTAAGTTTTCAGTAGGCTAAATACTACTACTTGTAAGTATATTAACTTACTAAATAAAAAATAGTAGCTAGGATCAGTAGTTTATTAATAAACTACTATTTTATTTATTTAAAGCTACTAGTTTTATTAATAACTAATATTTCTAATATACTAGAATTAAAACATATCACTATTGCTACCTTTAACATTTTACCCTTTGATTCCTTTTATTAAAGGTTACCTTCTACCTTTCAACACTCTTAGTAATCTACATATTACTACTAGGTATATCCCACATCTTTATTAAAATATATAAGATTATTTACACCCTTTTATACTATTAATATTAGGTTGCAGTGATTACTTAGGCCTACTTAGGGATAGGGTAAACAAGGATCTCTAAATACAAGGAGGGGTAGCCTTATTAATACTAAAACTAGAAAGTTATAAGTATTTATATATGTTATGAAATTGGTATTCACTCCCTTAAAATTCTATTCATTTCCTCTTTTTTGCTGTTGCTTTTATATGAAGGGCTGTCTTTATTGGCAGCAGAGACTATTTATACAAAGGAGGGAGAGTCTATATCCAATTAACTATCCAAGTTAATCTGTCTTTGCTATCTCCTGTACTATACTATCCTGTAGGAACTCTATGAAGCTCAAGACTACCTAACCATCTAATGCAGCTAACTTATTTCCCCAATAGATTGCCCCATTGGTGTTCCCACCAGAGGCCTGCAATTCTGCAGCCTTTCCCTCTACAAAACTCATTGCTATCTTTCTTGCCTCCTGATCCAACCAGTTATTGGTGGGACTCCACAATAAACTAGGTGGAATCTCTTCCTCCTCAATCATGATGTTGACATTAGTCAACAATACCAACAAGTCTTCAAGAAGCAGGAATGAGTAACTACAAAGAGAGCAAGAAAGCAGAGATGCTTACTACTAGATAAAGAACTCAAAGGACCTGGGGTCTAAGGATGGAAGGGGGGACTGGAAGCCTAGTTCTCAGGCTTGGGATCAGAGAAAGGGAGAGGGTTTCCCAAACAATTGGACCTCCAATCAACTTTCTCCTCCAAAGGGAGCTAGGAAGTAGGGGGAGGGGTGTTATCATCCCAGGCTAAAAAGAGGGGGAAGCCTATTATCAACAAAAAAAGACTAATAAAGACAAAACAAGATACTCACCAAGCGGATCCTTCATCAGACTACAGGCATGCTAGATTGGCCAGTAAACAAATGGACACTTCTTAACTTTGTGCTTACCACTGCAAGCGAAACAGGAGAAGAACAACCAGCAGAGATTAGCATCGGAGGGGATACATTGGAGATAGTAATGGAATGAATTGCAATCAAGAAAGACAGGGGCAGTGCAGTACACAACCCCAGACTACTTGAAGAACCAAATGTAGTAGCCTTAGTGGGAGGGAGTTATGATGATTGATAAGGACTGAACTAGAGTAAGAATTATACAATCCCTACTCCTTTTATACTGGAGAATACAAAGGGAACCCTAATAGGAGCCTTCTCAGTAGAAGAAGGGAAACCTAATATGCTGAGCAAGATATAGAAACAGCAGTAATCTCATAACTCAGAGGATAATAAGGAATAAGTCATAAGACTACACATCTAGACTATAGAAGGCTATGGTTAATAGAATTGAGTCATTAGAATAACATAGCATTCTGCAGTATAACTAGGAACAATGGCAAACCTTATTCAGAAGGCTGTGAATAATAGGAAAGAGGATTAGAAATACTATATAAACCCTAAGGGCAAAGCAGATCATCACTTTGTCATCCCAGGTACTTAATGCATGGAATAAGCCACTTCACACAGCAGTTGTATGCCAGCTCATGACACTAAAAATGTACATTAGAACATGTACACTAATAAAAATAAAAAAACCAGACTTACCTGTATGACAGATTTGACCTGTCTGCCCTTCTTTGACATTTCCTCCTCCGCGCTGACCTCATCCTCACCATTCCCAATGTATTCCAATGTCACTGTCACTGTCCCACCCCTCTCTGTCATTATAACCAAAGGCTCCTCCGATGCCTTCGATCCAGCCCCCAGCATCTTCTCCTGACAGGCCCTCACTTGCTCAACCTGCTCCCACTTCTCCTTCTCCTCTTCCTCGATCCTCTTCTCCTCCTCCATCTTTTCTGTTATCTTCTCTGCTGCCACCTCAGCTTCCTGCCTCTCCTCCACAATTGCCTTAGCCTATGCCTCTTCCTCTATCACCCTCTCCTTCTCCTCTATCGCCTTCCTTTCTGCCTTCCACCACCTGCCATGCCTCTCATACACCTTGCTTATCTCCTCTGCAAGATCCTCCACCACTTGGGGAATCTCCTCCCCACCCTCTATCATCTCTGGAAGTCTTACTAAAAACTTTGTCTGCACAGACTGATCAGTCCAGCATTAAGACACATCAAAGAAAACTCACTGCGTGATCCGCATTCTCCAGCACCCAGGTATTATACCCAGAGCTTTCTGGCCCCCCAGGATAGAGGACCGACACATCTTGAAGCTTAATAATGAGACTCTTGAAGTCTGTCAGTTCATTGTCATTAGACATCTTTGATGTTGTTATTCAAGTTTGAAAATGGTGACATGTCACATACAGTCACACATAAGAGCAGTCAACAAAATCACATGACTCAACTCTAATCTCACACCAACTGGGGACAACTGGTATCTAACTACCCCAGATATGTAGGAGATCCATACTTCCTATTAATGGAAAACCCTTCTACCATCTACAAGAGCTCTACCCCACCAAATCTGTACTCATATATCCCAAACCGAACCCTTCCAGTCTTCCAATTAACCATTCTGAAGCATCTGCCTCTAACCAGAACACTTCCGAAAACACGAAATCCATTGGAAACACCCTCAACCTACTAGGAAAGTCTCTTTTCTTTGTTTTCTTATCTTATCTACTTTATCCTATCTTCCTTTCACTTATCTACCTAATTCCCACTCACATACTCTTACAAAGGAACTACCCTTTGTACATATACCTACAAAGAAGTCCCTTTATTCACCTCCTCTATATATATACTCACACATATACTTCCAATAATACATCTTACCTTCCTACTTGTTATATTGAGAGTTCCAATGTCAAGGAACATCTACAACCATCCCCTGATTACTGAATCTGTCCTCACATGTTCCGATACCCCTTGGACAAACATCAGGAATCTCCTTTGAGATCCCTCTTACCTTCTATAGCAAGGCTTCTAGCCTCCCAACAACCCAATGTTACCTCTCAAGATATTAAGCCAGATGCGCTTATTGCACTCATCTCTGAAGAGTATGACAGCCAGGTCACTATGTGACAATGGAAGCCTGGTTGGAACCAATAAAACTGTTATGACAGTGACAAAGCAATGTTAGTTGTACCCAATAGCCCTAAATAACCTGGGAGATGAATGGGACAGTGAACAGCCAGTCCCAAGGATGAATGCTACAACTGTGGCAAAAGGGGACATTTTTCTCAGGATTGTCTTGCACCCTGAAAGTCCAAACCTTCAGGTAGCATGAATGCTGCAATCAATTCTGACTCAGAAGGCTGCTATGCTTTCAAACACAATGTTGAGTCCTCAAACAAATTGTGAATGATGACTAACCCACCCCATGATGGATGCACCTCCATGCTGGAGCTTGGTATTGTCATGAATAGCGATGACAATGAGTGGGAGAATTATGATGATGGATATGAGATGGTTTGGTTTGACTGAGTAAATGCTGACTGTTGTGACCCAGAGCATCACAGGTGGGATCTCACATGTGATGATGATTCTGATGCAAGCACTTGTTTCATCATGGATGGAACACCAGCTGACCCTGACCCCATTACAATTGCATCAGTTGATGCTGAAGGAAACACCAGTGAAATGTTAACAATTGAGTTATACGACTCCAGTGCAACCTAGCATATCAGTCCCTACTAAGGGAACTTCAAATGACTCACATCAATACCTCCCAAGACTCTCTCTGCTACCAAAAAACAGAAGTTCAATGCTGTCACCAAGGGTGATATGGTTATTGAAATCCCAAATGGATCGCAAACATTAAAAATATAACTCACAGATGTCTTATACTCACCCACTGTTGGATACATGCTAGTATCAATTGGATGACTTGATGAAGATGGATACTCCATGGACTTCAAACATGGAACTTGTATGATACGAAATCGCAATGGTAATATAGTGGGGTGAATCTGTTATGATTTGGTAGTCGAAGGTTTTACTTCTCACATTGGAGGGGCTGATGAGGAAATGGAATTCAACTAAAGAGTGGGGGAGCTAACTAGGAATCAAACTTAATCTACCAACTAGAGGTCAGGCTTTATATACTAACTACCTGAGTCACCATGAGTCAGTCATAAGGACAATTACAAAGTGGAATCCAGAATGTGACTAGTGAAGAGTCACAGAAAGAATGAAGGAAATGGAATGTGACTTGTGAAGAGTTGGAATGAAGATACATGTGACTAGTCTCTATATATAAATTGGTAAAGTGGAAGGATGAATGGCTAAGAGACTAATCAAGTATGACTAAAAGAAAAAGAAAAAGTACATCCGTAACATATACCCACACTAAAAGGAATTTCATCCTGAAATTTGAGGCAGCGTTTGAGAGTGTTGATGGGTGTGGAGGAGGGGAAGGACTAGGATAAGTCCTTGTTAGGAATAGCAGTTGACAGGGAAATAATGTCAACTGGGGAAGTATCATTATCATTGGGGATGGCGATGGGGTTTGACAATGAACTAGGGGGAATGATGAGTGGACCTGGGAAAACAGGGGGAGTCAGGGAATCAAGATGGGGAAGTACCTTTTGTTAGGTTCACAATAGACAAGTTATACCCCTAGTACTAAGTGGATAACTAAGGATGGGCCAACCTTGCCTATCCAACTACTCTTATATACATGATGGTGTACCCTATGCCCTGATGACTAACAGGGACACTAAGTAGTAATGACTAAGCAGATAAGCAAAGCCATCTAAGCTATCGTCAAATCTAGGTTATGTGGAATGATAAACTCAGGCAAAGAAACAAGATAAGAAAGGCGACAACAACGTGACCAAATAGAGTCTGTCTGTGGACCAGGTAACCAGTCCATGACAAGCAGGACATGAAACACAATCGTAACACCTTTGCAACTTCCTCATGTTTCACCTCCTAGTATTTAGCTTGTTCTCTCCAGTGCTTGCTCATTCTCTTCTCCTGATCCAAATCCAACCATTGTGTCACAGACGTTATTTTTTCATTCCTTCTCTATGTTAGTTATCATTGATTAGTCAAATCTGTCTTATCTTTGTTTGGGATTCCCCACAGTTTCGTATCTTTCCATTTATCCTAGATAGGACACTTCTCATTTCTGACAATTATGTTTCATCTCTTCACATGCTCTGAGTCTTCTATCATGCTTATCTTTACTCATCACATGTATTCCTCATGTAGATACTGACTCATCCGCAGTAGCGTAGTCAGTATATAAACTCCTAGTTAGTCATACTCAGACCTTAAGTCTGATTCTTGTTATAAACTGGTCGCTGTTGAGACAGTTTTACTTCGGAGTGCTCTGTCCCAAGACGATAAGAATGCACAACAAGCAGCAGAGATTCAAAATCTTAACCAACAACTTGCCGCTCAAGCTCAACCCCAGCCCCCACCGCAACCTCAACCCCAACCTCCTGCCGCTCCCACCATCAAGATAAAGATGGCCAAACCAGATGAGTTTACTGGTCGACAGCAGGATGTCGACAAATTTATTAACAGCTGCGAATTATATTTTATGGGAAAACCTTACTGTTGATACGTCTGCTTTGTGTATGAGAACCGAACACAGAACAAGGTGCAAGGATGACTATAAAGAGTCTCGACACAGCCTATGATCGATAATTGTGGAAAGGGAGTCTTCGATCGTTCGCGAACGAGATCGATCGGGGAATCGGAAGGATCGGAAAGTTGAAAGAGGAAGTCTTCGAAGATCTAAAGAGGATCTAGACTTGAGAGCGAGAAGCAAATATCTAACTTGTTGGATCACTAGCTACAACATACAGTATATATATCTTCTAGTACAAGGATCCCTTTGAGTGTATATGATAAAAGGGGAGCCTCTCTAATGATCTAAGGGGAAAGTAGTGAATGGACATGAAGGAATCGAATGAAAAGGGAGAAATAGAAGAGAACAGATGCCTTTGAATAGTGTCTTCCCTTTGATATACAAACTTTCATTCGCGTTCAGAAAGCTTCGATCGCGTTCGGAGCGTTCGATGATTCTCAAAGTCGTTCGGGACGTTCGGGAGCTATCGGGAGCATTTGGAGGGTTCGAGTTCATATTCGAAGGATTTGGTAGGCATCTAGTATTTGTATAGTTGAATATACGGTGCTCAGGGGACGGAGGGGTCGTATCACCGTGATGAACACAAAATCCCCTTCGCCCTTTCTTTCATGAAGGGTACGATGGCCCAAACCTGGTCTGAAAAGGAGACCAATGACATGAGAGCCATCAACTGGGCTGCCTTTGTGACTCGATTCCAATCTACATTTGAAGGGATCGACAGAGAGTCTCATGCTCACAACAATATCAAGAATCTCCACCAGGGAAGGAAGAAAATTGAAGATTATAATCTGCGCTTCAGCGCTTTACAGGTTGATACTGGTTTCAACGACGCTGCCCTCATTGATCTCTATCAAGCTAGACTCGACTCCAAGTTCATAGAATATGCTTACCAACTCCCCACCATCCCCACTACACTTCAAGAGTGGAAAGACGCTACAACATATTACCAACATCAAAAGGACATTCTCGCCTCACAGAAACAGTCCTCTATGTCCTGACCCCAATATTCCAACCCCTTTCCTACCCGAGGATCGTCCATGGCTGCATCGATGACCCGTCAAATGACAGCAGCCCCCACAGTCAAGAGAGAAGAGTCTACCTCTTCTGCCCTTACGATCCCGTATGGAAATTGTTACTCCTGTGGCCAACCTGGTCACTTCGCGAACACCTGCCCAAACTGTGTTGCCAGTGATGCGAAGAATATACCCGATACCTCTTCCTCACATTGAGGAGGATACTATCGAGGTAGAGGAGGTTACAGAGGATGAGGACGAGGATGAGGCCAAGACATACATGTCATTACCACTGAGCCCAACATGGAGAATGTCAGCTCACCCGCTACACTGGCAATGAGCGAAACTCCATCGGATATGGCGAAATGTGGTATATGCAATTGGTCAGATGATCAAAAGAAGAGGCTGGCAATGGACTTGAAGTCCCAGGGTTTTTGAAAGGTTTGGATGATTTGCCCCACGTTACAGACCATACCACTCAATGTACCATTACTCCATGCAATCTATTTTGAATTCTTGGTACTATCGAAAAGGGTGACTCAGGACTTACAATGGACGTTTGGATCAAGGCTTCAGATACTGGCTGACATGTCCCTGCCATGTGTCTTATTGATAGTGGAGCTTCTGGAAACTTTATGGATGAGACCTTCGCAACTCATCACGAATTTACTCTTCAGGATTTGGAAACCCCAATCCCCATATAGAATGCCGATGGGTCAGAGAACCGAGGAGGCCTGATCATTTTTGACACAGATGTCTGGATAGAAGCTCCAGGTGGACACACCGAAAGGATCCGTTTGGAAGTGACCAACCTTGGATCCAAAGTTGATATTATCCTCAGCTACCCATGGCTCAGAGCTCAAAACCCTAGTATCGATTGGAAGGAGTCAACACTGGCTCTTAGAGGCAAAGAGACTCCTCATTGGTATTGTAGCAGTGAAGCAGAGTCCACTGTGGTAGAATCGGTCTCGCTGGCAATCACAAGTATTTCAAAATTGGACAAATCTCAAGCCAGCATGGTGGAGGAAGATATGCGAAAGTTTGTACTGAAGGTCTATTGGAAAGACTATGCTAGTGTCTTTGCCAAGGAGTCCTTTGATTGTCTTCCACCTGATTCTGAGTTCGATTATGTCATTGACCTCAGAGATGACTTCATACCTCAAACTGACATGACTTATCTGATGTCCCCTTGAGAGATAGAATATCTGAAGAAGTTTTTAGCTGAAAATGTGGCCACTGGACGAATATTCAAAGGTTCTTCACCTCAAGCCGCTCCCTTCTTCCTGAGCAAGAAAGCTGAAGACATCAATGCGAAAGGACAAGATGCTGGATATAGACCAATCAAAGACTATCAATATTTGAATCACTTTGCAGTTCCCGACCATTATCCCCTACCTCTCCTGCATCAGATCGTCCAACAACCAAAACTCCGATCTGCTGCACTATTCACAGTTGTAGATATCCAATGGGGATTCAATAACATTCGTATTAAAGAAGGTGACAAATGGAAAGCCACCTTCCTTATAGTCGAAGGACTTTACGTTCCAAGAGTGATGTTCTTTGGTCTATGAAATTCTCTAGCTACATTCCAATGAATGATCGATACACGATTCACTGAAGTACTAAAATCAGGCTGTGTTCTCATCTATATTGATGACGTTCTCATCTGTGGAGATGACCTTGAAGAACTGCAATACTGGACATTCAAAACCCTTGATATCATGAAGAAGTACAAACTCTCCTGTAAACCTGTCAAATGCCAATTCGAGAAAGAGGAGGTGATCTATCTGGGAATGACCTTGACGAAAGGTCATATCGGAACCAATCCCAAGAAGGTCAAGGCCATAGTTGAATGGCCCAAACCCCAGACTATCAAACAACTCCAATCTTTCCTTGGAAGTGCAAATTTCTGGAGAAAATATATCAAGGACTTTTCAGAAATCGCCCAACCACTTAACCAGTTACTCCGCAAAGACACTGTATGGGAATGGACTCCCAAGCGACAACATGCCTTTGACCAATTAAAGTACTCCCTCATGAATGCCCCTGTTCTCAAAGTACCGGACCAAGACTTGCTGTATTGTTTGGAGACTGACGCCTCTGGATTTGCCTTAGGAGGTATATTGTCTCAACTACATGGTAATGACTGGAAACCCATAGGCTTTCATTCAAGATCCTTAACCCCTGCTGAAAAGAATTATCTGACTCATAACGCCAAACTTCTAGCGATAATAGACTGTCTCAACACATGGCGACACCTTTTGGAAGGTTCACGACATAATCTTCTGATTCGCACTGACAGTCTCACCCTCAAATATTTCAGTACCGCTCGTGTGTTATTTGGACGACGTGCTCATTGGTCAGAAATTCTAGCGAGATACAAATACAAAATCGAGTATGTCCCAGGGAGAAAGAACAAAGCCGATGGATTATCCAGACACCCGGATTATTTTGATGGAGGTAAAGGTGAGGTGGAAAATGAGATTTTAATTGCGAATGATCATTGGATCAATTTGATCATCAAACTTTCAAAACCAGACTTTTTCACAAGATTATGCTTCAAACTACCGATACCGAATAAGATCTCACAGAAAATTGAGGATGCCTCATTGTTTTGGGACCAAGCCGATGGGTTGGTTCGCAATGTTGAAGGTCGAATTGTGGTGCCAGAGGAAGTATCTTTGTGCACAGATATAATACGACTGTCCCACACCTGCCCCCATGCTGAACACCCTAGCATTGAGAAGACGAAGGAGCTAGTGCTCCGAAACTTTGTTTGGGATGGCGTCTCTCAAGACATTATCAACTACGTGCGGTCCTGCCCTGCTTGTCAGCAAAACAAGAATTATCCCTCAAAGCTGTTAGGTCCGAAGTTTCGGAGTTGATTTCGGAGATCGGAGTTGGATAAACGACAGGACTTAGTTGATATTCTGTCTACAGATACAGGAAAAAACGCAGTACTTATATACCTGCTAGATAATTATATCTGAGACATAGTGACGACAGAGGATGTCATAAGTAAGAAACATGTGAAAAGTACAGAGTGTTCGGAGTTGTTGGAGTTCATTGGAATTCATCAGAGTTTGTCGGAACTGGGATGTAACAAAAGCTGACAGAACTTCTACAACCTATACCCACCGCTACTGAACCATGGACTGAGATAACCATTGATCTCATCGTTCAACTACCTAACTCGCTTGGACATGACGCTGTGATGGTAGTTGTCGATTGCTTTATGAAATGTGCCCATTTTATCCCGACGACTTCCAATCCTTCATCAGAAGGTGCTGCCCGACTTTTCCGTGATCATATCTGGAAACATCATGGATGGCCAAAGAAGATCATTTCTGATCCTGGAGTTCAGTTTGCATCAAAATTCACTGAAGCCCTTAACAAACTCCCAGGAACCATTTCTGGACTGTCTACTGCTTATCATCCCGAAACCGATGGTCAGACTGAACGAACAAATCAAGAACTCAAGGTCTACTTGCGATTCTATACCAACTTCATGCAAGACGACTAGTCCGAATGGTTGGCTTCTGCCAAATTCGCCTATAATAATCAACAACATTCTGCCACTTCACAATCACCTTTCTATTTAGAATATGGCCACCACCCTCATTTGCCAATTACTATTGAATCCCCAAGTAATGTTCCCGCAGCAAATACCTTTCATGAACATCTCACGCATGCTCAGAAAAATGCTGGCGAATCACTATCACATGCCGCAGAATCAATGAAGAAGTATGCCAATCAAAAATGGAAACTCTCTCCCTCCTTCAGAGTCAGAGATTTGGTTTGGTTAGACACCAAGAACATCAAGATGACTCGACCTGCCAAGAAACTAGATAACCATTGATGCGATGTGGAGCCGTCTGAGCTCTGGGATCTGCCCTGAGAGATGGTGGGAGGCACAATAGAAAGGAGCTATCAAAGAAATCGTAAAAATCGAAGAAATAGAAGAAATCGGAAAATCGGAGCACTCTCTAGAGTGCTAGAGGTGGTCGAAGAGGCTCAAACATGAAGGACTAGACGTGGGATGATGGGATCTATCTTCCTTTTTTATGATACAAACATATCTACAAGTAAATATATCTGTGAAAACAAGGATCCCTTTATATGCTATATAGTAAAGGGATAAGACATCTGAATGAAGCCACCAGTGAAAGGGTCAATGGGAATGATGAGGATCTACACAATGGATGTCTGGCTATCAGATGCATCCTTTGATATGAGCTGCGATCGCGAATCGAAGGATTGGAGAATTCGAAGAAATTCGCAGAAATCCGAAGCGTTCGGAGATAAATCGCTGGACGGGAAGCCAAATCGCGAAGTCGGGGACATCATAGCAGTGTAGTGGACGTCTGGGGGATCACGTAGATATATGGAACATGTCCTCCGGACCTCAGGGGACCAAGGGGTCGTATCACCATAGGACTGGACCATTCAAGATCCTGAAACAAGTATTGGATCTTGCGTACCTTATCAATATCCCTGGAACTTGGAAGCTCCACCCAGTCTTTCACGTATCACTCCTGAGACCAAATGTCGAAGATAAGTCGTTCCACCCTGATATTACTGATACATCTCGACCTCCCCCAGATCTGATTGAGAATGAAGAAGAATATGAAGTTGAATCTATTCTTCAACATTCTGGAGCTAAACGTCGATGAAAATACTTGGTTAAATGGAAAGGTTATCTGATCGAAGAAGCCACTTGGGAAGAACGATCAAATGTCTTACGACACGCCAAGGAAATAATAAAGACTTACGAAGACTCAATTCAAATGGCGACTTAACTCATTTGTCATCATTCCGGCTGTCCATTTTTGAATTCTATTCTTAGATCCGAGAGGCACTTATGAACTCAGAGTTGTTGATACAACTTTATCCAATCTTTTACCCACTTTGGACAAATGCCCCAACTACAATAACTCACTCAAAGATGCCCGCCACTTGATCTCCCTCTCCTCAAGTCGCCATCCAATGTGCTGGACGAATCCCTTCATCTGCCATCCGTTCCCCTACCCCCGGTCCCTCCACCTCTACCTCTTCCACTTGACAATTACATCGACAAGCTCACGTTCGCACAGAGGATTTCTTCAGAGAATATCCCACACAAACCCCTCCCCCTGAAGACCCCACCATCACTATTTCCCATCTCACGGTCCATAGTAACAGTGTCAGTAATTGGAACTGAGAGCTCTGTGAAGAATGCAATACCCTACAAGCTGAGAATGAGTCGTTATGAAAAAGTGTTATGTTCTGGAAGAACTGATGGGACAATAGCAAGCTCAAAGTCTAGGAGCTCCAACGTCAGAAGAAGCGAACATGGGTAGACTGCTATGATGTCACTACCCACGCCATCATTGTCAAACTTGTGGAAGAAAGTCGTTGAGCCAAACAGCTCTCCAGAGAAGATTTCTTGCGAGCTCAATGAGATCTCGCAATGACAGAAACCTTAATCAAGTACGGGAAATTGGTCGAATATCCCATCGACCTCAATCTGGAACACCCAGATGATAATGACAACATCACAACAGTCCAAGCCCCTTCCCCTGTCAAAGCAGTCTCAGAAACCACCCCCGTCGCTTCCCTCTCAGTGGCCATCGAGGCCCCCGCCACTGAGGAAATCTTGACTCAGGCCTCGGAGGATGAAACACCCAACACCACCCAAGTTTGAAATTCAGGTCGAATTTCCCGGAAAGCGAGGTGTATGTCACGGATGTTATTTTTTCATTCCTTCTCTATGTTAGTCATCATTGATTAGTCGGATCTGTCTTATCTTTGTTTGGGATTCCCCACAGTTTCGTATCTTTCCATTTATCCTAGATAGGACACTTCTCATTTCCGACAATTATGTTTCATCTCTTCACATGCTCTGAGTCTTCTATCATGCTTATCTTTACTCGTCGCATGTATTCCTCATGTAGATACTGACTCATCCACAGTAGTGTAGTCAGTATATAAACTCCTAGTTAGTTGTACTCAGACCTTAAGTCTGATTCCTCATTAGACAACCTAATAACTAGGACTTGAGACATTCTTATCATCTTGGGACAGAGCACTCTGAAGTAAAACCATCTCGACAGTGACCAGTTTATAACACATTGGTTGTATAATTCCTCATTCAATCTTGTGATCTCACTCTTGTAATAGTCAACATCTTTCTTCAACTACTCAATAATTTGCTTGGGTGGGATAGGTGGCGCAATAATCTCTTCTGGCCACATGGAGAGGGCTCAATTCCACGCACAACAGTTGTGTTGCCAGAGTTGTCCACCAAGCTCTGCTTCACCATAGGTGGATGAGGTGGAAGCAAGCAGAGGAGGAGCATGATGAGGGGGTTGTCCTCCAGTGGACATGTGGGGAGTGCAAGGTGGGCAACCACCAGTTGACTTGTGAGCAGTTTGGTGATGAGTGCATTCAGTGAGCATGTTGTCATTGATTCTGAGGGGAAAAGATAGAGATGAAAGAGATTATAAAGACCAGTCAGAGTTTGGCAAGGGTGATGAAAGTGAAAACACAAAAGAGGGGAGTTGATACTATGAAAGAATGATTAAGTTGCCATTTCAATTGATCATTTGTATTCCAGAATTCATTCTTTTGCATGGAGGAGATTCCTCTTCAGCTCCCAGGTTGCTTCTTTGATAGGATAGCCAACCCATTTAACTAAATATGTGTGACATTGAGTAGATCTGTGGTGTTGAAGGATTTGTTTGACCTTGTATTCTTCTTTCTCCTGAATAACATCTAGAGGTGGGTGGAGATTATTGTCCACTTCTTCTGGATGGAGATCGGTGTTAATATTAGCAGGTCTCAGGAGTGAAATGTGAAAGACGTCATGAATTTTCCAGGAGATAGGGAGGGCCAGGTGATAAGAGACTTTTCCAATTCTTTCTAGAATTTTGAAAGGTCCAGTGCATTGGACATCGAGTTTGAGGGTTGGACAACCTGTTTTTAAGTTATGGGTATCAAGATAAACAAATTGACCTATTTGGAGTTGGGTGTCTTTCCGTTTGCAATCTGCAAAGCGCTTCATGGTTTTGGCCATTGCTTCTAGGGCTTTTGAGGCTTCTTCACAGGCTTCTGTGAGATGATTGTGGAAGGTGTCTGCTGTGGGATTAGAAGTGGAAGTCGTGGGGATGGATGGAACAAAAGGATGTTGACTAGTATCAAGATAGAAGGGAGTGTGTTTTATCGAGGAATGTTGTCAGTTGTTGTACATGAATTCAGCTGGGGATAGCTAATTGGACCAATTGTCTTGCATAAAGTTGGTATATAAATGAAGGTATTGCTTGAGTTCTTGATTAGTGCATTCTGTTTGGCCATCAGTTTGGGGATGATAAGTGGTAGATAAACTGGAAATAATTCCCAAGTGAGTGTTGAGCACTTTCGCAAATTTAGAGGCAAATTGAGTTTCTCAATCAGTTATGATCTTCTTTGGCCAACCGTGGTGTTTCCATATATTGTCCCTAAAGAGTTTTGTGACTCCTTCTACTGAGATGTTTGAAGTTGTTGGAATAAAGTGAGTGTGTTTAGTGAAGCGATTAACAATGACTAAGACAGTATTGTAGCCAGATGATTGGGGGAGTTCCACAATTAGATCGGCAGTAATTTCTTCCCAAGGTCGAGATGAAGGGGGAATGGGTTCTAAGAGACCTGCAGGCTTTGAAGGATAAAGCTTAACTTGTTGGCAGGTTGGGCAGGATGATATGAATACACAGATGTTAGGGGCAGCACTACTCCAGGTGTAGTTCCGCAACACAAGCTCACATGTCTTCTTGATTCCAGGATAGCCTCCATAGGGCAGGGAGTGGGTCAATTGAATTATCTCTATGTGTAGCGATACATCTGCTGGCATGACAATACAATCTCCTGCATCTCTTACAATTCCATCAGTGAAGGAGTAGCTGGAAGAGGGATCAGATAATTTGATGCGAATGTCCTCTGGGATTTGATTAAAGTCAGGGAAATGAAGTTTTGACATGAAAGAGGGTTCGGACATGGAAATGATGGCATTGATGAAACATTTGGGGGGGGAGGAGGGCTTGACCTTCTAGTTCTTCTTTTTCTGTATGACAGTGATTGGGTCAGTGGGAGAGTCTATTGGCTTTGTTTTTGACTCCAGGAGAGTACTCAATTTTGAAGTTGAATCTGCCTAAGAATTCCATCCATCATGCTTGTTGTCTGGAGAGGGACCTGTTTTGCATAAAATATTTGAGTGCTAAATTATCTGTCTTTATCAACACAGTATCCCTTGCACCTTCTAAAAGATAGCACCAATACTTGAGGGAAGTGATGATTGCAAGCATTTCCAGATCATGGGTAGGATAGTTGTACTTAGCAGGGAGTAGGGACTTCGAGAAAAAGCCAACAGGGTGCTAGCCATTGTTGTGTTTCTGAGATAAGACTGTGCCAATACCAAAGTCAGAGGCATTGGTCTCCAAGAGATAAGGGAGGTCTGGCCAGGGAGTGAGAAGGATGGGGGCTGTAGTGATGAGGTGCTTGAGCTGTTCAAAGGCTTTCTGACACAATGGGGACCAATCCCAAGGTTGGTCTTTCCATAGGAGGCCACAAAGGGGATGAATGACTGAGGAGAAACTCTTGATGTAGCAGCACCAAAAGTTGGTAGTGCCAAGAAAAGATTGGAGATCTCGCAGTTTTTGGGGTGTTAGCCAATTGATAATGGCATCCACCTTCTCCAGGTTGATAGCAAGTTGACCTTTGGAAATGATCATACTAAGATAGGTGACTGAGGTCTTCTCCATTTGACACTTGACAGGTTTGGCAGACAGCTGATTCTTCTCCATAAGTTTGAGGGTTTTGTCAGTCCAGTGGTGAATTTCTTCAGGGGTGTTGCCCATGATAAGGATGTCATCAATATAAATGTGGACACAGCCAGAGTCCAAAACAGGTTTGAAAAGAATGTCTATCATTCATTGGAAGGATGCTGGGGAATTCTGTAGTCTAAAGAATATAACGGTTGGTTTGAAGAGTCCACAATTAGTGATGAAAGCCGCTTTCCATTCATCACCTTCCTTGCATCATATGTTGTTAAATCCCCATTGAATATTGATAACAGTGAAAAGGGAAGCAGTAGCAAGTTTCAATACTTGGAGGATTTCCGACAAAAGGGGAAGTGTCATGAAATTGGCGTTCACTCTCTTAAAATTCTGTTCTTTTCCTCTCTTTTCTGTGCCTGTTCTCTTTGGAAGGGGGGCTGTCTTTATTTGGTAGCAGAGACTATGTGTACAAGAAAGGGGGTCCAGGTCTGACTAACTACCTAAAACTAGTCCATCTTGGCAATCTCCTGCACCATACTGTCCCTCAAGAACTCTACGAAACTAGAAACTACTTGACCATCTAATGCGGCCAACTTATTACCCCAATAGATTGCCCCATTAGTGTCACCACTGGAGGCCTGCAACGCAGCAGCCTTCCCTTCGACGAAACCCATTGCTATCTTTCTCGCTTCCTCACCCAACCAATCATTAGTGGGACTCCACAACAAACTGGGAGGAACTTCTTCTTCCTCAATCTTGACATTAACATTGGTTGATGACAAGGTATCAGGTGAAATATAAATACTTCACTTCTAGAACTACTGGAGTTGTACGTTAATCAAGTAAGTCCTAGTTGTTCAGGGGAGATGTGAATTGATTGAGTAATGGACACTTCCTCCTTTGATGGGGCTTGAGTAATCCTTGGCTGGGATGTACAGATGAGCAGGCTATCCAAGCTCAATGGATAGTATTGACTGGGAGAACAAGAATGAAGTCAACGGCTGACTTAGAAGAATATGTATCACAGTGAGGTCTCTCCAATAAGGACTGAGACTTAGAGAATGTGATGAATAAGCAGGGGCTGAAGTAAGATAAGATAGTCCTCGGTGGCTATCTTCAACTTACAGAAATACGTCAAGGGGTGATTCCTAAGTTAGTTCTTAACGTAAGAGGGCTTAGGCGAAATCACACAGGATATAAGCTTAATAGACTAGACTGGATTGGATGTATTGACTACAGACAAGTAGTATCAATAAGAGGTAGTACTAGGGGTAAGTTCAAGGAAAAGGGGGAGGATAGACTGAGGGGAGGGAGTGGGGTAAAAGTGGGGGGGAAAATGAACTTGAACTGAACTGAACTCCTCACTGGTGAAAAGGGGGCCCTTTTTATATGTTTGAGAACAATGGGCAATGAGAACAATAGGAAATAAGAACAATGGATAAAAGAACAATGAGGAGTTTGAATTGTGACTCACCATGAGTCAGACAATGAGGAGAACAATGGAGGAGATTAATATGAGTCATAGTGACTCAGAGAACAATGGGGAAGAATGCTATTGTCCATGATAAGATAGCATAGGTAAAGATAGTAGTGTATCTTATCTGAGATAAGATAATATGTGAGGGACAGTGATATCTTATCTAAGATAAGATAAGATAAGATAAGATAAAGGGTATTTGAGCTATGGATGCTACTTGCTGAATACATGATCTTTGGTTAAGTTTGATACCAAATCAGTTTGGGATCATGACAAAGGACAAATCTTCAACTAAAAAGATAAAGGATTAACAATTACGAAGAGGGCGAGAGAGTTTAGAGCATTACTACTAGATAAAGGACTTAATGGACCAGGGGTCTAAGGATGGAAAGGGGGGCTGGTAGCCAAGTCCTCAGGCTTAGCATCATCAAAGGGAAGGGGATACCCCCAATGATCAGAACTCCAATCAACTCGCTCCTCCAAAGGGAGCTGGGAAGTAGGGGGAGGGGGGTCATCATCCCAAGCTAAGAAAGGGAAAGCCTATTATCAACAAACACAGACTAATAAAGACAAAACAAAATACTCACCAAGCGGATCCTCCATCAAGCCACAAGCATGCTGGATTGGCCAGCGAACGAATGGACACTTCTTGAGTTTTAGAGTTGTTTTCTTTAGTTTAATAAAATGATCCGGTGGATTATTATTAACAAGTTTAGGTGTCGTTTTAAATGAATCCTTATCTAATATTGTGCTTGCCACCACAAGCGAAACAGGAGAAAGAAGATCAACAGAGGTTGGCGTCAGAAGGGATATGCTGAAGGTAGTAATGGAAAGAGTTGCAATCAAGGAAGACAGGGGCAGTGCAGTGCACTACCCCAGACTGCTTGAAGAATCGAACGTAGTGGCCTTGGTGGGAGGGTGTCATGATGATTGACAAGGATTGAACTGAAGCATAGGGATACAACTCCACACCTTTTATATATCTACGAACAAAGGGAGGACCAAAAGGAGGTTCCTCAGTCAAAGAAGAGAAACCTGATACGCTGGACAAGAGATAGAAACAATGGCGATCTCATGACCAAAGAACAATAGAAACCAGTCATGAGATAACACAGCCCAATGCTGCAGAAGGCTATGCCCAATAGAATTGAGTCATCAGAAGCACACAGCCTTCCACAGTATGACTAGGAACAATAGCAAACCTTAAACTGGAGGCTGTGAACAATAGAAAATGGGGTAACTGCGGAGGCTGACTCATAATGACTCCTATTTTAGAAATACTATATAAACCCTGAGGGCAAAGCGGATCATCACTTCGTCCTCCTGTGAGATTACTTGTAGTAGCATGAACGCAATCAGAATCATCGGACTTCTTTTCCATCAGAACAAGAAAAGAGAAACATAAAACCACTATCACCGAACCAACTGTTCATGCCTATATTCCCTAAACTCTCAGCAGAGGCACGTAACGGATTTAACCCACAACAGAACTTCTTTGTAGAAGTCAAACTTAACACAGAAGGAATCATTATCCTTTACAAAGATGTTCCTGTCAGAACCTTTTTCTATATCCTCTTAGACTTATTAAGCTCCAAGGCCTGCCTTGTGATCAATGAAAAGACTTGCAACTACAGTTGTGACATTAGGATGAAGTGTTGGAATCACACTGCAGACTGGTTATCTTGCTTAATATTGGATGACGATCGATACCATCTCCTTAGACGAGAAACACTGTTCTTCTCAGCAACCAAAGGAAGCGTAAACTATTTGGCCTTCCATAAGCTTGCAAATAAACCAATCAGAATACAGATAGATATATATGAAGACCCTAATTATGAGTTAACCATACCAGGATCCGAGAGATACTACTGTAACTGCGCTCAGTTACCAAGTAGGAATAGAGGACCCAGTGACTCCTGCAAGCTCCAAGAGTGAACTGAGCAAAGAGACACCTGAAACTGCATTCTGGGGGTCCACTACCAGTTTCTCTCGAACAGCAGATGAACCTGAAGATGAAGGGGATGACGAGACAGAAAAGGAGAAAGGACTATTCACCACTCTGGGAACATTAGGGAGGAAACTGAAGAGGAAGGCGGGAGGAGAACCTGAAGCGAGCAGGGCATTAAGTAGCAGAGGAAGGGGAATAGGAAGGGAGAGCATGACCTACTTGAGTCGAGTTGGATTACTAGACCCAGTACCCATGAAACCAACAGAGAAAACAGGGCTCACTGGATGGGGACTGAAGATTCCGATTGCCCACTCAGGAATGGAAACACTGACCAAGGAACCAAAAGAGAAAGGAAGAGAGGAACCACCTGAAGAAAGTCCAAAGAAAACTCCAGCATTAAATCCATTTGCACCACCACCTGGAGGACCATTAATCAGGAAAAATTGATCACAGATTACTATGCTAAATTCCTTGAAAAGGTACTCCAATGTGATTATGGAGAAGAGACCCTAGCTGAGATATTTTATCAGGGATTCAAAGATCAAATCAGAGATATCATGGTTACTATTGAGAGGCCTGGAACTTTGCAAGAGTTATTGCAGGTGGCCTTAACCATTGAAGGAAGAATATTGATAAGGGCCAAGGAAAAAAGAAGAGTAGAGCCAACTGGAAACTACCGAAAAAATGTAGCCATCAAAGTCGCTCAACTGACAGAGGAAGAATGAAAAAACCTGATGAAAGAGGGATGATGCTTCTTCTGTAGGCAAGCAGGTCACATGGCCAGGGCTTGTCCTAGAAAGAAATTTGGAAATATCCAAGCAAAGAAAGTCAACGAAGAAGGGAATGAAGGGGGAGAAGAGGATTTTGCTCAAGGCTGAAGAAAGACTCTGCAATTTCTTTAGCCCGACCAAATAAGGACTTAAAGGACAAAGATTCAACTATGTACATTAGCCCCAACCCTAATGAAGGACAGATTTATACTCATGTAAACCTTCATGAAGGAAAGAATGAATGGACAACTAAAGCCCTTATTGATTGCGGAGCATCCTCACTCTTTATCTCACCAAAAGTGGTGAAAACCCAGAAGCTGAAAACTATACCACTAAGAAAGCCCATCAAGATTATGAATGTTGACCAAACAATGAACTGAATGGGAAGGATCACCCAAAAGGTCCAGCTCAATCTGGACTTAGGAGGACACAGGACAAAAGAAGATTTCCTTATAGCAGGAATAGGGGAGGATGACTTTATCATTGGAATAGACTGGTTAAAGTGACACAACCCAGAAATCAATTGGGAAACAGAGAAGATTACCTTTAGCCGGTGCCCAAGTTTTTGTCAAACCAAGAAACAGAAAGATAGAAAGAAGATGAAAATCCAGAAAATTAGGATGGATGAAACAGAAATGGAATACTGGAGTCCAGACTTAGATAACACCTGGATACGTGAATGGAATGTACTAGGAGAATACCAACCTGAAGAAGGAGATCAGATCCTAACTCCAAAGAAAGGACTAGACAGGCGAATAGCAGCAGGCTTTACTATATCTCAGAAAGTAGCTGAACTGACAACTATCAAGGAAGGAGATAAAACCTTTGAAGAACTAGTACCAAAACCTCTACACGACTATAGAGATGTGTTCGACAAAAAGGCATCGGAAAGACTACCACTCAGGAAGGCATATGATCATCCAATTAACCTTATACCTGAAAAGCCACTACTGAATAAACACCCCTATACAATGGCACCAATAGAAGCTGAAGCACTAAAAGAATTTATTGCAGAAAATCTAAAAAAGGGGTACATAGTTGAGTCCAGATCTCACGTTGCTTCACCAGTCTTCTTTATCAAGAAAAAAGATGGGATGTTAAGACTTATAGTGGACTATTGAGGACTAAATAATGCAACTATAAAAGATCAATACCTGCTGCCACTAATGCAGAGATTGCTTGACAATCTAGCTAGTGCAAAAGTCTTTACTACATTGGATGTGCGATGGGGATATAACAACATTCGAATAAAGGAAGGAGATGAATGGAAAGCTGCCTTCAATACAAAAGAAGGACTCTTCGAACCACAGGTAATGTGGTTTGGATTAACAAATGCTCCAGCAACCTTTCAACGAATGATGAACACCATTTTTCATGACTTAATTGGAAAATATGTTGAAATATACATTGATGACATCCTAATATACTCTAAAGATGAGGAGGAACAGCTGGGACATATTTGAGAAATACTCAAAAGGTCAAGAGAGAATGACCTGTTCCTCAAACCAGAGAAATGCTACTTCTTCAAGGATTCTGTGGAATATTTAGGGCACCTTATCAGCCAGGAGAAGATTGAGATGGATCCAGGAAAGGTCAAGGCTGTAATTGATTGGCCGACACCATGAAAGGTAAAAGAAGTGTAATCTTTCTTAGGCTTTGCAAACTTCTATAGATGATTTATCCCTGAATTCTCTAAAACAGTGAGACTAATTACGGAACTACTATGAAAAGGAAGAAAATGGGAATGGGGGGAGAGACAGGAGCAAGCCTTTCAGCTCCTAAAAAAGAAATTCACTACTGCACCCATCTTGGCAATGGCAAACCCAGAAGAACCATACATTTTAGAATGTGATGCCTCGGATTATGCTATTGGATCTGTTATCTCACAATATGGAAAAGATGGAAAGATACATCTAATAGCCTTCTACTCCAGAGGAATGAATGAAGCAGAAAGAAACTACAAAATATATGACAAAGAACTATTAGCCATAATAGCGTCACTCAAAGAATGGAGACATTATCTAGAAGGGGCAAGACACCAAGTAACTATCTTATCAGATCACCAAAATCTACAGTACTTTGCCTCAGCAAAAACCCTGACTAGATGACAGGCAAGATGGAGTTTATTCCTAACCAGATTTGATTATATAATCAAACATCGACCTGGAAGACTGGGGGAAAACCAGACAAATTATCTAGACAAGCAGACTATCAGATAGAAGGAGAAGAAAATCAGGGACAGACATTATTAAAACCTAAAGTCTTCAAAATCAAGGCCCTGTTTCGAGGACATATGACAACAGTCAAAGACCACCTAATACTACAAAGAATTCGAGCCTCCGAAGCTTTCGACTCTGAAATTGAAGAAGCCTTGAAAATAGTTAAGGGAGGAACACTAAGAAAACTTAGAAAAGGATTAGAGGATTAGAACACAGAGGATGGTCTAATCCTCTTCAAAGGAAAAGTCTATGTCCCAAAAGATGAAGAAATAAGGAGGGACCTGGTACAGTTGCACCATGATACCCTGGAAGGGGGACATCAAGGGGAGTACCACACACTAGAACTGCTCACCCGAAACTACTGGTGGCCCGGGATCACGATTTATGTCAAACATTATGTGAAAACCTGTGATACCTGTAACCGGAAGAAAAGATCCTACCAGAAAACCAAAGGAAAATTGATGCCAATACCGCCATCAGAAAGACCATGGGAGACAGTAACAAATGACTTCATTATGGAACTGCCGAAGTCAGAAGGCTACGACGCTATCTGGGTCATAGTAGACCAGTTAACAAAGGAGGCCCATTTTATACCAACCACCACTGAGGTGGATACAGAGGAGACAATAAAGCTGTATATGAATCATATCTGGAAATTGCATGGGGTCCCTGAGAAGATGATTTCTGATTGCGGAACACAATTCACATCAAAACTGATGAGGGGAATTTTCAAGAAACTAGGAATTGAAGGAGCCTATTCAACAGCGTACCACCCTCAGATGGATGGACAAACTGAATGCGTTAACCAAGAACTAGAACAATACCTCAGGACCTTCTGCAATTATCGACAAAACAACTGGGCCAAGTTCTTACCAATAGCAGAGTTTGCCCATAACAATAATGAAAACATGTTGACGAAAAGGACTCCATTCTACACTGCAAGGGGGTACCATCCAAGAATGGCAATTCCTCAGGCTGGAAAATTGGAAGTACCCAGAGCCCAAGATTTGACTGACAAGATCAAGAGGGTTCAGGAAGAAATCAAAGCATCAATAAGACTAGCCCAAGAGACAATGAAGAATTACTATGATCATGGGAAGGAAGAAGGATGTAGGGAAGTTGGAGATAAGGTCTGGTTGGATGCAACAAACATCCACACTACTGCTCCCAGCAAGAAACTAGCGGATAAAAGGTTGGGACCCTTTGTGATAGAAAAGAAACTTTCGAACCAAGTCTACAAACTGGAATTACCAGAGAAGTATCGGATACATCCAGTTTTTCATGAAAATCTGCTCAGCACCTATGTGGACTCGGAGATAGAAGGAAGGAGATTGGAGGAGCCTGGAGGAATAGAGATTGAAGGGGAGGAAGAGTATGAAGTGGACCAGATTTTGGATGGGAGACTCTGGCGCAACCAAAAGCAATATTTGGTACAATGGAAAGGGTATTCAATCTCAGAAAATTCCTAGGAACCAGAGAAGAACCTGGAAAATGCGGCGGGAAGGATCTTAGAATTTCATGACAAGCATCCTGACTTCAAGTTTGTGAGGAGAAGAGCTTTGGGTCCATCCTCACATAGCTCCAGTGGACTCTAGGAGGGGGGTAATGTCATGAAATTAGCGTTCACTCTCTTAAAATTCCATTCTTTTCCTCTCTTTTCTCTGCCTGTTCCTTTTGAAGGGGGGCTGTCTTTATTGGCAGCAGAGACTATATGTACAAGAAGGAGGGTCCATGTCTAACTAAAAAACCTAAACTAGTCCGTCTTGGCAATCTCCTGTACCATACTGTCCCTTAAGAACTCTACGAAACTAGAAACTACTTGACCATCTAAAGCGGCCAACTTATTACCCCAATAGATTGCC
The DNA here is from genome assembly GCA_951640195.1 of Porpolomopsis calyptriformis. Lineage (NCBI taxonomy): Eukaryota > Fungi > Basidiomycota > Agaricomycetes > Agaricales > Hygrophoraceae > Porpolomopsis > Porpolomopsis calyptriformis. The sequence continues at coordinate 378,466 of OX621166.1, read as the reverse complement.
CCATTAGTGTCACCACTGGAGGCCTGCAACTTGGCAGCCTTCCCTTCGATGAAACCCATCACTATCTTTCTCGCTTCCTCACTGTCACAACTGTAGTTGCAAGTCTTTTTGTCAATCACAAGGCAGGCCTTGGAGCTTAATAAGTCTAGTAGGATGTAGAAGAAAGTCCTGATGGGGACGTCCTCGTAAAGGGTGATGATTCCTCCTGAGTTAAGTTTTACTTCTACAAAGAAGTTGTTCTGCGAGTTAAATCCGTTGCGTGCCTCTGCTGAGAGTTTAGGGAATATGGGCATGAACGATTGGCTCAGTAGTTATGGGTTTATGTTTCTCTTTCCTTGTTCTGATGGAAAAGAAGTCTGATGATTCTGATTGCGTTCGTGCTACTACAAGTAATCTCACAGGAGGACGAAGTGATGATCCACTTCGCCCTCAGGGTTTATATAGTATTTCTAAAGTAGGAGTCATTATGAGTCAGCCTCCACAGTCACCCCATTTTCTATTGTTCACAGCCTCCGATTAAGGTTTGCCATTGTTCCTAGTCATCCTGCAGAAGGCTGTGTGCTTCTGATGACTCAATTCTATAGGGCATAGCCTTCCGCAGGTTGAGGCTGTGTTATCTCATGACTGATTTCTATTGTTCTTCTGGTTATGAGATCGCCATTGTTTCTATCTCTTGCCCAGCATAGCGGGTTTCTCTTCTTTGACTGAGGAACCTCCTTTTGGTCTTCCCTTTGTGTCTGAGCATATAAAAGGTGTGGGGTTGTATCCCTACACTTCAGTTCAATCCTTGTCAATCATCATGACTCCTTCCCACCAAGGCCACTACGTCCGATTCTTCAAGCAGTCTGGAGTGGTGCACCGCACCACTCCTGTCTTTCTCGATTGCGATTCTTTCCACTACTACCTTCAGCGCACCCCCTCCGACGCCGACCTCTGCTGGTCCTCCTTCTCTTGTTTTGCTTGCGGTGGCAAGCATAAGGTCAGAAAGTGTCCGTATGTTCGCTGGCCAATCCAGCATGTTTGTGGCTTGATGGAGGATCCGCTTGGTATGTGTCTTGTTTTGTCTTTGTTAGTCTATGTTTGTTGCTAATAGGCTTTCCTTCTTTTTAGCTTGGGATGACGACGCCCCTCCCCCTACTTCCCAGCTCCCTTTGGAGGAGCAGGTTAATTGGGGGTCCGACAAGTGGGCTGACTCTCTTCCTTCCGTCAAGAAGGAGGCAGTTGACTGGGCTGCCAGTCCCCCTTTCCGCCCTTGGACCCCTGGTCCATTGAGTGTTTTGTCTAGTGGTAATGCTCTCAACTCTCTCGGTCTCTTTGTAGTTGCTGATTTCTTTGCCTTTTTTAGTTGAAGATTTGTCATTGTCATTGACTAACATCAACGTCAAGATCGAGGAGGAAGAAGTTCCTCCCAGTTTGTTGTGGAGTCCCACCAACGATTGGTTGGGTGAGGAAGCGAGAAAGATAGCGATGGGTTTCATCGAAGGGAAGGCTGCCGAGTTGCAGGCCTCCGGTGGTGACACCAATGGGGCAATTTACTGGGGTAATAAGTTGGCCGCATTAGATGGTCAAGTAGTCTCGAGTTTCGTAGAGTTCTTGAGGGACAGTATGGTGCAAGAGATTGCCAAGATGGACTAGTTTAGATAGTTAGTCGGACATGGACTCCCCCTCTTTGTACAAATAGTTTCCGCTGCCAATAAAGACAGCCCCCCTTCCAAAGAGAACAGGCAAAGAAAAGAAAAGATCGAAGAAAAGAGAGGAATTTTAAGAGAGTGAATGCCAATTTCATGACACTCACCCAACCAATTATTAGTGGGACTCCACAACAAACTAGGAGGAACTTCTTCTTCCTCAATCTTGATGTTAACATTGGTCGACAACAAGGACAAATCTTCAACTAAAAAGATAAAGGATTAATGATTATGAAGAGGGCGAGAGAGTTTAGAGCATTACCACTAGATAAAGGACTTAATGGACCAGGGGTCCAAGGACAGAAAGGGGGGCTGGTAGCCAAGTCCTCAGGCTTAGCATCATCAAAGGGGAGGGGATACCCCTAATGATCGGAACTTCAATCAACTCGCTCCTCCAAAGGGAGCTGGGAAGTAGGGGGAGGGGGGTCATCGTCCCAAGCTAAGAAAGGGAAAGCCTATTATCAACAAACACAGACTAATAAAGACAAAACAAAATACTCACCAAGCGGATCCTCCATCAAGCCACAAGCATGCTGGATTGGCTAGCAAACGAACGGACACTTCTTGACTTTGTGCTTGCCACCACAAGCGAAACAGGAGAAAGAAGACCAACAGAGGTCAGCATCAGAAGGGATACACTGAAGGTAGTAATGGAAGGAGTTGCAATCAAGGAAGACAGGGGCAGTGCAGTGCACTACCCCAGACTGCTTGAAGAATCAAACGTAGTAGCCTTGGTGAGAGGGAGTCATGATGATTAATGAAGATTGAACTGAAGCATAGGGATACAACTCCACATCTTTTATATGTCTACAAACAAAGGGAGGACCAAAAAGAGGTTCCTCAGTCAAAGAAGAGAAACCCGATACGCGGACAAGAGATAGAAACAACAGCAATCTCATAACTAGAAGAACAATAGGAACCAGTCATGAGACAACACAGCCCAATGCTGCAGAAGGCAGTGCCCAATAGAAATGAGTCAACAGAAGCACACAGCCTTCCGCAGTATGACTAGGAACAATGGCAAACCTTAAACTGGAGGCTGTGAACAATAGAAAATGGGGTGACTGCAGAGGCTGACTCATAATGACTCCTATTTTAGAAATACTATATAAACCCTGAGGGTGAAGCGGATCATCACTTCGTCCTCCTGTGAGATTACTTGTAGTAGCACGAATGCAATCAGAATCATCAGACTTCTTTTCCATCAGAACAAGAAAAGAGAAACATAAGACCACTATCACCGAACCAACTGTTCATGCCTATATTCCCTAAACTCTCAGCAGAGGCATGTAACGGATTTAACCCACAACAGAATTTCTTTGTAGAAGTTAAACTTAACACAGAAGGAATCATCACCCTTTACAACGACGTTCCTGTCAGAACCTTTTTCTATATCCTCTTAGACTTATTAAGCTCCAAAGCCTGCCTTGTGATCAGCAAAAAGACTTGCAACTACAGTTGTGACATGATGTTCGAAGACCTCGACAAGGAGGATAATGCGTACATCAAGAGATGCTTTCCTCAAATCATTTGAGAGAATGAGGAACTGAAGGCTCGCCTTCAACCCACCTCATATGTCAAGTTCCCAAACCTCCCAGATCCAGGAGTGAATAATCAATCTGGCCCTAGTGGCGAGATGATCAAAAAGTGCAAGAAGCGCTCAACCATTACTGCTTGGCCCAGCATCCCTGCTGGGGCCCATTACTCACCCATTGACCAGACCATCTGGGTTGGCGCAAGCGCTGAAGCAGCACAATGAAATGAAGTGATGGGATTGCCCCCTCCCCATGGAACTCAATCTGTGGATGACCGCGGATACCCCATCAATGCGCGCCAATGGCACGCTCTGTTCATTCAAGCCTAAGCATCAGGCAACAATGAGGCTCTTGAACTTGCGCGATCGTTCATCACGACAGCGCAGGCGACTCCTCAAGAGAGTAGAACAGATGCTCAACGCATTGCATTAATCAATTGGAGAGTTCCCACCTGGGCTTCAGGTAATTCCACCAATGCACCTGTACAGGTGCTGACTTCTTCTGTGCCTGGACGGATTAACCTGTCTCAGCCAACTGCCTCAAGCTCCCTGGAAGAGTGGGCTCATTGGTTCTACATAAACTGCCATGCCGCGCACCCTGGAGTGCACTTAGAATGAGATGGCAGCATTTCGCTGCAAAGCCTCTGTGGGATGCTTTTGGTTAGTTGACACAAACCAAAGTCGCCTAAGACCTGTGCTCCCACCGGATCATTGACAGACGCCGACCAGATACGGTCACAATACATCAGAGCGGCAGCCCTCCTGTTTGGAATGCCTGGCCACTATCACTCACTTGTGATGGGATTGAACCTGTCCATTGCGGAACCCCCCAGAGAACCAGCCCAGTACTCTGGGTCATCCAATGTCACAGAACAATCCCTCATTCCATTCTTCACCGGACAAGGCATGACATTTGAACAGGCAGATGACGCCTTTGTCTATGCCTTTCAATGGCTCAAGGACACCCTCCAGGGTAATGTCTCGGACTTATCCTCCCTCGAGATGTACAGAGAGTCTGTGCATAATACATTGGCAAGGAATGGCATTCCATCGTCACTTCATGATGGAAATGACACCTGGTTCCTAGACGGTCATCCCTGCCGATGTCCCCCATCTCGTATCTCATCCAATGATGAGTCTTGTCATGAAATTGGTATTCACTCTCTTAAAATTCTGTTCTTTTCCTCTCTTTTCTGTGCCTGTTCTCTTTGGAAAGGGGGCTGTCTTTATTTGGCAGCAGAGACTATGTGTACAAGAAAGGGGGTCCATGTCCAACTAACTACCTAAAACTAGTCCGTCTTGGTAATCTCCTGCACCATACTGTCCCTCAAGAACTCTATGAAACTAGAAACCACCTGACCATCTAATGTAGCCAACTTATTACCCCAATAGATGGCCCCATTAGTGTCACCACCAGAGGCCTGCAACTCAGCAGCCTTCCCTTTGACGAAACCCATTGCTATCTTTCTCGCTTCCTCACCCAACCAATCATTAGTGGGACTCCACAACAAACTGGGAGGAACTTCTTCTTCTTCCTCAATCTTGACGTTAACATTGGTTGACGACAAGGACAAATCTTCAACTAAAAAGATAAAGGATTAACAATTACGAAGAGGGTGAGAGAGTTTAGAGTATTACCACTAGATAAAGGACTTAATGGACCAGGGGTCCAAGGACGGAAAGGGGGGCTTGTAGCCAAGTCCCCAGGCTTAGCATCATCAAAGGGGAAGGGATACCCCCAATGATCAGAACTCCAATCAACTCGCTTCTCCAAAGGGAGCTGGGAAGTAGGGGGAGGGGGGTTATTATCCCAAGCTAAGAAAGGGAAAGCCTATTATCAACAAACACAGACTAATAAAGACAAAACAAAATACTCACCAAGCGGATCCTCCATCAAGCTACAAGCATGCTGGATTGGCCAGCGAATGAACAGACACTTCTTGACTTTGTGCTTGCCACTGCAAGCGAAACAGGAGAAAGAAGACCAACAGAGGTCGGCGTCAGAAGGGATACGCTGAAGGTAGTAATGGAAAGAGTCACAATCAAGGAAGACAGGGGCAGTGCAGTGCACTACCCCAGACTGCTTGAAGAATCGAACGTAGTGGCCTTGGTGGGAGGGAGTCATAATGATTGACAAGGATTGAACTGAAGTATAGGGATACAACTCCACACCTTTTATACATCTATGAACAAAGGGAGGACCAAAAGGAGGTTCCTCAGTCAAAGAAGAGAAACCTGATACGCTGGACAAGAGATAGAAACAATGGCGATCTCATGACCAAAGAACAATAGAAACCAGTCATGAGACAACACAGCCCAATGCTGCAGAAGGCTATGCCTAATAGAATTGAGTCATCAGAAGCACACAGCCTTCCGCAGTATGACTAGGAACAATAGCAAACCTTAAACTGGAGGCTGTGAACAATAGAAAATGGGGTGACTGTAGAGGCTGACTCATAATGACTCCTATTTTAGAAATACTATATAAACCCTGAGGGCAAAGCGGATCATCACTTCGTCCTCCTGTGAGATTACTTGTAGTAGCACGAATGCAATCAGAATCATCGGACTTCTTTTCTATCAGAACAAGAAAAGAGAAACATAAAACCACTATCACCGAACCAACTGTTCATACCTATATTCCCTAAACTCTCAGCAGAGGCACATAATGGATTTAACCCACAACAGAACTTCTTTGTAGAAGTCAAACTTAATACAGAAGGAATCATCACCCTTTACGAAGACATTCCTATCAGAACCTTTTTCTATATCCTCTTAGACTTATTAAGCTCCAAAGCCTGCCTTGTGATCAACGAAAAGACTTGCAACTACAGTTGTGACAAGTCTGTCACCCAATCCACAGGCCTGATCACCCAAGATGCGTTTGATGCGTCTAACTCATTCACTCAGCATGGACTAACCACATACACACTCGCCAAGTGTGGACCACCTCATGGCTGGGATTTGTCCCGCACTTCGCAACACCATTCACAGTGTGATTCACAAGACTGCACTGCACTGCCAGGCAGCGATAGCGAGCAAGTTTCACTTGGCTTGCCAATCCCTGAACCTAAGCTAGCTTCGCTTCAGGAATGTATTGAGAGTATGTCAGAGATACCTGACATCCTGATGGACTACAGAAGAATGTAGTTGTCACTGCAGTTGTATTACTACAGCATTTATTTTCTGTTTCTATTATTTCTTTCTATGTAGTATATAGATTGGTTTATGTGTATTCTGCCTGGCTATCAGGCTTAACTTACCCCGGCAGTTAAGCCAAAGCAGGGGATGTAACAGATATGTTACATACAGCCACCATGCTGTGTTTGTACATATTTGTACCAGATACCTTAAGTACCGGTCATGCTTAGGTAAACAATAAGTTTACATCCCACTCCCGCTTATACCAGATTGCCCCAATACATTGGTTCTGTGCATATCCTGGTATTGAGTAAAGTGTGATAACTTATCCCAAACCCTTACAGCAAGCCTATATTGATTCAATTGTGCATCATTTCAGATTTGATGATGACAAACCCATATCAACCCTGATGGACCTGCAAACCTATCTAATGCAGGTGCAATCCCCTACAATACCCCTTGAATGCACCTAGATGTGCAACATACTATATCATGAAGCAGTTGGATTACTGATGTATGCATCACTCAGAACCTAACTAGATATATTGTTCACCGTAACTATACTTTCCCGATTAAGTGATCCTGGAGAAGCTCACTGGCAAGCCGTAAAATGAGTATTCCAATACCTGAAGGGAACAAGGGACCTATGGTTAGTCTATGGGGGAGTCAAGAAGAAGCTCACTAGGTGGGCAGATGCAGATGGAAGCATGGCTGCGTGATCTCAGGATATGCTTTCCTTATAAATGGCAGAGCTGTCTTCTGGAGTGCCAAAAAGCAAGAAATCATCTCACTTTCCATGACCAAGAGTGAATACATGGCTGTGATGCATGCAGCCAAGGAGGCCATTTGGCTCCAGTTGCTAACAAGCCAACTTTTCAGATTCACAAACCCAGTGATGACCCAGTTCTCCAACAACAAATCTGCCATTGCGCTCACACAAAACTTGCAGTATCACACCTGGACAAAGCACATTGACATCTACTACCATTTTATTCACTGGATTATCGAAAATGGGACCCTCCGACTTGTCTACTATCTGTTAGACAGCAGTCTAGGGTTGATTGCAAGGTTTTACTTCAGGCTCTGGGTGTAGGGCTTTAAAGGGTTAGCAGACTACTGATTGGGGGTGTTAACAAAAGAAACAGACTTATCCTAAGTCTATCTACTGCTAGCTTTATATACTAGCTAAGTATGAGTTATACTGACTACATGTGAGTCATAACGACTATAGATGAGTCATGTAGATAAGGAGAGTGATGGTAGACTAAATATAAATATGGCTTGGTCACCTTCTATTACTAAGCAGAGCTTAGGTGGCTAAGTGGTTATTAATGTAAACTGTCTGATGTAAATAGGAATAGACGAGCAAAGGAAAAAGAAAAAATATATCTCTGACACTGTCCCACTGACGACATGATTGCAGACACCCTCACGAAAGTGCTACCATCTCTGAAAGTTAAGCATTTCACTTTGGAACTCAGACTTAGCAAGGCTTGAGGGGGAGTGTTGGAATAATAAGCCTTACATAGCTATAGGATGGAAGTGGGAGCAGACTCAGCTTGGAGCCTTGCTCAGATTATGTATTTATGTAGTGTCATGCTTATTCCGAGTTACTTGGGATAACAGACCAGATTAATACCAGTGCATACCCACATGGCTGTGCTTTATGTACAAAAACCTGAGGGTGATTCTGAATCATCCTCTGTGCTACTTTATCCCTGTCTTTTACATATCACCTCCAAGTAAAGACAAGTTATGTTCAGAAATGTCTTACCTTTCTATCCAATAAGGTGATTTTGCCACAAAAAGTGAATAGTGCCTCATTTTTTCATTGCAAAAGTATGCCTAATGTAAGGATCATGTGCCCAGAGGATAAATAAAATCACAGCACAAAACCACTGTTCCGATCCCTCTAAAAATTGGTACAGATATCCTGCAAAAAAATATAGAAGAAGATCAGACCAAGATTCAATGAGTTTTCCTATTGGTGTGTAAAATAGCCGCCATCAGCTACGGTTGCTATTAAGATCACGTGAATAAAACTACTTCCTCTCTTTCAACGACCAGCCTGGTGCCATTTTCATCCTGGCTTGACTCTGACGAGTTCGAGCTGGGATAACTTCGAATCAACACACACTGTCCTAATCACGCTTTTCCTGATCCCACCGGCGCGCCTTGGTCGCCCGGGATCAGTCTTCCCATGGCAGAAACCGCCTGCCGACATCTAATTTTACTTCCTTCGCTCTTCCTTCTCCACTCTCTCCTCCCAGCGATCGCTTCGCCCTCACCGTCTTTCCATCCCACTCTTCTCCCACGTATCACTCCCATCATCGTCAACGCCACCGGCAACCCACAGGTCTTCAACCCTCTCACTCAACAACCCATCCCTCAATCCTCCGCCTCTGACGGCGCTGGTAAAAATTTCACTTTGCCTGCCGTAATATGGATCGGCTTTTGCTTCCTCGTTGGCCCTCCCCTTGCTTTGGCCGGAATTAGAGGTTGGAGGTTCACCACCGGAACAGGAATCGGTCTCGCCGCCGCCGTCTGTTGTACGTCTCCCTGATACTCTCATACCCATCCAAATTTCACATCCCTCTCTTAGCTTGGGCCGCCGTCATTACCTCAGAATCAGCCGTCGGCATACAAGACCTTTTCCTGACCGCCGTCGTCCTCGTATTCTTCTCTGCCGGTTTCGTGTTTGGTTTATTCGAAGCCGGTCGTATAGCCGGCGTCATTCTTTTAGCTATCACCGGCGGTCTCTCCGTCGGCATTCGCGTCGTCCTAATTACCAAAGGGTTGCTAATCCCATTAGAGAGTTTCTTCTTCGTCAATTGGTTAGTCGTAGCCGCTCTCGGCTGTGCGAGTGGTTTGGTACTGCTGCGAAGCCGAAGGGCCGGGATCGTCAGTCTTCAATCCATTCCGTCTCATTCATATACTCATCCACGCCGACCCAGGCCATTGGTGCCGCATCAGCAGGCACCTTTCTCTGCATTCTTGGAGTCGACCTCATCATCAACAGACAAGCTGGTATGAGTCGCGGATTGCGCTTTCTGTTTGATCGCAATGACGCCCATTTCCTGGTACGAATGTTTGTTACTATACATCCGATCAAATTCATCAATCGAATCCAGGACATCATTCAAAACGGATACCATCCCCCTCTATCAACCGTGATCGGCATGGGTACTTCACTTGCCCTCATGTACGTATCCCCACTTTCAGCTTTGACAATCGAATCAAGCCTACCCCACAGCCCCATCTTCGCCTTTTTCCAGCACAAAGTCTTCCCACATCCCTTCTCCCGCCTGCCCCCAAGCGAGGCCGAACTCGACCCTGTCAATGTCGACATCGCGCCACCCGAAAAACGGATGACGCGTTTCACCCAAACACTCAACCCGTTCAGGGCCAAGAGTCGCTTCAGCGTTTAAGCAGGTAACCATCACAAAAAAAACTCTATCTATCGTACACCTGTCGCTGTCACCGCCACTGTCCCCACCTCTGCAATATACTAATCGTTCATTGGATTGATTGACGGCCCGGAGATAGATAGAACTCGTCCTTCTCACCCTCGTTATCTACAACCCATGTATTTCTACTGCATTTAAGTAGCAACGTCCTCGATACCCGATTCAACATCAACATCTTAGTCTCGTTAAAAACAGAATTAGAAAGATGCCCGATCGTGAAATACTTGGAGAAGGGTATGCGTGCCCACGAAGAACGCACGCACGACTGGCAGAATCTATTTATTAATTTTGCTCGCGACTCGAACAGAACGACAGAAGCCCAAGTCCTCCCCCGTTTCGAACGAACGATAACTATAGGGTCCATCCATTCGCCGTACTATGCGGGAAGTTCGAATCGCTGTCCTTGGAGAACTCTGGTGGTGGGGGTTGAGTGACCAGAAAGGGGAGCAGACTGGCCACGCACCTTGTGACATAGACGTAGAAAAAGTCAATGTAAAGCCCTGTTTGGACAATCCCTGCGGTGACGGCGATGGGGTCGACGACGCCTTTGGTAGCGTATCTGTAATGGATCAGAAGGATAGAGGACAAAAATGGGCGAGGTACGATACCGGTATATCCAATTCGGGATATACAACGCTCTATAGGTGCCCAATGCCGCCAGATAATGTGTGGTGATCGTCTCTGCCTCGCCGGTCCGTTGGAGCATAAACAGCTGTGGGAGGATGGCGACGGATTCGAGGAAGATGGAAAAGGACCAGAGGATCTCTGTTGGCGTGAAGTGGTAGTTGAAGATGAGGGCGAGGAAGATGCAGGGTCCGACGAGGTATTCGGCGCGGAAGGTGTCGATGGCAGGGTCGTGTGTGGGTCTAGCGTTGGTGTTTTTGAAACAGTTGTGAATGGGTGATGGGAGAAGGACTGACCGAAAGCGGTATTTCATAATATATAGGATATAGCAGCTGCTTGCAATAAAGAACACTTTCATTACGAAGTTGTAGAACGAGACCCATCGGTAGAAAAGGTCGAGGTAGCGTGTGACGAAGACGGCGACGTAGAGTGCTTGGGTTTTGAAGGATATGCCTGGGGGTGGATTATATGCAGATTAAGGTGGCGAACGAAAAGAGAGGGCATCCTGCACCGAACCTCGACATGAACGGGTCGTCTGTATTTTGTGCAGGAGGATGAATATGGATGCCAAATGTGACAGGTCACCTGCAGCGAAACTCGTGAGCTAAAACTGCACACGGATTGGCAGGACGAACCGAAAAGTCGGAAGATATTCATTGCGGACGACGGGGTGAACGTTGAACGAGCACGGATTGAAAGGTGTCTTAACGTGCTAAACGTTCGCTTGGTCAGCTACTCCCACGTCTGTGCCTTACGTGTCAATGCATTTTCAGGCAAGTTCTCTTTCCTTTCCTCCTTTCCTTCATGATGTTACAGTAAAAGGGTCGACCTCACGAAAGAACCGAATTTCTCGCAACGCACTGCCTCCATCTTTCCGAACCCAGTTGTCTAAATCCCAATGTACCATTCTTCACGAGATCTCCGTGGTACATCGTAAGGCTGGACACACATTCCCAGACTCTTCAATAGACTGCTCCGTCTCTAGCCCACTGGCTGAAGCAGCAAAGGCAGAGTCGCACATTCAGGACCCGAGAATCGGTGTCCGACTTCTACGTTCATTGCCGAGCCGTGCAGCGCTAGATCATATGCTGTGTCGGGTGGTCTCCAGATGTGGTCATCATCTCGAACGAGTCATCACTTTGTTTTTCTCCGCATGACGAAGCGCATGCTATTAAACGCCCGAACTCAAACTCGCTGTTCTTGTGGCGTGTGGTTGTGTGCGTACACTGGCCGGAGCGGAAAGATGGGCCGCGGGTGATCTTCTTGGTTGAATTTCGGTTCATCGTGTGGACGTGAGATTACAATTCTACGCTTCCATCCTGAGATGGTCGCACTGAATTTCATTTTCGGAGCTTCCGAATCTTCTAGCACGTTGCTAATTTCTCTTCTCGTTTTTGTAGTATCAAACTGCGGGTCAAGGGGCCGGGGATATTACTTATGCACTCGCTTTATCAAAGGCATCCAAGGTAATAGGCGGAAACTCATGATGGACCTGAAAAGAGAAACAGTAATTTTGGATGGGTTGGTGTTCTCTAGAATTTTAATTCGACTTGCCATCCATTGGCGCAGAGGGACAGCCTCCAAAGTCACTCAACTCTTGGCATAGTAGATTTTATCGATTAAATATCGCCACACTTAATCGAGCTCATCCAACTCAAATTCACGTTCCACCAGCTATGGAATGTTCCTCCTCTGATACCCGTCGTAGGGTGAGTTGTGGGGAGCGGTATACCCATCGGCGTGAGCGGGGGGATATTCGTCACCACGAAGTTGAGTGCCGTCTGGGGCAACATGTAACCTCGTAACGAACTTGTGGTTCGGGTCGTAGTAGTCAACCGTCGCGTGAGGCGGTCCACCATCCGTTGTGTGGAAGTGGTCGTGGACTTCGGCCGTGTTTCCGGGCTGGACTGCGCGATGGTCCCGATTATTCTCCGCGTGTTTTTCTATGGCCCAGACTTGGTGGAACTGCTTTGCCTTGCCAGTTGCACCCTTTCCAGGCGTAGGCGTAACCCAGGGTGGAGGACGCCCAAACATGCGCGCCTGGGTTAAGATGAATATCAAGGAACAATATTATCGGTGAGATAGAGCGAACCTCGAGGGCATCAAATGGTAACGCATGAACACAGACGGACGAGGCGACGAGGAAGCTAGCGAGTACTTGAGATTTCGTGAACATTTTGAAGGGAAGGAGACGTAGGATGGTGTGAATGCGAGGAGGCGTTAAAAACCGACCAGCGGTAGATAGAGGAAGGCTGCCTGAGCTAAGGAATCCTGGTATTTCCCCGCTGCACTTTATACTGTCTCTGTACAAATGCTGTAATGAGCTCATCAACCGATCAACAGCAAAACTGTTGGAGTAACGCATACCATGGCCACTATCAAATGAATCGTAGACACCAGCGGGAAGTGAGATCCAAAGCTGACCGTGCACGCCGATTAGGCCATAATATTATAGCCGTGGACGGCTTGGATCAAGCTGAAGGCAGGGCTATCATAAGGATTGACCGCCCAAGGCTGATCGGCACATTTATGGACTTCACTGAGGTACCAGCGGAAATGCAGTCAGAAAGGGTGTTACAACCAACAATTTGTGACAACACAACTTACCCCCGGATCCTTGACCATGAAGCTTAATCTAGACGTTTACATTCACCTGGTTTCTTTTATCTCCTCTCGGGGAGATGTCCTCGCATTCGGCCTTGCTAACAAGCAATTTTATAGCATTGCCAAGCCTGAATTCATCTACCGTTCGATCCGATGCAAGCTTGGGAATGTCGCCGTTTGGAATCGTATCATCGCCAATCCGGCCTGCGCCTCGAGAGTGCGAGAACTAGAAATCCAGAGCGAAAACCATTCGGTGCACAGCCTCGTCGGGATCGAGAGGGTTCCTCTTGCTGAGTTGGAATGTGGCGTGAAGGATCCGGACGGGCACCCATTGCCTACTCGAGGACACGTCGAGAATGCTGAGCGACTGTTGATACTCGCTCTCCATGTTACGGTCAATCTGGAAAGCTTTACTTGGAATCGGCGGATGCCAGTCATTAACCTTGGTGCCCAAATAGCGATTCCTAAGGATGCTCCTGGCGATACGCTTAGCGGTGAAGGCAGCAGATACCAAGAAGATATTTGGACTGCCCTCAGGGACCACACTCAGTTGCGCAGACTCCAAGTCATTGATGAAACGCTGTTTCCAGATCCGCAACCCATAATTCGCGGTTCAGTAAGTAGTTTTTGCTTTAATACCATGGCTTCCTGGCATATATATCCGCTCAACAAATAAAAAGATCTTCACGCTTGCCAATCTCACGCACTTCCGTCTGAATGTGTCCTATTCATCACCTCACGATCAACCTGCGGTGGTCAACAGCGATGATTCCGATGAAGAGGACCAGTTGCCCTCCGCTCGAGTAGATATGACTCGTTTGAAGGAAATGCTTAACCGATGTCCTAACCTCCAGGTATGAGACACTTACATCTTACCCATCACCTTTGTAATCGGGGGCGTGCCGGCATCCCACAGAAGTTAGCATTAACGATTTTCCATTACGACTATTTCTTCTCCACGAATGTCCACCCATTGACTGACATCACTCCCATTCTTTCAACCGTAAGCATGCCCCATCTCCACACGTTGGAACTGGGAGGCTTCGTCGTCAACAGCGAAATGATGACTTCCTTCCTCAATACCTCGCGACATCTTCGCGAGCTTCTCGTCTTCCTTCATATCTCCGCTCACAAAAACCCCACACTTCCTTTCTTTCTCGGCACCTCGCCGACGACATCCCTCCGTGACGGTGCCCTGCCAGAGCTCCAGGTGATACGCCTGCCTCCAGAGCTCGTGAGCCCCACTCTTAACGCACTCCCAAAACCATCTCGGATTCGTGACATACGAACCGTACTGCCATGTCATTGGGGGGCCGCAGCTGATGGACAGGATGTCGGTGAAAGCTCACCATCAAAGAATCTCATCTGCATGACGCGCGAAGGCTTGCCAAATTTGACCGTGCTTGAATGTCGCGGTATCAAGAATGTTTCACAAATCGAAAGTTTAATAGAAATCACACCGAACCTTGAATATCTCTCGATTTACCGGTCGTCCTTCTTGAAGTCGGTGAGTAATCGACTGCATTTGTGCCATTCACTCCTGGCTTTCTTTTTTTTCTTAATCGTGATTCTCTGCAGTTCTCTACCGCCTTTCCTCATACCACGTGGCTACCCTACCTTTCCCGCTGGACACACCTTACCAAAATCGGCAGAATCCGTCTCTGGCCTGTTAAACGATCAGAACCCATTGCCCTCGACAAAATACGAACGAGATCACCAAAGCGTGTCCTAACCTTCGAGAGGTACCCTGGCAAACTGGGGGTTATGCAAGGTTTGTGATGAAAGGGGAGGGAGATAGTACTGTGAAGTCAAACACAGTTGTAGTGGATGGTCGTAACCGTACGATCTACCTGTGAAATAGGCGTTCAAGCAGACAATGACGTCACTGTCAACCGATCGATCGATGTCAGCCAAATACTGTTTCAACGTCTTCAGCAAGGGTGCAAAGGAGCCAAAGGAGCTCGCTCCCAAACCTTCCCTTCATCATCTGCTTTGTTCTGGATGGCCTGTCGGCAAGGTCCCCCCATCGAGGCGTGAGTTCGAGACCGATATGAAGGGTAGATTGCTGTCCAATGACAAGGTTTGGTACGCTCACTCTTTATTCGCTACCCGTCCCCTCATCGATATTCCAAACGTACGTTGGTAGAATTGCCTTTGTTATGCCTGCCGCTGATCGTCACCTGAAGGCATTATACACCCCAAACCTCCGGTGGCTAAGAGATAGTTTTTCGGCCAGGTCTATGAGACGGGTGGGGTGTGGTTGCCGTCTCGTGGATTTAATGGTCGCGAGGCTTGATCGTAGCGGCTGGCCAGATTAAGGGCGCGCATTGTCTCTTCCATGGTTGCCCGAGACACTGTCCCTGGTAGCCTGTCTGTCAAGACATCGGAGTCCAATTCTTCCTGCAGCTGGGCTCAGTGCGGGGTTCAGCTGCAGCGTACTGTTGTTCTTCATTCAATCAGCGAACAAGCCATGACCTGGGTAAGTCATCATCCTCATCTTAGATTACCTTCCTGTTACTGACACGCTTTCCAGTTGACGCTAGACCACTAGGTGGTGCTACACGACAAGGGTCGTTTGATTGTGTGCGGGATGTGTGGTATTGGCGAGTCTCGTGTCGTTGGCGGTTGCCGTGGGGTCAGGTTGGGGTGGTGCATCCGGTTGAGCTACACCAATCACCGCATTCACTGGAGCGGCATCCTTCCAAGGACACCCGACCGTGTTGCGGTGTGGACGCACCCAATTAACAGTTTCGTCCGACGACAGTAGTTCCTCCACCCAAAACAACCGCGCAGGGGGGTCAGTATTTGGTGCATTTCCATGTTGTCTTCCAAACTAACCTTTCCCTAATCTCGACCTCTTGCTTTACAGAGGACTGGACGGATGGGCTTCACGGGTGAACATTAACCTCGAACCTCGATAAAACCCGAGCGTTGATATACATCGCGATGGTTTATCAATCCACGAATCAAAACAGCGGTCTACCGGGAAAAAGTTCAGTGCTGGGATGAAGTGCTTCCCGTTCTTGGCTGCTTTCGGCAACCTTCTGCCGTCGGGCTTTAGAAATGATGGCACCACTATAAGTCGATTGTTCATTCGGGGTACTCCATCTTTTTTTCCCTAGGTAATACCTAGCTGCAGCATCAGAAGGCGCGTGGAAGGCTTTTAACTGGTACTGCTTCGACACTGTCGAGGTACGATTCCTGCCATTTCCATACTTTGACTATCTCTCGGTGCATCATAGGCGGAAATAGGACGCTGGCTGATCCTGCGAAAATAAGAGGGACTGCCCAATACGGGAGATGTAGACGTAGAAGCTGAAAAGAACTGCGAACCCGGTAGGGTGATGTCGAAAAAGGAAGGAAGACGTCGACGGAACGGGTTTCTTTGGAACAAACGAGTGCGAGAAGAAGGCAAGGTGCCATAGGAAGGCTGATTCGCCCCTGCCGTCGCTGTTGTCGTTATCGTCCGTAGAGCGGTCGACTCATCTGTGGTTTGGCTTAAACTGGAAAGCTTACCCCCATTGATGGGCTGAGAGAGTGATCTGCTCAATGTGTCTTGCATGCTTGCAAAACCTCCATCTCAGACTCCTCAATGCATCCATCATCTTCTGACCAAGCTCTATTTTGAGCTTCCTCACTTGGACCTGATGAGATCAGTGGAGAAGAGAATAATGATCTCACCAGGTCCATGTGAGGGAGGTTGAAATAGTGCTTGGTCAGAAGAGGAGGTCTCTGGATGCATTGAGGAGTCTGAGATGGAGGTTTTTGCATAATCATCTTGGAATTCATCACAGTGCCTCCAAATCAGTCATCCTGGATGTTCATCACTCCAATTACCACTACAAAAAGGGACAAAATGTGGCCAACGTAGCCCCAAAGTGTAACAGCACCTACGGTAAAATAGGTATTTCGCTGATGCGTGGCCAAACCTTGTATGTGCAAAGGTTTGCAAAGTCAGACCAATCCTAGTGTCTGTAGCGTTGCCATGATGCACGGACGATGGTACCAATATACAGCGGATGCAATCCTCCACAAAAAAGGACCTCACAGCCGCCAATCTTTGAAGAATTCGTAGTCACGTCTAACAAACGTCACCATATATTCCACCGTCGTGCCTCCCTCTTCTTCTGCCTCCTCCGGATCCTCTTCCCGAACTTCTTCATCCTCAGGTTCCGCCTCCTCACCGTCGTTACGAGCCGCAGCTGTCGCATTGTCATTGTCAACTGGTAAATTGCTGGCTCCATCTGCTTCACCATCACCTCCAAAGTCAGCTTCATCTGCGCCTTCCATTACAACCTCCTCCCTGGCTGCGACAGCTGCAGCATGCGCGTCTTCCTTATCCTCGAATTCGCCCAAAGCCTGCGTAAGAGCTGCTTCATCGCGGAATAGCGTTCGCCAGTCGAATTCACCCTTTTGAATAACGATATCGTCTAGTGATCGTTTCTGGTTTGCTTTTCGTAGCATAGCTTCTTCAACAGTATGCTGAGAAATGAAACGGTACACGTGAACATCGCGGATTTGACCAATACGATGCGCTCTGAAAATTTCGCTAGAATTAAGTCACAAATATGAAACTTATGATAAATAATCACCTGTCCTCGCATTGTTTATCCATTTGAGGGTTGAAATCACTATCATAAAACACCACCGTATCTGCACCCGTGAGACTGTCGAAGCTTCGGTAAAATTCGAGTGCGACGGAAAGAAACGACCTACTTGATACCAACACCCCCGGATCTCGACGACGCAATGAAGCAGAACACACGAGAATCAGCGTTGAAACGTTCAGTAATGTACTGACGATCTTCGATTTTTGTCGCTCCGTCTAATCGAAGATAAAGGTAGCCATGAAAGTTGAGGAAAATTTCCAAGATATCAAGAATCTTCGTCATTTGGGTAAAAACAAGGACACGGTGTCCTCCAGCCTTTTTCTCCCGGAGAAGACGAGTGAGCTCTTGCAGCTTGCCACAATCATATTGGAGCAAAGAAGGATCGGGAAACGCAATTTGCAATTTAACACTCGCTCGGTGGAGAACGGCGTCAATGTTGGTAGTCCGAACAGTATCACGGACCATGGCCGCACTCCCCGAGAATAGGATCCGAGGCATATCTAGAGCAACCACAGGTGGAGTGACGAACGCAAACTTGTCAATGAGATCTGCCATATCTGCTGCCCTTGTTTCATGTGGTTTGATCAAGGAGCTGACTTTGTCTGCACGATCCATGTATCGAACACGAGGGTGTGGAGTTGATGGAGGAAATAGTGGGTCATTGAGCGATTTAACAAAGGCAATCACCTCTTGGCTGTAAATAGGTAGACGATGACAGCGCAAGCGATTAAGGTATCTGACATAAGACCATCGAGCCATGGTTTCTGTTTGTCGGTGATGGACCATGAATCGTTTAAAGCCGGCGATAGAACGAGTATCCTTCGGGGGCGGATCCCTCGACAGATCGGCGAAAAAAGGCAAATGAGAGGTCGCATCAAGGTTTCGCGACTCGAGCGCTGCGATTATGGATGTATTCTGTCGGTCAATAAATCGTAGTCCTAGCACATCCAGGTTAAGCGTCTCCCCGCTTGTATTTAGCAACCGCCGACGAATCAAAAGTTCTTTTATTTCGAAATCGGCAATAGCAGAACGATCCATCGCAAAGGAGGTGACGATAGGTCGGACTTCGAAAAGGTTTGGATGGTTACAAACTTTCCGTAGTTGCATAAGAATATTGGCAACTTTTTGGTAGATACCGGACTGCAACGCATCTTGTGTCTGGGAACGCGACAGGAACTCGTCGTAGAGAAATCGTTGCCGCTTGGATAACGGGCACAGGACAAGGTGATCGTACTTGCGTGGAAGCTCTTTCTCGACATCTCGCTTCAAACGGCGAAGTAGGTAAGGCCGCAGAACAGTGTGCAGTTTGGATACTCGCTGGAGGGCTTCATCATCTAATACGTTGCCCATTTCAATCGCTCTCTCCAGCGGATCTAGGGAGCCAGGTGTATAAGATGTGAATAGGCACGACGTAGTTGAGACAAGCTTACTCGAAAACCATTCCCCGAATTCTTTTAAATTGGCAAAGTTGGTGCCTGACATCAGAAATTGCAACAACGCCCATAGTTCCGTCAAGTTGTTTTGCAGGGGGGTCCCCGTGAGCAAGAGTCGCCGGAAGGGCCGAAACATGAGCAAGATGTTCCACCGCTGAGATTTGAAGTTTTTGATCATGTGCGCTTCGTCGAGTATCATATAATACCACGCCTTTCGCTTGAATATATGGGCATCTCGACTGGCCAGTGTGTAGGAAGTGATGCAAACATTGAAATGATGCTTATCGTTCCAGCCCTGCCGAAGTTCCTTGCGTCGCTTCGTACTGCCGTGGTAACTCAGGACCCTGAAACCTGGCAGGAATTTCTTGAACTCCATTTCCCAGTTCAGCAGGACGCTTGTTGGAACAACCTGATGACAGCGGGTCAAATGTTGCGCAAGGGAGCGTACTAGACATACTTACAATGAGATGCGGTCCCCAGATGCCCATATCGCAAGCAAGATGAGCTAGTAGCGATATAGATTGAATAGTCTTCCTGATCGTGAAATCAGTCATCCGTTAAACTTTAAAGAAAAGATCCGCACCCTAAACCCATCTCATCTGCAAGGATCCCGTTTAAATGGTTCGTATGCAAGCTCGCTAGCCACTCGAGCCCTGATTGCTGATATGGCCGCAGGATTCCGCGAAGAAGCACAGGTGGTTTGATTTTGGTTTCAGGGTCCCAAACCACTGGTGCGACTGCATAAGGCTTCAGATAGTCAGGGATAGAAACGTCTTCTTGCGGGTCTTGCTCATCCATGTCTGGCGCAGCAGCATCTGCAGACGCGTCCGCGTGGCTTTCTATAACCTCTTCTCCAAGATCGCCCGTCTGCGAAATTGTGGATATCTGAGCCGTGAGGGTGTCGTCCATCGTGCCTGGCAAGTCCTCAATTTCGAATACGGCGGAGATATCTTTCTCCTCATCTCCAGCATCTATAAGATCAGAATCTTCGGAGACATGATCTTGCTCGACCTCCCCGTCTCCCACCGAAGAAGTTAGGTCTTGTTCAATAGCCTCGTCTTTCTGTGTCTCGATGTCAAAGTTGAGGGGTGTATCCGCTTCTTGGATATCGTCGGATCGACTATCAGGAGCTTCATGGAGGTTCGAGTCATCTGGGTGGACGGATCCTTCAGGAGAGGGAGGAGGTGGCAAATGATAATCCTCTAGCCTGTCATCCGTGACATCAGGACCAGAAGGGGATGATGAGCGGCCGCTGGAGTAATCAATCGCGACCATTTCGTCAACTGGGGTAGTGGAATAAGCGTCATCGTCGCGGTCAGCCCCATCCGATGCATTATGAATGTCTGGTATTGATCCTTCACGCTCGGGCGTTCCAGTACGCGACGACATACTCGCATCATCCAAACTGCCAGGCTCGATTAAGTCTTGCCCAATCCCATCACCAAGCTCCTCGTCCTCCGAACATGCACTGGCTTCTTCCGCATTTTCGCTTGACGATCCGGCGGCCTCATCGCTCAGCAAAGGAGCAGACCGACTACTAGATCGGCTGCGCGATCGGGACATATCGCCTCTTCTGAGATCTATATGTTGTGTCTCAAGAATCTGCCCGGATTGATCAAGAATGGCGTCAAGGTGTTCGTGACCGAGACGCCTTTCCTCGGCCACAAGACGCAAACGCTCTTGTTCCCGAATATGCTACAATGAATTCATAACATCAGGTCATCTCTCTTTCAACCAACAGATTTTAGTACGACATACAAAAACGGCCTTCTTCCATTCACTTATTACTAGTTTGATGGTGGACTTCGCTAAGGCCCTCAACCGCTTCTCCTCTTGTAATTTGGCTTTGTCCTTTTTAGCTGCGAACCCATCCCAATAGGCCTGGATTTTGCTCGCAACTTGCGACGCAATATGGCGTCCGTTGGACCTGCGGACCCGAGGTTGCGATGCAACAGCGGCGATCACATGGTCCCATACATCAGGTCCGCGTTTAGGTTCAACAATAACTGACGGTTTGTTACTGATACTGTTAGCCACATGGGCTGAAAAGCCTTCATTAAAAGATAGAAGTCGGCCCTGCTGACGGAAAGAGTCGATGCGATCCAGAAGGGCGGCATCACGCCGCACCATATTTCCTATGGCTTCTTCTTCAACTTCTCGACCTCCGAGCGTTTTATAGGAAGAAAGGAAAGTTGTAAGAGACGACCCGTAGCGTGGTTTGGGGGGGCGTTGGCGGGGGTTTGAGACTGAGGGTGGTGGCCGACGAACAAGAAGTCTGACTCTTTTGATTTTGAAGATTGGTGCAGTAGGGACACTTTCATTCTTAACGTTGTGAGGCAGAGTAGATAGACTGCTTCGATGAACATCTGACGAATGGGGGCTGGTGTTGGTCTATATAAGCTAGGTCAATATGGTGGATACACAGCAAAACACAAGACAGACGAGAGATACGAGACGGGCGGAGGAGCGAGTAGGTATTTTGGGAGTTGATGGATGAGCGGGCAGTAGTGGTGGAGGGGGATCTTTACAATCATTAAGACTTGTAGGAATGGGTTCAGGTGGGTCCGTCTTGCGTCTCTTGCGAGGAGGAGAACGATGGCCACTCGCAGGGTGAGAATCTGTCATTCTTCGTTTGCTAGGCCGTGGTATGGGGAGGTGGTTACTGTGAACTAAAGGGTAGGAAGTATCTGCGTGTTTTGAAATGAGACATCAACACTAGCTGCTATAGTTTGCTCCTTACCTTTCTGCGAGTCTGTGCCACGATCCACTGAACCGAGAGATTGTTGGTCGCCAAAGTCAGTCACGCCACCATGCATTGTTCCATTGCCATTCATCCCACCACCGTCAATTGCAACGCCCTTGCCCTTCCAATTTTTCCCTTTCGCACTGGAAATGATATCCCATATAGCGTCATTACTTGATTTAGTAGGCCAGTTCTTTGATTTAGAGTGGGAAGACACGGGGTGAGAGCTTATCATGGATGCTCCCAGATTCTGGAGCCTCTCAGAATGGGCGCTCCGAGTCTTGCGGGTTGGGGAAGAAGTATCAGACGACGCCTTTTCAAGCAGGTCATATCCAGCTTTGTACTAACCCGTTCATTAGTATTTCCATAACAAGGAACAGATGTGACAGTATATAAAAGGAAAAACACGAACCTCCTGAAAAACGGCAGAGTTGTCTTCTTTTGCAGCCTAAAGCGGAATGAACCCGAACTGTAGAGGTTTTTTTTTTTTTTAAAAAAAACTGACCTTGGGATCGAATGCGACCATAGTTACAAACTTTTCTAGATGAAAAACTTCTCGAACCTAGTCCAAACGGCGGTCCTCATTGGTACAATTCAGAAAAAAAGAGAACGAAATATAACGTACGAGATCATCATGTCTGTCCAAAACACCAGCAAGTTGAGACTGCCTCTCCGAAACTAAAAGAGCTCTCTCAGCCCCAATCTGCTCTTCGGTGACGACATCATCTCCTCGGTTGCTGTCTCCCCCCGAACCATCCCGACCAGCACGGCCAGCTTTCTTCCGACCTTGTGAAGACGCAGAAGGTGAAGATTGCGAAAAGTTCAAAGAGGACATCGCGTTCTATGCGGATTCCCCAGTAACGGCGCTTCTGGAGGTAAAACCCTTAAAAAAGCTGGTTACGGTGATCTTGGGTGATCCCGCACGGTTTGGCGAGATTTTTGGACGAGTGGAGACAAAACGTGAAGGTGTTACTATTGCGCAACAGCGGTTGGCGTTGACAGCGGACGATGACTGGTACGGAGTGTGGAAAGATGAAACGGGCCATTTTCGGGGTGTTGTTGCTCATGTTTGTCCCACTATTGATCACGTGGATTTAACGTGTCAATGGACGATGCGACGAATACTCTCCCCGACGAACCCTGCGTTGCTGAGATCTCTTGGTAGGTGCTGTTCATCTGGCCCATGGTCCTGTTGTTAATATCATATAGCCTGCTGAAACTCGCTGCGCATTCACGAGGTGTTGCTTCCTTTCGGTTTCCCAGAGAACTGTTGTCCTGCGATCGACTCTGATCATGAGCAGAATCCCGAGGAAGTATCCTACCCCCCCCCCCACCCACTGGATATGACGTCTTGCCAGCTTTGCTCCCACCATCCTGCTGAGCAGGCGATTAACGATTGGGGGCTCTTTGGTGATCCCAGCGAGCACCGGAGTGTGGCCTTTGCTTGTGTGATTTGGATGTGTGAGGGGAGGTGAAGCATTGGAGAGATCGAAATTGTGAGGGGACTTCTTTATCTCTGTTCGTTATAATAAATTCACGATATTTTGTCCGGTTATACAATGCAATATGAGGACAGCGTTCGATCATACTTGTCCTTTGCCTCCATGACAATGTCGTTGCGCGAAAGCGATAGTTTTACAACTCCGTCTTGGCTGCATACGCGTGACTCAAGGACCCCAATCATGTTTATGTGTGACCAGCGGCACAACAGTGAGGCGTTCTTATGGTGTCCAATCATTCGGCTTATACCAAGTCACTTGACCCACATGGAGTCAAATTTCACTACCACAAGCTAACAAGGCGTATACTGAAGGGGATGAAAGGAGCCTCTACATCCGTGCACCGTGATTCAGATAATCAGGATCTCGGTATGGCGACTTCACTGTTTGCCCTCCATTCTGCAAGGATTACTGGGCGATTGGAAATCTCAGACGTCATCTTGGGGTGCTTTCACTCTTCTGGCGGTCACACACACTCCCAGAAAATGACGAGAGGACACATTTGGTAATACGGCGTAACTGCATGGCCATCTCGGGCAATCCGTCAGGTCCTCGGTGATTTACCGGGCAGGGGGGGTTTAGGTCTGAGTCTGCATCTGATTTGGTATTCACAGGTTAAACCAGCATCTCCATGATTAAGAACAATGATAATGATATTTCAAATTCATATTGGAGCTGATCTTCATCTTCCCAGAGCACACACCCCTCGTTTTTGCCGTCCATTGTCCCTGGCTTCGCACCCCCAAACTTATGGAAACATCGGACCGCATTGAATTATAAAATCGTCGAGACAATACTCCCCTCAGTCGGGCACGGTCTGCGCCTGAACAGAGTGTGCCCCATCGACGCTGCCCGCTTCGTTCGCTTGGGTCAATCGATGGTATTCTCCAGGTCAATACTGGCTTTCCCGGAGTTGGGCTGACGTCGGGTGCTTGTGGGGCATCCGCGGCCTGCTTGTCCTTGGTAAGAGAGAGATTTCCAAGTTTCCCTCATACGCCAGAGAATGATCGCTTTTTGGGTGAGTAGTACTAGGAAGACTGATTAGACTGACATCATCCGTGGTCCCAGTGCCAATGGTTACTCATTCCATTTCTTTTTTGGCATGGGAGTTCTAAAATGTCGTTTGGCAGACCATAGCCAGGTTCGATCAATGCGCTCAGTAAAGGGAATCGCGAGGAGAGGCTAATCCAACATCGGTTTAGTATCAATCTCTGGATTATGATTTTTCTCAAATCTACGTATTGTAATTGCCTTTGTTCTTGTCAGTGAGTTGTTCATCTTGACCGGATCAATACGTGTCTGGTTACCGTACTACTGCATTCACACTGATCCAGACATCATCGAAATATCTCGCCAAACTATCACCAAATTTGTTTTCTCAAAATCTTGTACCTTTATGCAATGGACACTGCCGTACCTGAACGCCTTACGCTGGGAGTCATCGTAAAATCTTAAGCTCGATTTCTTTTCGGAACAGAAAATTATTCGGCATGCTCATATTCAAATTACCATCAGCTCTCCCACCATTCATCAACGTGTCGTCCTTTGCAAAAGAAAGAGCTGAACCACATCTTACGAGCTTATGAGGCTGACCTCGTGTAGAATTCACGCTATTTCCTTAGTGAAAGTGCTTCGAGATTGGTTATCCCGCACTGCTGTTCAGTGTGGGGTAAAATCTGTCACGCCGTCACGCATGGCTGTGCAATAAGTCACATGGCCTTGGTGAAGGGACCATTGCTGTGGCGAGCTCAGTCTATAAGAATCTTCGCTTCAGTGTTTAGCTGTGTCTGAGATGGATGTGTGTCACGGACACTTTTTCCTTTTTCTTTTTAGTCATACTTGATTAGTCTCCTTTCCGTTCATCCTTCCGCTTTACCGTTTTATATATAGAGACTGATCACATGTACCCTCCTTCCGACTCTTCACGGGTCACATTCCGTTTCCGCTATTCTTTTCGTGACTCTTCACTAGTCACATTCTGGATTCCGCTTTGTAATCGTACACACGACTGACTCATGGCGACTCAGGTAGTTAGTATATAAGGCCTGAATTCTAGTCAGTAGGTTAAGTTCGATTCCTAGTTAGCTCCCCCACTCTTTAGTCGAATTCCATTTCCCTTATCAGCCCCTCCAACGCGAGAAGTAAAACCCTTCAACTACCGAATCATAACAAGAATCAAACTTCCTTCTTGCGCATCAAACTACCTCCACTCTGGATCCTGCCGAAGACTTAACAAGGTCAATCTTCTCATCCGCAGATTCAGATACTCCCTTTCAACCTATAGTATTCCAAACCCCTGCACAATCCATCATCCCCCTTTCCCCCTCGTCATCATCACTAACATCAATGTCTCAACAAGAATACGAAGCCGATCAGAGCGTTCCCACACCCGGACCCAGCAACATCCCCCCTACCATTCAAGAAGAGGAAGAAGACGTCGTCCCATTCAACATCGAACAAGAGCTCAGAGATCTAAGAGCACAAATCGATCAATTCCGTGGCTGGTACTACAACGAAGTCGACATCAATGACGAACTCCGAAAGGAATTAAAAGCTTTCAAAGAAAGTCAACGAGAAGACTCAGAACCAACCACCCCTCCCCCACGACGACGATCTGTACTTCGGGGACCTGGACTTTCCCCCTTGAATCCTTTCGTTTACCCTACAAGAAGAACCGAACCCGTCCAACCTCCTCTCCCATCAACCTTTCCCACTCAACTACCTACCCAGACAACTGCTCCCCCTACACTTCCAGCCCCCACCAAAATCAAAATCGCCGATCCAACTGAATACGATGGAACTTCCAAGAAGCTTGAAGATTTCATTCACCAATGTCGACTCAATTTTGTGGTCAAGGACTACAACAACAAACAGAAAATCGTCTACATGCTCTCTTATCTTGGTGACGGCAACCCACGGGCTTGGGGACAACTGTTCACAGAAGGAGTTGATAGAACGAGGAATTTCGTATGGGACTACGCAACATTTTTGGACGATTTCAGGGAAGCTTTCAGAAGGATTAACCCAGCAGCGAAGGCGCGGATCGAGCTAGAAAAAGTGAAAATGACAGGAACGATAGAAGACTACAACCTTCGGTTCATGCAACACGCAGCAAGAACTGAGTACAACGAGACCGCTCTACTTCGGTTTTACAAAGCCGGACTCCCCCAGCCAATCCGAACGCGGATTTATTCAATGGACAACATGCCATCGACCTTGCTGGACTGGACAACGAAAGCGGCCCAGTTCGAAGAACAGTACCAGGAGCAACGAGCTGAACAAGCATTGTGGTCAAGTCGAGATCAAAAAGGAAAGAAGTCTGAAGCCAAATCGAATCCCCGAGGAAACCCTTCCCGCTCCACCACCGCCACCACTTCATCCCCGATCAAACAAGAATCGAGAGAAGCCTCTCTCAAGACAGCGAAACGAGACAACTCCTCCATCACTTGCTACAACTGTGGCAAAAAGGGACATTACGCCAACGAATGTCGAAGCCCACGTGCTGAAGACGTTCTGGCACGTCAAGAATCCTCAACTTCTACTCGAGGAAAAGGAGGAAATCGCGGTCGAGGCAAAGGACGAAATGTCCGAATGATCAATCGGGTTGATACAGAAGAATCGGAAGCGCGGATAGAGGAAGTACCAGAGGATGACGAAAGAAGGACGGCAAAAGACGACTTGAAGGATATGGGAATCGCGAATTGGGACAAGGAGAGACGGGCTGCGCTAGCTCGAGCGTTAAAAGAGCAAAAGGATTTTTAATCCGGCCAAGTGCTAGATGCCCGAGCACTTTGGCTGTGTCCCACATATGTGTACCACCATCTATGAAAAGTTTTCGTTTTCTTGGCACACTTGAACAGGGCAAAGGCGCTCTCGAATTCTATCTTTGGATCACGAGTGCCGACAATCTTCGACGAGTGGCTATCATAGCACTCATTGACTCTAGCGCCTCAGGGAATTTTATTGACAAAGCATTCATTCCTCAAATGGAGATATCGACCTATCCGTTGGATGAGGTTGTACCGGTACGAAACGCTGATGGTTCCGAGAACCGAGGAGGTCCCATCACGCACGACACAGACCTGTTTATCAAGGCACCAGATCTATCTTTTCGAGAACGAATCCGGTTGGAGGTCACCAACTTAGGAAGAAAACAACAGGTCATCCTCGGCTTCCCATGGCTCTTGCGACACAACCCCACCATCAATTGGACAAAAGGCACCTTAACCTTTGCGTCTGGTGACACGCTGTTCAGTAGTATGCGAGTCGGAGTGTTGCCCCCACAGGAAGAACTCTACGTCTTTGATTTGAGTCTGAAACATGACTCCTTTATCCGTTCGAGTCTGAAACATGACTCCTTTATCCGTTTGGTCGGAGTTGACCACTCCCGACCAGTTTCCATCAAGGAGGACATCAAATCCTTCATTCCCAGTCGTTATCACAATTTCTGGCGTGTTTTCCATACCGCAGAATTCGACAAACTTCCTCCTCGACGTTCCTTTGATCATGCGATCAACCTCTACCCGAACACCAAATTTCAAGTCGGAAAACTCTATCCCCTTTCCCCCTATGAACAGGTGGAACTTAACAAGTTTATTGATGAAAATCTCAGAACAGGTCGAATACGTCCATCGAAATCGCCACAAGCTACTCCTTTCTTCTTTGTGAAAAAGGCCGAAGAGATCAATGCCAAGGTCTCAGTGCTGGTCTACGTCCCATCCAGGACTATCGCTACATCAACTCGAAAACCATTCCTGATCGTTATCCCCTCCCCCTTCTATCGGAAATCCTCCAAGTACCGAAGCTTGCTACTGCTTCACTTTTTACTGTTATCGATATTCGATGGGGATTTAACAACATACGACTCAAGGAAGGCGACGAATGGAAGGCAGCCTTCATCACCAATCGAGGACTCTTTGAACCGACCGTTATGTTCTTTGGACTACGAAACTCCCCAGCATCTTTTCAACGAATGATAGACGTTCTCTTTAAACCCGTTCTGGACTCTGGCTGTGTTCACATCTATATTGACGACATTCTTATTATGGGCGACACCCCCGAAGAAATCCGCCACTGGACTGACGAAGTCCTTAAACTCATGGAGAAGAATCAACTATCTGCCAAACCTGTCAAATGCCAAATGGAGAAGACCTCTGTTACATACCTTGGTACAATCATCAGTAAAGGTCAACTCGCTATCAACCCAAAAAAGGTAGACGCCATTATCAATTGGCCGACACCCCAAAAACTGCGAGACCTCCAGTCCTTCCTTGGCACCACCAACTTCTGGCGTCGTTATATCAAAAGTTTCTCCTCAGTCGTTCATCCCCTCTGCGGACTTTTGCGGAAAGACCAACCTTGGGATTGGTCTCCTTTGTACCAAAAAGCCTTTGAACAGCTCAAATATCTCGTCACTACAGCCCCTGTCCTTCTTACCCCACGGCCAGACCTTCCTTACCTCCTGGAGACCGATGCCTCCGATTTCGGTATTGGCGCGGTCTTATCTCAGAAACACGACAATGGTTGGCACCCTGTTGGCTTTTTCTCGAAATCTCTACTCCCTGCCGAGTACAACTATCCTACCCATGATCTGGAAATCCTTGCGATTGTCACTTCCCTCAAGTATTGGCGCTATCTTTTAGAGGGCGCAAGGGATACTGTATTGATAAAAACAGACAATTTAGCGCTCAAGTATTTCATGCAGAACAGATCCCTCTCCAGATGACAA
Organism: Porpolomopsis calyptriformis; assembly: GCA_951640195.1. Lineage (NCBI taxonomy): Eukaryota > Fungi > Basidiomycota > Agaricomycetes > Agaricales > Hygrophoraceae > Porpolomopsis > Porpolomopsis calyptriformis. The sequence goes on along the minus strand of OX621166.1, from coordinate 349,395 downwards.
GCACGTTGGATGGAATTCTTAGGCAGATTCGACTTCAAGATTGAGTATTCCCCTGGAGTCAAGAACAAAGCCGATGGACTCTCCCGCCGACCCGACCACCGTCGTACAGAAAAAGAAGAATTAGAAGGCCAAGCCCTCCTCCCCCCTGAACGTTTCATCAATGCTATCATTTCCATGTCCGAACCCTCTTTCATGTCAAGACTTCGCTTCCCCAACTTCAATCAAATCCCAGAGGACATTCGCATCAAATTATCTGATCCCTCTTCCGGCTACTCCTTCACTGACGGAATTGTGAGAGATGCAGGAGATCGTATTGTCATGCCAGCGGATGTATCGCTACGCACAGAGATAATTCGATTGACCCACTCCCTACCCCATGGAGGCCATCCCGGAATCGAGAAGACACATGAGCTTGTGTTGCGGAACTACACCTGGAGTAGTGCTGCCCCTGATATCCGTGTATTTGTATCATCCTGTCCGACCTGCCAACAAGTCAAGCTCTATCCTTCGAAGCCTGCAGGTCTCCTGGAACCCATTCCCCCTTCGTCTCGACCTTGGGAAGAAATCACCGCCGATCTAATCGTGGAACTCCCCCAATCATCTGGCTACGATGCTGTCTTAGTTGTTGTCGATCGCTTTACCAAACGCGCTCATTTCGTCCCAACGACATCGAATATTTCTGCAGAAGGAGTCGCAAAACTCTTCAGGGACAACATATGGAAACACCACAGCTGGCCAAAGAAGATCATAACCGATCGAGGAACTCAGTTTGCTTCCAAATTCGTGAAAGCTCTCAATACTCATTTGGGAATCATCTCCGGTCTATCCACCACTTATCACCCCCAAACTGATGGTCAAACGGAACGCACCAATCAAGAACTTGAACAATACCTTCGTTTATATACAAACTTTATGCAAGACGATTGGTCCAACTGGCTATCCCCAGCTGAATTCGCATATAATAACCGACAACATTCCTCAACGAAACACACTCCCTTCTACCTTGACACTGGCCAATATCCCTTCGTCCCATCTATCCCTGCGATCCCTACTTCCAATCCCGCAGCAGATGCCTTTCACGATCATCTCACAGAAGCCTGTAAAGAAGCCACAAAAGCTCTAGAAACAACGGCCGAAACTATGAAACGCTTCGCAGATCGTAAACGGAAAGATACCCAACTCCAAATAGGTCAATTCATTTATCTTGATACCCGTAACTTAAAAACAGGTTGTCCAACTCTCAAACTTGATGTCCGACGCACTGGACCATTCAAAGTTCTAGAAAAAATCGGAAAAGTCTCTTATCGCCTGGCCCTTCCCTTATCATGGAAAATACACGACGTCTTTCACGTTTCACTCCTGAGACCCGCTAGCATTAACTCCGATCTCCATCCAGAGGAAGTAGATGATAATCTCTGTCCACCTCCGGATATCATTCAGGAAAAAGAAGAATACGAGGTCGAACAAATTCTCCAACACCACGGGTCTACCCAACGTCGTACGTATTTGGTTAAATGGGTTGGCTATCCCATTGAAGAAGCAACTTGGGAGCCGAAGAAGAACCTCCTCCATGCGAAAGAACGAATTCTAGAATACGAACACTCAATTCAAATGGCAACCTAATCATTCTTTCACGGTATCAACTCCCCTCGTTTATATTTTCATTTTTGTCACCTTTCCAAACTCCGACCTGTCCTTATAATCTCTTTCATCTCCGTCTTTCACTAGAAAATCAACATCACTATGCCCGCAGAACCCTCACACCAAACTGCTCGCAAATCAACCGGTGGTCGTCCACCCCGCGCTCCTCATATGTCCACTGGAAGACGATCCCCTCGTCGCGCTCCCCCTCCGCTCGCTTCCACCTCCTCCGCCTACGGTGAAGCTGAGCTCGCCGGACAACTCTGGCAGCACAACCGACGCGCACGCAATCGGGACCTTCCCATATGGCCAGAAGAAATCATCGCACCACCCATCCCACCCGAGCAAATCATCAAGTCACTGCAGAAGGACGTCAAGTACTATAAAGATGAAATCGCGAGATTGAATGAAGAACTGTACAATCAGGGAATGAGTTTAGATGGAAAGAGAAGAGCGAGTGAATATTGGCGAGAACAGGCCAAACACTGGGAGACGAAATATGAGGAAGTCGTAAAGGTACTTCCCTATCTTGATTCCCCGGCTCCTCCTGTTTTCCCAGGTCTGCTCACCGTTCCCCCCGGTTCGTCGTCGAACCCCATCACCATCCCCGACGACGACGATACTTCCCCGGCTGACATTATTTCCCTGTCGACCACCGTCTCCGACAAGGACTTAATCTAGTCCTTCACCTCCTCCGCACCCGTCAACACTCTCGAAGCCGCCTCGAATTTCGGGATGAAATTCCTTTTAGTGTGGGTGTATGTCACGGACACTTTTTCCTTTTTCTTTTTAGTCATACTTGATTAGTCTCCTTTCCGTTCATCCTTCCGCTTTACCGTTTTATATATAGAGAGTGATCACATGTACCCTCCTTCCGACTCTTCATGGGTCACATTCCGTTTCCGCTATTCTTTTCGTGACTCTTCACTAGTCACATTCCGGATTCCGCTTTGTAATCGTACACACGACTGACTCATGGCGACTCAGGTAGTTAGTATATAAGGCCTGAATTCTAGTCAGTAGGTTAAGTTCGATTCCTAGTTAGCTCCCCCACTCTTTAGTCGAATTCCATTTCCCTTATCAGCCCCTCCAACGCGAGAAGTAAAACCCTTCGACTACCGAATCATAACAATGTGTCCACTGTCGCCAGCGTTTGCAGCAGCCAATGAACTGGTAGAGTACGGTATCTTAGAGCTTGGACAGCAATTCAGCATCGCCAGCTTAGCGGTGGCGTCGGACATGTGAATGCTGAGGCCGAGTGTGCCGCATTCAAGCGGAGACAATTTACCTCCAGGCAAATGGACCCACGCATACGCATGAAGGTGAGGCACTCTGCGAGACTCACAAAAGTTCGAATGGATCGCGTAAATTGGATGACTGAGGATGAGAAGGCCCTCATTGCTTTCCTTACGGAGCATAGGGCTGAGGCAGGTGATGGTGTAAACTTCAAACAAACGATCTGGAATTCTGCTACAACAGAGATGGCTGCGCAGCCTTACCAGGGAGCTGCAAAATCCCCAAGTTCATGTAGGAATAAATGGGCCAAGGTAATCTCAAGTTATATTTCATAAATACTTATTGATATCTTGCACCTTACAGCTTAAAGAAATGTTCCAGATCGTTCAAAGCCTTTCATCTCAGTCTGGTGTTAGTTGGGACCTTGATCGCGGTGCCAACATAGGTATGGCAGAGAGATCTGTATGGGATGATTATGTGAAGGTGTGTTCTATATATCTTATAGGTTTTTTTTGCTCATCTGGCTATTAGAAACACCCTCATGCTTCCCCATTCTGCAACAAAGGTTGGGTCCATTGGGATGACATGGCAGTCCTTATGCCAACCACGGCAAAGGGGACACATGTTTTCTGCCATGCACAACCAGCAGGAACATTGGCCAGTGACTGGAACACCGCTAGTACCCCATCTACCTCGTCTCATCAACCTCCGACTAACTTATCACCACCACTGCCCCATCTCCTTTTGAATACTCCCCAATCTTCCCCTCATGCTCCTATTTCAGCACACTCCCTGCAAGACCTACTCCAGGCAATACCCTACTCCCCCAATACGGTGCCCCCCCCCCTCTTCTTCTGCACTAGCATCCATCTCATCTTCATCTATTGGCAAGCGAAAATACTCTGCGCTTGAGACCCCCAATGCCAATATGTCCACCCAATCTTCACCAGCATTATCACAAGTTAGTGGGCTAGCTTTATCTAGCAAACGCACTACCAAGGCTAGCCAGGCAATGGAACTGTCTGCTCGGCTCAACATCTTCAATGCAACTTACCAAGCCAGCATGCTACAGAATGAGCTTCATGCCCAAGCTGCACTGCAGAATAGCAAGGACTTGCGGATTTCCAAAGCAAGAACCCTTTCGCAGCAGCAAGAGGAACACCTCACGTATGATCAGTTGGCTGCCCTCTGGGATGTCTTTAGTAGTGTGCGTGAGGCAGATGCCTATTTGCTTATCAACAAAGAGGGGTTTTGGAAGGCCTGGGTGAAGAGGAAAATGGTACAGGCTGGGTTTCCCAACCTCCCTCCATCATCACCTTGATATGTATGTGATTGTACACTAGTGTATCGTTTTTTCTCTCATGTTGGGTGTGCATCAATGGAATGATTTTTTTTCTTGGATATGTAACAATACATTCACGACGGAAAACATAAATGGACTACAACATGCCCCTTGCTGCAAGAACCATCTGATATTAGTCCCTGTTATAAACCGGTTGTTCAGAACGCGTTTTACTTCAGGTGTTCTGTCCCAAGAGATATAGAGTATGGTTCCAAGTCCTTGTTATGAGTAGGTTAACGAGGAATCAGACTTGAAGTCTGATATGTACAAGAGGTACTCTTTATATACTGACTACTTATCTGTGTGAGTCAGTGCGACATAACATGAGGTAGAGATAAGAATGAGTCATCGTGATCAATGATGAATCATAAGGGGTTGAAATGTAACGGAAATGAAGTATGTCCGCATATAGGTAGGGTAGTGGGGAATCCTGGAGAAAGGCAATGGGGAATCCCGGAGAAAGGCAGTGGGGAATCCCAAGATAAGATACAGGTTTGCATGTGATAAGATAAGAGAAAGAAAAGAAAATTATGACCGTGACAGTCCCACATTGCATTAGCTATCGCCTCACGCCATTCATTTGCCCACACTCGCTCTGCACGGCTTGGGGGACCCGACCCTAATACGCCCTGACTTTCCAAGTCAATTTCTTGGGCTTCATGTTCTTGGTATCGCATGATTTCATTGGTATCAGGGTCATACCGGCAGATGAAATTGTGAAGGCTGCAGGTTGCTGGGGGGATTTGAGCCTGTTTATCCATACTGTACTGTGGTGGTAACAGAAGGATTTTAAAGTGGTTTTTCAGAACTCCAAAAACACGATCAACAACATTTCGCACCCCTGCATGTCGAAGGTTGAACAATTCATGTGGGTTTGCGGGCCTAAGAAAGTAGTCAGCCTAGGAAAAAGATAATCTAAACAGCTCACCGAAGGCTAGCATGCCTGAACTCGTCAAGGTGATAACGCTGACCTTGGAAGGGGACAATGAGCTCACTACATGACCCAAAGCCAGCATCACCTAAATAATATTTCCCAGGAGGTATCCTGAGGTCTGTCAGTTGTGCATCTGTCACGGATCTGAAATTCGAGACATGAGATCAAGCGCACTGAGGCCGTCTCTCATGAACGTCGAGCAGATTCTAGCCGGTCACGTGTAATATGGTATATATACTGGGAACAACCGAACTGGGTAAGTCCAGTTCTGCGACGTTTTGGCTCAGTGGTCTGAGCCGTTGCCAAGATGCGCACATTCCCAGTGCAATTCTTAACAAGAACTGGACTTCACATGCGGTCCAGAGTTCGAATCCTACACTCATCAGAATTAAAGTCCCTATAAATGAATTCTGATGAGCACGTGGTGATGCACGTGTTACAAAAGGACATATGCAATTGGTCAAGGCTACCCTGACCTCTAACGAGACGTGTCTGAGTATTGAAGGTCTCCCTAACTCTGTTGAGCATGGTCCCTCTGATTACTGCAGCTCCGACTCGAGGACCTCGAGTATAAATAAGCCAAGGCGTGTTTGATCGTCATCATCCCGGAGCTTAAATATAGGATGTTGTGGACTGTCGAGGACCTCGACACTAAATAAGCCATACTCCGTCATCATATGGAGTTCTTGCTATGAATGCAGTAGCTGGATTTGGCCCTAGACAGTTGTCTCTATACGGAGCGCCAACTGTCCAAGATGGACCTCATCCGAATCATGGATTATGTGAAGGCTGATGGATCAGAATCCAAAGTGTCATGCTGAGACGGCAGTAGACTACTGGACCACCAGTGTTGCTGTATCCTCAACCTCTGACAGGCGTCTTATGTATATCAGTGGACCAGCAATGGTTCCGTGCACTACTGGATTGGTGGTACCCAGCAATGTCTGGGACCGACATTCATAAAAGTGGAGGTGAATGTCACGGATCTGAAATTCGAGACATGAGATCGAGCGCGCTGAGGCCGTCTCTCATGAACGTCGAGCAGATTCTAGCTGGTCACGTGTAATATGGTATATATACTGGGAACAACCGAACTGGGTAAGTCCAGTTCTGCGACGTTTTGGCTCAGTGGTCTGAGCCGTTGCCAAGATGTGCACGTTCCCAGTGCAATTCTTAACAGCATCATTCCAAACAGCAGCATCTGATGCCAACCCTTCCCAACCACTGAGTACATATATGAATTTGAGGTCAAACGAGCAAGCCATTAGACAGTTTTGTATTGTTCCACCCTTGCGATTATGCGATGCTGCCTGCTCGCTGGCAGATGGTGTGCAGACAATATAAGTACCATCGATTGCACCAATTGCATCTGCAAAGAAAGGGAACAGTTTGGGATCATTTTGTATACATTCAGGTGTTGGATCAGTTGCAAGGGGCAGGGTTATATTTTCAGTATAGAATGGAGCCAATGAAAAATAGGAAAGCATAGCTAGAAAATACCTAATACATAATTGTAAGTGAGGGAAAAAATAAGAAAGAACAAATTACTTTGAGATTGTGGAATGGGAATGCTGGAACCATTCTCCAAGATGTCGAGAAGACTGCCCAGTTACACAGGCATGTAAAAAGATGGCAGCTTGTTCCTCAAGAGATATGAATTTTCCATCGGTGAGGCCATGACATCGCATTGTGTAAATCAAATGCTGGAAAACAGGAAGATGGACGCCAAGTTCACATTGGATTCATTTTGGATGTCCCGTTAAAAGCTCAAGGACCCAGGCTTGGCCAGTGAGAGCTGAAGTGTGGTATGGAATTTTAACATGGGATTGAACATAGAGTGATATAGCATGGGACATAACAGATGCAAAAAATGTTGCTAATTCTTGTCCCTGAAGGCCACACTTGCGAACTTGGCTGTAGGAATTGTGATCGAAGGAATTGGAGGTGTCGCTGTCATTACCACTGTCATTACCACTGTCATCGCTTGAAGACTGCATGGTGGTATAGGCTTATCATGCTTACACCGTTCATCAATTGTGATAAGGTCAGAGAATGAATGCTACTTCTTATCATATTTGTACATGTTTTGTGTATATTCTATATACAGTAATACCTTACCAAGAAGCTGGCATCACCGCGCTGGCATCCAAGCTCTTAGCGAAGTCCGATTCACGCCAATGTTACCCAAATAGAGAACAATAGCACGCTACCGTCAAACTCAGCCCCACTGTACTCCAAGCCAGCTGCAAGTACCATTTTGCACCCCCAGAGTTCACTGTGCGCACATTGGTGATCTAGGTTCTGTGATGTCCATTGTCCCCTCCAGGCCTCAAGCGGTTCGGAATTCCGAGGTTACGTACTGCCTTGATCCAAAAAGGGAAAAAACAGGCCATGATGCATGGTACCAATCCGTTGGTTCTCGGATTTGTGGCTATATAATCCCAATCCAGCATTCTTCTTCTTCTTCTCTTCGTACCACTTACTCAACACCCAATCATGCTCAGGCGTATGACGGACAAACTTGGAAATCTCTCCCTTACCAAGGACAAGCAGGCCGCGGATGCCCCACAAGCATCCGACGTCAGCCCAGCCCAGGCCCGCCGACCGTCGGTATCAACTCAACGGACGTCACTCAGTGACCTAAGCAAAAGAGGGGATAGCTTCGACGACGAATCAATGCACTCTCTTCTCGCGCAGAGTGTCGCCCGACCCAAGATCAGCTACTGTCTCGATGACTTCATCATCCAGCGCACGCTCGGCACTGGGAGTTTTGGCCGGGTGCATCTTGGTTAGTTATCTGATCTGGCTTTTGGAGCAAGAATCACGAGTGTTGTTTGGCAGTTCGCAGCAAGCACAACCTGCGATTTTATGCCATCAAGGTGCTGAACAAAGAGAGGATCGTTAAGATGAAGCAGGTCGAGCACACAAACAACGAGCAGAGAATACTTTACTCTATCCAACATCCATTTATCATTAATCTCTGGGGGACATTTCAAGACGACTCAAATTTGTACATGGTCATGGATTTCGTTTCGGGTGGTGAATTATTTACCTTGTTGCGTCGATCGCATGTACGTTCGGCCGCCTTCCAACTCCAACCCCGCTGATCATCTATTACTGTAGAGATTCCCAGATTCAGTTGCCAAATTTTATGCCGCAGAAGTGGCATTAGCCTTACACTACCTGCACACACTAGACATCATCTACCGCGACCTCAAGCCTGAAAATATCCTGCTCCATATAGACGGCCACATCAAGATTGCCGATTTCGGTTTCGCAAAATCATGTTCACTCACGACATGGACACTCTGTGGCACACCCGACTACCTTGCGCCCGAAGTCAGTTCTTGCGCTTCATTGCGAATTCCGAAACTCATCCCTTTTTATTCACCCCAACAGATCATCGGGCAACAACGGTATAACAAAAGCGTAGACTGGTACGCGCTCGGCGTGCTCATATTCGAAATGCTCTCCGGTCTCCCTCCATACCACCAACCGGATATGAACCATGTATTCCTCTACGAAAAAATAGCGCGCGGACCGTCATGCATCCGCTGGCCTGCGTTTCACCATTTTGCTACGGACCTGATACTTAAACTTCTGGAGAGCGACCCTACGAAACGATATGGGAATCTGCGAAACGGCGCTGGCGATGTCTTTGCTCATCCGTGGTTCCGCGAGGTTGACTGGCAGAGGCTGGTGAAGAGAGAGATTACGGCACCATATCTGCCGAGAATAGTTGGAGAGGGTGACGCCAGCGCGTGCGTATAGCTTGTTTCCTTCATCTGTAAAGACAATTTTTGAAGTCAGTGCAGATTCGACATGTACCCGGAGGATAATGTCATGGCTGGTTATGGTATGGCAGCGGATGATGTGTACGGTCACGAGTTTCCTGAGTTTGAGTATACTTGATTTCCTGTTTAGCACCCTTTCTTCGCCTATATCATTATTACCAACCCGCTTGCTGTCGTGTTTATCCATCTCCGGCCGTTGGAATCACTCGTTGAAATCACGTAGTCCGAGATATGAATCATCCCCGCAGGTGATTGGGAAATGGTTGCACGGCAACCGTCCTCATGGAACGGAATCCCTTTAACTACCCTCGGTTGCTTTCTTCTCACCCTACTCCACTCCACTCCAGTCATTTCTCGATCCTGCTGCGTCCGGGACGCACAATTTCTCTTTCCGCCCTCATGTCTCTCAAAGCAGAGCTGGAAACATGGTCTGCCGCCCTCCAGGCATATGATGCTGAGGACTTCGAGAACAGTTTAGAATTATTCTCCGTGTGTCTTTTTCTGCCCTTTATCCACACATTCGTTGTTCGATCCTCTTTTTTTCCCCAGCATATCGCCGGTAATTCAAGGATTTTGACCAACATGGGCTTGATATATGCCACACTCGGCGAGCACGAGACTGCCGTGGAGAAGTTCATCGAAGCCACGACCTTGGACCAGCATCTTGCTGTTGCGTCAGTCTACGGTCTTTCTCTCGGAGGGGGGGCAAACTTGGCTTATTCTCGCCTTCTAGGTACTTTCAATGTGGTGTTTCCAACTTCCTGCTGGGTCGATTCCAGCTCTCGCTTAAGGATTTCGAGGAGGCTTGGATGCATCTGCGGGGCAATTCAGAGATGTAGGTCCTTCCATATTATTTTCGGTGGTGACCACCCCCGACACTCATGACCATTCCCAAAGCCGCTATCAACAGCTCGGCCTCAAATTCGTGCTTTTTTCCGCCGAAATTCTTTTCAACAAAGGCCTCTCACAGATATACATGGGCCGCACAGAAGAAGGATTGTCGGACTTGGAGGCCGCGAGAAATGCCAAGGCGACAGAGGAACACGATGTCATCGACGAAGCTATCGAGCACAAGGGCGAAGGCTACACCGTCTTCAGTATTGTGAGTGTCTCTTGTTAACGGACGATAACATCACCGTCTCGAGCTCTTTTTTGCACAGCCCGTCGGGGTATTGTATCGACCAGCCGAGGCCAAAGTCAAGAACTCGAGGCTAAAGGACTTCATGGGCAAAGCCGTGAGTTCTCCTCCCTCTATCCTCATTTCCCTTTTTCTGACCATCGCCCTCAGAAACTTGTGGCATCCAGTGATTCTGGAGATACCTTCACCTCCTTCTCTGGTGCCACCCGCCTGAAGCAGGGCATAGCACCCGGCGGTGTTTATATCGAATCTCTTCGGACTGATATCCTACCACTCGCAAGGAGTAACACGACTTCTCGTACGTCTCCTACCCTTTAGCAGTCCAAACCAAGCTTGAAGATAACATTATTTCACAACGGCACAGGTTCACAACCCGAGTCGGAAAGGGGTAGACCACCGCTACTACCATCAGCTACTACAAAGACTAATATGTTGCGGGCCAACTCCACTATTACAACAGCGAAAGCTTCGATGAACCCTAGAATCAGCGAGCCTGGCATATACACATCACTAAATACGACCACAAATCAACCTCTGGCAGAGAATATAATACCAGGTACGTGATTATTCACTAACACGTATTTTGTATATATATCAATACTTGTTCCAGACCGCTCGGCACGCATTACGGAACTCTACGACGAGTACTTCCAATCCTATGGTGAACCCCCCCCTCTTCCTCCGCCTGTCTCGCGCTCCTTCAGCCCATTCACTCCCGGGTCGAAGGCAAATCGGATAGCGGCGTGGGCTCAGAACAACACGAAGGAGACGGCGGGTTATCCACAGGCTCTTCTACAGAAGGAACAGTCGCGGAGCGCACCGTCGACGGTGTATGCGGGGAGTGTGTATGGGAGCATCGGTCACGGGAGCGTGAGACGTAAATTTGCGCGGAGGACGCAGAGTAGACTTGGGTACGAGGAGGAGGAAGAAGGGTATGTGAGTGGAGGGGAGTTTGAGGAAGGGCCGTTCGAATTACACAAAATCAGAGTCAAGGTTTGTTATCTTGCTATCGATTCTCTCTCTCTCTCTCTCTCTCATTTGACTGATTTGTGCTATCTTTTTGCAGCTACATTACCGTGACGACCTTCGGGGAATGACCCTCTCGCCTAATGTGTCATTCAAGGAGTTTGTGAGGATGTTGATGAAGAAATTCGGCAGTGTAAATGGCGTTATGTTGAAATTCAAGGATGAAGATGGAGGAATGATTTCGCTTTTGGACGAATCCGATTACGAGTTGGCTATTGAAACGGCTCGGGAGAGCTCAAAGGGGAGACCGGAGGGGAAGCTGGAAGTTTGGTGCACGGACATCCCGCATGGCAACATTTGATCATCAAGGTTCTGAAATCTTCTCACCATCATTCTACACACACTCTTCGATTACTTATTTAATTTGGGGTCAGTACCTGATAGCCTCATCCCTCACTATTGCTAGAGGCTTTCTGCGTATTCGAGATTGGGGTAAAGAGTGGCGAAATGCAATAACAAACGTACTAAGTCCATCAGAAATGTAATACCTGTGACGATTTGCTTTTCCAGGAGCGAAATCGCCCGTCCCTTGGAATGTGAGTGAGAAAAAAAAGGAAAGGAAGGGGGATGATAGTCCGATATGTTTGTAGCAGTTAAAGCGGACAAGGACTGGCGTTAAGCACGCTCAGGTTAGGTTATAAGTAGAGTCCTGATCAGAGAGATAAACGTCCTAGATACCATGTAAACTTAAAGGATAAGAGTCTTTTCAAGAGTCCTTAAGGATATTTCGACCAGCTGGGGTAAAATCGATATAAGTTTTTGGCGGGACCAGCCAGGACACGGGAAGCCGGGCCAGTGACATTACTAACCACAAGAGTGTCACGGGCAGTGAACGCACAGGGCGATGGCACACTCACCTGGACGAGGGTATACACCGCAAGGGTATGGGAAATAAGAGCGGAGCCACATCCGCGAGGGATATCGTTGCTATCTCGGACGACTTTGCCGCTCTTGCAGCCTTTGATCAGGGTTACGATAACAGGGATCTGGGACTTGAAGAGAGCTGCTTCGTTGTCCGTTTGGGCATGGAAATATGCTGCATCTGGTGATACAATAAGGACCTCCGAAAGGAGTCATTCCTATCAGTCAGAAACACGTACATTGAATATCCCTCTGCAAGTTGTAAGAGGCTGCCAAGGACCGGCCGGCCTTAATCGCGGAAAGCACGAGTTCAAAAGCCCTATGTGCCTCTTCGAATGCAAAGGCCGAAGACTAGCCAACAACATCAGACTTGAATCAGCCGAAGAACGCCACAATTGCTCACAAATACAGGATAAGAGGATATCATAATTGAAGGCGTAGAATCGCCCGGTCGACGGGGTAAGCGTTGCCACAGTTCCTCCGTTACAAAGGGCATAAAAGGGTGTAAAAGTCGCAGTCCATGGTCGAGGCACGTGTACAAGGTCTGCTGCATCGATCTTCGTGCTGCCCCAGGAGCAGCTTCGTCCATCATGGGTTTGATCGCCTCCTGAAGAGCAAGTTTCGATGACAAATCGCAGAGAGAACCCTTCTCACCGAAGTGACTTACAATATACACCTCAGACAGCTCATACAACCAGAACTTTTGCGCAGATTGTGTCGAAGCGGTGAAATTGCGATCGGCCAGCTGCTTGTTGACCTCATCCGCTGCCATATTGAGCTTGTGAAGGATCCATCGTTCGACGAGACTCTCTTCTCCGGTTGGCTATAAGGCAGACGTGATCATTAGCAGTTGGACCCTCGGATTGAGAAATTTCACCAGCCTTCGGACTCGGTTCAGGTACGAAGCCGATTTTAAGCTGCAGCAAAGCGAATTTTGTTGTATTGAAGATAGTATTACAAAAGTTGCGATATCCCTTGACGCACTCAACGTCCAAATTGAAATCGTTGCCTGTCAAAGGGAGTTAAAATTCCCTCGAAAAGAGAAGAGGGCTTAGCGAGCCAGCGGAACCCACCTTTTCCTGAGTAAGCACACATAGCAAAACGCAGCGCATCGGTTCCGCATTCTGGGATGCCATTGGGATAATCCACCTTGTGCCCGGCCCTAGCCTTGGCAATCTGCTTCTCGTCCAAGAACCCCTCGTACAGCTGTTCGTGGAGAGCTCCGAGAGTAGCTCCCTGGATGACGTCAAGAGGGTCTACCCCATTCCCTAGTGACTTGCCCATCTTTTGGCCATAAGAGTCACGGACCATGCCGTGGCAGAGGATTTCTTTAAAAGGAATAATCTTCGTAAGATAGACACCTAGCAAAGCCGTTCGTGCGGCCCAGGTAAAGAGGGTATCACAACCGCTCTCGAGAATGGTCGATGGGTAAAAATTCTGCATGTCTGCAGTCTGGCATTAATAATGCCAATATAAACGTATGGCAATGAAGGAGTCGCGTGGAGTAACGCACGTTATCTGGCCAGCCCATAACCGAGAACAACCATAACGAACTGGAAAACCAGGTATCCAAGATGTCTTCGTCCTGCTCCAATGTAAACGGCGCACCGCCCGCAAGAATCTTCGCTCGCTCAGTGGCCTGTTCAATGGTTCGTCCCACCACCCAATTTTTACTATCGCCCCTCTGAATTTGTCTCAGAACGTAGTGATACCCATTATATAAAGCGAAGGCGGCTTACATCTTCTTCTTGTCCCTCGATGCGAACAAAATAGGCTGGACACTGGTGTCCCCACCAAAGTTGCCGAGACACACACCAGTCTTGCATGTTTGCGAGGAAATCATACCATTCCGCCTCGACGTTGGAAGAAATTACCAGTTCGCTTCGTGCACGCTACGGAGGCGCAATGTAAACGAGAGGATGTGAAGGGTGAAAAACTCCAACCTTGACTGCTGCTTCTGCTAGGGGTTTGCAGCTTATCCACCACTGTGGTTTCAGCAGTGGTTCGACGATGTCGTGCGATTTCCTTTGAACTAGAATTGAGCAAACAAATGATTCATAAGAAAGCCCAACGCACTTGCAAATCGTGATTTCCATAGGATTGTCGTCACTCTTAACATAGAGACCTGCGTTCTTCAGTGCCTCCACGACTGCCAACCTCGCATGGAACCGTTTCATGCCCTACCAAGGACTTCGCTGTCAGGTCTCAAAAGTACATCTTTTTAGTTCCATTTGAACTGTACCTTGAATTTCTCTCCGGTATGTCCATTGAGTGAGCCATCGTCGTTTAAGATGTTGATAATTTGAAGATTATGCCGAAGGGCAACTTCGTAGTTCGTGGGATCGTGAGCTGGAGTAATATCAATGGCACCTGTACCAAACTCCATGTCGACAATAATATCATCTGTAATAATGGGAATGCGCCGTTGGACAAAAGGGTGGTTTACAAATTTGCCTTGAAGATGCTGTTTGGAAGATTGAGGAATGAAGTGAATTTAGGAAGGCTATAGAAAGGATACCTGATATCGGATATCATTAGGATGAACCGCAATTGCAGTGGCCCCCAGCATCATTTCCGGGCGGGTGGTGGTCACGACGATCTTGTCGTCTGTGCATTATATTGTCTCAACGAGATGGACAGTGAGATCACAAAAAAATTCACCTGAATTCTCAATCTGATATGCAAACGAGGTGATAACACCAAACTCGAATTGCTCTGATGGAGGGTATCCAGGGACAGATAGCATAGTTTTACCGTGTAATAGCTTTGTTCCCACCTGTCGTGCAACGAGAGGATCAGTCTTTGGCACATTAGGTTAAACTTTGAGCGAACTTACCTCGACATCAGACAAAGCTGTGTTGAGATCCACGCACCAATTTACAAATCGGTTGGCACGGTAGATGACACCCTCTTCGTATAATCGACAAAAGGCCTCAACAACGCTTTTTGAGGATCTCTGTTGGACAGAGTCAGCGATATTTGGATCGTAGTCTGAAATCAAGTACCTCTCCCATGGTGAAACCCGCCCGAGTCCAGTCACAACTGTTGCCTAATCGTCGCAGCTGCTTGGTGATCCTCGCTTGACAGCTGCGCGAGGGTATTCGAACAAAACCCCTAAAGTAATAAAATTAAACTTACTCGATGTTCCACTCCTGCATCACTTGGAGAAACTTCTCTCGTCCAAGATTATGGCGAGTTTGACCTGTTTTCTTGTATAATCGCTTTTCAACCACATACTCAGTGGATATGCCCCCGTGATCAAATCCGGGAACGTAAAGAGTGGTCTTGCCCATCATTCGATTCCTATGGAATGTCATGGCTCAATGTATAGAACCATCACAGGTTACGCACCATCGACTCAGGGTATCTTGAATGGTAAAGGTGAGAGCATGGCCAAGATGTAAGGGGCCATTGATGGTGGGAATGGCGAGTGGGAGCACAAATACTCCATTAGAAGAGGGCTTGCCGCCGGCAGTCAACTGTGGCTGGAAGAAACCTTGAGAGTCCCACCAGTCGTACCAAGAAGATTCAACAGCAATGGGGTCATAACGGTCAAAGCTAATGGCCATGGGTTGTGAGCGACCTGTGGTACCCTAAATTAGAATTTGTCACGATTAAGAAGATGGACGGAGGACAAACCCCGCTTGAGAGCGTTTTGAACCATGAGCAGGTTCTTTCTCAAGGTTCAAGTTGACATTCGCGGTGGGACGCCGTAAATATTAACAGTCTCACGATGTCAACGCGAAGGGTACCTGAGACATGGCTATTTTTATTGAATGGAGGTTGTAGACTGAGCTTGAAAGAAAGCATATATATCATTTCAATATCGCACTCTCAGGTGGTCTTTGAATGATTTGCATAGAAACCCAGGCTGAAAACCACACATAGAATAAAAAACTTGGTCGGTTCACCGGTATAACATTCACATCCCTTTTGGATGTATCGGCGCTAACGAAAAGGGGTAACGTAGTATTTTGCCGAAACGTAACATCCATTCGAAGATGGCCGAAGGAGAGCGAGCACTCAGAGCACAGTTTCCTTTTCCGTTTGTTCGTGGGAATGACATACCATATTCATTCTACCACTCCAGCTGGCGAACTTGAGGCTGCTTTAATACCATTTTAATCCTACTCAACCTCTTCGACGCTTTCGACGCAAAAATGCCAGCAGAACGATGTTGGAGGGTCGTCCACACAATTATCTTTCTTTCACTTTTTTTCTTTGGCTTGGCTCTAGACCCTGTGCAGGCCGCATCGGATGGCACTAAGCTGGGCAATAACACCATCGAGCGGGTGAGTACTTGGGTCCTTTTACATGTGATCTTCGCCTCGCTTGTGTAGTAGGGCTTTCGTGGTGGCACTAGCTCATGTCCTTGATACGGAATACGTTGTATTGACCATGTCTTTTTTTCTTTTAAATAGACCGTCCAACTACGTACACATTCAATATTCGCACCATATATCGACCAGGACCTCCAAAACCGGTGCGCTAGGATGCCTTTCTATTTTGTTTTCAACAGACGTCCTAAAAATAATATGTTTGCGACATTGGGATACGCTAAATAGATGGTGGGATTTCGGTGCTGATGCGTACGTGGTAAGTACATGCATTTCTTTCCTCCGCCTCCTCCGGCGATCGAACTTTATGTACGAATGGCTTGTTCTTAGAACACGAATAAACACGTTCGCCTCACCCGTGCCTGGCCATCACAAATGGTCAGTGTGTTCCTTCACTTTCTCCCTCTGCGCTCATGGATTTTTTTTGTTACTACCGCCCATAGGGATGGTTATGGTCCAGACTGCCGCTGACGGCTACTAACTGGGTTATCGAAGTGGAGTTCAAGGTAACCGAAATTTGGGCATGAATATTGATACTTTTTGGTTCACGTATGGTTCTCTGTAGATAACTGGCGAAACACCATTGTTTGGGGACGGTCTCGCCATTTGGCTGACAACGAAACGCGCGGAACCCGGCCCTGTTTTCGGGAGTGTCGGTCAGTATGCAAATTGTTCGTGTGCATGTTTACGCGATTCTACTCTTTTATCCCTAGACAAGTTCCAGGGGCTAGGAATTTTCTTGGACACGTAAGTATCTTGCTTGACCTCATTGACTTTTCTGACCCTTTCTGGTCCATCCCACCTTGTAAAAATAGATACGCCAACTCACGGCATTCGTATGCATTTCCTCGCGTTACTGCTATGGTTGGGGACGGAGAGACCGAATATGATTATGAACACGATGGAGAGTCGAATAGCATTGGCGCGTGCTCCGTGCGTATTCTCCCTCATTTGTATTTTATTCATTTAACCTCTGGTTCCATAACGCTAGGCGGGTTTTCGTCGGGCAAATGTGGCAACAAAGTTGAAGTTGACCTATTTGAAGGATACGTTCCTTGATGTCAGTATCTACCCATCCCTTTCCGTTTGATACTAATTTTTCATTGATTAGGTTCAAATTCAGTATAAAGCTTGTCAGTCGATCGAGTCTCCTTTTTCCTCCTATCTCATCATGCGCGAATTATATCACTTACCTTACCCGCCGCCCAGGGGACGAATGGTCGCATTGCTTTACGATTAGCCCAATATCTCTTCCTCCAGCTCCGTTTCTCGGCTTCTCAGCCATGACAGGGGATGTCGTTGATTCACACGAGTAAGCATACTCCTTCCTTACCTGTCTCAGTGGCATTTTATCTACCCCAACGCACAGTATTGTATCCGTAGCTACGTACTCTGCTGTACTCTCAAAGGAAGATTCCCGACACGACAAGCTGGACACAGGGAAGAGCATGTTCGGCGGTGCCGAGACCGGCTCCTGGTTTGGATTTTTGGTTAAACTCCTGTTGTTTGCAGGGGTTTGTGTAGGGTGTTATTACGGGTACATGCAGTACATGAGGGGTGGGATGAGGAGGGGTGGACTGGGATCGTTTTATACGAACGGAAAGCGTTTTTGATTTAATCTACAAATAGCACCGTGGGATCTTTACCACGCCCCTTATGTAAGTAAACGTTACAGGGTGCAATCAGCGCTCATGTCGCGCCTTTACCTAATCTTCAATCTATCCTCAAAACCACCACCTCACACTCTTTGAACATGGCCACAGAGCACCAGATAAAACCTAAGCGATCTTTTGCTGGTGGCCATTCACTTCTCCCAGCATCGCGAGATGGTCCTCGGTACGAAGCTATTCTCAACCGCCGACCTCCGTCATATACCATTATCTCTTGGACTTTGGGCCGCGGTTCTGTGGTCAGTATATCATACGTTCGATCGAGTAGATTGTTTGCATTGAACTTCCGGAACTAGATATGGAGAATATGGCCAGCAGTTTTACTTCATACCGTTTTTGCTGTTGGTATGTGGAACGTGACTCCGATCGATTCATTGATTTCTCATGTGGCGCTAGCTGTTGTCTCTCTTTCTCTAACCACTAATTTCAAATTAAATATACCGTCTGTCATGCTTACTGTTCTCGGTTCGTCTTATAATCTCAGCGCCACGTGTTCCATCTCATTCAGCTATCTCCAGGTGTCGTTATTGGTTTTGTTATCGCATATCGCGTCGGGAGCGGGTGAGCACGGCACTAATGTTCCTGTATCTTGGAGTATCTAACAACCCCATCAGCTATGATCGTTTCTGGATGGGCCGAGTCTGTTGGGCCGATCTTATCCGCAACTCTCGTACCATGGGCCGTCTCATCTGGTTCCACGTTCCGCCCCTTGTCTCGCCCAAAACGCCGCAGGAGATCGCGTCCGGAAAAGCCCAAAGAAGCACAGAAGAATTAATGAAAGTCATGGCTGAAAAAAGGTTGGCGCTTGATCTTATCTCAGGGTAGGTCCTCATCAACTATGGTTGCGGGAAGTAAATGACTCCATTGGTGTAGATTTGCGGTCGCCACCAAACATCATCTCCGGAGTGAGTGTTAGAGTATGTTTTTTCCTATTGAACCTTATTTTCATCTCCTCAAGGTGAATTGGGTATGTATTTCGAGGATCTCTACTATTTAGTCAAGCCACTCCATGAAGTAATTAATCTTTTATCTCATTACTCCGGACGCTGACTATCATGTTTCAAAGCGCACTCGCCATAAGCACAAGCACCCTCGATCTCAGCCAGAAGTCGGACAATCGACCTCAGTTGCGACCCACCCCATTACAGATCCGGTCATTGTCGCCACTGATGGCTATGGCACATTTAACGACGACCCTCACAAGCCCGCTTTACTGGGTCCAAGGATGCGTTCGCATCTTCGGCGCTCAAACTCGGAAATATCCTCTCGTTCATCTACTTCAATCCAGCAACCTCTTCTCCCCTCTACTTCACCCACCTCCGAAAATTTTATGTCCAAAGCCTCGGCAGATCTAATCCCATTTGCTGGTATCATCACCGCAATCCGTACGGACTTCTGGAAGAAATTGACGGCCAGTCGACAATTAGAAGTCCTCCCCCCAAATATCCTTGCGGTATGTGGCCGGTAAATTACTCACTGATTTAACGACTTATATTCGTGTCCGGAATGCATAGGAAAGGGAGCGAGTTGACGCAGAATTAGGCATAGCTCACCCCAAGTTTACTGGGCTTGAAAAGCGAATTTTAACGGATAAGAAGGGGCATACTCGTCTTGCGGGCGACGGGGACAACCTTCCCTTGGAAATATTACACTGTTTGAGCGATTGGTGCGCCATCCTGGAAGATAGAAATACGGTACCTGGTGAGCTATTTTTTCCCTTGCTCGGATAACCCGTCATAATATGCTTTGAATCACAGGAAACAGTATGGCTGGTTTGTTAACCTGTATCGCTATGATGGAGGACAGTTTATCGTGTATGCATGTTTCCCCGTGACATGATTGTTTCTGAAGCCCCGCATATAGCAATGGAAAAGATCTTGACCACCCCTTTACCCTTGTTCGTCTCTCATTTATTCCAGCAATTCACACCGCTAACGTGATGAATACAGCGTTTACTCCGTTCACATAAGGTATGATCTTGAGCGTAGTACTTCGTAAGATTGTTGCTAACTTTCCGCTATCATTGTTTATTACAGGCAGTACGTATATTTCACCTTCTTCCTATTCCAACGAACACCACCAACCCGTTGATGTAGCACCGTCTGGTTATACTTGTTTTTCCTCCCCTTCCAACTTGTTGAACAGTTCGGATGGCACT
The DNA here is from genome assembly GCA_951640195.1 of Porpolomopsis calyptriformis. Lineage (NCBI taxonomy): Eukaryota > Fungi > Basidiomycota > Agaricomycetes > Agaricales > Hygrophoraceae > Porpolomopsis > Porpolomopsis calyptriformis. Next base: position 329,258 of record OX621166.1, on the reverse strand, counting down.
CGATCGCCGGGGTTTTCACAGCAAGCTTTATATATCTCGGCTTCTTGGCAGCTGGCGAAGAGATCGAACAGCCATTTGGTGGGTCTACTTGTTTTCATCTTCCCTAGTCTAGACGTTGATCGTTTGGTGTTCAGGATACGAAGATGTACGTCCGAACTGCTGACGCTGACTTGAAATGGTTTTAACTTCAAATATATGAATAGAACGACCTCGACCTCGACCTCTTCTGTCATGAAATCATCCATCCGGATATGGACCGCCTTAAATCGATACACTGCTTGAATGCTTACTTCCCTCCCCACCATGATGATAAGAACCATCATACCCAGCTGCTCGTGGATACCAGCGACCGCGCTGATGGTGCCCAAGCGGATCACAATATTTTCGAATAACTTTAATTATACGGTCTAACCGTTATAAAACAAGTTTTTTTTTTTCGTCCGTTGTCCAAACTTCTCATGTCTCTCCGTTCCGGAGTGTTTCACTATCCCCGGATATTAATGCTGGCGGCAGGGCTTCTGGTCAGTTACCACATAATTCTTTCGTAGTTCGTACAGCTACAGACCTGACCTGCTGCTTTGCATTCAATACATACCCAACTTTTCGTGTTTATAACTACCTAACGGGTGAACACAACTTTCTGTGTCAGCACGGAAGGTGACCCCGGTCCGCATTAGGCAAGTTACGCGTTGGCCAACACCTCCATCCGATAAGGAACAAATGTTTTACCTCATTGGGCTAGGGCTTTGCGATGAAAAAGATATCACCATTCGAGGATTAGAGGTATGTTGTTCCTGCGCTCACAGCGCAGACCGTCTTAAAAATGGCAAGATAGGCTGTGCGCTCGTCATCACGCGTGTACCTTGAGGGTTATACCAGTCTATTGATGGTTCAGAAAGAACGCCTGGTTTGCGAGCTTTTCAGATGCTTCCCGGGATAGCAGTTGATGATGTTTCGAGCAAGGAAGCATTTTATGGCAAGGATCTGATCCCTGCCGATCGCGATTTGGTAGAGACAGGAAGTGATGAGATTTTGAAGGGCGCAGGGGAGGAAAATGTCTCATTGTTGGTCGTTGGAGATCCGTTTGGGTGAGTGCGCCCGTTCTCGAACAAATGATCGTCTCACCCCTGGAAAGAGCAACGACACATACGGACATTATCTTGCGCGCAAGAGCGCTCAAAATTCCGACGCGGATCATTCATAACGCTTCAATATTGAATGCCATTGGTGCCTGTGGTCTCCAGCTCTACAACTTTGGTCAAACAGTCTCTTTGGTTTTCTTCACTGACACGTGGAAACCCGATAGCTTTTACGACCGTGTCAAAGAGAACGCTGACTTGGGTATGCACACTTTAATCCTCCTGGACATCAAAGTGAAGGAACAGAGCGAGGAAAACCTTTTAAGGTAAACCTATCATTGTGGCCGTGATACCCGAACGGTTAGCAACTTGACATCTGTGATCAGAGGCAGGAAGATCTACGAACCTCCACGATACATGTCAATTACTCAGGCCGTATCTCAGATACTGGAAATCGAAGGAGTGCGTCAAAGTGGAACATTATCACCTCATCATACTCTCGCCATCGCAGTCTCGCGGGTGGGTGGAGGAGGGGAAGAGAGGATCGTTTGTGGGACATTGCAAGAATTACTCTCGCATCCCCCTGAGGCATTCGGACACCCTTTACACAGCTTGGTCATCGTGGGGAAACGACTGCATCCTCTTGAGGCGGAGTATGCAGAGCAGTATGCTATCAACAGGGATACCTGGCGTAATACTGCTGCCCAAGTATATGGATGTGAACTCGATCACTCTGCACTTTGAGGAATAAATAAAGTGGCAGTGAGGTACTTTCATCCCTTAGGATACTCCACCAGGAACAGTGTCGGCGATAGGATGTTCTTGTCTGCGAATCGATCATCTCGGGTATCAAATGTCAGGGCAAGAAACAAGTAGAAAACACGATTCCGAATGTAGCGGAGAGTTCCGGATGGCGTTGCCAGCGAACTTTTGAAGGTGCCAACTGGCCTCTTCATGCTGCATGTGCTGGTTGCCTTCGACTGTGCATAAAATCAGATCCAATCACATCATTCAGGAAGGTCTGATGTCGCCTTGAAAAAGTGAGATAAATAAGCCTCGATCCACTAAGCTGTGCCTTTTTTTAAATTAAATATTTAATGGGGGATTATTCACCGAGTGAGCTGGTATCTCTTCAAGGTCATTTTACCATGCTATGGGTGACCTGTGAAAAGAAGAAATGTGGCCCAACATCATCCTGTAAAAGTGAGGTCTTGTATGATAGGGAGAAAAAGATCGACACAGACCTGGCCACTGGGTTCTGCACTCAGGTACAGGACTTGCAATATCAAATGATGGATCATTGACAATACTTTTTCCCCTGGTATGACAGATACCGATTGAGAAGTCGGTGTTAGCTCGCTGGCAATAAAGATTGGGGTTTGACCAAAGGCTGGGCCTCTTTTGCCCATTTGGATTCCTTGAAGACAGATACTGGCCTCGAGGGATGTATGATTGGCTTGTACGTTATTCATAAGTGAAACCCATATGAAAGTTAAAGCCGTTGTCCCGATTCCGGACGAACTGGTAGCACGCTATTAATATCAAGAAGATATTCCTAGCAAATGTAGTCCAGGATAAGCAAAAGGGGAAGCAGTGGCAAGAATTGCAAACAGACTTTTTGTTGACGCGTCGTCTAGCTGAACTGCTGAGTTGCAGACTCGCCCATGATCTTCGCAGGTAGCCTTCCTCCCCTAGCTCAATCAGATCATTGGTGAGTCTTATCATGACTTGATCCATGCACTAGGAACTCAACAATCGGTCGTGACGGTTAGCATTGGTTAGCTGTACGCCTTCGCACGCATCGGCAACGTTATCTTCTCCGTCTTCACCGCAACAGTATATATTTCAGCCATTTCAACTTTCTTTATTCAAAATTACCACAGAGCATGCCTCCGCGACGTGGGGCTCCGTCTCCCAACGCATTGAGTCCCCAGGATCCTTTGACGCACCCTGCATCCGCGCCTTCTCCTGCTTTCCTTTCCTTCCCCCGCGCCACTTCTCCATCCTCAGGGTTCTCCCAATTCTTGGCGAAACCTTCAAAATGGTTCAACTGGAACTCCTCTAGTCCACGAACAAGTTCCGCCACTTCTGAACCCCGGAGTAGCGCGAGCTCGGGACGGAAACCAAAGATTTCACACCCCACAGATCCCAGGCCTATCGTTAATTCGCTCCAGTCAGATACCTACATCCCGTCTGCTACAAGGCAAGTACCTAGTCTTCTTTGTCGATCATGAATCTTTGGCGGCCACAAGACAGGGGCATTCTCACTGTCCGTCGATCCCTTGCCCCTCTGCGGCGTGTATTTTTCCTCTATCGCAATCTTCGTTTTCATGACGGTTTGAGTATTTGACATCGGCTGAGGCTTAATTTATCGTCTGTCGATGCATTGAGGGTTGGACAGTTCTACGATCACAATCCTGTGTAGCAGGCTTTTCTAAACGACTTCTCTTCTCTTGTAAGATGTCGGTACTAATGTCAGAATCTCCGACAGATCCGTCCTCGACCTGTCTTCTACATCTCCTCCAAGATCCTTAGATACGCCCATGTTTCCTTTCCCAGGTTCCACATCGTCACCACCTTCTCCAGGTTCAGGCTTAGGTGATCTAAGGAACATAACTCATCGCGCATGGTCCAAATCTGCCGATGACCTGGGTAAAATGTCTAACGGAATGCTGTTTCCAATCAACACCTCCTTCCAAGAGAAGATCACACAATATAGGAACCGCACCAATAGTAACGCCAGCGGCCTCTCCACGACTTCCCCTTCCCCTGCTTTCTCAACGAATCCTCGTCAACCATTTCCTGCCATCAAGGCACGTGGATCCTCTCCACCCTCTTCGATGGATCACCATACTGGTGTATCCATTTCCGTCTCCGTTCCCCCATTAGAAAATGATTCCTTTCCGAGTACTGGCGCTACGTCCGCTAATCATGTCCACAGTCGCTCTCAGTCTTTTACCCCACGTCTCTCTTCGAAGTTAACGCCGAGATTCGTTCCTCCTAGCCCAAAGAGAAAGGGTTCAGGTCTTTCAGAACGTGACATCGATAGGGATAGTGAAAGTAAAGATGGCGATGTGGCCTCCACATCCGCTGCTACCCCTCGGGCAGCCTTTCCATTCAAAAGTAACAATAAGCCGCCTCTGCAAGACGTTGCGAATTCTGCCACCAACAATCTTATTTCGGTTCGTTCCACAACGATGCTCGCTCACCCTACGGTCATTAGCCCTGATCAAGAGGATGAAAGCGGGCAGAGTGCACAACGATCATCGCAAATTGTTTACCACGCCGGTTTTATAAACCGGCATTCAAATCCTTCGCCAGTCCTGCATTATTCGAACAATCCTTTCCCCCACTCTTCTTTCGCACTTTCAAAGGGTTGGAAGCCTTTCAAGCTAGAGCTCAAAGGAACAAAGCTATATTTTTATAAGCCACCAGGAGATCGGAGCACGGCCATAAAGGATTTATTTTCCACAGAATTGGTGCCTGCAATCGAAGACGAAGAAGAAGTGGGTGGTGAAGAGGATGAACCGGAATCCGGCGGAGGTGGGAAGAATCGGAGAGGGAGGGATACGACGATCGGACGGAAGAAAAGGTCGTATTGGGGTAGGACAGCTCATCCTGATTTAGTGTTGAATGAGGAGAAAATCGTTCGTGGAACCCTCGATGCGCTTGTCCACGAAGCGGTGTTTTCCACAACCTTCACCACGCCCCCAGATCACGCCGCCGCTGTTGCGGAGAGGCACACAGGCGAGTGGAAAGAGTTTGCTTCCAGTGTTTTACTTTGTCTACCACCTCTTGCCGGACAGAGAAAATTCGAGAGCGAATTTACTCGGTGCTGCTCCTATCTTGTTAGCGGAGCAGAGGAAGAAACGAAGCCGGCCGAACGTGCCAAGGTAGGTTGGCTTGCAGGCGAATATTTACGGTATCAAGGCACCCCTGCCGATATCGGGGCATGGGATGAATGGCTAGTCGACACTGTCCCGCATGTGTCTGCCGTTGCAGGGCCTAGAATTCCGAGTACGATCCCCAACTCGTCGTCTACGCAAGCCATTTTCATGCCTTCTCCTGAAATGAGGTTAGGGTCTCCTAATCTTGGGACCTTCTCCCCGCGTCCCGAAGAGAGTAACATACTCTCGCTAGGGCAAGCATTAGGTGTGCCTCCGGGAACACGGTCCCCATCTGGAATATCTTGCATTGTCACCCAACCTCCAGAAATGCGACCTCCGCTTATCAACATCGCTACACCAACGATAGCTCCGATGCCTTGGGCTGCTTTGGAACGAGAAGGTCTATCAAGAAATGTCTTGTTCTTGCTAGATCCTCATTTCGTCGCTCGAAGTCTATCTTCGTTTCATCGTGAGGTGTTCGAAGGTACGCCAGATGGCTTGACCGCCGGTCTCGTTTTCAATTCGGATAATCGTCCACCCACCACGCTCGATCCCAATGGACTTGCCCTCCCATCTTTGAACCACTTATTTGGCAGTGACGAACATCCACATTGGCTTACAAGGTTGCTTTTGTTGCAAATTCACGGCGCTGATGCACCCACTGGTCACATTCCCCATATGTCATCCTCCATAAATATGTTCGATGATAGGAACCTCCATACTTCACGCACACATTCACGATCGGAGGTCATCTCGGCTTGGATCAAGATTGGCGAGTTGTGTCGTCTTTCTGGTGACGAATGTTCATGGCGAGCTATCGCGGCGGCTCTGTGTTCGCGATCTGTAGCAAGACTAGATAAGGTGTGGAAACGTGTAGACCCTCAAGCTCTGGCAGTTGTCGAGTCCTGGGTTTACAATGGTCCGGATGGCGAATGTGCAAGCGTTCATGAGCCAAGGGTCACACCATGGGGTGGCGATGTGAAATATCTCATAGAATTGGAATCGCACAAAGCTAGAGGGAGTGGCGAAGACGACATGTGGGACTTCAACTCGTTGGCACACATGAGAGATATGTTTGATGGGCTCAATACTTCACTGTCTTTGTGCCCGAGAAAGTTGACGGTTTCCAATGAAGGGAATGAAGAAGATATTAAAAGGATGGTTTCGTTTTGGCGTGAAATGGCCGCTGGAGGAGGAAGCAGAAATGGGATGGCCTCGAAATTTTTGCGGTGAGTTACGAACCCCCGAATTTTCATGATTTCAAGTCTTATGTTTTCTTCCGAAAGGATCGACCAATTCACACCTCTCTCCATCTGTGCTGAGCCACCTCGTCGAGGGTTGTTTGAGCCATACTATTGGACCAGACCACCAGCGTCTCTTCATAGTCCCCTCAGTGCCCTTATTCCACTGATCTTCCCGGAACCCCTACCTTGCATGACATTCGTTGATAGAGGTCTCTTATTGAGTGGCCGCCTCAACCGTGATCCACACGACCTACATGTTCTCCCTGACATTAATGCGCCATTACGCCCTATGCATCAGAGTTATTCCCCGGGTTCCAACCCATCTGATATGCTTCCACCAGGAGAAGTAGGCTATGGGGAAACAACCATCCCCGTATACAATGGTGAACTTTTACTAGTTGTTCAGAGTGGCGGGGATTCGTCTTCAACATCCATGTCACCATCCCGGTCATCATCAAGGCCTCCTAGTTCCATTATGGACCACGGCTCACCTGAAAAAAATGTGGCGCGAGCTCCTTCATTCCGGGTGAAGCCAGGGTCGTCACAAGGCTTGGAGCGTAAAACAAGCACCGCTCGGCGAAATTCCTTACCCTCTATTTCGCACCGCCAGAGTTTTATCGTTCCAGAACCGTCGTCAGAACCGCCGTTACGTGTGCTCGTGTTAGCAGGCTCGTTGGATCGTTTAGTGAATATTCTCGTTCACGGACTTCAAAATGTTTCTGTTTCTGTTGCCGACGACAACGGAGAGATGTCTCTGAAAGAAGGGAAAACGCGGGACCTGGTTGTCGATCATGCAGAATTTGCAACGGTGTGGTGGAATGCATTCCGTAGTTTTGTCATTCCCCTTGTCTTCTTCGAGGTAACTTTTTCGACTTTGGCTTCCTATCTCTGTATCTCACCATTTCATCCAGTTGCTACGGAAGATGTACGTGCGCGAACAGCCTCGGTTTCCATCACCATCAGTTGCTGAATATCTGGCGGTGGCGCACGGCCGGTCTGAAGTTCTCACCACCATCAAAGAATGGCTTCATCTAGGCGGAGGCGCCCAAGATTCCTTGGATGACATTCAGCTCTTCGATGCTGTCTCATCATTTCTGCACAGCACCACAGACCATCACGTAGTCGCATCTTCTAACTTCGACGATCCTGCTGTCCGTCAGGCGTGGGGTAGTCTGGAACAAGAGAGATCTTCGCTCGTATCAGTGTTCAACCTCCAAACAAAGGTGCCCAAATGGATATTTTCGAAACATCCTATGGCATCTTTCAAGACACGCAATGTACTGCAAGACATTTCTGATATCGACCGTATTGGACCAGAGGACCTTGTGGACCACCTCGATTCAATGGCCTATGCAGCATTCTCAAACGTCAACGAAGAGGTATTGCATCGAGTTCGTATCCTATCACTCTGATTGAAATCCTTAAATAGGATCTCTTTGCGACCTCCGACCTACTTGAAGTGCAGACAGCAGATCGCATAAGCTGGTTGCTGAACCGAGAAGTCGGCTGGAACGAAGAAACCTTGGAAATTCAGACTATCCATTCGCATCTTCGGCAAATCGAACCTTCGCATTTGATTCCGGACCCCGGCCATGACACTCTATACAGACTTTTTCCACCAAGCATTCGGAGTTGTATCCGTGCATATGGGATATTGCGCAAATGGCTGATCTCCAGGGTCGTTGCACCAAAGCTAGGGATCCGTGTTCGACAAGGACGGATGGATTTGTTTCTTCGCGCAATCGAGGTTGCACGATTGCGTAGTACTGAAGCGACATCATCCCCTCGACCGCGCGGGGACATGCCCTGTACTCGCTCTTTCGTCGAAGCTGTTCTTACTTCTGCCCTCCTAAGCGCTGAAAGTCGGATTCACCAGCGGGCTTGGCAAAATTTATCTCTTGCTCGTGGAGTACAATGCGACTCATTGGCCTCCTTCTTAGCCAAGCCTTATGTGCATTTCACGAATTCCAAAGAGCCTCTAATAGTCGATATGGGCTGGGTTATTGAACGTATTCTAGACATCATTACCATGCCAGACATCATAGAGTCCGTGTCACTAGAAGTACCACAAAGTCTCGTCAATTTCGACAAGCGAAGGTATGCCCATTAGTTCACGCATGACACGAGGCTCACCTTCCTTAGGCGTTTATATAATTTCATCTCAAATGCGCCCTTTTGCCAACGAGGCGAGTTGAATCGGAGGGCATTCGAACGGCTGAACAGCATCGAAAAAGAAGTCAACCTCTTTCAGTTTGACCACCGTGGAATCAAAGAGGACGCTCATCGTGAAAGTATGCAAGCTAGCGCCAATGGTAATATATCCGCAAGAAAACTCGCGCGCCCATTCCAAAAGCTAGTCGCCTCACAAGTCGAAAAGAACAAGCGTGACAAGAACCTGCGCGATCGGCTGATTAAAGAAAAGAGGCTGGAGGACTCACGGAATGTCCGACGGGAAGATTTATTCAATAAAGCGATGAGGCCAAGAAAGTCCAGTGATGTTGCACAAAAACAACGACGGAATAAGAAGAGCATGTCCTCGGCGTTCATGCAATTTATGAGACCAATCTCCAGCGCATTTACATCCGACACTCTCCACTCCTCAGGTACCAAGAGGAGTCCTTCCGAACTTGACTTCACACCAACCGGGAAACCTTCTTTGGTCCTCAGCCTTATGGAAGCGCGCGTAGCCCAATTCATCAACAATGAGCGTTCATTTACGTTCCAACTTGATACCGAGGATGGCGGTCATTACCTACTGCAGGCTGTTGACAAACGAGACATGGCAAAGTGGATGAACACCATTAGTCGTGTTACCAACATGGCTGCACAACGTCGTTTGACTTACCTCGGGAACTCTCCAAAGCCTCAGGCTTCTGATCACATCCACCATCCGCTGACAGTTTCCCGCGACCCAACAGCTGGTAAGTCTTCTGAATTATTTTGTATCCAAATACCGATGCAACACCCAGTGTTTGGCGTGGATCTTGAGTTTCTGCTTCGAAGGGAGGCCGGAGGCCACGACATCCAGCCTGGTGCTATCCCCGTGGTGATCCACCGTTGCCTATCCGAGATTGAGTCTCGCGGTCTGAAAGAGGTTGGCATATGTATGTGAAAATTCAAACCATTATTGGCTTCGAGTTTGACCTATTTTGTGCGCAGATCGAATCGCTGGTGCCGCAACCGAGATCAATGTGCTTAGAGATGACTTCAATCGGGGTAAGAACTAAGACTTCACATTACAGATGCATGCTCACCATAAACTTATCGCTCAGGTAAATCCCCAATTGGGCCTTCTACGGATATCTACGCAGTCTGTGATCTCGTCAAGTCCTGGTTCCGAGTGTTGCCAGAACCCTTATTCCCAGCAACCTCGTACTACGAGGTCATTGAAGCAATGAGTAATACGTTCCGTTTCACAAATTTCTTCTATTCCTCTAATCTTTCAATATAGAAATCGAAAGCCTCGACAGCCGCCTTACCAGGATTCGTAGCATTGTGCAGGATCTTCCACAAGCCAACTTCGACCTCTTGAAACGGGTATCTGAGCATCTCGACAGGTATATTTATTCCACCATTGAGTATTTTGTAGCTGAAAAAGGCTTTCAAGGATTACCGACTACGAGGAACACAATCAGATGACTGCCGAGGCTCTCGCAATCGTGTTCAGCCCGAACTTGATGCGCGCTCCACACAATGATTTTGTGATGATCCTGGCTAACATGGGTCATACACACAAGCTCGTCAAGGCGCTTATCACACATGTACGAAAGCCTTCTCTTGTATGTTTGCCTTAGCATCTAACGCGGTTACATTAGTTTCGTATTATCTTTGATGAAGTCGATCAAGAGGCCGACGTGGATCAAGATGATGTAGAGTATGACTCACCGATCCTTGAGGAAAACGAGGAGGAAGAAGACCAAGCGCCTACACATATCGAACATCAAATTTAGTTTCTGTGCCAACCAAGAACTTTGTACTTCGTGTCACCCGGACTTGTTCGTGTTCGAGATCAGAGCCATCGGACTTTGATGCCTCTAACTAATACAATACTGTATATAATATATTGTCCTAATATGCATGATTACCTGCTCTGCCCTTTTGATGTTATGTCAATCTAAGTATGTCCGGTGTCTTCGCTTGAGTCACAACGCTTTTATTGTCTATGGTTTAACAGAATGATTCTGGACTCGTGACAAATATATCAACCTGAAGTCTCTGCGCATTCACAAAACCCCTTCAATCGTCATTGTCCCAATTCCCACTTTGCTGCGGCACCTTCGGCCCACCCGCTGGCTTACTCATGATTATACTGTCCACGCTCAGAACAGAAACCGCAGCTTCCGTCGCGAGACGGATCGCCCATGCTTTCGCGGCAAGGGAGTCATAGATCCCATGAGTTGTGGATTGAGTTGTACCGTCGGTCTCAACCTGTGAAAGGACAATAGACGATAAGAGGCTGAAACTTGACATCGGACAACACAGACCTCGACATCAACACCCCATGCTTCTCCTCCCTTTTCTTCATGTTTTGCCCAGAGCCGACTTAAAACTTCGTTACCTTCCGCACCGCCAAGAGCATTTTCCGCCAGCGTTCTCGGCACAACTTCCAACGCAGCAGCATACCGCTTGACTGCATGTTGCGACAGGCCTTTCAACCCACTACCGTAAATTTCCACCCTCTTTGCCAGTTCCAGCTCTACAGCTCCTGCCCCTGGAACCAACCTGGCATCCTTCAGCAAAGCTTTGATCACATTCACCCCATCGTCAATTGCCCGTTCCAGGTCGTCCAAGCGATTGGACGTAGCACCCCTAAGGACGATGGTTGCTGTCCGAGTTTTCTCGTATCGGGCCCGCGGATCAAAACCCTCGTCTCCGTGCACGAGCTGCCGAAGGACAGTGACGCGGTCGCCACCGATCTCGATAGTTTCAAAGATATCAACAAACCCAGCCTCTTCCGGAGTGGGTGCTCCTATACGTGCAAGTGGGGTGGCATTGACGACTCGACACAATCGCCGTAGTTCAAATTTGGACAAAACTTTGAGGACAGCGATGCTGAAGCGATCGAGGTAGTGAAGTGCGAGTTCACCCACGCTAGAACCGGCTATGATGACCTTTACACCTGAATCCGCTATTTCCTTAAAAATCTGAGCTGGTGGTCAGACATGAAACTAGTCCACAAGCCAAAACACTCACTTTTTCGATATGTTTCTCCTCTCCTGTTGTAAAGTTGAGCATCTCGTTAGCATTCTTGATCAACACAGTCCCTTTTGTTTCTGTCTGTGCGATGTCCAAGGCAGACGTAAAGATAGCTACTTTGGCCCTCGTGGCCTTTTTGACTATGCCTATGGAGTCGACAATCAATCGACGTGGAGGGATAACAAATTGTGCAAAAACTCACCTTCTGGTTCACGACCAAAAACCATTCCTTGAACCACCCGACTTCCAGGGAGACTTCCACCCATTATCTTAACGACCCGTACGTTATCAACGTTGAAATTTTTTGGATTGGCAGGCATGACAGCCAACGCGGCCTCTGCAACAAGTGCAGAAAGGATGTCTTCGTAACCATACTGTTTTGATGCGATAGCGGGCTTCAGTGCCGAAGCCAGAGACGATTGTGTTAATGGGGACGGAAGGCTCGTCGTCGATAGTTCTGCGAAAACCGTCAGGATGAGGTCAGGAACAGATTGGCCAACGAACGTTCAAGTTCCGAAAGGGTTTTCGTGCAGGCGAGTTCATAGCCTTTGATAACTTCGCTAGGGTGCAAACCCATAACGAGGAGGTGCTCCGCCTTCTTCAGCAACTCGCCTGCCATGATGATGACCAGATTTGTGCCATCTCCCATCTAAAGATTGTTAACTTTTCAGGCCGATGGAAAGCAAAGGAATATCTAAAGGCACCTCAGCTTCCTGGGCCTGCGACGCCATAACGAGAAGCTTGGCTGCAGGGTGGACAACCTCGAGCTCACGCATAATAGTAGCGGCATCTGATGTCACGAAAAGCCTCCCTAGGTGGTTGATCACTAGCTTATTCCGGCCTGATCTGCAATGGGTTATATCTCAAGAGGGAATTGGGGCTTAAAATCCCACCGTTTGGGCCAAAACTTGTCCGCACAAGATCTGATAGTTCTGATACTGCTTGTATATTTCGAAGTACCGCGTCCTCAATGCCTTGCAAGTACTTGACGATGGCTTTGAACGATGTCTTTATAGAACAGGCAATAACCCACCTTGTATCCATCCTTGAATAGCTGGATATTGCTTGCTTGGGGAACTTTAAGTGACATTTTGGTTGAATGAAGCAGACTTGTTTACTTGCAGCCTGTGAACCAAACAACACCTTCAAACCAAGACGCTGGGTCCAAACAAGCCTCAGAGCGTAGCCTTATGGTATTGAAAATCGCAGGGGCAATAATCTCGGCAACCCTCCCCTCAGATTATCTGGTTCACATAATTGCCACCTTCACCATACTACTCGCAACTCACACATTTGTGCAAGGTCGTAGTACCACTCGCGAACGCGACCTCCATGCGCGTGTCATCCTTGTCACAGTGGGTCATGTAGTTTTCCAATACTTCGGCAATTGAAGCTACGGCAGGGAGGCTTCACCCCTTTGGGATTAACACTCATTCAGTCTTTGGCCCAACGAGGGGCCAACATTATTGCGCTGTCGCCTTATCCGATTACTTCATCCAAAGTTGATGTCTTGATCACCCTTCTTCGCTCTACCACCAAGAACGAACATATATTTGTTGAGGAGTGTGACTTATCCTCACCAGTTTCCGTACGTTCCTTTTGTACCCGCTTTGCCACTGGACAGGATAAACGGCTTGATGCCCTGCTCTTTGCTCACGAATACCAACACATTGGCACTGTTTTCGGTGGTCACCATTCTGAAGAGGAGCAAGAGAGAAGATCGGCGACTCTTGCCACATTCCTCATAACCACTCTTCTACTCCCAGTCCTCATCGTAGCCCCTGTCGAACGAGACATCCGGATTATCAATGTCATAAACCCTTTTTATGCAGCTGCAACAGCCTCATTTTCACCCTCCTTGGCCACATCCTCACCCTCGTCTCTGTTTTTGCGAGAGGGACAGCGGTCGCTACGTATGGCTGTGCTTACGCGACATCTGCAACGGATCTTTGATGCTTTCCCCTCTGCTCAAGTCCCTAAACCGAATGATGGTACAAGCACAGTGCCAGTTGTAAAGGATGAATTTCAGCGTTCGAACATTGTTGCTGTTTCCGTGTCGCCAGGGATCAGTAGGGTTGGTACGATGGCCCCCTTTTTTCGCGCCGACCGGTCTAGTTCCCGAGGTCACTCAGTTCTTGGGCTCATTCTGTGAGCGTTCAATTTCTCACATCTGCTCATACTAACTCTACGGCCAGATATATTCTCCTTCAGCCTGTGCTGCGAATATTGACGAAATCCTTAACGTCTGCTATGCAATCGGTCCTGCATGTTCTTTTTCTCCCCACTCCTTTCAAATCGCTCTCACAAACCCCCACTTCTCCAACCTCGAATAAGAGAGCAAACGACAATCACACGATATCGGTGGAATTATTGAAGCCTGGCGCATTGTATTCTGAATGCGCCGTTGTTCAACTGGCAATATTACCACAAGATTCGGTAAACGAGGAAAAGAGTAAAGAGATGGAGCAAGGAAACCCCGACGGTCAACGAGGGTCAGAAGCGGAGATCCCTTTATTAGATGACAGGGAGTTGGGTGGAAAGCTTACTGGCGAGCTTGTTTGGGACGCATTTGAAAAAGCTTTAAAAGCGTGGGAGTTAGAGCATCCGTCAGAGGAGAGGGCACGTTCATCTGATGGGAACAAGACCTCTGAAGTCGAGTCGACCCTTGTTGCGAGTTAATCGATAAGCCCCCCCCTCGTATTATCTGATTAAACTTTCTGTCTGGCTGAAATAATTTGGCTTTAAGGAATTGCCTGTTTGCAAGTTCTTGCTTTAGAGCATTAGATTATCTTTACGGATGGTGCCCAGCCATACAAATGCAATTTTGCTCATATGAAAACTATTGCCATACTCTTCTGCACCGACAAGAGGTTAGCGTAAAGTTTCGGGAAAATGGTGTGGGACTGAAGGTGTGATTCCATTTGTTCCTCCTGTCTTGGATCCAACGTCCCGCTGTAGGGAATGCAATAAAATGCTCTAGGAGATTAAATACTCTGACGAACAAGCCAAAATCAAGAAACTCCCCAAACGCAACAGTCGTTATTAAATAATTATGCATATCCTTCTTCGTTCCGCATTTCCCCCAATGCAGACTCAAGCAAGACTCCCGGTTTCAAGAGGATCGTCTCCTTCCAGCTAGGTTCCTTATTTTCAGACTCCTTTGTTACGCACAACAGCCCTAGATCCGTTGTGACAAGTATCGGTTCTTCCTTGAGAGCGGTCTCCTCACTCTTTCCGAACGAGTCGTCCATTGTTTCAGGGTTGAATATCGTCGCGGGATGCAAGTAGGCGACCTCCAGTTCGCATGAAGTGACATCTTCCCCCGTTGCCTTGTTGATACGAAGTGCCAATCGGCTAACCTTGTTCAACCTCTCCGTGAATTTTGTCGTGATCTTGTCGTGTATTTGCGAATCGGTCTGCTTGCAACCCGCCACGGTGAGTATGTTAACGAAGGCTTCAACAAAATGCGACGTCAATGGCTCCGGGATCTCAAACTCCCCCCGGGCCATTTTTCGAACGTGGCGTCTTGTCAGCGCCCCCCATCTACCTGCCACAGTTTGATCTTCTGCATGATTTATCAACAAGTAAGTATCCTTCCGTCACGAGTTGCAATGTAGACTGACCACCCTCCTGAACTTTTCTGTAGATCTCATGGAGGAAAACGTCTTTTTCCGGTTCCTCGAAATACCAGGATCCTATGACCCAGTCCGCAATCCCCAACATAGCTGATTGGAATGCGAACTGTATCAACGTCGGGTCATCGTTATGTTCGAGCAACCGTAGTAGGTGGGTCATCCTCTCTCCGACAACCTCGCTTACTTCCGCGCATGCCTCCAGCACGTCTGGCGGCTCCTCGGTCGTGTCCCATTTTTTTGAGAATTCAAACGAGTCTGCCATGACAGCAGCTGTTTGGGAGATTTCCGAGTTGAGCCCTCGAACCATGTCGGTAACGTCGTCAGGGGAAAGCGAATCCGCTCTGCCTAAATATGTTTGGGCGCCTTGGAGTTCCGAAGTCCTTGTTTTTAACAACTCGAGAGTCTGATCGAGCCGGCTGTTGAGATGATGGGACCCTTCGGTGGCGGCCTTCAAATCGACAGATTGGCGATGGATTTGGTCAGCTTGTACTCTTGTCTGTTGGCGCAGAACCCCCAATTCGATTAGCAGACTCCCGATTCCGTCCTCCATCTTGGCGAGCTCCTTTTTGAGCCGAGATAGCTCATCGTTCGCCCACTTCGTCTCCTCCTTTGCAGCACTCTTCTCTCGTCGCAGCGAAGCTATTTCGCTGTCTTTCTTTCCCAGCTCCACCCGCATCACCAGTACCTCCGTCTCGAGACTCGCAATTTTCTTGCATTGGTCCTCGTCGCGCTTTTCCAGATCCGCCCGCGTCACCTCGAGACTCGCAATTTGCTTGCGTTGGTCCTCCTCACGCTTTTTGTTGCCCAAGAGCCACAGCATGCCAACGACAGATAGAGTAGAGACGCCCACAATAGTGGCCCAAGAAGAGCTACTTCCCAGTTGCGGCATTTCCCAGCTCACTCGTGGATGTGAACCAATTTTGCGTAGCCCAGACAACCCCCCGCCTTGAGGAATGAGCGTGGAAGGAACTCGTGTTGTTGGAGCTGCCTCTTCACACGCCTCGTGTATCAAACGCCGACGGTGCAATGCGCTATATGCATGTTCTTCTAGTTCACGCAGCGGGCGCTTGGATGTGAACGGTACCGTTTACCCTTCGATCGATCCTGGACCTGATTTGTTGGGGGTGCGCTTGTTGTTGCACACCTCCCAGTTATAAATGCTATAGTTCTGCAGGTGGCGTAGATCTGAAAAAAATTCTTCAACATGCAAGCACGGCAGCCATTCCAAGGCTTTCAAAGAAAACTTGTTCTCGCTTTCGATGTCGGGACCACGTTTAGTGGCGTGTCCTACTGCCTCCTTGACCCAGGGATCGCCCCTGAGATTTTAGGTGTGAATAGGCACGTGATTTTCCTGCATTTTGCATCACCCGTACTTAACATCCTCTAGATACCCAGCGCAAGAGGGCGTGGGAGGTAGCTCCAAAATACCCTCTATCCTTTACTATGACAGGGAGGGAGGTGTTCGCGCAGTAGGCGCAGAGGCATTACAGGCGAGCACACTCGAGAAGGCTGAGGATGAGGGTTGGATCAAAGTCGAATGGTTTGTCGTTAGTTATCTCTCGCTTTGACACGATTTTAATGGAATTTATTGGTAAGGTTCAAGCTACACCTTCGCCCCAAGGGCCTCGCGCAATCTCACATCACGGATCAGGACCTTCCTCCTCTTCCCGCAACTGTCACACCAATTCAGGCATTTGCCGACTTTTTGCGATATCTTTATCTATGTGCAAGGAATTACATCGAGACCACGCACGCAAGCGGCACTGAGCTTTGGCGATCCGTGGAAGACCGCATAGAGTTTATCTTAAGTCATCCAAACGGCTGGGAAGGTCCCCAGCAGGGCCAAATGCGAGAAGCTGCCGTTCTCGCCGGCCTCATTCCTAACAATCAGGATGGACAGGCCAGGCTTCAATTGGTGACTGAAGGCGAAGCAAGCCTCCACTTTTGTTTAAGAAATGGTCTAACTACGGATGCCATGAAGGTGAATGTGTTTACATCTTTGCAACTATACCTTATGGCTCACGAACTTCCCGCAGGATGGTCAGGGAATTATGATTGTTGACGCTGGAGGAGGCACCGTCGACTTGAGCGCCTACTTCATGATCCTTTCTCCCGTTTCCTTTGAGGAGATCGCTCCAGCGGAATGTGAGTTGGAAAAAGTTGGATTTCATCTCCTGACAAAACGATCCTTTGTCCAGGTCGATTACAGGGATCCATATTTGTCAGCAGGCGTGCACGAGCCTACTTGGAAAGTGTGTTTTGTATTGTTCTCTGATTCATTACCGTTTTTTTTTCATCGGCTTTTCAGAAAAACTACGGGGCTCTAAATTCAACAGCGAAGAAGATGTTAGACACATGACTGAATGTTTTGACAAAACAACGAAGTTGACCTTCCGCAATTCTGAAGAGCCTTCGTATATCAAGTTTGGTACGGGCCGAGATAGGGACCCTTCGGTCGATATACGGTCAGGTCAAATGAAGTTACCTGGGTGCGTCTATCCAAAAACTGGATGGTTCATTGGTTTGAATGTTCTATTCAGTACGGAAGTGGTCGACTTATTCCAGCCATCTATTGATGCTATAATTGACGCCATCGCAAAACAACGTCAAACTGCACAGAAGCCGATCACGGTGCAATCATCGATTGAATGTGTTGTCCCCAGTATTGCTGACCGACACTACAGTGCGTGTTTCTGGTTGGTGGGTTCGCTGCGAGCGACTGGCTATTCTCAAAGCTTCAAGAGTACCTCGAACCAATAGGATTAAGTTTCTGCCGCCCTGACAGTAACGTGTGCGTATTGACCAACTAAATGTATATTTCTTTGGCACTAAATTTTGGGGCCAGCAACAAGGCGGTTGCTCACGGGGCAATCTCTTTTTACTTGGATCATGTGGTATCTGCTCGAATGGCAAGATTCACTTACGGCACCGTTTGCAATATACCGTACGACATCAGTAATCCTGAACACCGAAGACGGGCGCACACGCAATTCACACGCTTTTCAGGACGAGTGGTTCTTCCCGACTTTTTCAGCTCAATCCTGGCAAAGGTTCCCAAGACTGCCTTCAACGGAGATGTAAGCTGACAACCCATTCAGGGAACGAAAGTATCCGAGGAAACGGAATTTAGAAAGGATTATTTCACGGAGTATCTTTCTGCATCTGATCTCCACAGTATTGATGCGCGAATAATCTGTTACCGAGGTGATAACCTCCGCCCCGAGTGGATGGATATTGAACGGTGTACGTTTTGCCAACTGCATCTCATAACTCAGGGCTCATCTAGTCACAGCCAAGTTCTCCACGCTGTGTATTGTCTCCGCCGACACTTCCCAAGTGATGAAAACTGTTCGACGAGGGTCAGGCGGTGTGCCTTACTACGTGCAAGAATTCAGCATTGTCCTGTTGTTCGGATTGACTGAGTTGAAGGCTCAGATCAGCTGGGTAGAAAATGTACGTTCGTCTTGCTTCATCTTACCGTGCTATCTTGACATCTTCCCCCGCAGGGAGAAGAGAAACGGTACGATCAATCACTGGGAGTGGTTTATCATCTTACGCATTTACAGGAGCGCTGCTTCAATTGTGTACGATCAGGCTGCGGTGGGGATCGGACAAGTTGACTAGGGTGGCGATAGTCTCCACGTTCTACCCGCTTGCATGCTTTCCCTTCTGCATTTGAACCCGTGCTGTTTCTGTGAATAGCATTTTCAATGATCCACTCGCTGAATTCCTCCGACGATCAGGAGGAGAGATTAATTAAGTATGCCGTCACATGTACACAAATAAAGGTGAGAGGGGCCTGGATGATTTGACCAAATCATGACCGAGGTACTGAACCTTAGTCAAGTCATCTCAGGAAATGACTTTGCCGTCACATGATTCCAGATGTGTTTGCGCCTGATGAACCCAAATAGAGTAGTTGGTCTGTGCGCTGAATGGAGAACGTATAAAGGGAGTGCAGATGGAAATGATATTCTTCATACTTACCTTGATGGCACAGGCCCCTTCAAGAACCTGGGTTTGTGGGCTGCGGGGACTCTCCATAGCACGGCGACCTTGTCCATACAGAGGGTTACTGTGGTTTGTATGGGCTTAGGCTCATGCACCGTCTTAATATTTTCCTGTCCTGCTTCGGCCACTCTGGCTGGGCAGGCTACTTTTTTTTATGTCGCATCGCTGTTCTAACCCTAACCCTAAAATATATTTTATATGTCTCAAATGATGGTGCGACAACGTTCATTCGAGCAAATGAAATTGAATGAATGAATAATGACATTGTTTGAGGTGAAGAGTAGTACAACATGTCTGCAAAAAGGTGATAGACAATGGCAAACCATGTGTATGTATATAAGCTCCAATTGCTGTACGTAGCGTCAAGAACCGCAACCTGTTCGTATCTATGTTATAATAAGTCGGCACGAGAAGGATATGCAGATGGACTTACAGCATTGGTGACACACTGGAGTACTGCCCTGCGGTAATGACTGTTCGAGTTGCGGCTGAGTCAGAGGTGATTAAAGACCCTTCAGGTCGCGAGCTGCGGAATTATGTGCGGGGCTGCGAGTATGCACCTGTGAAGAGCCATTTGGAACAAACTTCCGCACACACCAAGTGTGATACCGACACGCCTTGCCCACGCTGTGGATTCGCACTGCGGAGAACGTGTTGGGGTTACAAGTTGATCGAAGTGCAGTTCTAGGGTTTCCTGAAAAGGTTTTCCAAACCGTCCCCTCCCTTCTACGACTCAACATCTCGCGTCCCCACAATTTTAGCATGAATTCAATCGTGGGCTATCTCTTTCGCTCAACCAAGATGCCCTCGGGAGCGAAACCAAAACTCATCACCGAAACGAATGGGCAACGCGATAACCGTAGTGCAGACAGTCTTGGTCGGTCGCCGTCAGCAGCGGAGACCCGCGGAGCCGATGTGGGAGATCCAGAAGGATGGGAGATCGCTGTTGGGCGAGCCGAGACGATTAGAAAGAGTCAGGAGATCAAAAGACTCAAGGATGAGCTTGCGAGGGTAAACAGGGAGAAGGGAGATCTGGAGAAGCAGCTTGCTCGCACGAATCACCAGAACGACATCCTGAACTCGCAATTGCAGAATCAGGCGCGGAACCTAGATCAGGCCACGAAACGACATAACCAGACGGTCGCACTGCTGGGGACGCGGACGCAGGAACTTGCGAGTGCACAGATTTTTCTGACGAAGGAGGACGCCTACTCAGGCGAGGACGTGATCGTTATGATGGAAGCGCTGAACAACGAGACGTTGCAAGCCGCGGCGTATATTGCGGATTCGTTTGGGATCGAGCCGGTGAAAGGAAGCGGGGAGGGAGAATCGGAAGAGCTGCGCGAGGCCTGCAAAAGCACGAGTGTTCTCTTGGGCGAGCCGTTAGTCGAGCTGCTGAAGTCGACAGAGCACGAGGACGACCCCCTGTTGTTAGAGATCGCGATCCAGTCCTGTATCGCTCTCTTCTGTCGCTGGTTTATTGAGGCGTGGTATACCAACGATGCCCAAAAGGAACATTTTCTCGTTCAGATCCTTGACGGGATACGGGAGACAGGTAGGGGCGGCTTGATGTGAAAGTAGATTTGGATGAAGCTAACCATCCGAACCTCCCCTTGCAGAAGAACAAGCTGTTTCAGGAAGATGGCGCGCACTCACGAAATCACAGATACACCGCATGGGCCACGCCAGCTCGGAAGAGAATTTGGTGCTGAATATGGTGGACTGGCTTGTCGGTGTTCTATTGTGCGCAGGGTGGACGGGCAGCTTCCAGCAAGTCCGCAAGGCGATTATGGCAAAGTTCAACAGTAGACTAGCGGCGGTTGCAAGATTGGCTATTCGTTTACAAAAAGCCATCGGGCAAGACATTACCTCGAGGGATATCGAAGTGATTTACGTTGAACATGCCACGCGGTTCGATCCAGATAAAATGCAAGATGCGTACGCTGAGAATTTATCCAAGTCCAAGAAGCGCGAGATTGCGAGGGAGACCGGAAGCACGGATCCAGAAGGGATACTGTGCACGAACGAGCTGGGTCTACGGCAAATGGTGAAGGAACAAAAGGAGAGCAATATGGCTGACTGGCGTGAGGTCATTCTGGTCAAACCTAAGGTGGTATTGTTCTCCGGGTTGAGAGCGGTGACGAATCATTGATGTAGGGCAGTATGAATTTAAATATTTCACTTTTTCTCGTGGATTTGGCGTACGTCCGAGATGATATGTACTTTGTCACAAGACGGAAGCTCTGAATGGGGTAAGGAGATGTTTCTATACGCACTTCGCTTCTCTTTGCGTGAGAGTAATTGTAAAGGGGACATATCCCAGTCATTAGGCAGGTTCCGCTGCAGGTAATCCTTTGTCTGGTCTATTAGGATTCACAGAGAAGGATTTGCACTTGCCAATTGAGATGGAGAGTGCGGATTGCTTCAAAGCCGTGTGAAGACTGTCGGAAGCCAAATAGTGAATCATCTCTATTGCGCTACCAAGTGTCTGCTTGCGGCAACACCTCGATAACGGTACAGAGTTCACCATAAATACAGCCCATTACCCAAAGGTAGAGGGAATAAATCTTGTCACAGGTCATACATATATTCACGTTGCACTCTCAGATGACTCGTCTTCCGGTTGAACTATACAGAATCATCATTGACCATCTCGGCGCGTGCGAGGATGAGGCCACCTTGCTTGCTTGCAGCTTAACTTGCAAAGCATTCCTACATGCCTGCAGATATCACCTTTTTCACGACCTTTCCCTGGCTAGCGGGGATCAGGCCAACCTCTTTCTAAATTTCTCAACCAGTCCTTGGATATATGTTCGCCAGTTGATCCTTTATGGGAAGCGAGATCGTGGCACGGATGAACCTCACTGGCTGAGCAACGTGTTACCTCTCATGGTGACGCATCTGCTAGATGTCACAACGCTAAAGCTTCGCCTTTTCGACTGGGGAGACCTTGATGATACTGCACGTTCCGCGATATTATCTGGCTTCCGTAAAGTCAAACGCCTGTATTTGGGATCCATCCAGTTCGACACTTCATCACAAATGAATGAACTTATCGCCTCATTCCCATCTTTGATACATCTTGTGTGTTACCAAGCCAGGTGCAGAATTCGCGAAGTAACCATGGTTCCCTTACCTTCAAATATTGAATCTATCACTCTGGATTCTTGGCAGTCAAAGTTTTTCATTCGGCTTTTGAGCCTTCAGCCACATCCTGATCTGCACACTATCAAAGTCCAACAAATATGGCTGCACCCTGCACGATCCACAGATAAGCTACTCAAGACAATAGGTCCACGTCTTGAACATCTCAAATTGAGGGGTATTCCATATATGGTCTCCAAACATGTACAAGGTCCGCAAATTTCCTAGCCTTCTATTGCATCGATTGGCTTACTGAAAGATATCCACAGCCGACCATATTGACCTTACTCACAACACAAATCTCCGCTCCATCAGTATCGACATAGGGTTAATCAGCTCAAGCTCCCTAAATACGGCGTTTGCATTTTGGTCTCAGATCACCTCGTGTCATATTATGGACCGAGTAATATTGGCATTTCGCCTGATTTGTCTGCCTGTGCTGGATGGAGTTGACTGGCCTCGGATAGACGATTACTTTGCTCAACAGCAATGGGCCAAGCTTCGTAGGCTCACAGTTAGATTGAGCACCAAGGCCGAGATTGGATCTGAAGCCAGCGCGGTGATAAAGACACGTTTGCCTTTACTTGAGAGTCGTTGTGTTTTGAAGGTCGAAGTGCATGGAGAAATAACAAAAAGGTCTGTCGTTTGACTTTCCTGAAATTTCTGCGATCCCTGCCTCACGCAGACACGAAGGAAGTAAAAATCACAAGGTTGCAGTCATAATATAGTCGGCATGTTAAATGGTAAAAGTCCATGGTTCCTTTTTACCACATCCTAGTCACCCCCACTGTCCACCCTCAGTAAAAATGTAAAGTCAGATAGCGGTTGCACTTTGGTCTGATTGTTGACAAATTTTATCGGACTATAGTTGGCATTGGGATGCAAGATCCATAGAGCCAAGTGAAAGTCGGTCTATTGTCGTATGAAAAGTCACTCAAAAGTCAGATGGTAGTCACTTGATATTGTACAAAAATTGTGAAAAGTGAAAGAATATATATATTGCATGCATAGGAGGGTACTATTATTCCAAACACTCCCAAGCGAAACTGCAAGATCCAGTAGCCCCATTGACAAAGAAATGTAAAAGAAGAAACGGAGAAAAATGAATTAGAGTGGTGGATAATCCAGTGAGACCGGAAGCACGGATCCAGAAGGGATACTGTGCACGAACGAGCTGGGTCTACGGCAAATGGTGAAGGAACAAAAGGAGAGCAATATAGCTGACTGGCGTGAGGTCATTCTGGTCAAACCTAAGGTGGTATTGTTCTCCGGGTTGAGAGCGGTGACGAATCATTGATGTAGGGCAATATGAATTTAAATATTTCGATTTTTCTCGTGGATTTGGCGTACTTACAGAAAATGTCCCGAGACGGCGAACGAAAAGACCACCCCGATTTAGTTACGCCGTCGTACCAAACTTCCAGGGAACATAAGCATCAGGCCATCTCAGGATGGGGTGGGGCGAGCGTAATGTGGGCAGTATCGATGTTAGCAGGTGGAACTTGAAATATACCATCCGTGGGTGGGAGGTAGCCATGCGACCCGGACGAAAGTGGATGGGGTGACCAAGCTAGCACCATCGGTTGTGGGATCTGCAGAGTAGCTCCTTGAACGGTCTGCTGTCCCTCATTCAGGTATCCGCCAGGCTCCACCGGCTCTGACTTCCGATCACCCGAGCCAGGGGACGGCGGATTGGAACTTGTTCGGTCTTGAGATCTTTTACGACTAGCAAGGAGGGTGCAGACAACAACGGAGGATATGAAACCTATGGTTCCAAGGACAATGCCTGCAACTGAACTTGCATCCAAGTGGTGAGAGGAGGAAGATGTGGCCGTAGGAACACCCAGCGCCGATGTGGATATGGGTGCAGGTTCAGGCGTCCCATCCTCATAAACAAAGTAGTCAAGCAGCAGAACGGCGGACCCAAACAAATGGGTTATCGTCAAGCTAGATGTGGTATTGGGATCGAGCATATCAAATGAATATATCGGGAAGTTATACGTAGTTTCAGCACAACGGTTGAATGAAAAGCCGTAGTTCTGGCCATTGAGTGTGACTGAGTAAATGATAGATGGGGAGGGATGGTAGAAATCGATCGTTTCACAAATCCCATAAAGTGTGCCAGACGAGCCGGTGAAGGAGATGGATGCATAGCATCCATCACAGCTCGTATCATGCCAAGTGTAGTTGTAAACCTTCGTTGGATCTAATTGTTGGGTGCAATCGGCACAAGGTGAAGATGGGGAAATTGCGTTCCATAGGGGAAGGGGTCTGTTAATTGAATTGACATAGGACCAGGCTTCGTTGGCATCGTCAATGGTGACTTTCACCACCAGCACAAGAAGAGGCGTGAACGTGGAAACAAGCAAAGACAGCAAAATCATGTTGAGTCGAGTTTTCCTAAGGGGAGGGTATGAATCTGCTGCGAAAAGGATTGGCAAAGATAGATGTTACTTGGCTTACAAGGTCGGGAGGTGCAGCCTGGTGTGAAACGGTGAAAGTGAGCATCTCTATCTGGCAGATAGCAGTCGGACTTTGGTCAGATAAGACTATAGTCCGTATCCTGTCCTCCATTCATGTCGCACTCCCGTCTTCCTGTTAAACTATACAGAATTATCATTGATCATCTCGGTGTGTACAACAAGGACAAGGCCACCTTGCTTGCTTGCAGCCTAACTTGCAAAGCATTTCTACACGCCTGCAGATATTACCCTTTTCGCCGTCTTTTCCTGGCTAGGAGGGATCGTCAACCAGTCCTTACGCATATGTTCGCCAGTTGATCATTAGTGGGGAGCGAGATCGCAGCACTGGTGAACTTCACTGGCTGGGCGACGTGTTACCTCTCATGGTGACCCATCTGCTAGAGCTTAGCTTGTTCGACTGGGGTGCCCTGCACGTTCTGCGATATTATCTGGCTTCAAACGCCTGGATTTGGGATTCATCCAGTTCGACACTTTACCACAAATGAATAAACTTATTGCCTCATTGCCATCCTTGATGGACCTTTGTGTGTCCTCGTGCCAGCTGCAAGATTCGCGAAGTAACCATGATTCCCTTACCTTCAAATATCGAATCTATCACTCTGGCTTCTCCGCACTCAGGTTTTTCTATCGGCTATTGCGCCTTCAGCCACATCCTGATCTGCACACCATCACGATTCAAAAAATGTGGCTGTACTCTGCGCGGTCCGCGGGTAAGTGAGAAAGATAGTCTTAAGAGCTAAAAGGAACACATCGCTTGCCTTGCATGAAATTGGATTGTTGGTAGCGCAAAGTGAGAGCAGACGCATGATAGGTGTTTGGAGCCAACGGTCTATGGTCTCCTCCACAGACTCTTTGCGGGCATCGGACCATGGTAATTCCAGCACGTCTACCAGTACGGCAGGAGTCAAGGATCTGTTACTGGGTTTTTCGAGTTGATCGATAAAATTGACGCCTGTAACGCCATCGAATTTTCGGATGGCATCATCGACAGTAAGAGTAACATCGGCCATGGCAGTCAGGACAAGTCTGAGAGAACGGAGAGAGTTATACTAATTTGGTTTGAACACGTGAACCTACATAAGATATGCCTCCACCATCTGCTGCCAATATCTACCTGCGGTCCATTGGCAAAGGGATGAAGAACAAAGTTTTAAGCCTCATGAGATCGGTTGTGTCCCGTGTTCCGATCTGTCGGGCTGTTATCGCCTACACTGGGTCCAAGTGACAGATGATATTTGGTCGGATCGCGAAGATAACCGTACAGGAGTTCGCGCCAACGGGCTTGAGACGGGACAAAATGCCCTGCATGTCAAAAGACCGCAGTAAGTGATCATGCAATGTAGTGCACAAACTAGCATGCAGCACTTACCACCATCATGCACTTCTACCTTCTTATTCCTGGACACGTCCATTAGAGCCTTGGATCGTTCTTCTATGACGATTATATCCGTGCGACCGGTGATATGAAGTGTGGGTGTTGAATAGCCAGCTGTAAAGACCAGGGTGGCTAGTGGGTCTGGAGGGACGAATCCGGATACAGAGACGCAGAACCGTCTGCATTGTATTCGATGTAAGCCGGAGTGTGGGATGATGTGATTTACGTACAGTGGTGGATGGGGGGGATTACCGTCAATCAAAAATTCCGGACACAGATGTGGTCGTTCCAACTACGGGAAAACGATGTAGTGCAACGTGAGGAAGGGTAGACGAGGGGCATACCAAAGCCCCAAGTAACGCAGCCATGGCCGCGCCCTGACTACAATCTCAAGAGGGGAAGTGACTACTCCCCGACGACCAAACCACGTACCTGAATCCAAATACGCCCTGATAAAGCATTAGATCTGGCGTTCCAAGAAGAGAAACACATACATCAAATGGTGTCTCCCTCAGTACATCCCTCAGCAAGACCAGAGATTCCAGTAGTCCAACCGCCCGCGTCCGGTCTGCATTTACGCGCCACCAGGCTCGTGGAGTCAATGAAGGATCCGAATCCAATTCGGGGGTCTCGGCAGCGCCAGATGTTCCTGACGTTGGATCCGCCGGGCTCAAGATTATCGGGGCATCGATGAATACTATAGATGCAGTCAGATATGAAGTGCAGATTACCGGGTTCACTCACCGAATTCGACATCTATACCGCATGCTTTGCGAATGGCTCCTGTCTAAGCGTTGTGAATTTGGGAGATACTCCGCTTTTGATCTGACTCACCCGCTTGCTGAATATGGTTGCATTCTGCGAGAATCTGCAAGAATGGATGACGATACCGCTTTGAGGGTGTAAGAATGGATACTTTCCCGTGCAGCATTAGCACCCTTCTTGGCCCGCCCGCCATGACTGCTGACTGTACAAGCACAAGCCACTTTGGGTGGTTTCAAAGGATGGAGAGGGGCTAGTACAAAACCAGACTGGCCCTGTCACATAATAATACTGTCTTTGCATCTTCCTTCTCCGTCCTTCTTGAGTATCATACAACCGGCAATTGGGCTGGAAAGAGGAAAATACAAGACGCAATCTCCGGTTATTGAAGGCACCCATGATTCATATTCCAGTAAGCTTATGGGAAAGATTGATTTGAGATCAGGGACTTATCACGTTCCCACGGTGACAAATAAATACAAATATCATCTATAAACATGCCGCTGGGTTTGCTTCAACCACTTGTCTTTCACTCATCCGCTGGTTTGAATCTTTCACTGTCTTAAACGCGTCCTTCTCCTACCGATGGCATCCTGGACTCCCCACCAAGCCAGTCTGCTGGAAATCCTGCACACAATTCATGAGTCAACCGACATGAATGTCCAAGTCCAACGAGCCATCACGCAAGTACGCTGAGTCAATCATCTTCAGCCCTCGTTTTCCGTTCATTCGAACATCGATTGCTCTAGAAACTAAACCATTTTACGCGCGCACCCGACTACATTGCGTATCTGGCCTATATCCTATCTGCAATGCCCCAAGAGGAAGACCGAATCCGCACTATTGCTGGGTACCTCCTCAAGAACAATTCACGCCTCATCCTCACTGCCTCTCCTGAAGTTCTTGAGTACGTCAAGTCATCTGTACTACATGCGTTCAACGACCCATCCGTCATGATTCGAAACGCCTCGGGCCAAGATATCGTCGCCTTTCTGGGCGTGTTGGAGCCCAGGAACTGGCCCGAATGTTTGCAACAGCTCGTGAGTTTGCTGGACTCGCCGGATTTAGACAGACAAGAGGTGAGTGCAAATCTGAGGCTTGTTACCCGCGCTTTTCGCTCTTGCCGAAGGAGATGGTCCTCGTTATCACGATCGAACTCTTGCCGAATTTTTATTCTGCCTGGTGGCAACTTTTTGGCAAGAGTTTGAGATCTTCCTTGGTTGAGATCAAACATTGAGGACGCTGTTCCCCCTACGAGGCGATTTACATGATCAAACAATTTCCCACAAGTGACTTACTAATGCCACCCTTAGGCCGCTTTTAGTACTCTCGAAAAAGCTTGCCAAGATTATCCCCGCAAATTAGACATCGAGATCAAGGGTGCAAGACCACTCGATTATATGATCCCTAAATTCCTAATGCTCACTGAGCACCCTTCTCCAAAGATACGCTCGCATGCCGTAGCCTGTCTTTCCTATTTTATTTCCACCGGCTGTCAATCCCTTTTCGTTCATATCGACACTTTCATCGCCTGTCTATTTAAACGTGCCTCCGACGATGATCCCGGAGTGCGCCGCCACGTCTGCCAGGCCCTCGTATTGCTTCTTGCCGCACGTCCACAGAAACTCATGCCCGAGATGGAGAACGTCGCGGCGTACATGTTGTACTCCACGAAGGACAAGAACGAGAATGTCGCACTCGAAGCCTGCGAATTTTGGCTGACCTTTGCGGAAGATACGGATTTGGTACCCTACTTACATCCTTTACTCGGCAAAGTCGCACCCGTCCTTCTAGACTGTATGGTTTACGGGGAAGATGATCTGCTATGGCTTGAAGGTGACGCGGAGGACGCCAGCGTGCCAGACAAGGAGTCAGATATCAAGCCACGACACTACGGTTCTAAATCGCATGGGTTTGAACACGAAGGGGGCACCAATGGCTCCGAACAAGCAACTTCCAGACCACGTATTGGTGCCTATGGAGAGGAGAACCTGGACTCGGATGAGGATGAGGACCTTGATTTTGACGATGACGATTTTGCAGATGAGATGTCGACAGAATGGAATCTGAGGAAGTGTGCGGCAGCAGCACTCGATGTGCTTGCGGTTAGGTTCGGTGGCGATCTGTTGAACGTGTTACTGGACCCGTTGAAGCAAAAGCTCTGGAGCACTGAGTGGCTTCAGAGGGAGAGCGGAATATTAGCTCTCGGCGCGATGGCCGAAGGTGATTAAGCTTTCTGATTTCGCGGTTAGCACCCTTGCATTAAGTCCGTGTCACACGCCAGGTTGCATCGAGGCGATCGAGCCCCACTTATCAACGCTCGTCCCGTACCTGATCAACACTCTCAATGACCCCAAGGTACAGATAGAAGCCTGTTCACTGTGTCTGGTTGCTAATATCACACTAGCCTCTTGTGCGGTCGATTACTTGTTGGACGCTTGGTCGTTATGCCAGTTGGACAACCCAAGCGACCACGGAAGAGCACAAGACTCAGTTCTTCATCCCGACTATGGAAGGGGTTCGTGCCAATTGATATGTTATTACTTTCCACTAATGACAGCGATTTAGTTGCTCCGCATGGTCCTTGACAACAACAAACGTGTGCAAGAGGCTGGGTGCAGCGCTTTTGCGACGCTGGAAGAAGACGCTGGTGCGGAACTGGCACCTTACCTCGAGCCTGTGTTGAGGAATCTGGTTTTCGCATTCGATAAGTATCAACACAAGAACATGCTCATCCTATATGACGCAGTGGGGACATTAGCGGATGCGGTGGGAAGAGCTTTGGAGAATCCAACCTATGTGGAAATTTTGATGCCTCCATTGACGAAGAGATGGGCGAAACTAAAGGATGACGACGAAGACCTTATTCCGTTACTGGAGGTGAGAGGTTTTCTCCTTGTATCAACCTTATCTTACCTCTTTTGTAGTGCCTCGCATCGGTTTCGATCGCTATGGGTCAAGCCTTCCTGCCTTACGCTGGACCCGTCTTCGAACGTTGCACGAACATCGTCCATCAGTCATTGCTGGCCTACCAGGTTTACCAACAACACCCTGATCTCGACGAACCAGACAAGGCGTTCCTGGTCGTTGCATTGGATCTGCTTTCTGGACTCACCCAAGGGCTTGGGATGTCACTGGAACCGCTGATTTCTCAGAGTCAGCCGAACCTCCTGACGCTGCTGACGGTGTGCCTGAAGCACCCACAGGCCCCTGTGCGGCAGTCGGCGTATGCCCTTGTTGGAGATATGGCCATGGGCTGCTTTGTCCTTCTCCGTCCCCACACGCCGGATATTATGTCGGAGTTGATTTTGCAGCTGGACCCCGAACCCAAATTCGAGTTTGTGAGCGCATCAAACAACGCCGCCTGGTCGGTAGGTGAAGTAGCTTTGCGCTACGGACGTGGTGAGTGCCGAAGCCGAATGTCACCTCATCTACTCTGCTCATGTCTCTATTTTCTCAAGATGATCCGGAGTTCCAACATTGGGTGAACCCACTGATCTCACGGCTCGTTCCGATTCTTCTACACCCAAAAGCACCCCGTAGCCTGCATGAGAATGCGGCGGTGTCGATAGGACGAATAGGATTGATGCACCCGGTTATGGTTGCACCTCATCTTGCGGAGTTTGCCCAGGCGTGGTGTCAGGCACTGCACGAGATTCGGGATAATGAAGAAAAGGATTCGGCGTTCAGAGGATTCTGCACGCTTGTGCAGACGAATCCTGCCGGTATCGCCAAGGTGAGTGATTCCTGGGTTGTTTTCTCCTAGCAGTAAATGAGAACATTATACAGAGTCTGCTTTGGTTCTGTAACGCGATCGTCCGTTGGAACCAGCCTTCAGCGGAGTTAAACAGTATGTTCCAACAACTTTTGGTTGGGTTCAAACAGCACGACCCGATGGGTTGGAGTGCACAAGTTGGGACGTTCCCTCCTGTTATTCAGGAGCGACTGGCGACACGTTATGGAGTGTAGACTTTTCCTTCTTTCTGTTCCTTTTCTTTGCAACTTTACCTAGTGTGGTTTCTCTTGCTGTATATTAATTGGCAAATTTTTTTTTTTTCTTTCTGTGTACACGCTTCATAGCCTCATCACATGATCATTAATAGCCACTAACGACGAAAACCCACCGCAGCCAGTTAAAGATCTGTCCGCAGTCATTTTCTCAACTGATTTAAGCCTATTGCTGTTAACAGGTCCTCATAACACCTCTGCGGTGATTACCACTCACCATGATCATCGACAAGCTTCCTTTACCTGATGATCCTACTCCCTTCGATGCACCCCCTTCATACGACACCCTCACATCCCCCACCAGTTCTCCCAGTAGCGGAAAACCCACAGAGGACACGTCGCTCTCATCACCCGCACCTCCCTCTGCCTCCAGCAGCCAAGGTCCAAGATATTCTCCCACCTTCTTACGTCCCAACCAGCTCAAGACGAAGGGAAAGGCCCGCTCCACTTGGTTCAGCTTCTCTTCAAGGCTATCGAGCACCCGCGAAGTTCGCAGCACCGTCCTCGGGCTCATCCGCGATCTCGTCCGACAACCGCACCAGCGGACGTCTTCCCAGGCCACAATAGGCATTCTCGAGAGCTGCGCCGAGGCATGCACCGCCTACGACCTCTCCTTCTCCTCTCTTCTCCAAGAAAAGTCTATAGAG
Organism: Porpolomopsis calyptriformis; assembly: GCA_951640195.1. Lineage (NCBI taxonomy): Eukaryota > Fungi > Basidiomycota > Agaricomycetes > Agaricales > Hygrophoraceae > Porpolomopsis > Porpolomopsis calyptriformis. The sequence goes on along the minus strand of OX621166.1, from coordinate 297,787 downwards.
GAGCACACCCCGCTTTATTGGGCGATCATCAAACGCCCGCCTGAGACACCCCATCATCCCGAAGATCAAGCCGAAATTCCGGATTTCCTCACCACCCTCTTGTCCTTCTCAGGCCCACTGTCCCCCGATACTATATCCGAAATCCGTCTAGCCTGCCTCTTGACCTCGGACCAGGTATTGTTCCAGCGCCTCCGGTTATCGCCCGAGTTCTCGCCGCTGTCTGGGACGGACGAGATTCTGTTGGGCGCTAGTATGCCCCCGGATGAGATCGTGGTCAGTGACGTGCCCGGCGATGGGGGAGCGTTCGTGGTCAACTTTGGGGTCGTGCAATTTCAACAACGAATGAGGGTTTCAAAACGGATCCGATTAGAATTCATCGCTCGAGGTGCGTGCGACACATGGACCGTTCCCATGTCCTTTTTCTTATAGTTTTTCCGTCAGGTCGGATGTGGTGTCTTTCTTTTTTCGTTGCCTCTCATTCGCAGAATTGTCTTACTGTTACTCCCGGTTCATGGTACATTTCTCTTTCACTTCTCGAGCATAGCCCTCCGACTTGGATCGACTCTCGTCTTCTCATAGAGCAACCTCCTCGTCCACCATCACCAGAATCACCATTACCCACTGGGGGCGGCGGCGGCGGAGACGATCCAACGCCGTCTCCTAGGTCTCCTTCCTTCCCAAATTCAATGCCAAAGCTTAAGCCGACCATAAACTTCCGGTTTCAGTCACGATATACACAGCTTACTCCGGAGACATCCACTATTTGGCAGGGATGTAGTAACGGGCAGAACGAAATCCTCGTGTCATTGAATGACAGCATGATGGGTTCCGGTTTGCAGTACGCGTATGTGCCCTTTTATACACTGTATTTTGTACCCCGTGTCAATGAAATCGTTTGTTGTAATAGCGGATGTTCATATATTTTGCCGGATGGCATGCTAAGAGCGCGCCTGGAGGCTCGGTTGGCGAAACCCGAAGCGGAATGTACGATTTGTTAGGGAGGGAGGGAGGGACTTGTAATTCTCTTTTAATCTGTATCAACACGTCCATTAGGGCCATCTGTTAAAGGTGTGTGTACCTTGTTGTTGCTTTCGGATTTCCAACCTTGGATTAAAATGGCGACTCTTGCAGTTAGTTCGATGCGCAAATATTGGAATGGAATCCATGATTTGTCTTTTCTTTCTTCCTTCCTCTGTCATTTGTATAGCTGCGAAGTCTAGATGCTGTGGCGCATACGTAGGCGTTTATCGATCAAAATGTTTCTCCACGAGGCTGTGAGATTTTTCAGCGGTTGAGCGGTGTCGCCAATGACCCGGTTCGAACCCATTCGAGTTCCTCTCGAAACGAGGGTCCGTTCTCTTTTGAATGTCTTTTTTTGTTTTGCGTCAGTTCACCTCGCCGTCCCGCTTCGAGGTTGATTGATATGCCGTACTATACAAGCCGAAAACAGCCTTGAAGTTCGCCGCTGTCAGATTCGGTGGTGCCGGGGTTATCATCATCATCGTCCAATCCCATTCTCCGTCGTTCAACCGTTTGCTTGATATCCTCCCTGGGGGGTGAAGACAGAACACAGAGTATGTGAACGTCGATATCGAATTAGGTAGGTACTGACGTACCGGTTCACACACACCAAGCTTCAGATTACAATGCCACTGGAAGTATTCCACATCTTGGTTGCGTCGTACACGGACGAGGTGTATACGCTGCGGTTTGACCCGGCAACGTGTTCGCTGGCGTGTTCGTCGACGGTCCACGTCGGATGGCACCCGTCATGGATAACGGCCCATCCCGACAATCGCTCGCTTATCTTTGCGGCACTGGAACAACCGGAAGGGAAGATCGTCGCTTTGAAATACGGATCGGACGGAAATGGCGAGGTGGTCGCCGAATCGTCAAGCGGAGGGGCGTCCCCGTGCTCGTTACTGGCGACGACGGAGGAGCTGTTCGTAGCCAACGTGGGTTTTGTTTTCTCACGTAAGAAAAATACATATTTTAACGGATGAAATAGTACATGACTGGAACAATTGGGACGCACCCGATATCGCCCGCCCCGCCGTACATCGCGAGCACGAGCCCGGTTCGATTGGTCCAGCTGAGCGGATCGGGGCCGAACGCGGTACGTCAGAGCGGGTCTCGCCCACACCAAGTGGTGATGCACCACCACCACCACCACCACCACCACGACGGGGGTGGTGGTCTGCCGGAGGGGGCAGAACTCTTGGTTCCCGATCTTGGGTCCGACAAGACGTGGCGGTTCGCGAGGGACGATCGCGGATTGTGGAATCCGGTCGGGTATGTGCAGTATGCTCCCGGTGGTGGGCCGAGGCATGTAGCTTTACATGGTGTGGCTCGTTTTTCCTCCCCCTTCTGATTTCGTGCACCGATTTTGACTGAATGGTGTTTTCAAAAAAAAAAAAAAAAAAAAAAAAAAAAAAAAAAAAGAGGGGATGCTGTACACCGTTCTTGAGCTCACGAGCAGCGTCGCATCGCATCGTCTACCACCTCTGCCTGCGGAACCGACGGAGGTGGACACGTCCTCGACGTACCTGCACTTGGCTAAAGGCGAGGGTGGAGAGGGTGGCGAAGGCGAAGGCAGCAGCGGCGGCGGCGGCGGCGGCGTCAACGATGACGAGCGGCTAGCGGCAGAGATCGTGGTACCCAAGCCGAACAGGTCGTTCCCGACGGCGTACTTGTACGTCTCGAACCGGAACGGGTCGTCCCCCGAGGACGACACCATCGCTATTTTCTGCATCGAGGACGGTGGGGTGCTGGAGCTCGTTGGGGAGTACCCGACTGGGCTGAAGCATGTGCGTGGGATTGCGTTCGGTGGGCAGGATGACCGATGGTTGGTCGCTGGGGGTATGACAGAGGGTGGTGTGAAGGTGTTTGAACGGATCGAGGGAGGGAGGACGTTTAGGATGGCTGCGCAGAATGAAGGTATCAAGGCACCGTCAGGATTCTTATGGCTATAAAATTTGGTTTGGAAATATTTCAATTTTATATATCAGACTAGGTTAGGGTTCCCATCGTATCCCCTCCCCCTCAACGTATAATGTGTGCTTGACGGAGCTTATCAAGTTGGTCTTGCTCAAGCCCCAACTCGTCTCTCAAAACTAGGTCGGTATGCTGTCCAAGATCCGGTCCAGCCCATCTCGTCCTAGTGTCGCAGCCTTCGAGAACCGGGAAAGCAGCCGACATCTTCACCTTCCACCCCCCGACCGAGACGTCCTCGACCGCGCGGCGAGCGACGACCTGCTCGCCCTCGACCACCTCGCCGATATGGACGACCCTGCCGACCGGGACACGGGCATCGTTCATCGCGGTCTCGACCTCCCCCACCGTGCGCGCGCTCGTCCACGCCGAGATGGCGGCCTCAATCTCGGACTGGCGCGCGACGCGGTGGGTGTTGTGCTGGAAGAGAGGGCCGGTGAGGTCCGGACGGTCGATGGCGTGCATGAGGCGGTTGTAGAGGGTGTCCCCGTTGGCGCCGATGACAATGTAGGCTGGGGATGAGGAGGAGGAGGAGGGTGGGAGGCATGGGTAGGCGTTGGTCGGGACGATACCGGTCACAGAAGAGCCGGAGGGACCACGGATCTTGTGGTTGTTGTGAACAGTCTCGTCTGGCGGGTCATTATATTAACCGTACCTTTCCTTTTCGATCATATTCTGGGATCATCCCCTCCATGAGATTCAACATGCTGGGAAAAAAATGTGGGTGTTGAGCGCTGGTGGATCTTGAGATGATCAAAAGATCCGAACCTTTCTAGTATGCTCACGTCGACGGTCTGGCCTCCGGGCTGACCTCTCTCTATCTTTGCCCGTCTCGAGAGCAGGGCGAGTACCTGAAAGAAGTGGTGAAAATGATGGGTATAAATGACGGACATGGCACATACCGTACCAAAAGCAGCATGCAAACCAGCGACCGAGTCACCAAGGCTCATATTCGGCCTAACGGGGGGACCCTTGAGGTGGCCAGTCTCGCGGTCAGGGAAGCCATTGATATAGCGGAAGCCGGACTCGGCTTCGCAGACGGAGGCGTAGCCAGGTCGGGATGCCCATGGGCCTGTCTGGCCGTAGCCGCTGACACGGGTGAAGATCAGAGAGGGGTTGAGGGGGTGGAGGTCGCGGGGTGCGAGAGCCCATTTTTCCAGTGCTAGTGGAGTTGAGTGCAGGGAGGAGGAAGAAGGAAGGAGGTAGTTACTTCCGGGTTTGAAATTTTCTATGATGACGTCGGTCTTTACTGCGAGTCTTTTGACGAGTCTGGAGAGATAAAGTGGGGTGGAGTGAACCGAGAAGAGATACTCACTGCCTTCCTTCTTCCTTTCGCAGGTCTATCGCCACACTTTTTTTGTTCCTCGCCAAGCTTCTGAACCAAGGGCTGGTGCCATCTACATCGAGTTCGCGCCAGACGCGGAGGGGATCACCGACCTCATCCGGAGGCTCGATCTTGATCACCTCAGCACCGAAATGACTGTAGACGGTGAGAACAGGTCTGTTGAATGTCGATCGTGGCTTACCCGAGTAACTGTCCCGCAAATGGACCGGCGATGAGTTGACCGAGTTCCAACACCCGAACGCCCGACAATGGGAGGTTATTCGTGGTCGAGGACGAGTATCTGATGAGAGACGGTAACATTTAGGGTCACGTGTTACTAACCGATCATATCCGATACCCGTTCCGACGACCCCTAACAACTTGACATCACCTCGTACCCTTCGCGAGCGTTGCGGTATAACCTTCAATCTGAGGAAACTTGCCCCACCTCATTTTTGTAATTCGAGACCGCGAGGACGGTCGAAGAGAGATTGAAAACGAAAACGGGAGAGTGTTGGACGCATATCATCGCTATAGAGCGTACGCGAGCCGGAACCGACACCGATCGTTGCGATATATCCCGCGAAACTACGTCGGCCACACACACGCTCCGCATCACCCTGCCCGCTTCACCGATCGCAAACGACATCGAGCTGCCGATGCCAACTCCGTACTCGAGTTCTGAGATGGTAGAAGACGAGAGAAGGGAGGAAAATGTGCTTTGTCTGAACCGAGACCAGTTAAGAGCCCGACGTTTCTCGAGTTCTTCTGGGATGACTTTGGACCTCATACTCTCGCGATCTGAGTAACGAGACTTTCTCTCGTTGAACGGACACGCACTGGATTTACCCACTCACGCCCCCCGCCGTCGACGCCGGCCGAGAGGGGAGAGGCGGAGTGTTTGAGTGTGTGGAAGGGCGGGATGGGCCCCAAGGTGACGAAAGTGGTTCGTGAGGTTGTCAGACTTTAGATGATTTTTTGTATCGATTAGCAGCATTGTATTTTGATGTTAAAAATCTTTTTGAACCGTTTATTTCGCTCCGTGACCGTGTCAGACTGAGTGAACTTAAATGCGCTCATGTATTATTTTGCGTGCACTGTCGGAGGTTATCCTCCCGTATTAACTCTGTTCCATGATCGCGGTGTGATCGCGAGAGCCGATGTCTCGTGAATTATCCGTGAATTATCCGAATTATCGATCCCGTCGATCACATCCGACATCCGTTCCGTTGACCGAGGTGACCGACCCCCTATCTTCTTCAGGCATAAATACCAGCCCAAGTCTGCTCTAAACTCTCAACAACTCGCATCTTCTAAACTCTCAAACCCAATTCAATCTTCTAAACTATCATAATGTCTACAATCTCTACCTCTACGATCTCTACGTCTACGACGACGACGATCTCTACGTCCACGTCTACCGAGATGACTGGTTCATCCTCACCCAACCCACCCCGTACCCTTCGCGAACGTCGCGGGATAACCTTCAGTCTGGGCAAACTCGCCCCACCCCCCGCACGTTTCCGCAACGAAATCCCCATCTTAATCCCCGCCCCCTCTGCCGCCCCCGTTCGTGGGCCCGCATCTTCCAAAACGGTCACCACCAAATATCCTCGTAAGTCTCATCACTGAATATGCATTACTTCATATTAATTTCTTCACAGCGAGCGGCCCAATCGGTCCTCACATCAGCCACTTGCCGAGACGAAACAAATTCAAGCGAGCGACTGTTACCGCCGCTGCTTCATAAAAAGCATAAATCTGTGTATCCATCTGTATCCAATAGTCCTTGATGTATCATATCAAACCAATTTCCTCTCAGGGGGAGTCCAATCCTGACCGAAGTTTGCTTTCAACATACTCATTATATCCAACACCCTCGTCAACCTACAACTGTTTCCTTCCTTCCAACCATCCCAAGACCACCTCCAAGCCTTACGCCATCGGGTGGCCATCGCCGCTCGCTCGGGGTCGCTGGCGAAGAACCATTGGTAGTAAAACCAGAGAGAGCCGCAGCTGCCGAGCTGGCTCTCACCGGTGAGCAGGGCGTCGGCGTCTCGGAGATGGGTGTGCGCTGGGGCGGAGGGGTCGCCGAGCCAGACGGTGATGAACCGGGAGGGGAAGAGAAGCATGAGGGAGTTGATCACCGTTTGGTCTTTGCCGACGAAAAAGTGTTGGTCGAGGTAGGCGTTATGGTAAGCGTAAAATGTGTCGCGGTACCAGCTGATGGATTCGGGTGATCCCCCGAAAAATGAGCCTGGAGAGGGTGAGTGAGGAGAATAGAGAAGGCGATGGTACATACCTTGGATGAATTCGTTGTCGATTGGACCCATGGCTTCTTGCCAGAATTTCATCGTAGGATGAGGTGAATGCCACATGGAGAAAAAGAAGAGGTCGCGCTTGGGTGTGCCCGTGAGTCGCTCGCCGTCTTCCCAGATTTGAGATACGCGGTCTGGATCGGGCCAGCGCCGGTAGGTGTGGGTAGTCCTGAAGCTGCCCGCGTCTGACCAAAACGCGTACTCGTACTTTCGCGTAGAGTTGTTATTGAGGGCCTCGTGGAGGAAGTATGGTTTGGCATTCCAGACGGCGTAGAGGTCGGGCGAGTGGCGGGTACGCTCGCGGTCGTGGGAGTGCATGGATTGGTACGTTTCGCGGAAGTCGGTGAGAGGGGGTATGTCGAATGGGGACTCGAAGGAGGTGTTTATGGTGATGGGGAGGGTACCGCGAAGTTCGCGAACGAGGGGGGCGAGGGATGGGGTGGTGAAGAAGTAAAGGTCTGAGCGGATCGGTTTGAGGAAATGGGAGAGCCAGTTAACGTAGTCTTGATGTGAATGTTTTGATTTTTCAAGTGGAAAGAGAGCTGAAACGATGAGAGAGTTTGAATTGAATTCATCGAATTCATCGAATTTAACTTGATTTTCTTGATTTTGACGATTTTTTAGAAAAGAAAAGAGAATTAAAGAAAATAAAAGAAAAAAGAATAAAAAACGAGTTCGAAACATGTTGATTATCTAATGTCTCGTTTTCTCAAATCTTTTGTTATTGCTGTTTTTTTACTATTAGTGAGTTAACTGTCTCTGGGACAACTCTAACTCTCTTCAGTTGATTTCAACACTTTTATTATATCCAAAAAATGTAGACTCTCGAGCCAAGTTAGGTCGAGCTACTTGGAAATTACTGTACGTTCTTATTCATCACAATACTCATCTCACATTCCGTAGCCATACCGTCACTCTTCGCTATCCAGAGGTACTTTATTCAATATATTCAATTCCCCCGCTCATCTTCCTAGGACCCATCCAAAGACCAACAAGACGCGTTGCATGATTACTTTCAGCTCACTTCACAGCTCTACCCTTGCAGTGAATGTGCAGCCCACTTTAGGTCCCTTCTCGATCTCTACCCGCCACAGGTCCGTCGCTCTCTCTCCCGCCGTCCTTTCTGACATTCCATCAGACATCATCGCGACGCGCGGCATCCCTCTGGTAATCCACTCCTCTTCGAACCCTCCTTTCCTCATCTCCTTCCAGGCTCTGCTTCATCCACAACCAAGTCAACGCTCAACTACACAAGCCAGAATTCGACTGCTCCCATCTCGAGTCCACCTACGATTGCGGCTGCGGCGATCCTCCCAAAACAGACAGTCTCGTTAAAGGAGGATAATATTACTTTATTTTGTACATACATCACTCAAAACTTGTACTTTCTTCTCGCCATCCTCTCCATCAAACCCGGCCATATCCAATACAGTGCCATCCCTAGTTTCATATACCCAGGCATAAACACCGTCCTTTCGCCCCTGTCCACAGCACGCACACACCGCTTCGCCACTTCCTCCCTTCTCAGCCCCGTCTTGCCTGGGTCGGGCTCGCGAACCGGTCCCCCGTCCACGGCCGATGCGCGAAAGTCGCCTTCGACGGTGTACGGGAGGACGACTGAGAACGCGATGTTCGGATGCTCGATCGAGAGTGCCTGGTAGAGCAGAAGCGCTGCCGATTTCGTCGACGCGTAGATGCTCCTCGTCGGTGCCGGGATCACCGCTGCCAGCGAGGATAAGAGAAGTATAGACGGTGACGGTGACGATTGAGATAGGAGTGGGATCTGAAAAGATGTCAAATGTTATCAAATGCAAAAATATCAAATGTAATCGTTAATCACAAGCGTTATGGCGGATATCAGCGGACCGAGGTAGTTCCCTTCCGCTGCGGTGTTCACGACTTGGACGGTATGTGCGATGGCTTCCGGACCGGCTTTTTCCGGCTTGAATCTCGTCCGGTTCGAGTCCGTGGGCTCGAGACCGGCTACGGCTAAGAGCGGGCGGAGGGCGGACACCCCGGCGGCGACGATGACGGTGTCAATGCCATGCCATTCTACAAGATGAATACAAATGAATACAATGAAATAATGAATGAGAGAGGTATTTACCGTTCTCGAGAGTGTCCCTGATACGGATCATATCTTCTGGGTTGGAAAAGTCGGCCTGGAGACTGAGTACGCGGTTTTCACCGTTGGCCGCGTCGAGAGCGAGGCATTCTTGGACGACGGTGTCGAGGAGGTGTTTGCGGCGGGCGACGAGGCAGAGGGAGTGTGTACCGCGGGAGGCGTAGATGTGGGCGAGGGAGCGACCGATTCCGCTGGATGCGCCGAGGATGAGGACGCGTTCGGAGCTAGGTGGGAGTTTGCGTGGACGGCGGGCGGTGGGTCGGTTGAGGATGATGACGGCGGTGGCGAGGACGACGGTGGCGAGAGCGGTACACCATGTCGCCCTGAGAAAAGTCATCAGTCGTTCGATTTTTTTTAAATTTTACAAAAGGAGTTTTTCATGCGAGGTGAACGTTCATCTCAGCTCTAAAATATCTTCCCGCGAATGTTCAACCATTATTTATTGTCTTTTACTTTCACGTAACTGATTTGTGAGTTCTCCTCACTTATCTGCCACCACGTACGTTATAACTAACCGTGCCTCGCGGTGATAATCATAATCCTCGGCTACACACTGCGAGGCACACGGTGAACTGTCTGTTGCCGACTGAATTATCTGCTACGCGTTTATCTCCTTGGGTTCTCATTCTTTTTCTCGTTATCCTTTGATGTGACCGGACTTTAAATTCCCCATCCCCTCCTCCTCCTGACCATTACCGTACACTCCCAGACACACACACACACCCCCATCCCTGAAATTTTAAAGCCCGTGAATCGTTTTTAAATCCTTCAACCTACTCCCTTCTCTTCCCAGCGTTTTCCTCGCTCCTTTTTCTCCTCTCTTCCAGCCCGTCTTTTTATCTGGGGTCCTTGCACCTTTGCATGTACTCAAACCAGCTCGGGAGCAGTCATAATCCCCATAGAGGCTGCAAACACTCGAGCGTAGGCTTCGTTATAGCAGGCCACTAAACACTCCACCCCCCCTCTCTCTTCCATCCCATCATGTCTCCTAACTTTACCTCACACTCTTCCGGTTCCGTCACTCCCGATTCCGAGCTCGAGTCCATCATTCACATTCATCCCACCGCAGCCCGTCGGCCCAACACTATCACAGTCCTCTCCGACAACACCGTTTACACAGATGAACACATCACCGCCAAGTATCTCAATCGTGGTGCCGACGCCGTCCTCCACAACGGTCTCCTCACCCTCATCCCTACCGTTCAACCCTTCGAGTTCAGGACGACGAGGAGGGTCGGAAAGACAGGGCAAGCTCTCCAAGATCTCTTCTATCGCCTTCTAGACACAAGCCGCTAACCAAATTTTTTCGTCTTGTCCCCTTATCCAGTCTCATGATGATCGGCATGGGCGGTAACAACGGTTCCACCCTTTCCGCCACCGTTCTCGCCAACCGCCACAACATCACTTGGCACACAAAGTCCGGCATTCAGCAGCCCAACTATATCGGCTCCTTGCTCCGAGCCTCTACCCTCCGTATCGGCACTGACCCTTCCACCCGAAAGGAAGTTCACGTTCCGATCGCCGACGTCCTTCCCATGGCTCACCCAAACGACCTCGTCCTCGGCGGATGGGACATTTCTGGAGCTCCGATGGACAAAGCCATGGCACGTGCCCAGGTCTTGGATTATGACCTTCAACGCCAGGTCGCACCCCATATGGCCTTGCTCGGTAAACCCTGGCCGTCCATCTACTATCCCGACTTTATCGCTGCCAACCAGGAGACCCGTGCGGATAACCTCATCCCCGGAACGGATAAGCAAGCTCACCTCAACCACCTCCGTGCTGACATCCGTCGCTTTAAGGAGAACAACGGCCTCGATCGCGTCATCGTCTTCTGGACCGCGAACACCGAACGCTATAGCGATATTATTCCGGGTGTGAACGATACCGCCGATAGCCTGCTGGCCTCCATCAGACGTTCTCATTCTGAAGTCTCCCCGTCCACGCTATTCGCTGTCGCTGCCATTCTCGAGGGCGAGCCGTTCGTGAATGGCGCGCCGCAGAACACCTTCGTGCCGGGCGTGATCGAACTCGCGGAGCGACATCGCTCGTTCATTGGCGGTGATGATCTTAAATCCGGCCAGACCAAGCTCAAGTCAGTGTTGGTAGAATTTTTGGTGAACGCGGGCATCAAGCCGTTGTCGATCGCGTCGTATAATCATCTCGGGAACAACGACGGTCAGAACTTGTCTGCCGAGCCCCAATTTAAAAGCAAGGAGATTAGCAAGAGCAGCGTGGTGGATGACATGGTGGACGCTAACCGGCTGTTGTACAAACCCCCGGAGGTGAACGTGAAAGGTTCGGCTGTTGGCAAAGGGGAGCATCCTGATCATATTGTTGTCATCAAATATGTCCCGGCCGTTGGGGATTCGAAAAGGGCTATTGATGAATACTATTCGGAAATATTTTGTGGAGGCAGGCAGACGATTAACATATTCAATGAGTGTGAGGCAAGTGTTTTTATCTTATGATTTTATTCGAGCGTGTGGTAATCTATCGTTCAGGACTCTCTTTTGGCCACCCCTCTTATCCTCGATCTTGCGATCCTCACCGAGCTTCTGACCCGCATTCAATACCGCTCTGACGATCAAGCGGATTTTGCACCTCTTTACCCTGTGCTCTCGTTGTTGTCCTACATGCTCAAAGCGCCGCTCGTCAAACCAGGTAAGTCGCCCCTGATTAGAGGTAGGGATGTTAATGACCTCGTTCCCAGGGACCGATGTGGTCAATAGTTTGAGTAGACAGCGGAATGCGCTTGAAGGTTTTTTGAAGGCGTGTGTTGGTATCGAAGGGAATAGCGATCTTTTGCTGGACACCCGGATCTGGTAATTCGGGGCGGGGCGGCGAAGGCAAAGGAAAAAGGAAGGTTTCAACAACCTCCTGGACACTTTTGTTAGAATTTTTGTTCTAAGCCATTCATCTGGTTCAAAATATTGTTGTACCCATTCACTGCGGAAAGTCGAAAATAGCCTTAGCCTCTCCATAGTTGTCGAGTGGGTTGGCTGGTTTAGATCATCGGACTTGAACGTACCAGATATGTTACACAGCCAGTCCCGCAGAGTATGGTCAAAAAATATTTATAATACTGAACAAGTAAGCAACGATTGCTGGAACGCGTCCGTGGTTGTCTTAAGCGATTAAAAGTTGCTTCCACTTTCTGAAGGACTTTCCTTTCCTATCCCTTTGCGGCGGTGAGGGCGAGGGCGAGGGCGGTCGAGGCTGTTGAGGCTGCGGTGGGTCGACCGGGGGGGCCTGTTTCCGGACTGTCCCCGGTGAATGTAGCTCGGTAGCATAGGGGTGGGAGTAGAAGGGTGAGTATACAAATGGGGTTTTGCCGGATGGTTTGGGGGACCGTTGTATTTTGGGAGGAGAAGGACCTGCTTTAGGAGGAGTGGCGGGATCATCATATTTCGCGAGTATTTCAGAAATATTCTCAACTTCATTGAATTCTTCCAATCTCCCGATACGCATGAGTGCATATGAAGCAGAAATATCACTGCTCTCGCTTCCCCGCGAAAGATTAGAATTGGCACCTGGGGACGGTGGTTGTAATTGAGACGCGACTGATGAGTGGGGGGGGGGCGGCAGCTCGAGCTGTATTCACAGATATGCCCCCATGATGTTTAGTGCTCTATGGGACGGACGGGCTACTTACAAACTGGGTGCTTTTTTGGGTTTGTGTGAACCGTTAGTGTTAGACGTGGGGACAGGGATGTGAGGAGGACACACCTCCGGCGGCGGAAGCGATAGACGACGATGACATCGTCTCCATCAATGTCCCTGCTGACCTGCAGGGCGCGAGGGTAGAGGTCAAACCTATCGATGGATCGCACTTTAAGTGGAGCAGAGACTGCGAGCGTTGCGGAGGTGAGGGCGATGAAGAGTGTAGTGAATCTCATGGTCGTATGTCGTGAAATGGGTTGGAGACCGGCTCGACATTCTGGGGGAGAGGTCGGGCATTTATGTCGCTAACGACGACTGGGATTTGAAATACGCATTATTGGCGGCCTATCCGTCGCGTTTAGAACTCAATTCTATCCTAAATCTGGTTTAGAATAGAAAACCGAGGGACAAGATGTAAACATACAAGGGATTTAGATCTACATGTGTTTACAGCTCAGCAAATAATGTACAGGTTTACTTTCCACAGTGAGTCATTCAAAGAGTGAGCGTAATTGGCCCATAAGAAGTACAAACATCAATCGATCCTCTCGCATGGCGCAACCCCTTCCCCTCCAATTCCTCGACACCATCCCAATACACATACCCCCTCAAACTTCCCATTTTATCCCTCCTCGACTCAACCTCTCTCGTCCGTCCTAACCCACTCGGATCTTCCACGTCCTCGCGCACGACCAATTCTGGCTTGGCATTCGACGTGCGAAGGATGAAACCACCCTCGAACGCGGGGTCCATGAGGGCACGAACGGGCGCATGCGAGTTTTTTATTTTCAGCGTCAACGTCGAATTGGGCGGGGAGGTGGGGAAGAGGGTGTCTACGAAATTGTAGGATGTCATCTGTCTCACGCTGAACGAGCCTGGTTCGGACGGTGGGGAGACGAGGGAGATGGCGGTTTTGATAAACCTGGTAGGTGATTTACAACTAGTTTTTATATTGAGGAATAAGAACGCACCCGTGATTGGTTTTGACTGAAAATTTCGTTGGGCTGTGTGAATTGTTGCTGCGGAGGGTGGCTTTAGCATCCACTCCGGCTTTGGAGGTTCGAAGGTTCAAGGAGGCAGAAGCCTCGAATGAGCCACTAATTTGGGCATTGGACGTCTTCACGAATGCGTGTGTCGCAGAGACTGACTGTGTACTCCATTATTAAAGGTCGCCATAGTGGAACTCTGACGACCCTCACCTCAACAGAGATACTCATATCAGACGACCTGAGCCCGAATTTGTCAAAGGTGACACCACCGCTTAGTTTACTGATATGATGAGAATATCGGTGGAGATCGGTTTCAAATTTGTTGATGGAAAGTGGAGAGTCCGGATCCATCGAGGCGGGGAATGTAAGTTTGACGCTGAAAAAGACAGGGTCTCCCCACCAAGCCCATCCAGGGCGAATAGGCGTCTTTTTGTTGCAGTAAGAAAAAAGTACAGCGATTAAAGAGCACTCACAAACATCCCCACAGCATGTTCGCCGTTTCTGCCCTCAAGCTCACAGGACTTGGCATTGTAGAGGGCTCGAGGGACATCGGCCTTGGCGGTCACCTCTACTTGGACGGTCTCACCCACGTCCGAAGATTGGACGACGTGGAGAGATCCAGACGACTTGAAGCCGCGGCCGACCAGGAAGAGTGCGGTTGAATTGATGGGCAATTCATAGGACGTGGCATTGGGAGCTTCTGAGCAATGCGTGGTAACCATTCCACTTGGGATATCATAGTCCCAGCCAACGATATACCACTGATCACGAATTTAAACTATGAACCGGGAATCTTGCTCGCCATGTAACTCACCAAAGGGAACGTGCCAAAGAAGGTACTGAGCAAGAAGAAAATGATGGCAGCCACGCATAGGGCCTTACAGAACCGTTTCAACGCAAACTTGCATGTTTGTGTGGAAGTTTGGGGACACCTAGGTTGATATGTGCCATATGGCGGCGGTAGGGATGGACTAGTAGAGATGAGCTTCGAGGTTGGACTGGCCTCGGTGTCTGGAGGGACCTTTGCGTCTGGGACAATCATCGCAAAAGGAGGGAATGGCGTATCCACTCCAGATGGTCGAATTTTATGAGGCTGCGGGGAACTGCGGAAGATGTTGATGATGCTTATGACCATTTGCCACCTTTGATCTGCTGCGGCTGCCATTCCCGCTCTCACTCAGACCACAGCTTGAGGATGCGTACGATTCTGCTATATTTACAGTCATCTTCGGAGAGAATGATACAAGGTACTAATCACAGCACACGTTTTCGAGGTGGCACCCTCCATTGTAGACATCTACATTTCCCTTCCATGGCGCCAGTAAGATCGTTTTTCCTCATCACTCCTGATATCATATCGTACCAGGAGTGGAGAAGAAAAACGTTGGTCGGTCGATCCGACGATGGGAGCCTCTTGAGCACCGTTGCCACCAGTGGCATGACCTTCCAACCCCAACTCGAACGGCAGGTAGTCATCGTCGGAATCGTCGAATATGATATCCTCCACAAAGTCGTGTATCAATAGTGGCGGACTGTCACCAGAAGGCGACGATATATCCATGTTTTCGCTCCTCCCGGGCTGAGGGCGAACGAGCCCCGACGAACGGTCGACCTTCGAGTTGACTTTGTTCTCCAGGTTGGAATCTGACGACGATGACGACAACGACAACGACTTTCCCGCGTCACTCGTCTGCCGCTTCCTCTCCGCGCCAACAACCCTTGAGCTACGAGGCAGGGGACGCGTCCTGCCACAAACAATGTCTTCTTCCACGCGCCATTTCTTCAGTCGCGACGCGTTTCCGGGCTGGTTCCAGCGACCCGCGTCGTCGTCGTCGTTTCCCACTCGCGACCTCGGCCGAACCGTTGGCTCCCGTCTAGTCCTCATCGTCGTTATCCTCCGCGGGAGGACTAGGCTCCATTGCGAGGTCCACACCCCGTTGAAAAACGTGTCAACGTAAAAATCTGCGTTCTGTGCCCCCCCGTGAGTAGTGATCAGCTCAATTTCTCGTTGGCAATGTGAAGGCGAACACGAACCTCTTCAAGATACTGCTGCACATTCGTACATTGGGGTATATCCGTCCAAATGCCCTCTTTCAACTTGAGACTGTGGGAGGAGAACGGGTGGAGTTTGGCAGTCATGTTGGAGGTCATGGGGGAAAGAAAGATGAAGGTGGCTGAGTGAAAGTGTGTGCTGATGTTGGTTTTAAGGAACTGCCTTTGATAGTAAGTCTATGCCACCGATCGCCACACATGGTCTTCGTGCCCTCATTGTTCGTTCCATTTTATCCATGCAAGCTACACATTTCCACAGACTGCACAACTGAAAGCAAAGAGTCTCCAAGCCCTTTGAGGTTTTCGTAACGAGCCTATGATTCAGGCCTGCTTGAGGACTCAAACTTTCGTTGGTCACTGCCACCCGATTAATTGGTGGCACGGCTCTAATTAATGGAAATCTTGTTCTCAGGGAGCGGAGGATAAGTATAATTTGAGATGGTAAATCGTAGGCTACGTCCGTGATAGTGGCACACTGGTGCCCACACCAGCACTTCTCCCACTTGTACTTGAGCTTGGATCACCTTCATTTTGCGGTTGAGCCGCTTCGGTAGTAGGTTTCTTCGCGGCCATGGCACTGAATGCCTCCAATAGATTATTCGGCACTTCCTTGGCCATCGCGTTTTGATCCTGTTCGATAATTTTTTCAAACTCTTCCTTGTGGGAGTCAATATACGCTTGGTCCTCTTTATATTGGCGTTGAGCTTCTCTTCGCTTTTGCTCAAGATATGTGGGAGGGATAGGAGATGAGTGCGTCTGCGAGTACATCGAGTCATGAGCAGGACATTCCGTTGATGTGCAAAAAAAAACGGCGACTGACTGAGTCACCAGTGCTCGCGCCAAACAGACTACTGAGTGTGAGTGCGCCAGCCGCCATGCCTCTTTTGTTGTTTCGCCACTCTTCGATATGTTTTTGCTTGGCCTCCGCTTCCTTTTTCGCATACTCTAAAGCGATGTCTTTGCCTTGGTATGCCTTCAATATGGGTCGGACATCTTCCGGTTTGTATATCCCTATGGCTATAGATTCAAGCTTAGCGGGGAGACCAAGGTTCGCGCAAGGAGACCGACCTTCGAGGAAAGGGATTAGAGCGATCAAATCTCTATCCTTAGGGTCCCCTTTCCACTTGGGTACAACTATGGCGTTTTCTGGATGTGTTGATACATGGTCCTCATCTGTGTCAAGGCACACTACTTTGGACAGATCGCGGTTTAAATATGACAAGTCCTAGGATAGGTGCACCATCAAATATATGAGGCGAATGCTTCTGGGAGAGATGGATATTACCTTGACAATTTTACCGTTGAATGAACGAGTAGCTTCTCGGAAGAGTCTATAAGATACGAAGAAGTTGTATCGATCCAGTTTCTCAAGTATTGGCATCGCAGTCTATCACAGAGTCAGGGAGAAGCCAAATGCGATCACAATCCCACGCACATAGGGATGTTGCGTGGTGAAAATGACGACTTCGTAGAATTGGGAGATGTACCCCAAGAAGTAGTCCACGCCGGGTCGCTTTGCTGTCCGCCAACCGTGTTGACGCTATAGAATGAACAAAAAAATGAGCGAAGACGGAGAAGGGAAATAGGGAGAGGACACGAACATCCCAAGTCGACGTCACAAGCAGGTCGTCAACCGAGAGTACGAGGGTGTACGGCTTTTGAAGTGGTGGTGGCAATGGGGGCGGTAGAAGCTCAGGCCAGGCGGGTTTATTGAAATACTATGAGAAGTCGTGTTATCGCCGCTTTGTGTTTTCACAGACATATACCCTCACATCAAACAGATCTGTGAGCCGCTCTTTTGTACGTCCGAAACGCGTCGAGGGAGCATCTTCGAGTTTCTGATACGTGCCATGAGCCATGCCCTCAGCGAGCGCCCCATAAGAGACGCACCATTTTTTTGCTATCCAATTCCTCCTTGGTCCATTCTCGTCCCATGTACACAGTGTTGAGACCCAACCCCAGAACCAATAACGCAAAGGATGCACGTCCCCATACCCGTTTGCGGCGCTCAATTGTGGAGAGAGAATCTTTGGACGACTTTGCCCCTGTTCTCTGTTTTCCGTGATCGGGGTCGGGAGGAGAGAAATCTAAATTGGGGAGCAGAGCGGTTGAAGGATTTGCGGCCGGACCTGCACTCTGGCCAGAGGATGGTTGGAGGGGTGGCAGTGGTGTTGAAGAGGACGTTTGAGTGTATGCGCGTCGCAAAGAGAACCCTATTGGTCGAACAGACCGAGTCAATACAGCGAACATCGCTACAGTCACTTTTAGCACTCTTTCTTCGCTTGTTGTGGCTTATTGTTTTACGGCTTTAGAAATCAACAAGTACAAATCTCTCTTTTTTGTCTAAACCGGCAAATCGCTGGATATCCAACCAATTGGATGTGTGCCACATCGCCATCCACGAGTAAAATAAGGCAAACTTGGTGGTTCTATCCCACAATAGTCATTGGGCACATTCCTGAGGCTGTGGACTATTCTACCATGCAGGCCATGGTATATCCCATTTAATATTAGGGGACATTCAAAATTGTTTGTCTACCCGAACTTTAATCTGCTCTCGGCGCAAGGGCAGAACGCAACTCTGCCTGTGAGGACATTCATTGGCCACTCATGATGATCCCCCTCTGTCCTACCACATACTATGCTCATATCATGTGTCATAAAGTCCTGTTAGTGACTGGTTTCATGCAAATGCCCTGAAGAGTGATGGACCATAATTTACCATCGATAGGAGTTGCGGCTTGTTCCTGATTCGACGAAATTAAGGAGGTGAAAAAGGAGGTCAGAGCTGCTAGAAGCGGCAGCGGATATTCCTTTCTGAGGAATGTTTTCACTGCAGCTGATAGGACAGGTGGCGGACCAACTCAAACTCGCCCCCTTGATGTCGTTAGCGGCCTAGCCGTGACACTGAATGTAATATCATTTCCTAGTACATTTCAACATCTTGTAACGACCATTGGCTTCGCGATCACAACAAAGAAAGAGGCCATCTGACTCACAATATATTAGAACGTCATCCAGTATACTTCCATGCTAACGTGGTATCTAGCACCCGTCAGCATCCCCATCCTCATCATTGACCAACCTGCTAACGGCGAGGCCTCTCACGCTCGAAACCGCTATCAAGAGCGGGTGATCCTTGTCAAAACACATCAACATTTTCGCCATATCCTCCAGCGCGAAGTCTTCCATCTCCTCTAAGAGCGCCAGATCCTCCGCATCCTCATCCACATTCCCGTCCGCATCACGCCCAACCCTGCCACCACCCGCCGCGCTTCTCGACTTCCTCCTATCTGCTAGCGCTTGCAGCTGCTTCTTCGTCGCCTCGATGATCCCCGCCACAAAATCTGACGGCAGCGCCGCGGGTCCGCCGACCACGATCAACGCATCGGTGAGGCACTTGTACAATGACGCGAGGAAGGAGGTGTCTGACTCGGTTGAGATGCAGGATATGAGTTCCCGGAATGTGACGGTGACCATTGGTTGAGTGAGTGTGCTACTATTCTTGCCGCAGGCCAGTAAAATTGGGATGAGCCTGTGTACTCAACGTCGTCGTTTAGAATCACAAAGTAACGGTTCGGAATGCGATCCTTCTGGGAAACGGAAACACTCACAAAGCGCAAGCTTCACGCACGCCATCATGAAAATAAAACCGGAGAGCGGGAAAAGCCAGCTCGAGGCTCTGCGCGAGGTACGGCACGAACCGAATGCCAAGCGTGGACGAATAAGTGACAAGCGTCTCAAATGCTTGACACTTCTCCTCGAGTGCGGACGTTCTAATTCCGACCGTCTGTCCGTCCATCTGAACCACCTCCCACCCTTCGCGTTCTTCCACCTTGTTGCCATCGCCTTCTGGTACATGGATGCAACGGGTTAGGAACGAGCCACCAACACATACGCCGCGTTCAGATAAGGATGGGCTAACGCGATGGGGGACAGCACGTACCGTATAGCGAGACATCCGGTTTCGTACTGGCGGCAGACAACAAGGGAGGCATCACCACTGGAAGATATGGTTCGAACTCGGGTCCCATAGCCTGACAGATCTTTGCCCATGTCGCGATGAGATAGTGTCCCAACATCGTGTCGTTAGGGTCCACGGGGCTATCTGAAATCGGACCCACGTTAATAAGCACAACGGAGAAAGAAAAAAGAGAATGGAGCAAACTTTGTATCCGTATGAGAAGTTCAACGAGTGTGTTGGCGTCGGCACGGAATACGTCTCTGCCTACGGCGATGGCTACCGGGGTGGTATAAGCACAGAGACGACCACACCAAGCACGGATTCACAGACCAATGAGTCCAGCACACTCCATCGCTTTCACTCTCAGCTTCCTGTACCCGACCCCGTTCGCGTTCTGGAGTACGTTGAGAAGAAGTGGCATTATTGATGGATAATGCTGTCAGCTCTGCTTCGTCAGCAATGTTCGAGCACAAGTGGACTTCCCCGCTTGAAAGTAATGAACAAGGGAAAAAAGGAAACGCAAGGCAGACCTTTGCAAATGTCACTTCGCTAGCGTCCGCGACCATCGCGAGCGTGGTGATAGCCTGCTCCTGAACGTACCGGCGCACCATCTTTGCCGCCTCACCAGATGGGTTGAGGAGCTTCAGGAGGCGTTCGACGATCGGGTCGAGGTAGGGAAGGAGTGTGTCACGCTCGACGCCCTCACAAAAGTTGATAAGGGCCGCCGCTGCATGGGAGTGAACACTGTAAAGTGCGCGACATGCGGAGGTGAGCATGGGTATGGAACGAGGGAAGGCGGTTTGGATACACACCGAGGTTCTGGAGCTTCGAGAGTGGGGATTAGAACTCCAAAAAGTTGGGCATGGTATTTCTCTTGGATGACTTCCTGTGGTAATACACAATAGGGTTAAGCGCCAAAAACGATGTCCGTCTTGTAACCTACCTCCATATCAGTACATAATTGACCTCTGGTGTGGGAGTGAGCGCAAAGTAAAATGAAGAAAAAAGTGATTTACATGCATTGACAGGCAGCATGCCGTACGCGTGGATGCGAATCATTGAACATGGGTGTTACGAGACTAGGACAATGATCAGCAAAGCCCCCCAAACCCGCAGAATGACTTGCTCACTCGATGACCTTGCCTAATTCATTCTGCATGACCTAATCGACCGAACGAAAACGGGTCGAGTTCAGAGGAGGAGGCGGATTAATTGAAACTTGTCTAACGTACTTTGCTCGTACCTTCACCAATGGCAGCGATCGCCATCAGCCCTGCATGCCGGACCCTCCAATCATAGTGGGCTAGCATGGAGGGGATATACTGGAACGCAGGTGGCAACACGTATTTCCCGCCTAGGGCGCATGCGAGTCTGTCCAGAGACTGTTCGTACACGTGTGGGTACATTTCGTCTGTCGGATCATCCGCGGGCTGTTGAAGAACACAGTTTCATAACAAACATACTCATCAGCTGAAAAACGAACAACAAAAAGATAAGGGGAAAGGCATACATCAGCGTCGAGCCATAGCTGCAGCGTCTGTGGATCCTCCTCAAACTCGCCCATTCCTTCAAGGCATCCACGGACAGCCGCACCGACCCACCCAGGGACCTTTCGCACCATGCTGGGCCTCGCTTCGCTAAGGCTGATCATAAACTCGAGCGCGGCCCTGCGCACATCCTCCTTTTCCGCCTCCGCGCTGTCCTCCGCTGTGATTGTCGCGGCCGAACGTGGCGGGGAGGACGGCGTTGGGGGGAAGGAGAACGAGCGCTTGGGTGGGCTCGGGAATGGCTTGGCGACGGTGGGAGTCGGGCCGCAATCTGCGGTTGGGAGGATGAGCGCGGGGAGGAAGGTGAGGAGGGCGGGGAGGTGTGGGGCGAAGAGGGTCGGGGCGGAGGTGCAGAGGGGGGTCAGGGAGGAGAGGAATTTGGCGAGGTGGGAGGGTGATGATTGGAGGCTGGGCAGGGTGGAGAGCATTTGGTAGAGAAGAGAGAGAGATTGGGAGAGTTGGGGAGGGTCGCAGGCGGTGAGATAGGATACAGCTGCCCGGAGCGCCGCGTGGCGGACCTAGGTGGTGTTGGTAATGATTCGGGGTAGAAGAGTGAGGGAGAAGGCGCTTACTTCGACACTTTGGGAATCCTGGAGGCCTCTTTGGAAGACGCCCAGGACGGCATCGGTTTGCAGATCCATGACTAGATTAGGACAACCAGCAAAAACTCGATAAGCTGCTTCTCGTATGCCTGGATCTGGACCTTGTGTCATGGTGAAAGCCTGGGCCTGGAGGGCATGCCATGGGCGGCCTCGAGACATGGAATTATTGGCAAGATCACAGATGGTGTCTATAGCATTGTATCGGGTATTGGGAATAGGCTCGTGTGAAAGGGAGTGGAGGAGGAGACGCTCGAGGGTGGTTAGTGTTTGTGAAGAAAGACGATCGTAGAGGGTCAAAGTGGGACCTTTAGAATTCTGCTGATGAGGAGTCGCCCTGAAGAGGAAGCGACGAAGGAGGACAAGGGAAAAAGAACGCATCTGAGAAGAGAATGAAATGGATGCATATAGGATTGAATGGTGAATACGGACTGTTTCTGTGTCTGCTGTGATTGCAAACTGTGCGATTGCTAGCAAATAAGGCTCCGGAGACCGCTCAAGTCGGTCATCGACTGCGTGTTCTGCACTGGTAACGAGTGGGAGATTTATATGAAGTGAAGAAGACGGGGAATGGAGACATACTTTGAGCGGATTTCATTATCACCCAGGACGAGGTTCGCAAGGATCTGGGTTAGTTCTGCGGTTATTTCTTGAGAGACAACGGGTTCCATATTTTTTAGTTTTTATTTTGGTTTGGAGCGATCGAAAGAAATGAGGAGCACGTGGCCAAAACATAAGTTTGAGTATAAGTTTTTAGCAAAACCAACGATCGGTGTATTCTGTCTCGTAGTGTACATAACCGGACCAAAAGAAAGGAAAAAACGAATGTTAAATGACGAGGAAATTCTTACGACGCATTCCCTGTTCGTCTCCTTAACGCTATATGATGGACATGGCCGCGGCTATCAAAGTGTGCATCTCGCCTGGCTGCAACGACACCTTGCCGGATGTCGTGTACTCGGTTGCTAGGCGCATCGCCGTCAACGCTGCCGAGTGCATGGCTGTGCATTATCGTCACGCTTTAACACAAACGTCCGGAGGCCGTTCTGAAAACGAACCTTTCAATTTCGCCTCAGAAGATCCAGGATTCGCAGGCGATCCTCCGTTCTTTTTGTCGAAGAGTTTGGCAGCTTGAGCCATCGCGATCGCCACCTACAGATATGTCGATCAAAACGGTCGGATCAGAATCGACTGAGAATATCGCGAACGAACAATTTTGTCTTGGGGCGAGGAAGAACCTCCGGTGGGATGGGACGCGGCCGCGGGAGCCGGCGGCTTGTTGTGGTCTGGGTGATGTTGCACCGGAGGGGCGTGCGGCTGAGTGGGATGGGGCTGATTGGGATGCGGATGGGGCTGAGTGGCGTGCGACTGGGCGGGGTGGGCCTGAGGCTGGGCGGCGCTCATCTTGAATGCCTGGATAGCTGCGGCCGATCCAATAGCATCAGAATCCATCATGCCGTATGACTGTTCAAATTCGGGGCTGGAAAAATGAAGGTATCAGTATAGAAGGTAATGTGCAGAAATGGCCTACCTATAGGCTTGTGCGTGGGCTGCAAAGTGAGCCTCGTAATCACTCGCTTCATACGGTGCATGGTTTACGTGAGTGGTAGTGTGGTGAAGCTGATGAGCGGCTTGTTCGAACAGGGCGGGATCGGTGTCTTGATCATGTGCAGATGCCATTTGCGAGATGTGTGAATACAAATGGGCTGTTGTGAGGTGTGAGGGGGTAAGTGAAGAATGAGAAGGGTGAACTGACGTTGGGGAAACCCTGGTCCACTATATCCTTGGATAGGAGGATATTCTCCCTCATAGTGGGCGCGATTGGGAACAGGAAGAGGAATGGGTCCATTATCATTCGGGTAATATCCCTCGGATATAGGGTATGGATATTGGTAGCGGGGATCGTAACCACTAGAAAGAAATATGAGAATAATAATAGAACTGAGATCGACACTTACGACACAGGTCCCCCACGGCCATAGGCTTCGAAACCGTCTGGGCCAATTACCGCCCCAGGAGGTCTGAAGTGGGTATGTGCTGGGTGATTATGAGCCGGAGCGACCGGTGCTTGTCCGAACCGTCTTTCGAATTCTGCATCCGAAATAAAATCTCCTGGCCCAAGCTCAACGCCGCCTTCGCCGGGGAAAGGCTGCCGTTGATGATGTGAGTGAGAGTGGTGGGGCTCCTCTCCGTAATATTCAGCATTCTGGAGTGGATGGTTGATGACGAATAGAGGATATGGGAAATGGAACTTACCATGGTGATTATTTGATTACATAACTCAATCATTCGTTAGACGCGTCGATTGAAATGGTGCCATGGATCCGGGAGAGAATAACCAATTTTGATTATTTCTACGATCAGATGATTGACGGCTTATCTGTTCCGTTCAGGGATGAGATGACCAGGTGGAGACCTCGAGGTAGAAAATACAACCGGAGATGTCGAGAATATATAATTAGTGTGGTGAATTACCGAAAAAGGCTAGTCACACTCTCGATTTGGTCTTATCATATGTTTTCGCACGGTTCACTCCATCCACATATAAAGTCGTATGTTTTCTTTTTCTTTTCCAGACCATCATCACCACCGCCATGTTGATCTCATCCATCCTCTCCATCTTGGCCTTGGCCTTTGTCTCCGTCTCTGCTCAGTCCTACCCAACGACAGCCAGTTCCACGGCCACTTCCGCGGCCCCTTCCACAAGCACTTCCGCGGTCGCTTCCACCGGCACCTCCACCAAGTCTTCCACCAAAACTTCCTCCGCTCCCTCTGCCACTCCGAGTATTTCTATGTGCATCCTTCAATGTTCCTCCGCCGCCGCCGTTGCCGCTAATTGCGTCGCCGTGTATGCCCTTACTCTCCTTCTTTCGCCTCTCCTCACCATCCCTGTGCAGTACGAACCTCACCTGTGTATGTAACTCGGCCTCTTTCCAGATGATGGCAGGGGCTTGCCTTATGGCCAACTGTACCGCCGCCGATCAGATGGCCGCCCAGCAACTCCAGCAGACTGAATGCGGTATAATCTTCTTCATTCAACCGTTTGATACAATCCCTTGACATTTCCTATCAAAGCGAGCGTGAAAAACAGCACCTCTGCCCCCGCCGGTTCCAGTACAGCTCCACCCTCTACCAGTCCCCCGCCTACTTCTACCGGCGCTGCGTCCATTAATGTGCCTCAATTTGAAATGCAAGGCATCCTTGCGGCATTTGTCGCCGTCGTTGGCGCTGCTATTGGCGGTATTCTCGCTTTCTGAGAACCGCCCAAATATGCTGGGCATGTATTGGACGCCCTCGATTTCTTATATATTTTTTTTCCAAAAATGACCAAAGTCTTCTCAGTCTCCCACGCACTCTGATCTTCGTAATCTTTCAACTTTTCTTCTCTGAATGTAAACGATCGAATCTTCACATACCCAACACGTGACGAACTTCACTTAAGTCTGCTAACTATCCGTCGGACAAGTGAAGATGCAGAGATGGATGACCATTGATGAGGCCGAGCAGATGGTGCATCAAGCTCAGGTATTGCTCTCTTGTCAAGGAACAGTTTTCCTCATTCAGCCACAGTGCATTATTTGTGGAAGATTGACAAATTGTGCCTCCCCATCATGAGCGGCATTTCTCTGGGTACCCCCAATGTAAATCATGGTCCAGTGAACTTTGGTCAGACACGATCAAGTCACAATGTTACCCTTCAATCCCAGGTCAGTCAGTTCCATAATGATAATGTGAAGCATGGTTTGATTCAACTCGTGATCTGTGTGTCCCGCTTGCGCGCAAGGCAGACTTTCACGAGTCATCTCACCTGCCGCCATCTGCTTCGGTTCACGGACAGAGAAAGTAAATGAACATTCCTTCTCACGTCCGGTGTGCATTCTGGGACCGGAGAATGCCAACCGTTCGTCAGATTTGTCCCAACGTATCAATGATGCTCCTGTCGATCTTCTCTCAGCGAAGACTCGGTTATTCTTGCAGTACGCAAAACTAGCATTCGAAAACCACTGACTACCTTCAGGAACAAAGTGCGAAGCTAACGTCGACGAGAGGCCGGTTAGAAGAGCTGCACGGAGATGGCGACATCAATTGGCTTCTGAACTTTCTTTGCTCTCTGAGTAATATACGAGGGAGCATTCTCTTCACAACCCGGACGGCTGGCGCTTTAACGAACGTGGTGGAGGTATAGTATTTGGTGCTCGCACTTTAGACGTTGGACCTAGTTTCGATTTGGAAATCACATCACCATCGCTATTGAACCAAGCTGAAGTGTTAATCAAATGTGTTGGTCGCCTGCCTCTTCATCAAACAAACGGGACTCCAAGTGTTAGTATGCAAAAGATGAAGGTACGTTTATTTCTACCACTTACGTCGAATACAAATATTCACGCACGCCGATGGGGGAATGATCTAGACGCTTACCAGGATCGATCGATCTATAGCAGCCACTTATTTAATCAACTGAATCGCGAATCAGCAATCTTCTGAACTTCTCTCATTCCTTGACCCTGTGAAGATGATCGTTCAAGAAGCAAAGCCATGTGCCAACTCGTTACCATCACCCTCCTGTACCTTGACACCATCGTTACCCAAGCGTCACTACGGCGGGGCAAGCGTCATTCGCCTTTGCATTGCGGTACGAAGCCGACACCTCCAGAATCTTCCTAATTCTCTTGCCAATCGAATTTCAGAAAACCATACAAAAACACAGCAACCTATTTCTGGTTGATCATCGCTCAAATATCGGAGACTCTTCATCCTGGATGGTCAGATCCTACACACAGGAGCCTGCGAGGACTGAGGACGGCCCACACTCACACGATCGTGATCTTCCCCGAGGACAAGGAGATGTGAGCAAAGATGAAGAGGAGGGCCGGCCTGTGATCAACAGCTTGTTGTGAGGGAGTTCACTTTAGTTTTCTTCAGTTGTGTCGTAGTGCATGACTTGTTAAACTTGAAATTGATTCACCCCGAACAAGGTAATTCACACTCTAGATTCGGTGTTATCCATATGCTTTCTCACGGGTCATTTCATCATTATATAAAAGCCGCATGTTTCCTTCCTTTCTTTTCAGACCGTCATCGCCGCCACCATGTTGATCTCATCCATCCTCTCCATCTTGGCCTTGGCCTTTGTCTCCGTCTCTGCTCAACCCAACCCGACAGACACTTCCACCGACACTTCCACCGACACTTCCACCGACACTTTAACCGACACTTCCACCGACACCTCCACCGACACAGCCACGGCTCCCTCCGCCTCTCCAAGCCTCCCTCCTGGTGTTACTATGTGCATCATTCAATGTTCCACCGACGCCGCCGCCGCCGCCAATTGCACCTCCTTGTACGCCCTTACGTTCCTTCTCTCTCCTCTCCTCACCACCCCTATGCAGTGAGGACCTTCCCTGTGTGTGTAACTCGGACATTTTCAAGACGATGGCAGGGGCTTGCCTTATGGCCAACTGTACCGCTGCCGACCAGATGGCCGCTCAGCAACTTGAGCAGGCTGAATGCGGTATTATATATAATCTTTTTCTCCGTTCAAAATTATTTTGATATATTTTCTTTACCGCAGCAAATATGGCAAACAGCACCTCTGCCCCTCCTCCCGCCGGCTCCAGCACAGCCCCACCGGCTTCTTCCAGTCACACGACCTCTTCCAGTCACACGGCTGCCCCCACCTCCTCTACCGGCGCCGCGTCCATTAATATGCCTCACTACGAAATGCAAGGCATGCTTGCGGCATTTGTCGCCGTTGTTGGCGCTGCTGTTGGTGGTGTTCTCGTTTTCTGAGAACTGCCTTATATGTATGGGCACATTACATTTTTCGATTTCTTCAAAATGACCCAAAGTAGTTGTTGATTTCCCATACGAACTCTGAACTATTCCTCTCGTACTCTTCGAACTTTGTTAATTTTCTCCTTTCTGCATGTTAAACGATGATTGCCAATGAACATCATGTAGCTCCACCACATACCTGGCCACGTGACAAACCATGGATCTATCCATGCTGCAACCATGTTCTGATGTAGCAAGATCGCTCTGTATAGGCTAGTCACACTTTAGATTCGGTCTTTCCATCATCACCACCGCCATGTTGATCTCATCCATCCTCTCCATCTTAGCCTTGGCTTTTGTCTCCGTCCCTGCCCAATCCTACCGTTCCACTGGCACCTCCACGGCCCCTCCCTCCCCTCCCTCCCCTCCATATTTCCCTCCTGGTGTTCCTATGTGCATCCTTCAATGTTCCGCTCAAGCCGCCGCCGCCGTCGGTTGCGCCTCCATGTATTCCCTTACTTTCTTTTTTTCATCTCACCTCACCACCCCTATGCAGTACCCTCTCCTGTCTATGTAGCTTGGCTTTCAAGACGATGGTAAGAGCTTGCCTTATGGCCGACTGTACCGCTGCCGATCAGGCGGCCGCTCAGCAAGTTGAGCACACTGAATGCGGTATTGTTGTTCCATTCAAATTATTTTTGATAATACCATTTTCTTTTGATATATTTTTCTTTTTACCGCAGCGAACGTGGTAAACAGCACGTCTGCCCCTCTCCCCTCCAGTTCCAGTACAACCCCACCACCGGCTTCTTCCAGTTCCACGGCTGTTCCCACCTCCTCTAATACCGGCGCCGCGTCTGTTAATATGCCTCACTTTGAAATGCAAGGCACCCTTGCGGCATTTCTCACCGTCGTTGGCGGTGTTCTCGTTTTCTAATATAACCTTGGTGCCGTGTATTTTTTCGTGGAAGTCTGTCCATTTATATCTGAATAGAAAATTTCTTGTATCGCTGACGAATAATTCACTCACTACACCACGTGACAAACACCCTTCCACACTCTTTAAAAAATCAGCTAAAAAAATGCTCTTAAAATTCCTCATCGCATTCTTCATTTCATTTTCGCTTGCAATTCTTCAAGTCAATGCAGCGAGGAAAGCACCATCCGGTCAGTTGCCGTCTTATACGCCGTCCTTTCACACTCTCAGATTTTCTTCAGTCACACCCTCCCCTCCTTTGACCACCGCTGGCACTGCATCAGTTAGCACTGTCAGCAAGTCCGCCACCACATCGGCCATCACCACCACCACTACATCCCCCACCACGCCTCTTTCTACTACTACTCCAGCCGTCTCTCCTTCCTCGTCCACGTCTGTCGCTACTACTACTACCCCGCCTGCATTAAGCGCACCGATGGGATCCACCCTCGTCCTCCCATCCCAGAGTTTCGGTACTGACACCACGAGTGCCAGTCCTACCACTGGCTCTGTACCACCCCCTGCCTCCACGACTTCCTCTTCGGGTGCCGGGAGATCTGGTAGTGGTGATTTGATTATAGCCAGTGTTGTTTTTATCGTCACTGCTGCTGTATGGGTCATGGGGTGATGTGTTAGTTGGGTGAAGATCTTCATTCCATAGTCTTGGAAATATTCTCGTATTAATGTAGATACCCAAAAAGCTGTCACGCCACAGCTATGCCAAGCCAAAAACTATTCTCGCAGCAGCCATGCGTTTTCGTCCGACTTCTCTTCTTACCGTCCTAACCACCATCCCATACACTCTCCAATCTCATCTTCAAGTCGGACCGGCAGCTACAGGCTCGTTCTCTTCCTCTGACCTCAAAATCGGTGGGCTCTTTACCCCCCCCCTTCTCCCCCCCCCTTCCTCGAACACCCCCTACTCACTCCTTTTTTTCCCCAGCTCGCCCTCCCTCATCCGGGCCGTTAAAAAGGGCATATGCCTCCTCCAATCCGAGCGATCGTGCCGCGAACGCCATCGAGAGTTGGTGGTTTTACGACCAGTCCCCTGATGGCATCACCGCCTTGCTAGCCGAAAACAACGCCAGGCCGATTTCGATTCGTGTCGAAGACCCGACCGGCCCGACCTTTGCTGGTTCTATGGTCATCAACTCGGGCGATTATTATTCTGCCAGCTGGTGGTGGTACTATGGCTTTAACCCCACCGGGCTTTCCAATCTCCTCAACGGGAAGACACTGATCTCGCTCGATCCGTACCAGAACGTCAACGGTCTGGTGTTTGTCGCCGTCATGCTTCCAGACACCGTCACATGGTGGTGGTATTACGGACTCGCCGTGTCAGCGGTGAACACCAACCTCGTGGCCAACAACGCCCGGCTGATTTCCGCCCGACCGTACTTGAACAGTGGGCAGGTGGTGTATGCCGTCATCATGGTCTCAAATGCAGCCAATCCTGTGCAGTCGCAGTGGACGACGGCGCAGTCTCTCACTGCGCTCACCAACTCACTGAACAGCAATAGTTCGGTTCGCCTGCTAGCTTTGGCACCCAACCCGACTGGTGGCTGGGATAGCATCACGATTCCGGGTGGGGACACTAACTGGTGGTGGTGGACTGGGCTGGACACGTCTACGGTGACGAGCAACATCCAGGCTCATGGTAGTCTTATTATCGATTTGTCAAGCTCTCTCAACAATGGCGTCCGCGTATACGCCGGCGTTGAAATCGGTAGTGGTACAAACCCAAGTCAGCCATCACCTTCGCCATCGCCATCGCCATCGCCTCCTCCGACCCCATCGTCTTCAAAATCTCAGTCGCAAACTAAAATTATTGCTGGTGCTGTTAGCGGTGTCGTAGGCCTTGCGATCTTCGCGCTCGTCGCAGCATTGCTGTACCGTCGGAAACGCAAGGTGGGAAGGAAAGAACCACTCAACGAAGGCGAATCTACGAAACTATCCAGTCCCGCTCCCGACTCGGGCCACACGATGTCGGAGCCGGTCGAGCCCGGCGGGTCTGTGCACAGTTCGCAGCCAATGAGCCAGGGAGATCTGCGACCGATCTCACAGATGCCGGTCGTGCCGGGTTGGGCACCCCCTCTGTCTTCACAGTCGACAACAGTGTATGGGTACGTCCCACCGACCGATGCTGCGTTCCTACCGTACGTGGGTTCGAATGTCAGTCCGAGCGTGAGTGCGAGTATGAATTCGGGGAGTGCCCAATCTCCATCTCCACACCCTGAGGTGTGATTTATATATCTATTTTCTGCTCCGGTGATCACTATGACCTATGGATACTTTTCTTTTTTCTACTAATACCGGTATACCTTTAGCAGGCATTGTGCTATTTATGCATTGCTATGGACTGTGCATGAGCATAATAAATTGTATGATCATGACCCCGATATTCACCGGTGTTCACTATTCAAATTATGGGAGGTAGCCAATCACATCGGCATTCAAGTCATTCCTACAAAGGACTTGTGAAATACACAAGTGAAATGAAGCGTACAGACACACGCGGCTCGCCCGCCGACTGGACTGCGGGGGACTACTGTACACGGTTGGCTAGCATCTCTTTCAACTCTCCGGCCGTGATCTGGAGCACGGTCAGGTCGTCATACTCGATCTCGAACCATTCTCCCCTAAGATGACTCGTACCACAATCTAGGATGGTGAATGCCGTGATCAGTCCTGTTTCCTGGTCTAAACAGCGGAACGTTTGATTGAGAAGGTGTGGTCCAAGTTCGTGATTTCCACGCTCGGGATTACTGTCAGCGTGTTCAGGAGGAAACAACACGGCCATGAAGTGCGGCGGGTAATTTGGATCCATGGCCTCGGGTGAGTCTGGAAGTACCGCTACGTCCGGGTGGTCTTTGAGGTATTCCTGAGTTCTAAATGAGCTATATCAGTTGAATCCGAACACATGATGGTGAGATAAATGTACTCGCGCGAGATCAGAGGCAGTACGCAAGATTCGATAGTCATTGGGGTTGTCACCAAGGTCTTGGTTGCTGATAACTTGTATGGCGGCTGAACATGCGAAGCTAATCTTGAAATAACTTTCAAGATATATGAGCTCTTGGTGTATTAGCAGATCTTCCGCTGACACCGTACTCGTGTGCTGTCATGGGCTCCGAGCAACATATCTCATCGCATTTGGCCAAGAATGATGTCTTCTCGTTGTCATTACGCGGTGGCTCGAGGAGAGGGTTACAGGGGTCATCTTGCCACTTCTTGCATGCTTCGTGGTAGATAGTTTTCGCCTTGGTCAAGCCAAGTTGTTGTACTTTATCCGAGCAAGTCTGAAAGAGGACATAGTATGTAGCAAGCTTCCGGATAAGGTGTGCGCCCTCGACTGACGAATTCATGAAGGTTTGAACAGAAATCACTAGGTTAATGACGTAATCTATCTCTGCTAAAACGTAGAGTAGGGCTAATACACGTGACCTAATATCGATCAATGTCTGTCCTATCTAGCTTACTTCCTATACATGTCTTCCAACTTTACGATGCAAAATGCGGCCCCCAAAAAAAGCGTACAACCTGCTCAAGGACTCTCGCACTGCAGCTAAGCTCTCTGGGGGCTATGACTCTGAAAAAACTCAGGCGACAATCAAGAAAACTTTCAATGAGGCTTTCAATAATCCACATCTGTCAGTTTCTATCGTTCTCGAATCACATTAGTGCATGTAACGAAGAGTAAAACGCTCAGAATAAGCCAGAGATACTATCGTCATCCAATTTCCTCAAGAGATCTCGGGCTTCGCGCGCAGGTCTTGAAATCGCCGGTTTATCACTGGCCACGCTTTCCTGGACCTTTTGTGCGACATTCCGGAGTAGCAGTAAACTTTGAAACATGTTTTTTGACCCTTGATCAACCTCTTCCACGGAGAGAACGGCTAGAATGGTGTGCGAGGCCATCACTGATGGTGGCGTACCAGATATCAAATGTGCTCTGTATATGACGTGAGGTCCTTGATCAAAAATATATGGGCTGTTAGACTTACTCGACGAGGGGTCTTAGCGCTTCAGGAGAGTAGGATAAGGATACCACCAGCGCCGCTATTGCGAGAACGTAGGTTTCTGAGTACCGTTGAGTCCCTATTCGCATCTATTTGAGATAATACACAACTTGCCTTCATGTTTCTCCCTGAAAGCATCCGATACCAGCTCTATACATGCCCCTTTCGCCTTCTCCCCCAAATTCTGGTATGAACTTTTGACGACATTCGCCAGAGAAAGAGCCAAACTGCTCGCTATGTCTTCTCCGTTAGATTTTGTGCCTGTAATCAATTCGGTGACGACAGGATCCACCCTGGGCTGGTTTCTCATCAAGACTCCTAATGCCTCTGCGGCTTTCGTCCGCACAACGACACTTGCTGGATCACTAGCACTCTTTATAAACGTGCGCTGCAACTGTGGGAAGAACGGTTTCACGAAAGCGGGGATTCGCTCCAGCATTGAATTGAGAGCGCTAAGGATGGCAGTCTTTACTGCAGGCGGGTAGGCTGTCGCTTGTGTGGCTACACGGATTAAAGGCCCTGTGAACGGCAAGACGAAGGGCTTTAGGGCGCTTTCTTCGGTCCGTTCGACAAGATCGCCAATGGCGTATGCGGCTTGTTCGCGTTGTTCATTTGTGCCAGTTGTAAGACCTCCGATGATGATGGGAACCATCGGTGATACACCATTAGGGAGACCGAAACCTGGGACATACATTCCAGGAGCACCTGTACTTTCGATC
Source organism: Porpolomopsis calyptriformis (assembly GCA_951640195.1). Classification (NCBI taxonomy): domain Eukaryota; kingdom Fungi; phylum Basidiomycota; class Agaricomycetes; order Agaricales; family Hygrophoraceae; genus Porpolomopsis; species Porpolomopsis calyptriformis. The sequence continues at coordinate 264,726 of OX621166.1, read as the reverse complement.
GATCGTCGTAAAGAAATAACCAGTGGCTCAAGCTCGTCTTTAGGGAGTGATTTCACAAAAACGTCCAGGGCATGCCATGCGGCAGTGTGAACTGCGACCTCTGTGTCGGCCAGTGAGGATACTACTTGTCGAATCCAATCGATGCGATACAGCGACGAATCATGCATTGATTCTTCGCAGAATATGGCGAACAAACTGTTGGCGCTGACACGTCGTTGAGGCGATTCATGCTTCGCCCTGTAACATTGTTATTAGTGAAGTCCTTGTCGAAATGCAATCATTTACCATCCGATCAATGTCATCATCAATGTATTAAGGCCTTCGCCGTCACTGGTAGAGGAGAATATCGCGCGAAAGGAATCGTCAACGGTTGTCTGAAGCTCTTCGTCTGTCCCCTCCTCTCTCACTTTCACAAGCGCATTTAAGATTACCGGCAAGCGCTTGCTCAAAGCTTTTCCTGCCACAGTAACAAGAGATGCAAGTGCACGGGCATTGAATGTAGTCATGGGTGTCGATATCAGAGTGGGGATCAGAACGGGGAAGACGGAAGACGCGCGAACCTTACAGAAAGATTAGAGAGTGAAGGGAGCGTAGAACTGTTACAATGGTACTCACAACCATAACCTCTTTGAGCGCTTGCAGAGCTGTACCGGATCCTTTTCCAGGCTGTCGCAAGGCCTCCAGTAATGTTGGCAACGTCAAATCGATCGCTTTGGGGCCCAGAGGATCCTGGAGAACATCAAAGGCTCTTGCTGCAGCAGACCGGACGTTAGCTTCGTCGTCAACTAAAGCATTGCGAACTGTCAAAATAATATCGTCTTCGTGTCCCTCTCTCTGTCCATCTGTGGTATTTTCTCTGTGACATTCGATATATTTAGTCCTTCGCATGAACGAGTCACAAAACTCACATGATTTCACATATGGTCAAGCAAACACCCTCTCTGGTTCGCGAGTCAGCGGACGTGGCATGAGAGCGAATTATGGGAATGATTTCCGCCAATATTTTCTCCCCGAATTTCCGGCAGAGTTCTGCAATTGTACGACCAGCAGTCTGTCCGTGGGTAACAAGTCAACCTTTAAAAGCGTGAAAGAATTATAAAAAGAACCTCCGGCTGCTCAAATTCTGAGCTAGACATCAATGATATGATTTGACGGAGGAGCTCAGGCAGCAAGTCCCGGACTGTAATAGATAATGTGAGTATATGCGTCGTACGGTAGAGAAGGAGTTTACTCGTTCGTGGGGTATTGTGTACCAATGCCTTCCAAATGTGAATCGAAGATTGACGGACAACATTTACGCTGTCCTGTCGGGCCAAGTACAAGGCCGACAGAATGCGATCGCGTCGTTCCGGCCCAAGAGCTTCGACAAGAGCCCGCCGCGAAGCCTCAGCACCGGAGACTTCGACAGTCGTCTCTGCCTCAATCTCAGTCTGTTTGAATATTATATTGACGATTTAGAAAGTTGAAATTAGTGTTCGACCAGACCTTTCCGCTTATCCCTGACACTTTGAAAAGGAGCTCGCCAACAAGAGTAATGGAAGCTTGCTAGGAGACGAATCAATTATGAATACCGTGCGAAAACATTCTGCTCACTCGTATACGCCAGCCAGAATCGAACATACCATGTTCAAGTTCCGGCAACAGTAAATCTATGGCCTTGTTCGAGTAATTCGTGACAACCATTCTTCCAGCACGCATCGCGGCTTCCCTCACGTAGTCCTCCACGTCTGAAAGTCCTTCCAATATTGGCGTTATTATTTTCGGCAAGTGAGGCTGGAATCGAGTGCCAAATGTAGCTGGAAGGAAAACGAGGAGGGACATGAACCCCTCCCTGACTGTGCTTCGTGGGGATTGAGCATTGGCAATAATATCAGGCAAGAGTCTTTCGAGCCGCTCGATGCCAAGACCCGATAAAACTTCACTCAGACCTTGGGCGGCTCCTTGTCGATCCACGCCAGAGGTATCAGTTTTAAGAGTGCGAAGTAGGCCTGGTACCAGGTCAGGGAAATGAACCTCTCCGAGGCGTTCGACCAGTGTTCCGAGAGCCTTTGCGGCAGTGGCTCGAGCCTCTGGTACAGGATCCACAAGTACTGTATGCACCAGGGGTAATAACCCTGACAGATACGGAATGAAATCTTTTGAATCTGTCAGAGATGCCAGATTCCCAACGACCCGAGCAGCTTTTTTTTTAGTTTCAGCACCTCGTTCCTTCAGTCCTCGCTCGATTATGGGAATGATCTACACATGTCTCATCGGAATAAGGTGAGATGCAAGAAGCGGTAAACAACTGACCAAAGCCAAAGAAGAATGATCGATGTAATGCCTGAATGAAGTCTTCAGGAGAGAGGACAGAGCGTTCGGTGTTTTCGCGGGGTCAGCAAGTGCTTTGAGAAGGACAGGAACCAAGGAGTGGATCTCCGGGTTAGCAATCACTTCACCGAATTGCTTCAGACTTTTGTTCGCAGCGGCTCGCACTTGGGCATGAGAGTCGGTCAAAACGCCGGTAAGACGAGGAATAACAACCGGCAAAGACACAGAGAGTTGCTTGGGGGAACAGTAAGCCATCATCCCCAAGAGCTCGATGGAGGCTTTCTTTGTACGCCATTGTTTTTCATCGACACCCGACAAAAGTGATGGTAGGATGAGTTTGACACCATATCCAGACATGCTGCCCATGATCACTCGAGCTGCATCTTGAGTAGCGTCCCTCACATCTGCCGAGGTATCCCCAAAAGATGTCAAGAGAAGAGGTAATATGTAGACGATGTATGGTTCGAAAAGTCGCCCAAAGGCACTGCATAGGGTTTCAAAAGCAAACATTGCCGCTTGCCGAGCTTCAAAACGTTTCTTGTCTTCTGCCCCAGCGCGCAGTCGTTGTAGGATATTGAATTCCTTCATGGCCCCGATACCGGCCCCAGTGATGACCCCTGCTAAACCATAGGCAGCACCACGACGTGCGGCGTACTTGGGAGCATTTACAAGCTCGTCAAATAATTTATCCACGAGCATCCCCATACGTGGCTTAATAACTTTCACGAGCGGCGACAAGCAATCGGACACCGCAAGCTGCACTTGTTCCGACGGTGTCTGTAGGGCTTCCAAGAGTCGGTCGACAATCGAGGGAATACGAGGGTCAGATTTGTCAAGGTGTCTAGCAACGCGACCGAAAAAGATAACCACAGCCTCTTTGATGTGATCGCCTGTCTCAGTAGCAGGGGTAGGATTCGCCAGGTGTTCTTCAAACATTGTTATGAGACCGGCAAGCCGAGAAGATCCGTGGTGGTCGATCACATTTGTGCCAGCGGTAATCATACCCTTCCGCACGTCAGCATTTTGATCACCAAGAGCATGGTCACGAATCAAAAATGTGAAGAATGGTTCAACCTCATTGTCAGAAAAGAGCGGAGAGAGCTGTTCAAACGTGTTAGCAATTGCCAAACGAGTAGGTGAAGGATCCGGTTGATCAAGACTTTCCGCGAGCACCGTGCCCTAAAAAAAGATTAGGACGTGGCATTAAGTTCCTACCAGGAAAAGCAGAGCGTGCCTTGTCGCGGTAAAAGTCCTGAAGCTGACTCAAACAATCATGAATTCCTTGTGGCCAACATTTAACAGCCTCAGCAATTGCGGTAGCAGCACTTTTCCGTGCATGCACATTGCTATGCTCTGGTAAGTCGAAATAAGAATCTGATGACCTTAACTGGTAAATGCTCACCAAGAAGATCAATCAATTCATTAAGGAATGATTCAGGCACGTCAAGACCATTGTCTTCCCAGATGTGTCGAGCCAGCCTAGCGTTCTGTTCATCGTCTTCGTGACATGCAATCCAGAGTTCTGAGGACCAGTTGAGATCGGTCAAGTCAAATGGCTTTATTGAATGGATCAGCACGGATCGGACGTAGCAGTGAAGTCATACTTGAAGCGTCTGAAGACATGAATTGCGAACATAAACTTCTTGAAGTAGCATTCCATGGAGAAGAGCGTCAATTTCATTCGGTGTAGCGGTTGTGTGAATCGCCTCGCCGAGATCAATAAGCACAGAGGACGCCTCCTTGCTAAACCCCGGTTGCTGTCTAATGGTGAGCAGGAGAATATTGATGATTTGCACTCGCGGGTATGCAGGATCAGAGACTGGCGTTTTAAGAGTAGTTGGAATGTATACCGTTTGTAAGATATTCAAGACATACACTCTCCGCAATGAAACTTGATGATGTCCAAAGTCAAAGCAACTTGTTCCAACTGGTTATCCTCTGGTTCCATGTCGATCCCGCCATGGATCGCTCGACTCAGTAACGGGAACACATAGGAAAAGGTGGCGGGATCAACCGGTGCTTGCTCTGATAATGACCGGAGCCGATAGAGAACTCTGAGGACGAGCACTAACAAGCATGCTTAGCAGATAAACGGCATCGATGGGCGACGGGTGCATACAGTTGAGAGGTTCCACACGCAGTTCCTCCGGTACAGCATCAATGTTTTGACTTCTTAAGATGGCTATCGCAATCCACTTGTGAAAAGAGTCTAAACGTTCCGAGCAGCATTTCGCAAGTTCCTGAAGATACCTTCAGCTACAGGCACTCAGAACCAAATAACTCTTACCAAATAGGTGTCGAAGGCGTGCGAGCCTACGAGCATAGATCCTCTTCTCAGTGCTCCATCCAATAACAGAGAGGCAATAGATGGGACGTAGGGTCGCAAATCATTGGCGCATGCCTTGGCCAAATTATGGACAAAGTAAAGGCCACGTTCGAGTTTAGCTTTCACTAGAGCAACGCGTTGTCGAATCAGTGTCTCCTTCTCCAACTGGGCCTTCACTAGGGCTTGTTCTTCCTTCGTCAAGGATAAGGTGGTCGACGGCCGTTTATCGGCAAGAGATTTTCGAACATCATCCTCCCATTTCGTTATCTCGTACTCTTTACTTTTCTTATCGTGAGCACTACGCTTCTTTGACATTAACACTACGTGGTCGAATTTCAGCAAAAGCTATGGGGATCAACTAGAAAGGTTACCATCAACATATGTTATGCCTTCGGGGGTTGCCCAAGTCCCCAATTCCAATTCAGTTATAGCATTCACGAGAGTGTGATCGATGTCGACCCGTAGTTGTTCCATGATTCGGGGCAAGGCCACCCTTGGGGACACAAACGCTATCGTACTGATGGCTCTGTAGCTGGCTTCTGCAAAAGCCATCCGGGCGGGCTAGAAAACATTCTTCAGCTGATTGAATGCGCGGATACTCCATAGCTACGAACTTTTGTGTCCACTGAGGATGACGAGGCCAGAATGATTTCAAATAACTTGTCAAGATTCCTTTCAACGAGGTTTCGAGGATTTATTCGGGCTTTCTGACACAGCTCGATCCAGGTTGGGCGTGACGAGGAGTCTAGATGGTGAATAAGAAATAAGGATGCGGACTAACAAAGTAATTTCACAATTAACTTACATGCAAGACTATGATGACCAAGGACGATGAGTTCAACAAGCAGGTCCTCCTTCTCAGATTCGTTCACATTGTCTCCGAATGAAACAGTGTGGAGAAGCAGAGAGATCAGACGTCCTTGTTTATTCCAGACGATTTCTTGTTCTTCCCCTGGTCCAGAGGCAATCTTGTTTGAAGAAAATAGCTGGTCTCGCGAAAGAAAAGCTGTCAACGCTTCTCGCACGATACGGTTAGCAGTCTGGGGAGATCGGAGGGTAGCTGCTTGGATTGCAGTTAGAACCTCTCGTCGAATCGGCAGAGAACTTTCAATGGCTAAGTGAAGAAGCACTAAACCTAACCGAGTGCTGTTGGAGAATGATGATCAACGAGCCTGAAGCCAGCGAGGCAAAGGCATACCGCAATGTCGCATTTTTCGCAAGTTCAGCGCCAAAACAAGTCAATACCGCGCCGCTGGCTCTAAAGAGCCACAATTCATCTTCTCTATCAGAGATCTTCTGAAATACCTTATCCCACAACAAAAAGGAGTGTTTCGAGGAAGTGGAAACAAGAGATTGGACACTGGTGTTGCGTGATAAAATATCATCTATCAAAAGACATGGGAGCAAAATCAGGATGCGGTTTGACGAAGTTAGAAGTATTGTTCATATCTACCAAACTCATGAGAGCGAGAAAGAGGACCAAGTAGAATTGCAAGTGCAATATACCCTTCAAGAGGGCCGGAGATAGAGTTCAGAGGATTGGCCGACACGTTCTTCAAGTTGGCCTCCAAGGACGGTAGCATTGCCTCTGCGAAGGCTACTGATGCTTCTGATTCTAGATCCCCACACTCCCAAAGGACGTTACCCGCGACGGAGCAGAAAGCACGTCGGACAAGGGATTTTGTATTACTCATCTCTTTCGCAATCAGACTGGTTGCTTCGGGCGGCAATGTTTGATTGGCGCCAAGCAGAAAAAGAATGTGAGCCGGTAATGCGGAAGCTAAAGTTGCCATGGCGGCGTCGTGGGTTTCCTTTGCCAGCAGTGGTGGTGCAGTCTGGACGATCACAGTCGATGTCACAGATGATGGAGGCAAGGAAGATAGCATCGCGTACAACGCTACACGATGATCGGGTCCTGCGGTCTTACCAGCTTTTGGAAGGTTGAGCGATTCATTCACTCCCCATTCAATATTTGTATCATTAGTGTTGTTCTGAATGATGATCCTGAAAAGCTCGACAGACTGAGATCTAACGACGGGGTTGCTTGATTTTGCGCCGTTGAACGAAATGGCTGAAGTCCTGTGGAACACTTCGGTCCTCAGGGGCTGCGAAAAGGCATGGAAAAATTGATGTATCACTGTGTGGGATGTCAGCACACTTCACAGCCTTGTCAGAGAAAATAGGCTAACGGCCAAGTGAAAGCTCGGGTGATCGTAAGGCAGCCTTTTCCATGGTGGGAAGGAGACAACTGGCGAGGTCGTCCGGGGAGACGAACGTGGCGAAGAAGGCGTGTAAAGCAGCCTGAAACATGTGAGATTAAACTTTAGTAGCTATTGAACGTCGCTCACCGCAACGTGGGTCGGCACTGGTGACTTGCTCAACAAAATTGAGCCATTGTACAGGTTTAATATATCTCCCTTCAGAATGTTAGGTGGTGTTGGGCAATATGGTCAGTAAGCACAAGAGATACCTTAATCTGCGGGGATAGTTGTATTGAACCCTCGCTGCTAAGGTCAATTGCTGTGTCAATAGCTACTCCGAGCATTGGAACAATTCCAAATGGTGCTTGACTTGATTTTGCTTGAGTTAGCAAAGTAGTCATCAACATTGGTAAAGCATTTGGCGCCTGCAGTCAATTAGTTAGCGTCGCCGTGAACAAAATACGAGACACACGGAACGCAATGCACGGCGGGTTCGTGCCAACGATGCGTTGCGCAGGGAGGGTTTTGCATGAGTGGTATCTGCGATCAGGAGATTGAAGAGGACTGCGATAGTGCTGACAAGTTTGTGCCATGACTGCGATGAGGCGAATTCAAGATCGCATGAAAGACAGATGGTATAGATCCCGCTCATCCAGCTGAGGAGGACAAACACATCAGCGGCTGCATATGAACTAGATTATTTCCGTCAATGGTTATCATTCACGAGAAATAAAGTCGATCGCACCTTGGTTTCCCATTGCTTGAAATTCGGTTAGCTTCATTGTTCAGCCATCCTAATACCCGCTCAGTAACACCAAGCTTATGTTCCTCATCGGTCGCTTGATGTTTCCCTCGCAATTCATCGCGCCTGAGTAGCTCCACACAAATGGCTTCCACCGCATCTCTTGATGGATTATCCACATAGCGAGGGTACGTTTGAGTTAACAAGTCGAATATATCAAGATTTTGTGACAAGCTCAGGTCTCAGAGACGAATACCTGGATGAGAATTTCATATGAAATGCTATGAGTTCAGCTCACCTGCATTCCTGGCTATAGGAAGCAATTCTTCTTGCAGAAATTGGATCCTGCGGCCCGTCTTGCCTGTAATAAGAGTTCGTTGCGCAAATATCATTGCCATCGGCCAATCCTTCATCACATTCTCCTTGTCCCACAGAAGTATTTCCAAAGATTCGGGCTCACTGGAGGTGGTAGCCACCCATGAGTGTACCTCAGCCCTGCTCATGGCTCCAGTTCCGAAAGGATGAGCAGCAGAAATTTTGCATCACGTGGTAACTCGTTATGATCTTTCCATTGACAAAAACGATTGGGACTCAAATACCACTTTGCTCGCTGCGCACAATGTCGACGGGCTTGTCAGCATCTGACAAGATAATAATGTCCACCGCTTTTAGCGCACTGGGGTCCATGCTCCCAGGCTCAACGGCGCCAGCACCATTACCGTCAATACCTTCAAACCCGTCCCAATCACCAACGACCAGCCCAGATACACCGCCCATGATGAACATACCCCCAGCAGAAGACCCTCTCCTACATTATCTCGCTTCTAAGCTCCTCCACCACGGCCATCGCGCAAAAGCCTCGCGTATCACCTCACGGACGCTCCTTTACATCCATACACTCACTCGCGCGCCCCCGCTTCCTATTCTGCGCGAGGCTATCTTGAAAGCATCGCCAGTGGTGCGGACGATGATGCATCGTCAGGGAGCAAAGACTATACCCAGGCCGATCGCTCTAGGCGAAAAACAGCGGACGCGTTTCGCACTCGACTGGATTCTGGAAGCAAGCAAGAACAGAAGTGGGAAGACCGTCGAGGAAAGGTTGGCGAGGGAATTCATTGCGGTCGTACAGGGAGAAAGCTCTGCGATAACCAAAAAGCAGGAAGTGCATCGCTTCGCAATGGTCAACCGGTAATGCTCTCTCTAGAAATTTTCATGTCGTGCTGTTCTGACTCGTGTCTCCAAGGGGGAACGCACGGTTGCGGGTGTAACTCATGAGATGCTTTTGGCATTTCAGGGGAGTCTGTGCCACCCCCATATGCGTGTGACAGGTAGATTTCCTACAATCGTCGCCGAAGGTTCCTCACGCATTTAAGAGGAGTGAGTGTAGATAGAGTGCTCGCAAGCGACGCAATAAGGTAGAACTTGGGTGATCTATGTATCCTTTCCAGAGTGCAATGCCTCAAACGTACTTGGAAAAGAACGGAATCAACGACTGCGCTAGCGTATAACTGAAAACTAGTTTCGGCCCAACAACAAGAATCTTGTTTGATGGGAAGGAAGAATATTCAGCACCAAGTCGTAAGAGAGGAAAAGGATACCCTTACTTTGGGCGTCAAGCCTTTGAAGAAAGCGGTCAATCCCTCGTTCTTCACGAGGTCTTTAACGACGACGAATCCCGGCACTTTGTGCTCGAAATTGGCGTTCTGAATGCGCGTTTTAACAGTATCGAGTGGGGCCGCTATGGTGATCGACGCTACGGCTCCTGCGACAGAAGCGATGAAATTTTGGGTCCAAGTGGCCTTCGAATAGTCTGTGACACCAAGGATATATTCTTTTGTCACCGCCGATGCACCAAAGAGCTGCAACGCGAAATTTTTAGAGTCGACAGATCCTTAGGGCCAGAAGTCGAGGGGGAACGCTTACGGCAAAGCTTCCTGGTGCATTCCTCGCCATTGTCCATCCCCATCCGCGATAAAGTGTCGTGCCCTCCTCGAGAAGTATTCGTAAAACGCCACGACCGCGGAACGCGTCGGGATTCACTTGTCGTTTGATCTTCAGGACATCTAATGGTAACAGAATCTGGAGATGTATCAAATAAGAGTCGGTCCACGAGGGAATAGAATCTAGGGCGGACCACTTCTCCAATGCCAGTCAAGCTGGATAAGACGAATCCTCAACGCCACGCAATACGGTAATAACAGAGCGTCGCAACAACGTACGATCCAGCAGTGGCCTGTATCATCATCTTGCCCTTCCGTTCACCGAAGCTGTTCGTGAACGGCGTCTTGTAGTACCTGGTGATCAAGTCGTTGAACCACGGCTGCCCGCCGAATTTGTACACACGCTGAGACACTTTGTAGCCTGCGGCGTATCCGAGTCCCGGAAAAAGGGAGAATAACCGACGGCCTAGTGATGCGGAACTTGCTTCACGAAAGATGATCGGAGAAAGTGATGATAGAGAAACCTAAATGAGAATCGATAAGAAACGCCAGGAGAAGAAAATATCAGAAATGCGGAGGACACTGTGAGAGGAAACTTACTTTGGCTTTATTGCTCATCAGCCTTTTAGCAACTGTGTCCACAGGATGAAAAATCAGCAACTCCGCGACGCCTGCACAAGCACTTTCTAATTCAGCATTCGAGAACACTGAGGGCATAAAATGAATCATCACCAGAAGCTCCAGACCCAAGAACACGAGCTGTTCCAGAATCCGCGCTTCTCCCAGAAGTAGCAGGAGACATCGTTGGTGCAAGTCTTTACCACTTCAGTAAGAGATGGAAATGAATTTCACGTGATCTACCATAACCTCCATAACAGCTCACTCAACTGACAATTATGAAAGATCATGCACTTTTTCGTGGGAGCCTTTCTCGTCTCACTTGGTATGTCCTTGGCCATTTATATCCGATTAGATAGAATTTTCTGATCGATAGCTGCTTATCTCGTTCTGTTTCTATATAATCGCCGACGAATAAATCATGTATTTCAACCACCCTTTCAGCAACGAGAACGGTGCTAAATCTAGTCTGCAAAGTCGGGCACTATTTACATTACGATCTCAACTTTCGTTGTCGTGTAAGTTGCATATTATCTTCCCCCAAGCCTTCCTTCAGTTACTGACATACTCTTCTCAGACTGCCTTGCATTCTTGCTTTCCCTGAAGCATATTACCCATCTCCACTTCCGCCCCCCACTATCCCAAACCCTTGTGCGAGTATCTCGGCCATCTTCTTGTTGTCCGTGACTATTGGCCCTCCTATCTTGCCTACTTTTCTTCTGGTCCCTTCCCAATATTCCCTGAACAAGTCACTCGCACTTCTTGATCATGACTGCCCAGGAAGGCTCAATATCCACCCTCCAGGTCCGCCTTCTAGTCGCTGTCCCTCGTTCCGGATCCACCCTCTTAATGCGCATCTTCCATGAAGCTCCCTCTTGTTCTGTGACAAGCTGCCTCGTTTTGCAGTGTAACTACTCCGAGGGTGCCCTCTTCCAGCCAGACTACACCATCTTCACTTCCCCCTCTTCTCACAGGGTCTACCAAGAAGCCCTTTCAAAGGGCAGTCGCACCCTTATCTCGAAAGAAGAGTTCGGCCATTCTCGCGAAAAGGGAGAGTGTGACTATGTCATTATCCCAAATCCCGCAGCCTACGAGGTCACCAAACCGGCATTCTTATTCCGCGATCCGATTCGTGTGTTTGATAGCTGGAAAGCCGTTGGGTGGTTAGATATCGAAAGCCTCGTCATGTGCTACACCAGCCTGTATAACATGCACAAAGCCCACCCAGAGTGTCACAGCCTCACGTACGAGGACCTCATTTCAAACCCTGAAGAAACCATTAGGGGGCTTAGCGAGTATGCGGGTGTCCAGTTTTCGATGGACATGTTATCATTCAAACATCCTTTCGACGACTTCCTGTCCGACACCAACCGGGGGAAAAATATACCCGCCGACAAACCTGTCCCAAGTGTCTTCTTTGACACTGTGAGGTTGCACAACTCTGTGCAAGATCACATCCTGGCCCACGGCCTATTATCCATTCCAGAGATAGAATTTATCGAGTCTGCACTAGGGAAGCTATATGTGGATGTCTGTGGACCACAGGTGGAGAGCATGCGCAACCTCTTGCATGACAAAGTCTGGTTCGGGTTCGATTTGGACGACACCCTCCACGAATTCCGTAGAGCGTCTAGTGCAGCTGCAGCCGCAGTCTTCCAACATATCCACAACACCTACCACATCACTGTCGACGACCTTGCATCTACATACTCTACGGTTCTCTCACAGAAGACATCCATCGCCTTTACTGACGGCAGAACCTCCACCGAGCACAGAAAGGAGCGTTTTTCTGCTTTGCTGGAATCACACTCCGTTGTTTCGAACGAAGATACCCTGGATTACCTCGCCAGTTTGTACAAAGATATTCTAGAGCAATCATTGAGGCTCAAACCAGCAGCCCTTCGTTTACTCCGACATCTACGCCTTCTCGGCAAGAAAATCATTGTCATCACCGAGGGGCCTTTTGACGCCCAAAAGTGGACCGTGGCGGCCCTCGGTATCGCACCATACGTCGATATTCTGGTAACAACAAATGATATGGGGAAATCGAAAATTGACGGCCTCTTTGGCGCAGTGCTACACAAATTTCGAATCAAGGCTGACGAGATGGTTTATATAGGGGATAGTGCAACGAGGGACGTTGCACCGGCTAGGGCAGAAGGTATTTGGTCGTGGCTATATGACGAAAAAGACAATTGCAAGTTCGACCCCGAGGCACCCAGGATAAATTCTCTCATGAAGTTGGAAAATATTCTGGGAGAGATGAAGGATCTGGATTGAAGGCAAGGCATTCCACTCTTCTCAAGCTATTTTATATTTTCGAGTTGTAAGACTATTTTTATTCGCTGAGGGCTTTTTTCTTCTATATTTTGTCTAGTGGTTTAGACCGGTTGTCAAGGATTCAGTCTCTTGGGGTCTCTAGGGAATAGCGATGCCCGACGAATGTCATTCAACTTCAGGAACAACATCAGAACTCGCTCCAATCCTTTATCACACGATATGATTTCAGACTTATGACAAGTTAAACTGATCAGTCGACTTACCAATACCACCACCACCGTGAGGTGGGCATCCGAGCTTGAAAGCATTAACATACCCTTGAACGGAAGATGGGTCGACATTCTGTCGCTTCAACTGTTCTACGAGAAGCGAAGAACTGTGGATTCGTTGGGCGCCGGATAGGATCTCCTCCCCACGCATGAAAAAGTCATATGCGTTTGATAGTGTCTGGGATATGAATACAAGTTTGAAAAGGGATCGACAGCGGATGAAATTGTCCAACGTACAGGGTCATTCGGATCGGGCATGGTATAGAAAGGGCGCAAGTTGAGTGGGAACTTGTCCACGATGAAGAAGTCAGTATCGTATTTCTGCTTTATTATCCCGCCCAATCGTTTCTCGTTCGCGGTGCTAGTTGAGATTGAGTCAGCCGAACTCGCAACATGAATACTGCTCAGCCCCACTTGATGTCGTCAAGCTCTGAACGGTCAACACCATCCGCAACCAACAAGTCCACGGCCTCTTTGAACGTTATCTTTACCGTGCCTTCCGGGCCTTCTCGCCATTTGAATTCATCCGATGGGAACTGTCTGCGCACAATTTCAATTTCATTGCGGTACTTGTCCCTCAGTCCTCGGAATACGGCCTTGAGAGTTTCATCTATCAAGTCGACAACCTCATGATAGTGTTCTTCAAATGCCATTTCTAGGTCAAGCCCTACAAATTCGGTCATGTGGCGGTGTGTAAAAGCGTTCTCGGCACGGAAGACGGGCCCGATTTCGAAGACCCGCTCGAAATCAGCAGCGATGCACATTTGCTTGGCAAATTGAGGACTTTGAGCGAGGTATGCATCGCCTGCGGGACCAGATTACAAACGGCATTATGTCGATTGGACCGGATGAGACAAACCTTTGAAATAACTGACTTTGAATACGCTCGACCCGGACTCAGTGGATGCGCCCTGTAATTTGGGGCTGTGGATTTCAGTGAATCCGTGAAGGCGGAGATGGGAGGCGAAAAGATCGGTGACCGCAGGTTGCAAAGTGAAGATGGCTTGATTTGTAGGAGTCTGATGGAGAAATAGGAATCATTTTGGGGGAAGGGAAAAAGAGGGGAAAATCATACTCGAAGGTCAAGTACTCGATTATTAAGGCGATGGTCAAGATGAACTCGATTATACTGAACGTCCTCCTTCTCATACTCACTCTCGGCGCGGGAGGCATCCATTAAACCAAACGGCAGAACTCCTTCCGGCGCTGATATAAGATACACCTAACGAATCCACAAGGTTTTTTTTTAAAAATGGCACAAAAACGGTCATAAAAACGTCACCTTCTCTCCCTTGATCTCCATATCCTTGATGGTTGTGCCTTTGATCTCCCAATCGCATGAGCCTACAACCCCTTCTATAAGAATGATGCTCTCCACAGGGATTTCCGCGATCCAATTGATCATCTGCTGCGAAGCGCCCTCTTTGGATACAGGGATGTAAACTTGAACCGAATGAGTGCGCTGTCGCACTTCGAGGAAGGCCACTTTTCCTTTGACACGGCTTGAAGTCAAACGTGCCCGAAAGATGACGGTCTGGCCGACATGAGAACGAGTGAGCCGAGCGAGTGCCAACCGCTCACGACCTTGGAGAATGAATACATGGAAGATGAATAAAAAGGGACGGATATACCTGATCGATCTTGGGACTGATTCAATGGCAAGTTACCATACGATGCCTCAGCGTGATCCTATGTCAGGGAACATGATCTTGGTGAATCAGAGTGCACGGTGTCGTTCTCGTACCACCGCAGTATCCAGCTGTTTTGCTTTTTCTGCTTGGATAGCACTCTTTTCTGCCTTCTTCTTCGCTTTCTCCTCTTCCTTGGCACGTTTTTTGAGCTGCGACTTGGACGGTTCGTTCTCGGACATTAAGGACAAGTATTGGCAATGCCGATTTGGCTGTGTAAGCAAAATCGGTTAATGTTTACACAATTCAGTATTACATCGAGCATACTACTAAGGTACCGTATGCTCAACCTACTCACCCACCTCTCATATTGAATCAGATACCCCGGCCTCGTCCTCTTCCACCTCGAACTGGGCCTCCGCGAAGCCCTCGCCCTGTTCGTATGGTTTCAGTCAGAGAAGACGAAAGAAAGAAAGCACAGACCACGCTGAATTCCTCCGCGACCTTTCAAACGCCCACACGGGTCAGCGAGACAGAAAAGTTTTCAGTAGCTGTACGAACCTCTATTGCCTCCCCCACCGGCATGCGTTCCCCGGGCGCTTCGTCCAGCATCTCGTGCCCGCGCCTGCTCCTCTTTTACAGTGTCCAGAAGTGTATCTGGTACTCGAAGGTACTTTATCTGCGGCGGGTAATATCAGAATTGTTGTGGAAAGAAGTAGAGACGAACGCGCACCGTGCTTCCGCGAATGTAGCATTCTTTCAGCTTCCAAAACCTATTACCATCTGAATTGGTCTGATACACCTCTCTAAGCGTGATGTTCATGAAGTTGTCGCAGTTGACGAGATGACCGTTGAATGTCTCGCCGTTTTTTAGCTCGACTAGCTGTGCGCTGTGGGTTAGCTGGTGCGATGGGCGAACGGCAGGTGTGGACGCGCCATCGGTTTCTGTTGCGCCGCGTTGAGGAGAGAAAGGGGGAGCTAAGGCACCGTTTGAATAGTCCTGACCACACCATTGAGGTACTCACCATGTCGCGCGGCAGAAGAATAGCGTGGGACAAGTTGAGTTACCTGGCTCCGGCAGCCACACGTTTGGTTTTGCATGTCTCTTGTTACCACCACGTTCAGCGAGTCATACCGTCAGTTCGATAACTCGACTGCAACGGAACAAGCCAAGAGCTCTGGAAGAGAAATGGCTCTTCAAACCCTCCCTTATGATTTATTACTCAACATTGCCCAATACCTCGATCTCCGAGATGTCCACGCGCTCCAAATCGTGAGTTTTCTCCAAATCTCTATCGTTCATGCAGACTGGCATGGTGGCACGCTGCGAACACACCCATCGCAGCCTCTCTGCAGCTCACGATCGTTGTCTTTCCTCTCTCAACTGGATTTCAATCGCATACTGAAGCATGATTAAAAAAAGACTTGCAAATCGTTGCAGGATTTCACCACGACGAGACCAGTTTATCGTAAACTTGCAAATGATCTTCTTCGTCGGTGTCGGGCTCTCCCCCTCAAAGGCTTCAAGCGCCTATCAGATCTAACCACCGAACAGCTTATACAATCCGTCAATAAAGCTACTCACTACGAACGGGCCTGGCGTGTGCGAGCACCAAGGCCTATCTCCGCTCTACCCCCTTCCGAAGCCGAAAATGATCTACCCAAAGCCGATCGAAAACGCACTTGGTACAAAGTCGTCAGCGCTCCCCCACACGAAGAAGTCGACTGGCTGTCACCGATCACATCGAGTTACACCCTCTGTGCCACCAAGAGCGGAAAGGTCGTGTGCTGGGACGTGCAGACCGACCACTGTTTGGCGGAGTGGAATCCCGGTGAGAGATGGGAACTATGGAAATGCAGAGTAGAGTTTGAGCAACGAACGGTATATTTTACCATGGCAAAAGTTCTCGCAGGATCGTGAGTCTGCGTTTCATACCATCCTTTGTCTTTTCTAATTGGACCGTGCCAGATATGATGACGAAAGAGTCATGGAGTTTGTCCTCATGCAACTTCATTTCCCCAAAAGTCCCTCCAAATCTCAAGGGACCACAAGTCTCAATGGAAGTAAATCTTTCCCTTCGCCACCACCGCCTTTCTTTGCGCACGTCACAGAATTCAAGACCACGGGTGTGGTCATGAACGTATTCCTCTTAGATCCTCCCCGGAGGTTGTTATCAGCCTTTGTTTGGGTCGCAAGCTCCAATACGATAGGTTTATATGCCCTGTTGGATTGGGACAAGAAGGAGTATGTATTCGTTGACACCGGAATTGAGTGTGTGAGTATCTCCTCACCCTCTCGTTTATTATCTCCTCTCACAACATCCTCCAGCTTTTGTCCTCAAACTGGTCATGCATCCTTTATGAAGATAACATTGTTATCCATTCAGAGGAGAGCGAGGCCGCATTTCAACATTTCTATCCGATGACACTTCTTCAGACATACGGCAGGGCCTTGGCTGCCAATAATGCAATTCCCATCCTCGCAGGCCGCGTTCCCCCTGCAATGACACGTTCGAAGAAATTCGTTTTTCCCTCGCGAGTTCCCGGTTCTTCACCAGGAACTCCAGAACCACCGGCTACACCCACAACCACAACTACCAACATGAGCATCGTCAACACGAACGAAACGGACGGTTCGGGTTCAACTATAGGCTCACCTAATCCTAATCCTTTCCCATTTCCTCATTGGTACCCCGAAAGTGCGCACTTTGTCAGACAATGGTGGCCGACTCTGCCTGGCTTACCGCGACTGAGCTGTACCGTGGTCTTGTTGGCGAATCATAACTTAACGACGCACCACACACTGTTTGTCTTGGCACAACACTACTTTAGGGTACCAATGATGACGCCTCCGTCGTGGACACCCACGGTTGGCTACAACGACATGGATGAATGCGGCCAGCATTTATCGCGGCCGAGCAATGACCAAGCAGTGACAGATCCTGAGACAAAGCCACATGCGCAGGAGGACGACGACGAGGATGACGACCCTTTAATGCGACTGTGGTATGTAAGCAAGCCGTTCGAAGTAGTTTGCGTTGTAGACGGGTCCGAGGATGATGAAGAACTTGGAGGTGCCACTGAGAGGCCGCGTCCATTGGTCGCGGTTGATTTCGGCCATGCTGTCTGGATCGAGTACTCGAATGCGGAGGAGGATAGGGTGAACATCACAGATGGAGGGGCAAGAGACCCAAAGTGGTTAAGGTTTGTGACGTTCCCTTCCGTTTGCGAAGACACTTCTTCGGTCGACACGGATGGAAGCGAGGGAACTGTCAGGACCTTGGTGGTACCTGATGAGCTGGACTTGGACAGTGTGGAGACCATTAATATCGATCAGTCGCAAGGTGCTGTTATTCTGTCCGTGAAGGAGGGTAAGATCTTCATACTTTGCTATGACTGATTGCATATATGTACCAAGGATAGAAATTCGTCCAGGATATCCTATTTCTCTTCCGAAATACCTTTATTTATAACAATTTTTTGAACGTTCTCAGCCACTTTATGGACATGGCGTATCTATCCTCCTCTACCTCAAAGGGTGTCCTGGATGTCTTCTGTAACAATTCTAACGATAGAGGGATACCGTCGCCTGGTTATTGTTGAAATCCTCCTGGATTTTTGAACTGAAAAGAACAGGACCGAGGGTCAAAATCTAGATGCTGCATCTGTATGTTTCTTTTTTTTATTGGCTAGACGTCGCAGAATTGTGTTCTGAATCGCCTAACTTTCGATATAACAGCATTTTGACGATCAAGGGATTCAAGGGGCGAAAATGGCGCCGGACACCAAACCAGGAAGCAACCATAGCCATTTACATTGCCACACCGATTGCTCACCACGGAAGCTTGGGACGTTTTAATGTCTCTGAACTTACCACTGTGATGAACGGGCAGAACGGAACTTGTTTGAATGAAGCAACCATACATAGGTATTGTGCATCCTTTCAATTTGTTTCTTTGCCGTTACTAATTATTTTAGCGCTCATGCTGAACACCTAGCTCTTCAAGTAGGGGATGAAATCGACGAGGGTGGAAGAGAGGCCCGACTAGCCGGTGAGGAACTGGATAGAACTGGGGGACAAGCTTGCGAAGAGGGACGAAGCCAAACCAATGGAGTCAGTGAAGAACTTAACAGAACTAGATCGAGTCATCGCAATGAGGATGGGGATGGAAACCCGGGTAGACCTGCGCAAATGAACGCTCTCCCTTTCAGGGTGAAGCTCACAGGATATCGACTTCTCGGGCTTGCCATCCTTCTTGCCGCCCTATCCAAATTCGTCTTAACGCTCTCATCATCATTGCAATCGACAGTAGTGAACTCGTTGGATCTAGCTCTGGGTGGTGTCGCCGCCATTGTGTGAGCAGTTCACCTGACTGAATTTTAACGTTTGCAATCCAACTCTTTGATCAGGTTGTGGTGCCTGAGCTGGTATGAGGCGGCTGATCCGCCTGTCTGGCATCGTTTCTTCCACGTTGACTATTCGCGTCAAGTCATTGCCATTGGTTGGTTCATCATTACTGAGTTGATTATATTAACGGTTATCCTTGGTAAGTACGAACCATCAATCCCCCTTTGGAATTCATTAAACCCTCCAATTAGAAACTATTTCTTTGCTTTACGTTTTCTCTTTTCATAAGATTACTTCTTGTTGGAAGGCTTCTCTGTCCCCTCAAGCCACGGCTTGGCTTTTTGGATCAGTGACACTCATTGCCTCTCTTCTACCCCAACTAGGACACTCGGTGAGCATATCTCCAACATTCGATTATCGTATCCCTTTATCTTGGATGAACAGATTTTTTTGCGAACTTTTGGTAGTCAAACCTCGCCTTTTTACATCGCCACTACCCACATCCTGAGTGCTAACCATACTCACTTTATTGACATCCGCTGAATTTGCTCACTTGGCCAGGGCGTACGATGTCACATTGTTCAAACCCATCCATATATCCATTATTTTTTTGCCTTCTCAGTTTCTACTACTATTTCGTGATATTTCATCGGTGCAATCAGCCAGGTGCCTAGATGCACGCTCTGAAAATCGTTTGGTCGTACTGTTGATCACCATACTATACACATTTAATTCATTCACATAACAAAACGTTCCACGAAATCAAATCGACATGAAAAGACATAAACAAAAATAGTCAAAGATTTGACACCGGCAGATGAGAAAGCAAATCGAGGAAAGATTGCGCCATCACCACCCAGTATCGAAGAAACGACAAATGACATCGGAAAAAGGCAAAGAATCAGAATGGAGGAGAAAAACCGGCTGATTCTTATACATGTGATAATGGAGATGAGCCGTAGATTATTACAAATCCAAAATGGAGAGGAAAGGCGACGCGAGTAATGTAGTGGAAGGGTGTGGAACGACAGTATGCCGAATTGGGTGTATGTGAGCAACCTATGGCGACCGAAGCTGCCTGACGAGCGGAACGCAGCAGGAACCATACCCCGAGATGGATGGTTGGATCCAAAAGCTGTCACGTCCCGATAAGGTGTCAGTCGTGACTTATTCTGAGCCACTGGGTGTGTGCATACGAAAAAGGTGTCATTAAGGACCACCCTGGAAGATAGAGAGTGGGTGGGAAAGATGTCCGTATCCGTGGCATCGACAAGGATTATACACCAAGTGCAAGGAGTGGGGGCCAGTGGGTGGTAGGGTCGTTAATCGAAATAAGATAGATGTATGTGTGGGGAGTGAATTGTGTTGGAGAAATGAACAATAAATATCGCAGTGATGTAGGATACCTGTGAACGGCCACGATGATGTGGTATCAGATCTAGGTCCCGGAACAGAAGTACCAGAAGAGAAAGAAGTCACCGATTAGAAAGGCATTACGGGCATGTGAGTGGTTTACAGGATACCAGAATCCTTAAGGGCATTTTGCAGAATCGTTGCCTTGACAGCAGCGAAAACGAGTCGTATGTTGCCTGTATCAGTTGCCTGCGTTAGACTAAAAAGCAAACAAATCAACATCACACATTCAGCCAGAAAAAAATCGACATAAGGACTGACTGTGGGTACACACTCAGACGCGCACGATTCGCTTGCATGAATCTCCACAGAATGTACTTTGCGGCTTTGTTGATGTCGTCGCCGCCGGTGTACTCTGGGAAATACTTTTCCAGAGGAACCTGGGCAAGTGTCAATTATCAGGATCGTAAAGGGGAAAATGTAGGAAACGGTGGTTGAACCTTTGGAAGTTTACTCTTGAAAACATCAATTTTATTGAGGAAGAGGATAATTGATGTTCGTAAAAACCACCGAGAATTGATCACCGACTCGAAGAGGATCAGCGACTCAACCATCCGATTCTGTGAGACCAGAAGATGTCAGAAAAAGATCAAATCATGGTTGGGCTACCAACTTGATTCCGTTCCTCCAACAATACTTGGTCATATTCACTCAATGCTGTGCAAAAAATGATACTTGTAACGCTCTCAAAGCAATGTATCCACTTTTTGCGTTCTGACCGTTGGCCTCCAACATCAAACATGTGTATCCTAGAATGGCACATCAGGAATGGGTGTGCGCGAGGGATAATGATGATAAATTTACGATAACTGGCCCATGTTAAATCGTGTTTCTGTGATTCCGGTGCTTTTCGCTCTTGCGCGCAGTACGTCGGTCTCAGTAGGAACATAATTTGGCGCTCCGATCCGTATGACCTCCTCAAAGAAACTGGGCACTGGTAAGTCATGACGATATTGACAGAGTTGACAGACTCACTAGCTAGCACTATCCATCAAGTAAAACTCGCTACTGTGGTCCATTACTTTCGGGATTATGGGATCCTTCCATAATTGGCGAATGGCCGAAGCGATTGACTCTGAGAAGACAAAAGTGGGCAAGTTTTCTACGCGGTAATCAATGATATGGTCGCAAATGGCCTGTGGTTCACAGTCAAAGGCGGAACACCGAAGCGGGTGGTGTGGAATATACCCTATTTTCGGGGAAAAGACAATCGACTCCGATCTTTCTCATCGCGAGCACGATCGCTTGCGCGCTGTCGACGACATTCTTGTAGATAATTGGCTTGTACGAGAGAAGTTCATCCCGTGTGAATCCGTCTTGATGGATGATCTTCATCTGTTTCACGATAGTTGACTTTCCGGATTCGCCTGATCCTGGGTGAGATTGAGAGGTTAGCACCATAAACGGAGGGGGTAAACCAGAAGGACATGATTCCAGGCTATCCGCCGTTCAGCCAAAGTTGGAATCGGCAATAATCGATAAGGTAGATTGCGCAGCATCACGCCACATCACGGATTCAATTCAAAGGGTTGCCGATATAACGACGATGGCGGACACCGGGAGTAGGTCACTGGTGTTTCCCATAGTTGCACGTAGACGCCGGGCAACCAAGACTGGGGGGGAAGAAAGGGAACCGCGGGCTCACCCAAGAGAAGAATTTTGCATTCTTTCCTAAATTTGCGGGAATCCTCCTCGATCTGCTTGTCAATTGCGTCTGAAATCGCCTTTTCGGCCCTGTCCTGGGCGGATATGCAGTTTCCCATGTGTGTGGACGATTGAGCGGGGATGAAAGGTTGCGAGAACGAAGAAGGTGTGTCGCGCAGTGAGGAGGAGAAAGACGTAGAGCGGGGTCTCTATTCGAAGAGAGAAACCGAGCGGGAGAGGCGGTATGTGAGGGAGAGAAGGAGGTGTGGGGCCAGTTGATGTGTGACTCTATGGTCACATGTCACGCGCTGTCAAGACTAAGCCTTATAAATGACCGCCCACGAGGCCATGCCACCCTTCCTGAATCTAAAACGCGTACATTTCCCTTTCAGAGTATCCTCCCTGTCGGTGAGACAGTGAGCGAAGTGGTCTGAAGCACAGCTCTGGCTTTTGTTCTAATTGCGGGCTTGAAACAGATTGAAATCGAGACGGACAACGGGAAACAACGGTTTCCGGGTTAGGGTTCCTTGGTCTGCCAAAAAAAAAGGGAATGAGGTCGCGGAAGAATCTCGAGATTGATATTCAAACATATTATCATTTCCCGAACCGCCCATTGATCGTCTTTCATATGAGCTGCTTGTCATCCTGGCTAGCGATATGTGGGACGGCCACCATCCCATGCTGTCAGCATGGGATGAATGCCGTAAAACCGTTGCCTGTTGGCTGAACCAGTCACCACAATCTTTTTCATTAAGCCAAGGCGCTTTAGCGGTGTCGAGCAATGTCATTGCCTTGATGGATCTAATTCGCGGTCCCCATCATCTTCATATACCCTAAATTGCACAATCGATGAGTGACTTACAGGAATGGAGCTCGGTCACGTTTCTGCTGCCCTCATGCATGCTCTCTTCTCTGGCGAACAGCTTGCTTGCCTGAGTCGGCCACGTTTAGAACGCATCACAGAATTGGATATTATATGTATTTCTATTAGACAGTAGCGTACAATTCCTCGGAGCAGCAGAACGACTAACCGGAGTTGCACTCATCCTCGGCTTTCTCGGCATGGTTCGCCAGGCGGGGTTTGAACAGCTGCCAGATGGTTTATATAAGCTAATTTATCGATGAGCTGAACGCGGTCAAGCAAGCCGAGTTCTCAGCCACTGAGCCGTTAACGCTGGGTTTTCTGTCCAACGAAACGCGACAGACTACCAACACAGAACCTGATTGAAATCAAACTGAAAGGGTATGCCCATACGAGTAGTGCTACAATGTGCGAAAAGGAAAGACATATCCTATGAGAAGTAAGGATTATTCATCTTCTAGCCATCTTCAAAGGAAACGACCCACCACAACAGTCCCTGAAATCCGGGGATCGTGCATAAAATAAGACAATTACAGCTCGGTGTGAAGGCGAAATGACAGTGGCATTCAACATTGGCGATCGAGGATGGCATATGGAACTTGGGAGGGCATACAGTCGATTCTGACGAATTAGGTGACTGGGTCGACAATATCTCGCATTGTGGGATCGACTGAAGGAAACGTGGACGCTGCATCGCAACCTCCGACTCGGGCTTAGGTGGTGGATGGGTAACCTCTGGCAAGTTGGGGTTGAGCTAGCCAGATAACCCGTTTACGATATCGCCGTCGCCAATACAGGGCAGCCGCGACGACAAAGATGAACAGGAGAGCGAGGGAAGCACCGGCAATGATGGTGCTCATCTGATCAGGTTGCCCATCCCCCGAAGGAGAGGAAACGGCGGAAGGCTCATTAGGCGATGCAGGCGATGTTGGTATTGGGGTCAGCGATCGTGATGATGATGGTATCGAGGATGGATCGCATTCCATCTGCCATACTTGTTGAATGCTCTTTTGTTCTTGAGGATTACAATTGGCTTGGGCACACGAGGTTGACATGTTCTGGAAAGTCGCAGAGGAGCATACACAATGGATGTCCTGGCTACATAGCCTGTTAGCAAAAGTGTATGAATGAAGTAGGGGGGAGTAAGTATACGCACTAGCCGGTGCATTTGGCGCCATCGGAAGCGCCCATAAGGCACTGAAGGACGCAAGGTGTGATCACAGGGGGCTGAGCATTCCCAGCGATGAGAGCGATGGCAAAGACAGTAAAGAGTTGTCGCTTGAACATGGCTTGAACTCACACCATCAGTATAATCGTCGATGGCGGTGCGTGGAAACCTACCAATTTGAAACATTTGACATTCTATATACGGATGTCACGTCCGCATATGATTGACCAAGTCGGAGCAGATATGTGAAGAGGGGCCAAGATGGGTTGGGTGCGTGGTCTCTTGAAGTTGGATTGCTGAGGCAGACCTTAGAATAAAGGGTGGGGACTAAGCACAGAATCGTGGCAGGTGACATCATAGTCTAATCATGACCGACAAAATGGATATCGACCAGGATGCTTCTGCATCTCAGCCTTCGTCTTGTCCTCAACAACTTCCAATATCCACCATAAACATCAAGAAAAACCTAGCTGGTACCTTATTACGATTGTTATGGAGAAGCTTTTTGGTTGGACCTGGCCTCCAGATTCAAATGCTACTTTCAACACATCATCAATGGCCATCCTTTCAGCCTGACTTCTCCTTGACCTCTCACCTTCTTCCAAAGCCCGAGAATATGAAGAAGAACAGGTTCGCACCCACCTACGAATGTTATACTCTGCGTGAAGATCAGTGGGTGCTAATAACTGGGTTATCCTCTGAACCTCTGGTTGCGGAGGCAGCTGCGAGAATCATGAACTACAGTCTGGATCACAAACCATTCATGAATGTTTTAACCCTTGTGATGGAGTTCATTGATTGCGGCTTGTTACCACAGGGAACTATCGGTCAACTCATCGGACGCACTTTCAGCATCTTGGCAATGGACCGAGCTATCAATGTGCTACCTGCTGAAAAGCTCTGTGAACTCCGTTACCATACCCCAATTTCAGTTTCCGCGTACTACAAAGCTCTTCTCACTGATGAAGCATGGGAGGAGCTTCGCCAATCCAATCCTGCCAACGGTACGCAACTCCCGCCACATTTGGCATCCAAAACATTCAAAGAAGCCTTTGCCAAGGCTTACGTCCATTTTTCCCATTACGCTAAGGCCGGTGATGCTTCCTCGATGCAGGATCTATATACATGGGCACTTTGGATGCGTGGGGTGGCAGTCCTATGCCAACTCAATCAAGAGCTCGTGGACCGAATGATTCCCATCCACTTTTCCAATTATGACACTGTTTGTCCAAAATCAATGTCGGCAATTCTCGACCAAGACAAGACGGGTCGTATGGCAAACCCTGACAAGATCAAAGTTCAGTCCGCTGAAGCCCTTGGCTTGTTTTCAGATGGACACAGGCCGCCCTATATCACCACCCTTCATTGTTATGCCATGAGGATGACAAAAAGTATCAGCGTGACAAGAAGGCAACATGGTATTCACCAATCAGCACTTCCTGAAGAAGCTGCCTGTTACCAGATTAATTTTCATGGCTTAGCTGCATACAGAGGCCTCACGCCGTCTCTCAAGGAAGATATCTGGATGGCCATCGATTCCTCCAAGCGTATGGTCTTTCGTAGCCATCGAGAAGATGCCCTGCCGTTCCTGTGGAAGATGCAACCTCTGTTGATAGAACACGAGGATGGAACAGCGTGGTTTGGTGGGTCGAGGGAAGGGGAATCAAAAGAACCAGAGGAACTGGAACTAAAAGTGTTGGAGGAACCGAAACTGGAAGGATTCGAAGAATCGAAACCACCAGATACACCAGGCCCATCACCAAAGAAACATAAAAAGGAGAAACAGAAAAAGGAAATAGAGTGTGATAAATACGAGAGAAGATGAGATGTAATGAAGTCATTGTTATTCTACACACATTTGTGTCTACTTTTACATCAGCACGACCTGATTTCCATCCATAGCAATCGTCATTGCCAATCAGATTTCGTATCTTGAACGTGTAATAAGTCCATGATTGTCTCTAGTGCTTCATTCCCGCCATGTCTGCGTATCTCGTCTCGAGTCTGTTTCTCTAGGGTCCGCATTACCGCCAGTGTATAGTCGAATGAGCGAGTATGGTTCTTGAGGTACGAGATTGTGTGCGTTTTCAGTGTAGGCGTTGCAGGGCGTTTCTGTAAAACGTCTTTTCCGAACGTCAGTTTGAGTGTTAAGGGCTTAAGAATAATCAAACGGACTCAAGACCTGTCTATTTGATTTGTCCGCGTGGATACTATGGACGACTGGGAAAGAAAATTTTCCTTCCGCTAGATCTTCCGCGAATCCTTTGTTCGTTGTGTACTGAAAGTCGTATTAGTAGTGCTCAAAACGAAGATTCTGGATTGCTGACTTGGGTACTCTGAAGATTCATATAATCATCCCTGATCTGAAAGTAAATTCCTATGAGGTTCACGAGAGGCACGTAATCCCTGCCGGTGGTGAATATTAGGTGATCGGAAGTGACAACTCGGGGGCAGTATCAAAACCCTACACATTGACGTTTGTAGTTGAACAGGCCATCATGAGCTTGATGGCTATTCGGAATAAGCCGCCTGTCTCTGCGAGAGGGCAAGGGTGTCTTCAATACGACGGAACTACCCAACAGAATGGTGAGAGAACGGTGTACTGACTATTGGTGACCATGGTGATGTACTCATCCTCTGTTGGACATTGGAGGGAGTCACGCCAGAGGATTTCAAGTCCTTGACCACGGTGGAGAGAAAGAAGCTCGGCTAGATTCCCAGTGAGTAACCAGAGGATTCAAACGAGTTGAAAATGTAATTGCGGTGAAAAGACAACCGGTAGAAACGATCTGACCTGTAACTATGTGATCAAGATCTTTACTGTTGATCAATCGAGGTGACTCATCCTCGCCTGCACCTCGACAAAGCGGGAAAAGTTCTTGAAAGGCGAGAAAGTAGACGTAGTTGGCGGTGTTGATAGTTTGTGGAATGCCGTATATCTTATGGGCGACTGTCAATTGTACGATTGTCAATAGAATAGCGAACGAAGGAAAGGAGCCAATGTCGGCTCCTCTTGATAGTCCATTCGTTGCTCAGGATGTCATTGATAAGAAAGAAGTGGGGACGTACCAGGTTGGCCGCGCCTTAACTGGGAATCGTCTTCGATATCGTCTATCCTGCAGTCTTCTCACAAAGGAGCGGGTAATTTGAAAAGGAAGAA
This sequence comes from Porpolomopsis calyptriformis, assembly GCA_951640195.1. Taxonomy (NCBI): domain Eukaryota; kingdom Fungi; phylum Basidiomycota; class Agaricomycetes; order Agaricales; family Hygrophoraceae; genus Porpolomopsis; species Porpolomopsis calyptriformis. The sequence continues at coordinate 237,817 of OX621166.1, read as the reverse complement.
GACTTACAGCAAACTGGCGCTATGCAACATGCTAACAACCCGAGCGATGATTTTTAATTTACTCTCTGGTACATTTAGCCACTTGTTAAATGCTTCGATCATTGCTCCACGTATTTCTTTTCCAGGATTGGATGTAATGTACGTGAAGGGTTCAAGAAGAGCCTAACTCTGGATCGTGGGGGATTCAGGCTAGAGAAGAGGGGGAGGACGCACTGATTCGTTCTTCTCCGACCAGAGAGATGGCTCCGAAAGACTGGGGAGGATGTTGTCGTATTTGGAGGACATGGTGAGTGAGAGTATTCAATGACGTTTGACCGGCGCAGCAACTTGATCGACCGGAACACTGCATTACATAACTATCCTGTGCTTGAACCACCAAGAGACGATGGAGAGACACCTACGTATATCCATGCTATCGGTGCGGAACAAGAGGAGACGCGCCGATGCAGTTCAACAAAGCGATAGATGTTGTATGGATTCATAGGATCACTGACGACAATGCTTCCCGTCTACGCCAGACACATGGCTTGAATCCGAGATTGCCTGAAGTAACTGAGAGAGAGAGGAAGATTTTCCGCGTAGCATTAGGCTCAAGTCGGTCTGCTCAGTGATCAATCTATTGGTGAAGTAACGGAGAGAGAGGGAGATTTGACAACAAATCTCGAACTTGACTTCGACTTCGTTCCCAATGCCATCACTACATCTCCAATATCATTTACCTGGCACCATTCAGGTTCACTTGCGAACCGGCTTGAGCTCGGTCTCCCAGCCTACTTAGCAGCCTTTGCATTGCCATGATGGACGTCACAAAAAGATCATGCGATCAGAACTTGGACAGAAATTCGGCCAATGAAGTTACACTTCATGCAAAGCGAAATATTTCGAAATAAAATATAGAGGCTATATTCTAGATTGGGTGGCATTGGTATCGACCAACAAATCAATCAAACGATGTCACACGGGGTGGATTGAGGATGGGTGAGAGGAAGGCATAGGGAAACCAGTTCAACAACAGTATCTCGATACCGTTGTTGGACAAATCCAGGGAGTGAAAGGAAGAGGGGACGAGATGTAAAAAAAAAAAAAAAAACACAAACCAGTCTAATTCAGTCCCTTTGTCACCCGTCCGACCCATCCCAACCTGATCCTAACTAGCAGAGAGAGGGATTGGGACGCCTCCCGAAGGTATGGGTCGGAATGGCAAACGGTTGTAATCAGCAGCTACGTAACAACTTGTCAAAGGCGAAAGTCAACAAACAAACGGAAATAGAATACGTACTATTCACGTAAACGTCATTACCCCACCAATTCAGAGTGAAGCCGCCTTTGGGGAACTATAGCATTACGGTGAGCGAAGCCTGGGCGCGATGGCTGCCACAAACATACCTGCAATGTGAAAAATATAAAAATGACAGCCAATACCGTGCCTAAGTTAGATTAAGAGTCAATATACACAATACATCACGAAGATAAAAAGCAGGCATCGGAGAAAGCAAGGGGAAAGAAAGTGAGCTCACCGCTATCCAACGCTGCACTTGTCACATAATTGAATTTGCTCCACCACGCAAAGTTCCTTTTCCGCACCAAATACTGAAACACGAACCCCACTGCGAACCAGGACGAATAATTGATCCCCGTGGCAGGCGGAATGAACGACACCCCGTTCAGCACAACAGGAGTGCTAACGACCTTGACCCAAGAATTCGGGTAGCGCCGCTGCCATAACCAGAATGGAATTGGCAAGAGTGCGCCAATAATGATAGCGTACAGTTGCGCATGGTATAGCGTGTGTGGCCCAAATTGTCGTGTGGGTCCGATTAAGCCCCTAAAAGAGAGCGTTAGGTGTGAGATTTCTAGGCGCACGAGGCATAATATGGGTGGAAAAATGTACCAGATTGCTGAGGCGGTGAAGTACACTTGGTTATGAGGACAGGTGAGGTCGTCTTTTTGATGAGGCTGGCATATCCCCTTCACATTTGCAAACATCCATTCCTTCATACCAACTTGCACGAAGGCCGCTATCACCGTCGCAACGGCTTGTACTGGATTCATTACGAGGGCAGGGGGAAGGGAAAAAGAGTCAATATGTAATCCATGAGCAGACCAATCGGAGAAACGCCAAGCCGTACCTACGAAAGTAGCTCGAGGGGGTATCTTGATATAATGTCCTAGCTTCAAATCTTGCACAAACGATGTGGCCTCTGCCAATGTCTGTACCGAGTATGCCTTAAAAACCTACAACAAAAATGTCAATGTCATCAATGACAAATCCCACAAACGAAGCTCACCATATTCGCAACTGGGTTACCCGGTAACAGTGTCCCAGGAATAACTTGTGCAACTAGGTTCAAGTTTATCTGCGCAGCATGGAGCGACGATCAGGGATGGCAGCAACAAAATAAATATAGGTAAACGCACTGATTGTCCAGTCATAGCGAATATAAACCCGGATGGCAAGACATAGATAACAGGTAATAGTACCGAAAGCAAGAGAGACCACACGGGGACCGTCGTATGCCATACCTAACGGAAAGACCACGATAAGGGATGGAAACCAACATCAAGCAAAGAGCGAAGAGAACGCACTTCGACCGCAATGATAGTGCAACAGAAGAAGATTACAAGGGCGAGCCCATACCACCAATCTGGCACCTCCGGATAACTCCTCATGAGTTTGGCGTGAATATCATCTGGCTCGACGTTGACCCTCTTCACGCCATTCAGCAATCGCTTTCCATGATATAAGAGGGTGTGCACAAGCACACACGTGGTGAGGGCAAATGCCAGCAGATAAGTCACGGCGTACGTTGCTGGTAGGTATAATGGCGAATATTCCTCGTAAGCTGTGAGGTTGAAGGTATCGTCCTTTTTCAGGACGAGAGTTATGTTGTACTGCTGGCCGTAGCGGTCGAAGGGAGCATCTGCTGTGATAGGAAAGTGGGCGAGTTGCCACGTCTGCGTTGCAGATCAATATTAAAATGAAAAAATGGACAGGAGTGGTGGAAGGTAGAAATCTCACATTGGTGTAATATAACATTGGCGTGAGGATCCAATAGAACAACACGAATCCCGTGAATATATGAGCCTGAGCCCACCAAGGTACCATCAAGGGGCTCCCGATCCATGAGATCTCCGTCCAGTCGAACGTTAAAAAACTCATGCCTAAGCCTGAGGCGACACCGAAAAGTTGGTTGACGGGTACGTTATTTGGGACCGCCCAACAGATTATGGAAAATGTAGATAACGCTGTAAACAGGTAGCCTGACAAAAGAGTTTAATTTAACAACAACAGGAATTGGAGTGATAGTGCGTACCGGGCAGGAAGAAGAAAAAGAAGCTACCAGTCAGGACGATCATGAAAAACTTGTATCTTGTGATCCCTCCGGTACCTTCATCCTCTTCAGCGTGCAGAGTGTTTAGCAGCGTACATACAACCAAATTTTGGGGCCAGACCATACTGGCAGGCCATACCAAGAACCTCCTACACAAGCCCGCGAGGCCAAATCCGGTCAGCTGTGTGCCGAGGACGAAGACAAGGTTAAACCAATAATCCATTTTTATTTTGTAAAAGTCTTCCATAACAACGATAGCGTTCATGGCGTATGGTGTACTGACGGCAACGTTCGCCATGATAAATATGAGGACGTGTTCCTTCATATTCCATGGGCCCGGGTTGAGCGAAACCTCGGTTGAGCCGAGGAAGTGGGGGAGGCGATATGTGGTGATAGGGAGCATGAATGCGAGGAGTTTTCCAAACGGGTATGCAAGAAGAAGAAGGACAAGAGGAACGATCGTCGGTGCTGGTGCACGAAAGTTGAAAAAGACGTTTAGTGCTCTTGAAGGGAACGGTCAGTGGGAAATATGTGGAGAGGAAAAGTGGAAAACGGACGTGCTGATTATGCAGAGGAGAAGGCCAACGAACCACATACGGAGGGTCATGGCTGGCATGTCGGGGTCGTCGATGTTAGACACAGAAGCCCGAACTTCGGGGTAGGGACTGTCTTCTTCTTCGATACCGTCGAAGTCGAATTCCATTCTAGTAAATAAGGTAAATTAAGAATTACAAGTGATCCACGAGTGGAAAGAGGGAGAGGAGGAGGAGCACAAAACGAAAGAAAAAGTGACAGACTTTGTAGAACCCTCTCGACTATCTTCCTCCATCATGCTCGGTGTCATTAAGCTATCCTCATTGGACGAAAGTCTGAACTTTGGTCGTTTCTGAGAACCCTTTTCGCTGACCAAAGACGGGGATGGGAGAGAGAGAGGGACCTCGCGGGAGGAGGGTGAAGGAACAGAGTCGTGGACGGTGGTTGTGATGTTTGTGGTTTCGGAGCCATTGATACGGTGCATACGGAATGCATATGGATCGTCCTGTACGTAACCTGACTGCGATTCAGTGGATGGGGGGGACTCGACGGGGGTTAGGTGAACTGGTGGAGGGAGTGTAGGAGATTGAAACGTGTTAATGGTCGAAGGAGGGTGTGGTTGAGGTGGTTCGGAGGTCGGGGGAGGGAGAAAAGCAAAAACATCTTCAACTTCACTCTCCTCTTCATCTCCTTGAAAATAATCCTGGGAGTAAGTGTACTGGTTATCACGGTCGAAAACACCAGTAGATGTGGTGGGGCGAGTTGGTGGCCGTTCTGACTCGCCAGCGGCAGAAGGTTGCCGGGCCATGTAGGAAGAGGAAAATGGTACCGTCGAGAGTATTGTTGACGACGTCGTTGGTGCTGACGATGTCTGTCGCGGTGAGGAAAGGACGAACCTGTGAGAGTATCAAAAGACCAGGCACAAACAATCTATAAATAACACATAAATACAGAACCGTCGCTCGTATCTTCACTGGAGTACTCCTTGACGTAGATGTAATGATAAAACGCTTCATCTTCTACAAACTGTGGGGTATATAGGTCTTCCAACGCAGAAAAATAAACTTGAATGGTAAGAAGAATCCAGACACCTGCCAATAGCACCTTCATGAATAATCTGAAGGGGACTCGGAGTGGATGGACCACGTACAATCTAGTATATAAATTCCGCGCAGAAATAGCCGGGTTTCTGACATCCTTGAGTGTGCTTGTTGCACTCCGACAACGCTAAATTCGCTGCCTGCGTGCCGTCGTTCCTTCCGAACCCACGAGCATACGACAGCCACGCCGATGTCGGTCCATAATCTAGCCCAACACAACCTTCGTCTACGCACGTATAGATGGTGCAATCCGCCTTCCCACAGTGCTGTTTGGCCGAGCTCAGTGCCGAAGACTCTGTTCCTCCCCTAGACCATCCATATTGGAGCGTGCTCTGCGAGAGCGCCACGCACACCCAGTATTGGGTACTTGCCGCAGCTTCGAGAGTGTGTTTCCCATCGATAGCGTGCTCAACGGCAGGTGCTGTGAGGCCTTTTGGACCATGGTGGGCCTTCACGTCCATGCTCGTACCAGAAGTAGGTGTGCCCAGAGCACTGAGCGAGGGAGAGAGTATGATAGTGGCGAGGAAGAACAATGTGAACTTCATCCCTGGGATCACGGTGAGGGAAGCTGAACCGAGTGTTTAATTTATACGCACTGGATATGTCATACTAGTCAAGGGCCTTTATAACAACTTATTAGCGCTTGATAGATGGAATGAGTTGAAACATCAGCTGTTCGGGAGAGCTGCGAATAGAATACCTCATCTCTGTCATCTAGGGTTGTGTGCATCACATATTGAGAAGGCAGTGCCCGAATTTGGCCGGCACTCTGAACGATAAGGAAAAAGCCAAGAGGTGGACATTCATTTTGAACAAGTTCGTTCATACCAAAAATTTCTCACAGGACATCTTCGAGAGTCCTATATGCAACCGTGGCCATCTCCAGAAAGCTCGAGAGAGTTCCTGGACATACGCTCAGGTATTATTCCTTTCCTCCATAACCACCACCCAACTCCACACATTCCCCATCCCAGTGCAGACCATTTTTCTGCACATATCTTCTTCGTGACAAAGCGAGTATAAGAGTGCTGTGTCGTAAGTATCAATTTGACAATTCGCTAGCGGGGAACCTTAGTGTGTTACCGTAACACCATGCACGATAATGCAACTTCTGAACCGGGACTCATACTGTTTCAACCTCCCTGTCGTCCCAACCGCTCATGACCAAATCCGGTGTGTACACGATCGGAACTGCATCTATGCTACATTGCATGATCAATGGTCAGATGCGACACGGGTTAGACGTTGAAGAACCATACCTGCACTTGAGGGATTCCATCGCTTCTTGAACAATTGCGTTGGCTTCATCGGTGAGCTGAATCTGGCGCTTCGTTTCTGCACCTCTGAACTTTTCTGCTGCCTCGACAGCAGAACTAAGAGCCTGTTCCCATTTGTCTGGACTCTTCCTCGGCTGCCCTTCTTTGGTGCTCTTCACAGAGTAGTCGTGATATGCCCTCGAGCTCGAGATATAACCTCTCAGCAGCAGGTCGAATATAACCTCGCAAATGGGGCGCAGGGCGTGAATGAAAGGACGAGGAGTAACTGTCTCTGTGAAGTCAGGAAGTCGAAAAGCGTGCAGGCGGGTTGGAGGATCTTTGGGGTCGCAGCCACGATAGAATAAGAACGGTTCAGTACGACCATTGAACCTGAAGAATTCGAACACATTTCCATCGCACAGGATGCCATATACTGGTATGCGAACCCCCTGTCGCATGTTGTTCCAGTTACAGGCTACAGTATAAACAGATGATTAGCCTGAATGCAAAATTTAGCACCAAAAAGTACGGCAGACCACTGCACTCTGCTATTACCTCAGCAATCGCATCCAAGCGCTCTTTGGCACTCCCAATTTTGAGTTTCATTTCTATAAAAAGAACTGGGACAGAACCAAACGCCTGGAAGTAATACACCACCTTGCCTTTAGTAGTGATGCGATTTTCGATAGTGGATTCAGGCAAATTCCTATGTGCGAAACTAAATACAGCGATAAGGTGATTAAAGATCTAAGGGCAAGGTTTGAGGCTGTTCGCGGCATGAGAAATCGGCTTGCACTCACTGGGGACAGGAACCGGGATCTTGCCTGTTCCGTTTCATGCTCAATTGGAGGCCCATACTGCACCAGCATAATATCAATATCCTGCACAATGGATTTGAAAAGTGCGGTAGGAATGCGAGAACGATGAAGGTGAAAAGTTTTGATATCGTTCATCTTGAGATGAGGTTGAAGTCCAACGAATGAGGCAATAGCCTCATACCGGACGTTAGAAAAGCTGAGGTTTATGCCATCCTCTAAAGAGAAGATTCCAACCCAATCAGTTTCCGAGAATCAAAACAGAATGGACGGACCCGATAATATCTGTTGCAACGTGCTCATATCGATATCATGCTCTGCCATTATATGGAGGAGAGCGATTTGAGCAGACTCATTACTTGTGATAGCAGAGGACAGCAGTGTTCTGAGAGCATCGGCGGACTCTACTACTGGTTTGTCGTTTTCGCGCTTTCGCTTGGTTGCCATAGGAGAACTATCAAATGCCATCGATTATGTCATGCTGGACCTAAAGGCAAGTCGCGTGATGCCGATCGCGCTCTCGCTTTTCGAGATGATGTGAAGATGCATCTATCCTTCCATTTATAAAGTGAATATCAGAGCGCTGCGTCGTAAGTATTTTCCATACATCAGTGATGATCTGCCCACTAATGGCTTGTCATGACCGACGTGGAATATCCATCATCACTCAAATATATCAATGCACTGACCCATTAAGCTGATATGCTTGCAGAGACAATCGAAACACGGCAGTGGCAAAACCGAAGGGTGAACCAGATTTCCCTGAGGATTTTTTGCCTTCAATCTTAGCAGTGGAAATATATCCGCCACATCTGGGATAGAGTTGCAACAGTGCGCTTAAACAATAGCAACGAAATTGCCCTTTGCAAGAGACGGTCAAACGCTGGATCCACCTGACCATCATTCTCAAACCTGAAACTTACTCTTACTGGTGCAACACATATTTCTAGGACTTTTGATCTAGTCGCTGAACTGTACGGCGAAGACCACAAGAAGGTGGGCATGAATCAATCATCCGGGTGAGCCACTTGAATATTCTCTGCCATCTACGTCACGACCGCTATGAACATGCGAGGCAACACATTTACACCGGAGAGCACGTATCTTACACCTAGTCCGGGCGAAGGCTACTCGCTGGCCCGTACTTCCTAATGCCCTTTTTCAAATCATTCTTTTAACGACATGCCATTCCTGCTGACGCCTCTACTTCCGAACGGTTTCCGACCGCTCCTGCCATCACCAGGCCCTAACAACAGCTTCGAAAAGAGGATTCTTGCTCGTGACTAATGCATTACTGCGTGATCTACATTAACGTGTTTATCCTCAACATGTCTTGGCGTCTGCTCCCGTGGTTCTCCACGTCACACTACTAGTGCGTTTCCCCATTTCTCGACGGCACCAGCTACACTGATAATACATACTAGTATTCCAAGTTTATTCAGCACCCCGCTCAAAAGTAACTTTCGTGATCACCAGGTCACGAGCAAGGATTATTGGACAGCATTACTTATTCTGCTAATTGAAGAGCTTTTCCTACACGAGGATAGATACCGATCTCAGTGAGCCTGGCCGACAAAAAATATATATGGCGAACGAGTCTACTCACCAACATTGTAATATGGGGTCCGCTTCCTGTGACCCACCAGCTCCACGTCTCCACTATCAAAGAACGTGTACCCAGCTATCAATCATCAACTTTGAGCATCCTTGATAAAGCAACAAAAGCGAAGAGTGACGTACACACGGTGTTTGCATCATCCTCTTCATCGTATCCAGAGCACCCATTGATGGGTCTCCCTGTCTTCGAGTCCCTTAACACGCCAGCGTGATCGACGAACGGCGCGGGACGTTCATTCGCAGAGCGGTGGAGTTGGATGAGCAACCGCTGGATGTCAAGCAAATATCCCTGGAGAGTGTCAATGTACCGGCGTGTCTGCAAATGTTTCGATGAGGCGACCCTATTCCAATCGCGGATGTCAGCGCAAATCAGTTAAACAAGGGAGTGTGAGCGGAAAAAGGAACGGTAGGACTAGGAACTCTAACTGGCCGTAACAGACTACAGCCCAAAGGGAAGAAAAGAATGAAGGTACCCACACAGAAATACCATCTTCCTTGATAATGTACCCAAGTCCGTATCCGTCCGCTGCGACAGGGCCAAACCCGAACAGCCTCAGTGCGGGGTTGCCGCAGTTCGAGGTGGAGAGAATTGAGGTATTGAGAAGCTCCCAACCGGGATCCGTAAATATCGCAGGCATGGTGTTCGTAAGGAGCCGAGGGGCGGGATCATCCGGAGAAGGGTTAAGATTACCACTAACCTCTCGTTGGAGGAGGCAGTACAGAGCATACAGATGCCTGTCATGTTACAAGCTCCAAATTACCATCGCCTCTGAGTGAGAAAGGTGAACAAACCTGTCTTGGCCTAACCCTAGACTGCATTCCTTTGTCAGTTTGGCATGCTTCTGGCATGCTTTTCGCAAAGCTGCAACCTTCTGCGGTGGAGTCGCCTCGGAAAAGAATGTCTATGGGAGAATCTAATGGGACTGACAGATTGACAAGGAGTCAAAAACATCGACCAACTTTAGTGAACTCGACACTCTCCGGCTGCACTGAACGGATGGACTCTGTCCTCCCGTGCAGAAATGATTTTGTCATTGCAGGTTCGTACACACATTCTACCCGCCCTGAGAACCGAAAGGAACAATTTATCAGTGGTTCGCTCATCAAACGGCTGCGCGGCCATTTTAAATCCAAACGGAGGTAACAAGGCACCAATAATCTTCGGACAGTGAACCAGAAGACCGCAGCCAACACAAACTCACCATACAACCCAAAATAGGCTGCCTGAAAAGCCATTTGCACAAAGGCATCGGGACTGAACCCATGACTCGTGATAAAATTCTTCCCATACCCCTTAAATTCCAACGCCTGGCAGTCGTTCTGGCATATCAAGTCGCTTAACCTTGTCTCAGCAAACCGGATTCCAACACGCAGCTCGGGCGTGAGCTTCCACTCAAGTTTCTTAGGGGTGGTGTCGTACGAAGCGTGATCAGGGGTAGCTCGGGGTGTCGACGATTCGTTGCGCGGTCGTTTATAGGACTTGGCGAAGGGGGAAAGGGGTGCGTGGAAGAGGGTTGGGGCAGCCGGGTTGATGGAACGTGCGAGGAGCATGAGGCCTTCCGTATATATGTCGGCGGCGAACCTACATACAATAAACACATTAATCGCTGGACTTACCGTCCTCCATTCTAAGCGAACCGCACCGCACCGTAGAACGGTGTGTCCATCTACACCTGTATGTTCAAAGTTGATCCCGGCAGATCCGTCAGCGCACACTATGATTTGGAGCTACCACCCGAGTGTTATATACAAAGCAAAACAGTCATTCACTGCGTACTTACTTTATCATACCACCTATTGGTGCAGGTCCCAATTTGAACGCCTGCTTCGAGATCATACGTACCACACAAAAATGTATTGCACAAGTCCGCGAGGTTTGCAGGGGTAGCATCATCGAGACAGACAATGAAGAGCGCGTTGTCCACAATGTCCAGGCAAGAGGCATTGTGGCGGTCGCGGGAAATAGAAGTGCGTAGAGTGGACCAGATTTTTCGGTTCTCCGTGGCGAGAACACCCATGGCAGAGCGTGCAACCTGTCAGGAGCTGAGTCAACCGAGCTGTCGATGCGAGATGTTGGATGGGAGCTGACCTCAGTGCGAGGGGTCTTGTCAGCATCAGTGACGATTGCCTGCAGGTTTCGCAGAATATCACGTTCTGTCAAGAGCGGTTGATTCTCCTCATCCAAGACGTCGAACCAATCTGGAAAAGGTAAAAAAAACGCGGTCAAATAGAGAGCGAGTATAAGAATATCGATAAAGATAAACCGACAGAATTGGCCGCGACGGAGGATGACTAAATGTCTAGATTCAGTATTCGCGAGCATCTTACAACCTCTCTGCCGACAGCAACAAAGATTCCATGGGTGGTGAATGGAATGGAAACGAGTGCGAACGTCGAGACTCACCTGAGTGGGGATTCTTGCACTCCCGAACAAGCGGAGGTACTGATCCATATCGAGCGGCTTTCCGCGTACCCTGTCAGGCTCGAGGATCTCCGCACGGAGGTCATGGATGAAGCCGAGGGATGAGATTATCAGCGCTGAGGCACGGGGAAGTTGGGCGCCGCGGTCTGGTGTGGGGTCGTTTCTGAGGAGTGGTTAGTGGTGATTGAACGGCGTGCAAGATTCAAATGTGAATTAAAACATTAATCATAGTGCCGCAAAGAATGTCTGTTACGCAAACCATGAACCAGGCAACTGGACCATAGTTGCGGTTGCTCGAAATAATCGCAGCAATAAATGGTCAAAGACGGGACCACCGAATTGGATGATGATAAAGAACTGCGCACTCACTCCAACACGAAGAACGGGTTAAGGGCCAATACAAGCGGGTCTGAGTGCGATAGATAGGATTCATACCTGCCGAGGATATCACTAGTCAAAAATGGACAATGGCTTTAAGCCCCTAATCGATAGTTACCAAAACTCTTCGATGTAACTTGAATAATCACGAGTTTAGGCCAGAGTTTCCTGGACAAGACGACGATATTGTGACTCGCCTATTCTTATTCTTTGCCCATTCTATCAATTTTTCTTGTATCCTCGGACCATCCTTCTCCAAAAAGTCCTTCACTGCCTTCTTGGTTGCTTCGTGCTCGTCGTCGTCCTGGAGTGCTTCTAAGGCCTGCAAGTACCGGCGACAAGTATCCTCGAGAGGTGGGATAGGAAGCTTTGGGAGTTTCGACTGGTGGCCGAAGGTAGGGGTGCTCACCACCGCTACCGGGATCGAATTAGGAGCGGGATGTCCAGACATGAAGGTGAAATTGAAGAGTGAGTGTGGCGATAAGATGAGAGCGCCAGTTTAACTTATACAGATGTAAACCGTAAGTTTACGAACGGCATTGGCATATGCCGGCAAGGTCGATATTAACGGAATATCATGCGATAGATCGCGACCACAACCTTCTTTCTTCGGAAGGATCAGGTTCTGAGCTGAGATTACACCCTTCCGGGTTTATATAGTAGAGAATTGGCTGAAAAATAAAGAATCTGCAACCAGGCTTGATATCCTGTTCAAGATTTGGCATCCTCGCCCAATCCTGCTGCTCTCTCCCGTTCACGCTGTGGTTGGTGTTCCGCAAGTTTCTGGAGCGTGGATAAACTTGTAAGTGTGCGGCTTGCGTAGACCCGATTGACTTACAGCTTTGAGCGATCCGACAGTCGACAGAATGGTGTCAAGCGTGGTTTCTGACAGATCATACAACTACACCTGAGAGTTGAATGTTTTGAAACGGTAAACATAGAAGAGTACCCACCGCCTCCGTGGCCCGCTCGTTCAAGGGATCACCCGGGGATGACCCAACACGACTGGGAGCATTACAATGACGGCCGCTTGATTTGCGACCCGCCCACCAGGTGGCTGCTGCGCCACCGATAAAAAACCAGAACAAACGCGAGGGCATAGTCACGGTAGATGGTGAAGTTGAGAGATCATGACTTTTGAAAAGCGATATTTATCCATGGCTGGTTGGTGATGAACTCGCTCGGCAACACGCAAAAGGTTGTCGGTTGTCGGTTGTCGGCATGAACAGACAGAATGACGACGCATTCGCGTCAGCCCACGTGACCAACTCGGCTTGCTCAGCTAACCATTGGTACAGACGACGACACCATCTCTCCTCTTATAACATTGGGAGAATAGTCCTTAAAGTATGGTGGAAAAAGGGTTCTTGATGTTATTTCTTTAATGTCATATCAACAGATCAAATATTTCCCTTGTGATGTAAATCGACTTAACATCTAAAACACAAGCTGTACCCTGAATTCATTTGAATCTAAGGAGTGGCTCTACCAGGCCATCTGTCAAACTTGAGTGTTAATAGAAAGGTATTCATGAGAAGAGTAGGGACGGGACCTTGGATAAAGTGAACATTCCCTAACATAAGCAACATATATTCAATCACCGAATTCGGAGAAACTGAGGCTCAAACATTCACCTGATTGTGTACCTGTTAGCAAGCCATGCTAAGAACCGCTGGGGCGGACGTCCGTATTCAGCCTTTCGGATATCAACGCGAAAGAATAGTCAAACATACTTCTACTCCCAGGCCATAGCCGCCATGCTCGCATGTGCCATATTTACGCTGATCGGTGAACCAATAATAGGGCGCAGGATCGATACCTTCACTCTTATAGGCCGCAAGGAGCTCTTCCATATCTGCTATTCTCATCGATCCACCTAAAGTTCTACGATCAGCTCTCACGCTCCATATCCAAGCCACCAACGTATTCCAAACTTACCCACGATCTCACCGACTCCGGGCATCAACAAATCACAGCTTTCAGTGAACACTGGCCCCCCCTTCCCTTCACGGGGCATTTTTTTCATGTAGAAAGCTTTGATCTCAGCAGGGAAGCCGTGCAGAAAAACAGGGGTGCCAATGATATCGGTCATCTGTCGCTCCGCAGCTTCGGCGATATCATCGCCAACCACGTGTTCGACCATCTTTGAGTTGCCGTGCTCATCCTTTATGACGTTGCCGTCCGCATCCTCTGCTTCGTGCTGGATCCCGTGATCGTTCAGCCATTTAATAGCGTCAACGTACGAGAGTCGGAGAAAGGGTCTTGCAGGTGCCTTGAAGTTGGGATTAAGTTGCTTGATCAAAGCCGCCGATTTCTCGTTTCGTAGAAGGCGGTCAACAGTTTCGCATATCTGGTAACAGTTCCTCAGAACACAATTACAGGACATACGAAAGACCTTACAATGCCTTCAATGTGGTTCATAAGATCGTCGAATGTGATGAAGGCCAGCTCTGCCTCGAGATGGGTATATTCGCTTAGGTGACGGCGAGTATGACTTTGGACATGTGTGAATGAAACTGTCGAGAGGGAAGATCACGGCGAAGTACCTGTTTTCAGCCCGAAAACTCTCTTGGACGCAGAACACATCTCCGAGCGAGGGTAAACATGTCTCAAGATAAAGCTGCGAGCTCTGAGTGAGGAAAGCCGCTTGACCGTAATAATCCAACTTGAACAGGGTGGCTCCTCCTTCGACCTGCGTTTGGACAAGACAAGGAGGAGTGACTTCAAGCAAGCTATGTGAAGTGAGCGACTCTCTGAAGGAGCTGAGCAAGAGAGACCGCAGGCGAAGTACACTCGAGGCTGTTTCCCCGCGAAGCACAAGGTGCCTGAGATCGGCTTGGATCGAGGGGTCAGATTTCTGTATGGCATGACGTCCATTTGAAGGCATTTTTCCTTGACGATAGATGAGCATACCTCATTCAGCCTATTTGTGAAGGCATCGTCGGCACCAGGAGCAGCACCGATGACTTGCCAATAGTCCACAACCAACTCATGCCCACCAGGGGCATTCTGGCCGGCCGGGACGGGCGTCAACGTTCCAACAAGTTCGACGGATGACTCCAATGTCACAGTGAGAGCTTGGTATGTTTGACTCTAATGTTATCAGAAAAGCAGTGTGAGTTGTGCCGATGAAGAGGTACACACATACAGCACGACCAGAAAGGACGGCTTGTAGATACCCAGTGCCATCACGCAGGACGAGGAAGATGATGTTACTGTGTTCACGTAGACGATGCACCCATCCAAAGACGCGAACACGTTGAGAACGCAAAGTATCAAGGTAGCCGATCTTGGCCTAAGTTAAGAAGGATAAGCAAGATAAGGTGGGTGACATTCAGCCTTGTACATGAGAGTTCAAAAAAATGGATACCCTAACGGCTTGAGGCAGTGTACTGTCATCCACAAGGACGATCTTCTTGCTCTCTTCCAATAATCTTTCCCGCCGTTCCTTTTTCTCTTGCATTTCCTCGGCTTCCTTCTCCATCACCTCTTCATGTTTCTTGCGCTTTTTCTCGAGACCATCAGCGCCCTTCTTAGCCCTCTTCAACGCCGACTGTGTGGGCGGATCGTACGTGGCAGACGGGTCCTTGCGAATCAAGGCTTGTAACGATGATGACCCACCGCCATGGGTGAATAACGCAAAGGCCAATGTCTGATAAGGCAGGTCTGCGGTACCATTTCCTGTAATGTCAGAGCCAGCCATCTCATCTATATGTATCGCCGCCATTGGAAGTCAAGCACAATGATAGATATCGATGGAACTAGAGATTGTCACGCATGTGACATGCGTCCGACCACTGTATCTCCCTTTTCCGTCCCTCTATTCTCAAGGAGGGTTTCAGCAACCTGTCGAATGTTGGAAATTTTTTCTCGCATCACTTTGATTGATTCAAGGAAGAGACGTTCAGGAGCATATGGTCCTTCAGACTCGATCTTGACTATAAAGCACGATTATGTAGACAGTAGCTGATCCAATGAATGAAATTACTCACATAGAAAAAAATCGCGCACGCGTTTCAACTCTACGCACCCGTCAAACTCGGGATGTCTCAATACCTCCCGACTCACTGTATCTTTGCGCATGTTCTGCCCATTCACACTTACAGTTTGTGTGTCTCTATCCACATGGATCACCCCTGGAGCGAAGCAATTTTGGAATTTTTCGGCCAAGTGAGGCGGGACAGATTTTCGGGGATTAAGAATGATTAAAGGAAGGGTGCGGTAGGAGGCAGTGGCTAAAAGGTACAGGTGAGTGAATGTGCTGTTTGACTAAAGGCCCACGAATAAATGGACATGCCTACAGGACTCCATTTCGCGTGATCTTTGCCCACACCTTTGATTGCATGCAACTCCATGTCAATTTCTTGGCCTGGTCTCAGTTTTGCAAGCACAATGTTGGGGTTGGTCGGCGCGGGAGGGCATTTGGCATATACCTGCGTCTGTTCGCCCCTTGGATCCCACTTAAGGTGCGAGGAGAGCACTTCGTGGTTTATGTATAGCTGGTCTGGATCGGTTGATCCCTTTTGGGCTTTTTTATTACGGGAGCAGGCGACCTGAAGACGAAAAACGATCGTGTTGCGATCGGTTGCTTGGCTATCGATGTCTTTTGGTCAAGTGAGTTAAGAAACACGGTTAAAGGAGCGGGATGCGCACTATCTTTCATTTCGACTAATGTAGGATCAACATTGAGGGGTACGAGACCAAGCCGATGCGCGAAAACCTCGTCTACGATGACAGATGTATTATTCCAGACGTAAACACGCTCTATGCTTATTGTCGGAACCTGTACGGTATTGAAATACTGTTCGTGTACCGGGACGTCAAGCAATGGCTGACCTCGGCAATAACAATTCGCCTTAAGGCGTTGGCTATCGATGCATCAACGCCAATCAAGTCGAACTCAATGGAGCGTCGGGATAAACGTTGGACTTGAACTTTCAAATTCTACCCTTACAATATGGCATCACCAGGAGCGTTTTGAGATATTTCTGCGGATACTCACTTTTTTAAACACTTCTAGATCCCAAGAACAGTCTTCGTCAGGGTAGTAGCCTGGAAACTCTGTGCTTGAAATATCTGCAACACGGTCTGCGTGGATACCGATGTGTTTTCTTGGGTCGTACAGAGAATATGGTGATAGTGACATCGTCGCACGAAATGAAAGAAAAACCTAACCCTAACGAGGTGGGCTTGACTGTCTATCCATCCAAGTCCCGTAACTAGTTTGGTTTCTCCACCTTTCATCGATTGCTTCGCCGTCGACCCCGTTCCTTATCCACAGTATACCCGCTATCATACCGTCGCCTGTCCGGCTCCCTCTCTAAATTATCAGTATCTGACTCTCTTTCTCGTCTTCGCTCCCATTCCCGCTCAAGTCTGCCACTCTCCCTCTCACGTTTATCTCTGTCCCAATCCTGCTCCCGGTCCTTTCTGGATGGAGACCTCGATGTCCTCCTTGACCCAGGGGTAGAACCATGTCTCAACTCGGGGGTCAGTCTTCTCGAACTCCTCCCGGACTCGTCCCGCTTCTCCCCATTCCTCTCTTTGTTCTTCCCCCTTTCCCCCTCTTCATCCTTTTCCTTCCCTAACTCCTTCTCACACACTCTCTTGACAACGGGTACATACTTCTTCTCGGATCTCCTTCCCCGTTCCCCATCGACATCGACGGGCCTCGCCTTTGCTCCAATCCCCAACAACGCGGGACGCGCTTCTGGCAGATACGGCTCCACAGGACCCCGTCCTGTCAGCGATGCTGCCGTTCCCTCTTTCCAGCCCATTCCTCGCAAGAGTGCAGCGCCAAATTGGGACACCGGCACGCGTGCATAGTCGCTTAACGTTGCGACGTCAGGCAGGCCGAGGATGTCTTGTTGGAATGCATCCGCTTCTGATATTGTTCTAGGTGTATCAGGGATAAAGTCGATTAGAGGTTCGTCAGAGTGAGTGAGTTGGCCGTTGGCGGAAGCGAGCAGGGCGCGAATGGCTTTTTGGTCTTCTGTTTCCTGTGCCGGCTCCGTTTTTAAGTTTCCGTCAGGTGTTTCGTGTCCTATCTTCCCCTCATCGACATCCATCTCTTGCTCAGAGGTTGGTTTCTTCATCAGTTGCAATCCGCCCTGCACCGGAAGTCCACGAAATGTATCTCTCGTGCCGAGTCCTCCGACACTGCCATCAGCTCCAGTTTGGGCAGCAGGAGACGCAGGGACAAATCTAGCAGCACTTTTTCGTTTCTTGGCGATCTCGCGCCAGTCGCGGTTCTGTAAGGGTGGTATGATAAGGGGGCCAGTAGAGTGTTTAATCTTTTTTTTATCGTTAAGGCTGCAACGGCCGATGCCATATTGAGATTTTTCAACCAGCATCGCGGAGACTTCTGTGAGTTGAGGATGCAGAGACGATAAAGAAAGAGGGGGATACACACCGTTGAACACCGAAGTTGTCGAAACCAGTCACCAGTTCGTCTTGAATCTCTTCATCTTGGTTTTCGTCGCCATCGTCTGAGTCGTGGAATGTTGGCTGAGGTGACGAGGTGAGGCTACGAATCAGAGGGCTGCCAGATGCTGAACCGTTGGCAGATTTGATATGTCTGGGAAGAGAAGGGACTTTAAAAAGCGATGATGTATCTGAATCTGGGCCTGAGGATGCCGCTCTGGAGTCCGGGGTTGGTCTGCGAACGGTGAAAGAGACTTTCGAGGTCATCGTTCAGCTGGAGTTCACTAATTAAACTCCGAAACTCCGACTATTTCCTTCAACCGTAACAATGGGAAAGTCAAAAAAAACGCAAAGCTGCTACAATCTCAACTGGGATAGAAGACGTAGATCCTCCGGATGGGTGGATGAAGAAGCTTGTGGCACTTGGACCAGACCTTGCATACATCCTTGGAGCACTTGCCAATGAAGGGAAGATCTCTGCCTCTCAGATAAAGAAAGCCAGAACATCCTTCTCAGCTGCATGGTGGAGTGAACTTGCACCTAGCTTTGGTCTTTCAGATCGTCTCATGATGGCAAAATTTGACTCCTTCTTGATTAATGCCGTTCTTCTCCCCCCGTCTTTTCATGAGAGCACCGCCCAGGCAGTATGGTGCACCCAAGATGTCTATTGGGAATGACTTGCTCAGAATAGGGAAGAGGGAAGAATTAGAGTCTTTGACATAGTATGGACAATTCTAGTAGAATCCATTTTGCATGTTCACAATGCACCAAGTACCTTATCCCAATTGTAGGATTATTCCAAGGTTAGATTATTGATACGCCAGAGGAATTCATAGTGCCAACATCATGAAATTGAAGAGTGAATGATAAGAGATTAAAAATGATTATAATCAATATAAGTTCTGTCAGATATGCAATGATTGTACAACATCTGGTAAGCCTAGATATAGGACAGTAGCATTGGTATATCCTACTACCTCACCCAGGCTTACTTGTTGATGACAAGCCTCAGCCAATATTGACCATATAATAATGTTTGGAAAGTTGGTAAGGTATACCAATCTGATCAGCAGCTTGGAAAGTCTCCCAGACAGACAACTACCAAAAAGCAGTACATAACTGTACAAGGGCGGTCAGTATGGTAGCGACCTTGTCAGGCAAGTAACCCATCTATAGAATGACAATTACTGCCAGAATGGGACCACCTACACCAACCAGCATGAATGCAGGACATTGGTTATAAGTAACTGTACAGTTGTCTTGGCTATTGGCTGCATAGTTCTTAGCTGCAGTAAGACTGGCAGCCCCATGATCAATCGATTGATTGTTTCCTAGGCATAGGCAATTCATCTAGACCAGCAGCAATGGAATAAGCCTTGCGAGGACAGTCAGTCTGACATGAAACTGATCAGCCAAGTGCACATCTTGTCTGGACCAGCAAGATTGAAATTAGCCTTGTGAGGATGGTCTGAAGCTCATCAGTCTGGTGAGGATGGCCAGTATGACTTGAAGCTAATCAGTCTGGGGTGAAGCTCATCAGTCTAGTGTGTATCTGATAAAATGCTCGTCAAACTTCTGGTTTCACATCATTGGTACATTCAATACGGTAAACATGGTATATACATAATCACAATTGGCAGTAGCCTAGGTGGAAACATTAGATTTTCTCAGTGCCCGCCTCTCCTGGATCCTGGCCAAAGCACTGTTTCGTACAACGGGTTGTTGAACTGAGGAGTAGCTGGGAAATATTTGACTGATCATAATGAGCGATGCTGTGTAACAGCTTGAATAAAGACGTACCAGTCCCACCACACAAGAAGGTCATCCACTTCCTCCTTCTCATCAACATCAGGGCCCCATTATTAACAAAATGACCAAAATGCTGGCACAAAATTAATTCAAAATTCTTTGGGGGATCGTTAGGGCATCCCAATACAATCAGTTTAAGCCATAAATTAAAAAAATCGGCAGTCCCATTCTTGAGATATATGTAAAATACTCCATTTATACCATTATGCAGCCCAGCTATTGTATTGCACTCTATAAATCACAATTTCATGTCCATTCGATAGGCACAGTGAACTAATGGTGGGCCCACCCAAAATTCCGATTTTTAGAGCATTTGGTATGTCGTGGTGGAAGATAGTAACAGTTTAGGAGGAGGCATAGGTATAAGTAGCTATAGACTGCTCTAAAAATCAGGGTTTTATATTCAATCGATAGCCCCAGTGGCATAGAGGTGGGGAATACAACAATCCCGATTTATGGACCATTTGGGGTACCGCAATCAGTTATATAAGGGGTATGGGGGGGGATATCTCCAACTTATCACAGAGGTCCTTAAAAATCGGGATTTCATGTTCAATCAATAGCGCTAGTGTCACAGATACTGGGAATACAAAAATCCTGATTTATAGACCATTTGGGGTACCGCAATAAGCTATATAAGGGGTATGGAGGGGTATATCTCCAACTTATCACAGAGGTCTTTAAAAATCGGGATTGCATGTTCAATTGATAGCAGTAGTGTCATAGAGGCTCGGAATAACAAAATCCTGATGTATAGGTAGAATAAGGTACCGCAATAAGCCATATAAGGGGTATGGGGGGGTATATCTCCAACTTATTACAGAGATCTTTAAATATTATGATTTCATGTTTAATCAATAGCACTAGTGTCATAGATGCTCGGAATAACAATATATGGATAGAATAAGGCACTCCAATAAGTTATATAAAGGGTATGAGGGAGTATATCTCCAACTTATCACAGACCTCTTTAAACATCACAATTTCATGTTCAATCAATAGCACCAGTGTGATAGATGCTTGGAATAACAATATATGGTCAGAATGAGGTACTGCAATAAGCTATATAAGGGGTATGGGGGAGTATATCTCCAACTTATCACAGACCTCTTTAAACATCACAATTTCATGTTCAATCAATAGCACTAGTGTTATAGATGCTTGGAATGACAATATATAGACAGAATGAGGCACTGCAATAAGCTATATAAGGGGTATGGGGGGTATATCTCTAACTTATCACAGAGCTCTCTGAGCATCAGGATTTCATGTTCAATCAATAGCACCAGTGTTACAAACATTGGGAATAGTCCAATCATCATGTGTAGATAGACTGGGGTGCCGCAAGAAGTATACAGGAGGTAGGGGGGGGTATACCTTCAAGTTATCACAGAGCTCTCTGAGCATTAGGATTTCATGTTCAATCAATAGCATCAGTGTTACAAACATTGGGAATAGTCTAATCCTCATGTATGAATTGACTAAGGTGCCGCAATAAGTATATAAGATATTATGGGGTGGTATACCTTTAACTTATCAGAGAGCTCTCTAAGCATCAGGATTTTATTCTCACTACAAGGGGTATTACCCCCCCTTGTAACCAGTGTTCTTCATAAAAACCACTACTATTCCCCCGTATCAATGCCAGCATGCCTCTA
This sequence comes from Porpolomopsis calyptriformis, assembly GCA_951640195.1. NCBI lineage: Eukaryota > Fungi > Basidiomycota > Agaricomycetes > Agaricales > Hygrophoraceae > Porpolomopsis > Porpolomopsis calyptriformis. Next base: position 216,473 of record OX621166.1, on the reverse strand, counting down.
TGAAACCTGGATACCCACTGGAAACTTTTCTTAACCATACGTACAACATGGCAAGGTGTGAAGCTGTCTAGCCTTGAGTCTCTTTGTTCATTAAATTGTCACTGCACTCAACTCTCGCTGGGGGGGCTTGTGATGCCTCCCAAAGCTACGCGGCATCATCCTCACCCTTATTGCTCCTGCATTTTCTTGACCGGCCTTGATCACAGAGCTGCTCCAAGTCTCATTCATCTGTCTCTGAACCTGCCTTAGGCTAAAAGAAAGAGAAGTTAGCATTCATCGCGGTGACAAATGAGGGGAATGTAAACGGTCACCTTGATCTTCACATCCTGCCCTCCCTCCCCCACTGTCTTCAATTGTAATTTCTATTGTACGTTTGAGCTATAGAAATCACAGTCAGCAAGGGATCACCGCCTAGCATGCCACGATCAACCTCGTCTGCAGCGTTGGTGCTTGGGACGTACAAAGGTGGTGCTACTCACTTAGCTTCAATCGGGACAGTTTCACTGCATTCCTTCTCACTGGCTCACAGGGCCTTCTTGATTGCACCGATGCCAGCTTGAGTGCAATTATCAGCCCAAGGTTTGATTTGTTGCGGTGTTAGTTTGTTGCACAATTGCGTTCATTAGGATCACCTGAGTGGAGGAAGGAATGGGAGTCGCCGGTGATGACTGCAGCTTGACGAAGGGTCATTCAAAGGCCAGTTTGAACGAGTCATGCAGATGACCGCACTTTTTCCCCAATGGCCATGCAACTTGTTCATAAAGCTTCTCCAATCTCTTCTCTTCGCTATCTCCTTTAACTCGTTTCAATCTTTTTGCTGTCTTTCTCTCCCACAATTGGCTGCCACGCCTTCCACAGATCAACCAGATGACAATTTGCCTTCGCGTATCGTTCTTCGCATCTTATAACCATCTTCCAGAGATACACGCCGTTTGGAGAAATCGATGCACCCTAGTGTGATCTTGACGCGAGAATAAATCGCAGACCTTTCTTGTTGTCAACTCTCAGTACAATAATGACCTCGCACCTTCCAACGCAAGTTAGCTTTTTGAATAGATTAGATATGCCCGTGTGCAAGTTCTGATAATAATAAAATCATCCCCTCAATGTTGTCATATTCAGGCTGGGAAGATCCCGCTCGAAGTGTCTGGGGCTAGGAGACAACTCGGCTGTGCGATGCTTCACCTCTGTCCTTTTTTGAAAATGAGCTTGTGCTCGGTAATAGCTTGCCAAGAAAGCACCTGAGCTGAGGCTGTGGCAGAGAAAGTGCTTGTAAGGCATTCAGTGCCATCCGGATTTCCATCCTCTGAGGCCCAATAAATCGTTGAATGGTTGAACAGGTTGGTGAAAGGTGGAAAGAGCGAGATACCTTTGATATACCACTTTCTGGCTGCATCGATATCTTTCAGACACCCCACACTGACTTAGGGTATAGCAACTTGGCGCTAGGGTAAAGACCTTTCTTGCTGCCTTCTCCGCAAAGCTCAATGCAAGGGATTGGTATTTTTTGCAAGCACCCCCTCGGCGCCACCCAGGGAACCCACTTGCTGAGTGCCATGTCGGCTTTGCTCTCACCTTTTTTTTTTTTTTTTTTTTTTTTGAATCCGGTTTATTGTCCTCGAGGCTTGGCCTCATGTTAGACACTACACAATCGCTACTGTACTGTTGATTCGACCACCTCAGCACCCGCGGGAGATCCTCTCCCCCGTGGGCCCAGAGTCGGATTGGCTACCGCCCTGTTTTCAGTGCGTCGTGACTTCAACTGCTATCCTTGAGTGGTCTTTTCAGATACGCATCCAAATGGGTGCTGTTTGATCACATGCCTGGATATTGGCAGTGAGGGTGGGTGGTGTTTGTTGGTGAAGGGGGTGTAGATACGGTCCAGCATGGTGCCCTTTCCTTTCCTTTTCTTTCTTTCTCCTCTAGTCATTTTCTTTGTTTCGTCATTGTGTTTTTTGGTCTGAGCTCTTGAGAGGTCATTGAATGTTTCTTTTAATCTTTCAGTGTCATTGACGTATTTTAGTAGGTGTCTGCGCTTGCTAGCAGGTGCGAAATCGAGTTAGCTTTCCGACCTAATTTTCACCTCAGCTCCTGTCTCTGGTTAGCGTATCTTTGACAGTCGAATAGGTAGTGGAATACTGTTTCCTTTATTCCTTCGCAATAGCGGCAGTTTGGCGATGGTGATTTCCTGATTTTGTGTAGGTACTTCTTTAGTGGAATATGTCTAGTCCTGAGTTGCATCAGTATGCTTGCCCATGGCTTCGGCGTCATGTCCGTGAGTTTTCTGAAGGATCTGTTTGTGAGTTTTGAGTCTATCGCGTTTATTCTCTCGTATCTTTTGGACTTCTCCCATGTCTGTTTCCATTGTTGTTTGATGTCAGCATGGATTTTCTGTCGTATCGCAGAGACACTTAGTGGTAGCATTTTTCTTAGCAGAGTTGGTAGCTCCTCCATTCTGCTGCATTCTCCTTTTGTTGCCCCTTTTGCCTCACTATCGGCTAGGTCGTTTCCTTTTGATCCATCGTGCCCTGAGATCCAGCGTAGTTTTATCGTTAGACTTGTGTTGTTTTCTTTCCTTGCTCCGTCTTCCACTTTGGCTATTTCTTCGAGAAGGTATTGTGCTGGTCCTCATCTTCTGAGTGGGATTGATTTGATTGCTGCTTGGTTATCGCAGATTATTGCGCATACTGTGTTGTTACCTTTATATTTGCATATTAGTTCCATTGCCATGAGAACACCTACCAGTTCTCCTTCGTAGACTACGTGTTCCACGTTGTTTCCTAGTTTGTATCGGAGGGAGGTCGGTTCGTTGCTCTCGCCTTGCTCGCTGGATAGGCTGTAATAGTGTACACTGAGCAGTGGATTGAAAGGGAACGGGGGTCGCGCAAACTCATAGGTCTGTGCAAGTTTGTACTGTGCGAGAGCAAAATGGAGGTACGCGGCGCGTTCGAGGTGGCTGCACGCTTCTTGTGTTGGAGTGGAACCTAGGAGAATGAATATGCTAAAGAAGTTGGGGGGAAGCAAGTCAGGCAAACGTCCGAGGCGGAAAACATTGCAGGAAGGTAAATAGCCTCAGCGATATAGTGGCATTGGATTTAGGAGAGGCTGGGTGGAAGCCAATCGAAGGATGAGTGGGACAGTGATTTGGGTGATTGAGAGAGATGAGGAGGAGTGGGAGATGGGATTGGGAGTGGGAGACGGGATGGCCCAGGATAGCCAAGGAAGTTGACTAGGTGGAGGAGAAGAATGGTAAGGAGGAAAAAGTGATGGGAAGGCAAACGTCGGACTGAGCACCAAGAATTCACCAAAGCACTGCGATGGCAAGATCTCACGCAAAACGGGATTTACGGGGACGAGAGTGCTGTGACACTTGATCAGCTTGTGGAGAATGGAGGAGGGAGCCTCAACAAAGCTGAGGAGGGATGCCGCTGCCAATTTGCCTTTTAGTCAGGGCAATGTATTGCGGGATGCACATCGGCAGGCATCAAATGTAGGGTCAGGCGTGATACAATGGGTGCTGCACAACTGCGCGCTGAGCAAACTGGGCCAAGCGCAGCCATGCAGACGCTGGGCAATAGGTATTCCTTGTCAGACCTTGTCAGATTGCAAAGAGGGAAACTGGTGAAGGAATCGAAGGAATGACCAATTATTAATGTCACGAATGGTGTGATTCCGCCGGAGATTATAGAGGATAAAATTGCAGGAAAGAGGAGAAAGAGAGGGTGGTCTGTCGAAATGGAGGAAAAAAACAGATGTATGGATAGCTGAAGGGTGGTCTGGGATCCAGTGTGTAAATGAGGTGAAGTAGTTGTGGTTGCAGTTTTATTTGTCGTAATTCTTGCTGCACTCGTTTTTGGGGCACCCACGGCATCTTTCCTTCTTGAATTTTCAGTTTCCTGATCGATTTTGTTGCTATCCTTGAGCTTCTCCCAAGAAGGTCATTTGAATAGGCAGCGGGGATAGATGGATATTTATTTGTCATCTTGTTCCACTGTGTCAAGGAGACTGTTGGAATGTGGAGAAGAGAGACCTGTTCCTGTAACCTTTTCAATGATCCTAGTCACGTGAATAATTCAAGCGAGTCACAGCGTGCGCAGGTATATTGTATCCTCCTGTTTTCAGTTTGGCTTTGGTCTTTATCCCTTACACCACTCTAATGGTTTGCGCAAACACAATCAACACTGTAATCTTCCGAGGTTTGCACTCAAAGCTTGAGGCTAAGGGATATCCACGCGCGCACAAAACGAGGCCACGTTACGCGCTAGTATGCTTGGCTTTCTTGAATGATGCCCAACTCTTTAGGAAACATAAATTCATCTCCAGTAATATATAAATAACTCAGCCAAAGGCCCTGTGGCATCCCTCAGCCTTGCCCCAAACACCCAGCTTAGACACCCAACCCAATTTTCTTCCAAGCCCTTAGATTTGTAAGGATGGATCCCCACACCGACGATGGCATTAAAAGCCAGATCACACAATGTCCCAGTAAGTAACCAACTTCTCAAACTTTCAGCATAGACTCAAAGGCCTGGACTCAGATGGAGTGAAATATCAGATATGGATGATAGGAAAAACCAAAACCAAGACTCGCTTCATTTCCTGGTCTGGTGTTGAAGACCCACTCCCTAACTTTGGACTCCCTGGGGATGTTCACTCCCATCACCAAGAAGGAGAACCCTGGCTGACGTTCCACATACGGACTGACGTCGGATGGGAACCCGCTCCAGAATCACGCAAATTCCAGCATCCGAGGCTCAACGACCGAGTGCTCGAATTCGAACCCCTTCAATGGGTGGCAAGGAGTGCTTTGCGGATGAGACACTCTAGAAAGGCGAAGAAGCAAAAATTAAACAACGCCGGTATGTTCACGGCTAATACGAAGCTGTCATAGAATCATCTGAAGAATTTCTGGAATTGTAGATGAAGCTGACCCGGATATGCACAAGGAAGGTGAATTTACACCAGCCCCCTCGGAAATTCAACCACCCTTAGAACCACAAGTCTGCGCTGATACGTCTGACCATGAGGTCTTTCGTGCCGCGTGCGAAGAAAACAAATGGGTTGAGAAGCTCCTGAAGAAGTGGACCTCTCCTCCGCTCTCTTGGTACCCGCGACAAGCTGCAGCTAAGCGAGTTCTCCTCGAACTCCTCAATATGGCCAAGCCGATCGTCATCCACATCACGGACGTGGAATGTACATACAATGTAGCGCCTACCCTCTCCACCGTGCTCGACGACGTCTACGCTTTCTCAAGAAGCAAGGACATGGCTGGCGTAAGCTGCTATAATCAACACTTTGGTCAATCTTTCGCCACCAAACCTTCAGAGTTCCTTGCATCGCTGGTCCAGAACCAGACAATCCTTGATTGGGAACAACCAAACCGGAGGTTCCTGACCGCCCTAGAGGTCCCCTTTAAACCCAGCAGTAGTCTATCCTGCGGGTTAACCCTGAACCTGGAATTTTTGAAAAACATGGTTGTAGAATGAATGAAACAGAAGGAACCTGCCTGGTCCAGCACCATCTCACCACCAGGAGCCTTTACAGAGCCCCATTTCGACTATCACGGAGCCTCTCAAGTGATGTACCACATTACTGGGGAAAAGTTATGGCTCTTTTGGCCTGGGACTCCAGGGAACATTCGCTGGTTCATGCAGAAAAGGTTTGCACCGGAGTCAAAAGATATGACCATCCTGGCCATCCGGGAACTCCAGGAACTCTCCGTCCGCTATGTCACAGATCGTGCTGGGTTCAGACTGCCTCCATACGGACTTCACGCCGTGATCAGCCTAGCTGCATCAACACACTGCGGAGTAAAGGCATTCAGATACGAATGGTGGAGAGAAGCTTTTGAAGGAATCGATCAAGAACTCTCATACATCTCAAACTATGTGGAGAATGGGGTTCCTGTAGGCTCTGCAGCCGAGCTCATAAATCAGATAGGCCCCGAACTCACAGAATGGGGAAAGCTTTTGAAGAATATACTGGTGCACGCGGAGACACTGGACTTGAGGAATGTCTTAGAGGATACCAAGGGAAGGGTGAACGAGCTATCAAGGGCTCTTACTTAATATTACAAAAGCCGTTTGCTAATTTTTAATCCCATACAATTTAAAATGAAAAGGCGCCAAGAGGCCAAAACTAAAGTATTTAACCTCACACGGAACAAGACTACACGCACAAGAGTACCCAAATCTACCTTCCCTTTTCAAGGAATGCACTGCGGGCCTGATAAATAACGATCGTCTTAGGAGCAACTGTCAGTATACTACGTACAGAGACAGTTGAAAGGCTCCCAAAGTGCACATCTGACCGATCCTTGCCTTCGTAACCCCACGAACAAGGACTGCCGTGTCAATTGACATTTTCCTGGAATTCACGAGGTGACTCGCAGGTGCGCGAGGTGGGCGGTTTGTCGCTACATTGCTTTGGTTTCATTTGTTCCCCTATTCCGTTAATCCGTGCGTTACCCCAGGCCCGGTTCGTTCGTTTCAGGCATGGCTGAAATTTAATATGCAATTAGTATAAATTGATTAAGAAAGGAAAGAAACGCCCCACCCCTTGCGCTTCTTCCCCTATCTCCAAAAGCGGATTACTGTGCGCAGTGCAAGTCGAACGCGCAGTCGTAGTCACCGTCAATCCTCAACTCACAACACCAAGAAAGGGAAAGCGCAGAGGGTGTAGGTACAGGAAAAAGTAAAAGCAGACAAGGAATCATTGGGGGCAGAGTCTGATGGGAATTGGTTTTTGAAGGTTGTAGGAACGAATGTGGCGCAACGTGGTTTAACACAGGTAACATAGGTGTAACATAGGCGCAACTCAGTGTAACATAGGTGCAACCCAGTGTAACATAGGCGCAACCCAGCGTAACATGGTTTAACACAGCGCTGAAGGCCAGGCTTTGTGGCCTCATCCCCAATCACGCAGACCTCCAGACCTCCAGAGCTTCCTTTATCCAACTCGTCTCTTTTTTTCGGGGTACCGAGAGTTGCGGAACCATCAGGTAGTAATGTTTTTTGCTGCTTGGGCCTGCAATAGTCTCACCAGGGATTGACGAGTCCCCATTGTTTCTGGTTTCCAAAGTAAATTGACTTGGTCCCGAGTATATTCCTTCTGTGATAATTGTTGTGTCATTTCATTTATTAAGGCAAAAAGGAAAGCAGCAACTGACAACCATTTCATTGCAAAATTTCTGCAGATCACCGAGGACCATCCTGATGAAATGGATCAAATACAAACCACAGTCGTTGTAGTTGGATTGTTGCGGAACCTACAAAACAGAACAAAGAAAGATCCCACAAACCCATCAAAACGTAAGATATAGCATGCGGAATTTTGCATTTTGAGACTTGCCTCCGGTTCATAAAAACGAATAGCTCATGGATCTGGCTTCGCCTTCCCAATTTCTCGAACCATGAACATCAGCCATTCTTTGATAGTTGTTTTTTCAACCTCCCGACGTCGCTTCATTGAGTCCACCAAGAAGACTCATCTTTCACACAGAAAAAAATGAATTCACGAGAATAAGCATTACATACCGGAGTACTTATGTCTGTTTCTGTATCCTCAGGTTATCAGAGACGCAATACCTTGGGTGGTCAACTATGATTAGGCACCAATGGTTCCTGAGGGGGGAAAGCGCAATTCAGGAACTCCTTTATAACGAAACATCTGCTTACTCATTTGCATTCACTGGCAGCAGCAAATAATCCCTATTATACATGTTGTATTTTGCCATGGTTTGCGACAGCCATCTGAGGTCATCTGAGTGGTCCCTGAATCAGATCAGAAGGACATATGAAATAAAAGACCACGTAAGAATAAATAAATAGCTCATGACTCAGACGCACTGGAGTTGTTTGAAAAAGTATGTGTCCGCAACGTGTGCAAGACGTTCTGTACCCAAAGTCTTCATGGCATCCCTAACGATGTGAAAAACAAAAATAATAAGATGAAAGAAAGATTAACTGGGAGATTGTCTGACTTACCAAGCTGCAAAGTTTATTGCCTCCCCGGTTAACCACCCTGTCTTGTTTTTGATCCGATTGAAGCTGTCCAGTGACATAATCTCAACGGAGCCTGGCCTTCCCCACGACACCACCGTCGTGGCTCTAGGGTCTCTGCCGTGTCAAAAGAAGTTTGATTAAGAAGGAATGATAGCGAATAGAAAACCAAACCAAAATGGAGATATGATAACTTACTCAACGGGTGTCGTGACAGTCTGAAAGTGTTCCCAGGTGGCTATAGACTCTTGAGATGTTCTGCAAGGTCAGGTTAAAAGCAGAAGAAGTTCATGAATCCGATTTAATTCACTTGAAAACTACGAATCTTGAATAACGGAAATTTGGGGCCAAAGAGTTCACCAAGCACTGAAACCTCTTTAGGTCCCAAGATTGGTGGGTGGTGTCAAATTGAAGGCCAATGTTGAAACAAAATTCGAGATCTGGGGACGTAGTCAATATTTGAGCTAGGTTGAAGCGGAATATAAAAAGAAAGATATTACACAACGTAGGACAACCCAAACAACACGCTAGTTCCTCCCTCATGGGCCTCGTCGTTCTCACAGACAGAATGAGGATCACAGGGTCTTCGCCCTCTGACCCTGATGAGATCTGAAAGTGTTTTTTTTTTTTTTGGTTTGAAGTCAGAGGAATGGATGTTAGGGCCAGACGACGTTGATGAATCTACCTCACACCCTATCGCTTCCCTCTCTACATAAACAGTTATCACTGGGATTAATGACCCAGTGACCTTCAGTATCATGCTAGAAGAAAAGTTGGGAATGGGGTTTGTATCGCGCAGACCAATTTGAACACACCTTGCACCCAATGCCACAAAAGACACGTCGACCACTGTACATTTTTCCCCTATTGGTTCGATGACCATGTTTGAGCATTTGAATTGGATGGGAGATGTCATATTTAACTAGGGTAAATATGGGCGTAAATGAGTTGGTTGATTAGTCTGCGGATCTTGGTGGTGAGGGTTAGGAAACGTTAGGCCTGACGTGAGGCTCATAAATCACATGACTTGTGTCATGTGACAGTTGTGCGGTCCACGCGCCCCACGCGCCCTTACAGTATTATTGGTGTCTTTATCTTTTCTTTGAACTTACCTGATCAACCATCATCTGCCTATTCCAATAATCGCCGCCAATTGCAATGAGGGATGCAATTAAGCTGCGGCGTTGGATGTCTGCTGGAAAAATCCGAACCACGCATTTGGTTTTTGTTTTCCTCTGTTTAGTTCTCCCTATCTCCCTTACCACACTGACCACTATCAACTCGTCGCACTCCTCCCATCCACAATGCCTGCAGCTCCCCAATCGTCTACACCATCAACCTCCACGGCTACTTCAGACCCTGTAGACTTTAAACTTTGAGAGACTTCCATATTCCAATGCTACCTATGGTTCCACGGCCTGCCGTGGGTTCAAGCTCCTCTGGAAGCCAAATTTAAGATGGTGATGGGGAACGAGTGGAAGCACAACAGGGGCGCAGCAGATCTGGTTCTGGTGAGTGCCTGCGTTCTTATTCATTTCAGTCGGACGTCGCTCAACAGGAAGCAGTCCCTGTGCCACCAGCTCGATGACTCAAATTCCTTGCTAAATTTGACCGAGGGACAGCGCGACTTTATATCCCAGTTCTTCTCATCAAACCGCACGCAGCTGATGAACCCCAAGACATGGGAAAACTCGTACGCGAAATATGTGTTGATGGCGGCCCACGTGCTATTCCGACATAGCCTTCTCGATCATTTAGTCGATGCCATTTCTCCCCCTGATTCCGCCTACTTCATGCCCTACAGGAGATCAGCCAAGCCACCAATTGGCGATAGGCTGCTGCAGGTATGTACTTGCCAGCATATCCCGGCCCCGTGGAAGATTTAGACCCTCACCTCTTGCTTTTGCGTGGTCAGCTCCTCAAACCTATGGACAACTGGGTCAAGATTGTCGAGAGAGCAAGGAATGCGCTGGAGATAATGCCTCGCATAGATCGTCTCGCCATCAGAGAGAATGGTCCGTTTGAGACCAGCGTATCAGGGGAAATCACTCTCTTCCAACGCCCTGTCGTTTCCACCTATCAGACACTGCACCGTGCCTTTGGACATCTATACTCAGTGGAACTGAACCATATTCTGACCAACTTGGAGCTTGTGGCCTTTGCGATAACTTGGTTTAACAGAGTGAGCATTGATACGGCAACCCTTGATTAACCAACTGACACTTAATCGCTTCCTGTGCAGCTCCAAGTGTCTTTTGATCTTAATTTCGCAACCTGGACCGAGAAATTGATTAAGTACATCCAACAGCGTCAACCAACATTATAAAACGCTAATATGTTTTGCAGAGATGCAGAGGGTGCAAACCTCCATCTAACCTCAACTTTCAAGAGTGAACTGAAGCAGGATACGAAGGTTTATGATCGAATGCGAAACCTCTTCCATCTCACTACCTCTATCAGCCCGATTCTCGCTCTCCTACCCCACACATTCTCCAAAGGAGACATCAGGCATGATCAGCTGGTTGCAGTAAGCCTGTTTCATGATTAGTTGGTTCTGTACAATATTTATTCTGCTAATTTCATTCATTTACAGCTTCGCGTTGCTTACAGTAATGAGCGACCCCCAACCCTCCCTAAGGTAGAGAAGGCCATCTGGCGCTCTCTGATTTCTATTGCAACTGGGACGTCGACCGCCATCAATCTCTTATCTCCTTTGATGAGCGAAATTTCATCCTTGATTGAGATGGTCAGTGGGTCAGAAAGCGAGTGGTTCCAATGGCGCGGTGTGTTTTTACTCCAACGTTTCTCTCCCTTTCTTTTCAACTTTTCTACCCACAGTCGACAGCGGAGAGCCATCTTCTGAGCCACCTCCCACGCTGACAGCAGTACGGCAACTGTTACAAGCACCCCATGAATTAGCCAAGGACCAGACTGAGGAGGAATTGGAAGGAGGAAGCCCCCTGCAACAGAGCAGTGGACAGATCGCACTGTTACCACTGGAACCTGAAACTTGGGGAGCGCAAAGAGATGTTGTTGAGGATCGAACAGAGCTGAAGCTGCCCCTGTTGGGGGAGGAAATAAAGGAACCCTCTATCTTGAGTGTCAATGCTCTCAGTTCACTGCCACCAAGAGCTGAGATGGTCGGGAAGGCGCCTCCCGAAGGATGATCAGAACAGGCTGGGTCAGAGCGACAAATTGAACCACCTGTTGGCGTTGTTAACCAAGAAGGCGAGTCCACCCCGAGAGATTCATCACCGCCCACGATCGAAGATAGAGTGGAGAAAGAAAAAGTCCTTGAAGCACGACAAGAGCCAGTTGAGTCGGATGGGCCAATAGATTCATCCATCAAGGTTGTCCATGCCCCAGAACGCGTCCCCACCATAGAAGATCCATTCGCTCAACAAGTAGGCATTCGTTCAGCTATCGACAATGTTTCTGCACCTGCGAAAGGAGTTTCAGAAATCAGACGGGGGGAGCAGGGTCAGAGGACCCGCAGGGATGGTAAAGATAAAGTCCGACGCCTGAGTGGAAGAAGTGGAGTTTTGCGGGAAAGCAAAAGCAGAATGAAAACAGGTAGAATGCTTCTTATTGCGCTAAACTGCATCAGTGACTTAACAACTTTTGTCAAGTGAAACACAGGAGGATATTGGGGTGGAAGCAAATTACAAAAGAGGAACAGGAATTGGAGGAGGGGGAACGCAAGGAGGAACAGGAGGAGGAGGAGCGGGAGCAGGAGGAGGAACGGGAGGAGCAGGAGGAGGAACGAGAGGAACAGGAGGAGGAAAGGGAAGAGGAAAGGGAGGAGGAACAAGGAAAACAGGAGGAGGAACGGGGAAAACAGGAGGAGGCGGAGTGGGAGGAGGAACGAGAGGAATAGGAAGAGGAATGAGGGGAACAGGAGGAGGAAAGGGAAGAGGAACGGGAGGAGGAACAAGGAAAACAGGAGGAGGAACAAGAACAGGAAAGGGAAAAGGAGAAGGACGCGGAAAATGTAAGTCCAGCCATTCTCAGTGATCTACAAAGTTCATCAAACTGGAATAGGTCTCAGATCTCCTACAAATGCCGCATCAAGCATCTTCGGCTCTTGTCAGAGGTAAGGCACCTACGCCAGGTAGTCCAGCGGAAGGAGAAGGGATCGTCTCGTCTGGACAGGAGCAGGCAATGGAGGTAGACGCTGATGGGGTTGATGGAACCTGGGAGTCTGAAGAAGACCCTGTCGCCTCACATCCTGCCTTTGCCCTGCTGACAAACCCACCCGCACCAGGTAGTCCAGCGGAAGGAGAAGGGATCATCTCATCTGGACAGGAGCAGGCAATGGAGGTAGACGCTGATGGGGTTGATGGAACCCGGGAGTCTGAAGAAGACCCTGTCGCCTCGCATCCTGCCCTTGCCCTGCTGACAGACCCACCCCAGACCACAGGGATCAAGGTTCCCTCAGTCCCAATTCAGCCCCGACGCTCAGTAACTCAGAACGCCCCTGATGCCCCCCCCCAGCAACAGAAACGGCCCCAAGATTTGTCACATTCTCCTTCTGCAGCTGCTGAATGGCCCTTGAGCCATTCAGTTGCGAAAAAGATGAAAAAGAAGATCTCCAACCATTCTTTGAATGTAGAAGGAAATGGCAAAGTTGTTCCAAGAAACAACGACCCTATACCGCCGCTGCAAACCGTAGCCAGCCAGCTTCTAGAGAGGGTGAGTGTTCATCAACGATCGGATGACGGAGCAGGGTTTTTATTCTTGCAATATGACACATCACAGGATCTGGGCCTGGAGAAACTCTCCACTCTCGCGCCTCCCCAGGTAATCCCCCAAAAATTCCCCCCCAAGCTCCTCTGCCTGTCCCTGAATATTTATATTGCTACAGCTCGGTTTCCTGACCAGGGTCCCTGTTTATAACGGCTTCTCAACGCACGACAAGGAAACATTCTTCTTCACTCCAATGCGAGAAGTTGTGAGCAACCTCTATGCTGCGCCTTAAGTTGCTAGAGACACTAACCAGTTTTTTCTTTGTTGTAGGCCGAAATCGAATCTAATTTCCTACGGAAAGTTCAAGACCTCGTCGAAAAGGGGTATATCAATGGCAGGCCAAAGCACCATCTCCCAACAGCCCATAGTGAGGCAAGGGGTCCAAACATTTCATCCATCTTCGTAACAACCTATGACCAATTCCAGGATTTGAGTCCCTCCGCTATCCAAGATATCTTCCGCGATCGACACATTCTTGTCTTAGACGGTCCTCAGGAACAAGTTAAATTTGATAAATGTGGCCTGGAAACATTGGGAAATCTGAGCACACTGAGGGCGGTGCAAGGTAAGTCCAAGTCGTCCTGATTTTGAGGGTTGTAGTGACAGATGGCTAGTGGTGGAGCTGAGAAAGGAGCCAGGGAAACAAACTGGGGACCAGAGTTTACTCCGCGCTGCGACGCTGCAAGACATGTTTGAGGAAACTCAAAAGAAAAAAAAGAAGCCCACTTGAATTATCCAAAGCCTAAACATTCCGATGGGGGATGCATCGCACGCGCCTCCGCCCAGATACAGGTAAGCCCCAAAGAAGCAGTTAGCAGATGTCCTTGATGAAAACCTTGCGATAGCAACCTCACATCACACGAATGGGCCCTGAAACAGACGCAGTGCTAGGAAGGATTTCCAATGGAGGGGCCAACTATGGAAGGAATGAAATGGGGGACGGTAACAACTAAAGGGTGGTCATCATGGTGCCAGGTGAATGGCAGCGGCTTTGGGACAGCTCTACAGATCATGAAGGGGGAAAAGTATTTGGTTCTTTTCCATCCTCGCCCTCAGGAAAACCAGGAGGGGAGCAGGGCCGGCAACCTCAGAAGTACCGAGGGATATCCTCCCAATTGGACATCGGCATGCACTAGTGAACATAGCGCGTTTGAGGCCAAAGGCATGTTGCTAAAGGAACAATGTGCTTTGTAAGTCATCAATCCGTTCATTATGTGCGCGTAGTCTGAAGTTGTCATGATCCCAAACTGATTTGGTATCAAACTTAACCAAAGATCATGCATTCAGCAAGTAGCATCCATAGCTCAAATATCCTTTATCTTATCTTATCTGATCTTATCTTAGATAAGATATCACTGTCCTTCACACATTATCTTATCTCAGATAAGATACACTACTATCTTTACTTATGCTATCTTATCATGGACAATAGCATTCTTCCCATTGTTCTCTGAGTCAGAATGACTCATATCCCATTTCTCTATTGTTCTGTCATCACTCCATTGTTCTCTGAGTCACTATGACTCATATTAATCTTCCCCATTGTTCTCCTCATTGTCTGACTCATAGTGAGTCACAATTCAAACTCCTCATTGTTCTTTTGTCCATTGTTCTTATTTCCTATTGTTCTCATTACCCATTGTTCTCAAACATATATAAAGGGCCCCCTTTTCACCAGTGAGGAGTTTAGTTCACAGTTCAGTTGACTTTTAACCCACTTTTACCCCACTCCCCTCCCCCTAGTCTACTCTTCCCCTTTTCCCTTGAACTCACCCCCTAGTACTCAGTACCTAGTACTACCCCTTATTGATACTACTTGTCTGTAGTCAATACATCCAATCCAATCTAGTCTATTAAGCTTATACCCTGTGTGATTTCGCCTAAGCCCTCTTACGTTAAGAACCAACTTAGGAATCACCCCTTGACGTATTTCTGTAAGTTGAAGATAGCCACTGAGGACTATCTTATCTTACTTCAGCCCCTGCTTATTCATCACATTCTCTAAGTCTCAGTCCTTATTGGAGAGACCTCACTGTGATACATATTCTTCTAAGTCAGCCGTTGACTTCATTCTTGCTCTCCCAGTCAATACTATCCATTGAGTTTGGATAGCCTGCTCATCTGTACATCCTAGCCAAGGATTACTCAAGCCCCATCAAAGGAGGAAGTGATCATTACCCAATCAACTCACATCTCCCCCGAACAACTAGGACCTACTTGATTGACGTATAACTCCAGTAGTCCTAGAAGTGAAGTATTTATATTTCACCTGATAAAGTTCATTGCCTTATTTTATTTTCCTTCTGATCCAGTTACATGCAACTGAATACTCTGCACACTACGTGGGAGGTAAGTCACACTATCGTCTATGGTTGGCAATTTCTGTCGACATCCTCGATTGTGGACACCTGCTGCGGGATCGCCCATGTGTTTGTGAGGGACTCGCACAATGCGACTGCGGAATATAACGAGGTGCTAACCTTCCTTCGCCATCTGATGGCTATGTGGGTAGAACATTTTCTGAAGGACCAGGATGGCAAGTTTCTTGCTTTTCACTTATTTCTTGCTCTCATAATTTACCTAGCCACCGAGAGGAAGAAGGCCCATGTTCCTGATATCTCAACCCAAGTTGGTTTCCTCGACGTTCTTGCAGTTGGAAATCTGGTAGAACTTGCTCCGGTAATTAGCCGACGCCACTGCCAAGCTCCTGCATCTTCATCTATCCTTGAAGAAGAGAACATCGCCCAGTGGAATTATCGGCAGTTCATCAAATGGTTTTCGAACCGCTACGTGGTCTTTATAGATGAACACTGCGTCACGCCTGACTATATTTTCAAGCGGTTCCTTGTTGACGTTGCATCTGCGATTATGCATTACAAGGAGACTTGGGCCCCGTCGGCTGACCATCGCAGTTATAACGCGGATGCGGTACGAGGGGCCGCCCTCCATCATTTCAAAGACCATTGGCCTGACATCTACCCTTGTTTGGAACAAACACTTTTAAAGGAGAGGCCAATGACGGAGTTGACCTGGTCTGGACCCCCTTTTGTCATCGTTCCCCGCAGAAGTCACCCAGCTCAGAAGATTATTCAAGTTTTGTCCGATTATATCAAAGACCCAGTTTACATTGGAGACCCCGTTCCCCTCTCGCGCGTGGAAGAACCTTCGGATTCCCAAGAAAATTCGGAGTCAAGCCCTATAGATGTTGACAGTTCTGAGGCTCCTGCAATCCCAGAGGTGATCAGCCACATGCGGCACTGCTCAAACAGCCCCAGTAAGTCCGCTGAATTTTCAGTTCATCTGCGGTAAGAAGAACAAACGTTTTAATCAACTCCTTTCTTGTTGTAGGTCAAATTGAAGAAAGTCGAAAATGCGCCAAGCATAGGTGAATGAATGAGCTGATTGGAATTTCATTTCTCCAACTTTGGGGCCATTCTTTAAAGATATTTTTATACATTTCTGGCTGCTCTCCCTTCTTTGTATTCATTTGAAGCAATCCAATCCAAATCCGTCAATTAATCACTGATGGTAATGATGATATTCTCAAGTTTATCGTGTTCCAAGCTGAGCGCACACATCTGTACAGAAGCGCGATTGCATCTCCCCAACAAGCAGTCGCTATCTACTACGATTTACATCAAGGCAGATGTGAGCGGTTTTTGAAGGGTGTCAGCAATTCTGGCCTTCTGGCAGGGAATCAAGGTTGGAGGAAGTGGACGCATATAGTCTTGCTATGGTCACACGTTACGCTTAGGTTATGCCTATGTTACACCGTGTTACGCTGTGTTACACACTGTGTTTCACTGTGTTACACCTATGTTACACCCACGTTACACCCATGTTACACCATGTTACGCTGCGTTACACCTATGTTACACCACGTTACACCCATGTTATGCTGTGTTACACCTATGTTACACCATGTTTCACTGTGTTACACCCATGTTACACCTATGTTACGCCTATGTTACGCCTATTAGTCCATGTTATAGGCTGTACCTATTTAGGGCAGGACATTTCGCATCTGGTACGCGGAATACCCTGCCCTAAAGAGGCACATGATGGTTGATTTTCCACCTACTATATATACCCACGCATTTTGCGAAATGATTCTTCCAGCCCTTCCTCCTGACGTCCATCATCATCCTTGACCACCTCTGCTTGCAGAGGACAGGTGAACTCGCAAAGGTTCATGGTCGTTGAATCCTCTTTCCACCTCCTGCATACGCAGGAGGACAGCGCAATCGCAAAGTTGCGTGGAGGGAGGGAATTTGGGATTGGATGTTGGGTTGGCTCTTAACCACCTCTGCTTGCAGAGGACGGGTGAACTTGCAAAGGTTCATGGTCATTAATTCCTCTTTCCACCTCCTGCGTACACAGGAGGTCAGCGCAATCTCAAAGTTGCATGGAGAGGGGGGGGAATTTGGGATCGCGTTGCGCCTTTGCTTGTGGGCTTTCAATCTACGCTATGCCTTATTCTTATTCTTACTAAGTTATTTAGGAAGGCCGCCTTTTGGTTCAAATTCTCAGCAGTGTACTGGGTAGTTTGCACAACTCTATCATGTAGGGAGGTATGGCGTTCCATTTGTCGTTTTGTTGCGCAGTGAAAATTTCCTGCGCAAGTCGTTTTTCAAACTCAGTGCCTCCTTTCAGAGTGACGCCTGACTTCCGCTGGCGAGTCCAACGTGTTCTTTAACAAGATGTGCGTGCGTCTCACATTCTTCTCCATTGTTTAGTTCTAACTTCTCAACAAGATGGGTGACTATCTCCACTGCCTCACTGAGTTTGCTACTGGCGATAAATGGAAGGATAGCGCCAATAAGTCCCTCGAGGCTTACAAGGCTGCATCCAATGTTGCGGTCACGGAACTGCCTCCTATGCATCTACCTGCGCTGGCCTGGTGCTCAACTTCTCCATCTTCTACTATGAAATCCTCAACAGTCCTGACTGCTCATGCTACCTTGCAAAACAAGCCTTTGACAGCGCCATTGCGGAGCTTGGCACACTGTCGGAGGAGAGTACAAGGACTTGACTCTCGTCTTCCAGGCTCATTTTTTCTCCTTTGGCTTAGCAGATAAACTGGCAGAGTCAAAGGAAGAAGCACCTGCAGATAAATGAGTTGCATGATTGGCCTTGGTCTCCTCTTGTCATTCACATATTGTCAATGTCGCCTGTTTTGCGGCCTTATTTTTCGAAGTTTCATTATCCTATTGCTGCCTGACTATTTCATTAATGCATCTCTCGACATTTAGATTATTTATTCTAATAAAATTAATTGCGAGAATACACTATCAAAAGACTATGATGCGCTGATAGTCATTAGGCTGGCAGCGAGATGAGCTCCAGCCATCTCCACAGCATGAGTCGCATGCCTGAAACCTGTGCCCTCCTTCACCAAGGCAAGCATATCCTCTTGCTAGTTCCAGAGTCTCTCGAAGTCGGACAAACAAGATGCCCAGAAGTTCAGCCACACCAACAAGCCAAGCATGTGGCAACTGAGACTCATCTGGACCACTTTTCGACTCCTCTTCCATTGCTCGTAGCACTGGCATTGCATCAGAAGCTATTACATTCATATGGAAGGAAGTGTATAGAGGGTCGGAATCCTCATGAGAGAGCATGGAAGAGGCATGCTCATAGAGACTCGATAGTGTTTGATGTGCATGCTGGATGGCTGCCGACCAAGCACAGTGAGGTCGCTCGGCAGGAACTAGACTCGTTCATCAGTCAAGTCTCTTGGTATGAGTGCTCCTGAAAAGGAAGCACTGAGTTTGAAAAACAACTCGCGCGAGAAATTTTAACCGCGCAATCGCGCAGATAATAAAACGACAAACGGAGTGTCATAGGGAGGTACAGATGGAGCAGAGTATGATCTTTGTACAAGAAATGGGGTGCTTCGTGAGTCACCCTTGTATCCCTTGTACCCCTGTTGCCTCCTCCATCCTCACTCGCCTTTCTTCCCTTTTCACCCACCCCCCCTCATAGCCTCTCATCCACCACTACATCCAGACCCCACTGAACGTCCAACACCTCCGGTTCGAGGCCAAGCCTGGATTACTCTTAGTTTCTTCCGGAGGAAACACCCTCGAATGTCGCACCATGCTCACTAAAGTTTAACACTGTGTTGCGTCATGTTGCGTCATGTTAATCTTGGTTCTGGGATCCTCGCCCATCAAAGAACGCCAGATGATTTCTGGAAGAACTGCACCAACGTCAACGCGTCAGTGTGTTAAGAAATGCTCCGAATATAGAACCCCACCCTCTTGGAACTCTGCTAAGCCATCCAATTGTCAATGAGATGGACCAAATTCAGTGATTCAGATTCGATACCTGGTTCAACATTTCTGTTATTTCCGTCCTTC
Organism: Porpolomopsis calyptriformis; assembly: GCA_951640195.1. Classification (NCBI taxonomy): domain Eukaryota; kingdom Fungi; phylum Basidiomycota; class Agaricomycetes; order Agaricales; family Hygrophoraceae; genus Porpolomopsis; species Porpolomopsis calyptriformis. The sequence continues at coordinate 197,365 of OX621166.1, read as the reverse complement.
TCCTGCCTCACTTCCCATCTGCTAGGGCTGGGATCATCCTCAGCCATGCTACCACAGCCACCCCCAACTAAGTCAGATGTTGAACTCAGGATGCATTCAATAGGGGGTAAGCTTGTCCTTGACTGTTTCTTCTTACTTCTCACATCCCCAGATGGTTGTTTGAGCCGCAAGGTTTTCGGTGCAAAGCTGGCGGGGCACTTCAGCCAAGGTGAGGCGACAGGATCCCGTAAAATGTCCGTGTTAAGCTCTGTGCATTTGCGTTTAAGTCCTGTTCTCTTCTCAGGGTTGGCCTGTTGAAGCTGGACCGGTTCTGCCCTCCCTGAGCGCACACCTACCCCATCTACATCCTCATTATCTCCAACCACCTCCTTTGCCTTCCCCTTTCTCTTAGCTTGGCGCGGTTTCCTGATTATTCCACAACCAAGTAACATTGCTTCCACGTGTTGTTCAAAGTCGAAGTGCTTTATCCCCTCTCTTACGCATCGAGATAGTTCGTTTGAGTTGGGACACTTTGATTCAAAGAAGATGTTTTTTGGAACTGAATAAGTAGAAAACAAATATTTAACAAAGGAAATTGTGAGAGAAAAAAAATCAGACAGAAAATCAAACCGACCCACCTAGTTTATGAGTGTCTTTGAACGGATCCAGGCTGAATCGACGCTTATTGAGCTGCGATCCAATTTCAGGATAGTCTGTCTCTTGCGATTCCCAATAGTCTCTGAGGATCCACTCGTCAAAGACCGGAATACGAGCTTCTGAATGGAAGGAAGATAAACGGGGCGCGAATTCCTTGATCATGTTCATAACGTTTGTGAGATAAATGATGGATTTTGAGTGGATTTCGAAGGCTTGATGGACCAGTCGATGGCTGCTCACTTTCTCATCCTGCCATTTCCTCAGCCACTGATAGACTTGCGAGTGGTAAATCTTTGAGTAGATTAGTTGCTCCCAGTGCTTCTTGTATTGAAGAGGCAGCGTCATGCCCATGTTGGAGTCCTGAACCCCGTTGATCGTATCCCATCAACGGGTGTAGTAGACCTCCGCTGATTGGCCTTCCTCTCCCTGAGCCATCAATTGAACTTCCCCCACATCTTCCCAGCACTGCATTGCATTACTCAATTCTCCAGATGAGGGTAGACTTGTGGGCCAGTGTAAAACAAATTGAGTAATAGGCATGGTGTGGTGCAAAACTGAGCATGAGGGAAAATGACCAGAAATGTCCGCTATGCACGACAAACAGGGCCCAACAACTCACTTTTACAAACCATCACCCGCGCAAAAGAAAGCACACCATTCGAGAAACAATGACGTGCGTGAAACAAACTGCTAAAAAATCTGTTGGAGGCACTGGCCAAAAGAAACAACTGCAAGCATTGACAAGTTCTAGGCAACAGAGTATAAAGCGCCAATTTCTGGGCAGAAGTGTAGTAGGTAAAATCACTCCGGTTATTACCAACGAAGATATACTGATGCAATCGGATAACGATGACCCCGACAGCGAAAACCATGAGGATGAAGAAGTCTCCCAGACTGCTTCCCCCGAATTTGGAGATCACGAGGTGAGATCTTAGTTGCAGAGGAATTTCAGAAACCACTAACTTTTTCTTCAAGAAACAATATTGTTCAATGTGCAGGGATTTTGCTCTGCGCTTCAAGTCATGCGAAGACTGCAGCCATGTGGTTTGCTTAGCAAAGGACCACAGGCAGACGGGCTGTATCCTGGAACTAACTGTAGGCAAGAGTTTCGTTTGTCCCGCATGCAAGGAGAGATTGCACCAGCCAATGAAGGTATTTTTTTCCTCTCTCACAAAAATAAAATAGGACCTTGCTGATGCACGAGCCGCCTAATTCCAGTATACTGTTATGGGTTTTAGCTGTCAATGCTACACCAAAAACCTTGTCCCTCTTGCTATTTTCTCCCTAGAACTCATTGGATCCATGAAGTCCCCGTTTTCTTCGGTTCTACAAGTCATGATGCAAGATGAGTTCCACAACTCACCCTACAATGTGACGCGTTTCCCACAAATATTTTGTTAAATTCAAAGGGCTTAATCTGACTAGCTTTCTTTTATTTCTAGCTTCTCGCGCAGCGCGTATATATGAGGGCCAGGTCTGCCGATCCTAAGAAGACTTCTCCTAAAATCATTTCCTTTCTCAAAGCTTCCAACATTCCAGGAAACTGCCTGGTAATGATTGACACCCATTCTGATGTTTCAACTGGCTATTTGCAGCACTCTGCAAAGGGGGTTGCCCCCGTCAATGAGGTACTGCCTCTACCATTCTGTTTTTTGCATTGCCGTTCCCTACTTGCCTTACAGATACTATCGACTTTCCTTGGTGAAAACCTGGTTTTGTTCCTCAAGTCAGGCAGGGTGGGTTACAAAGCCCTCATCCTTCTCACTTGCGGACCTGCCATTGCTGTAGAATCTCACTTGGACCTCGTAAAGGGGCTTGTTGAGGGGTTGGTGCCTGCGTTTCCATTTGCGCATACAAGAAAAAATCTAACATTGTGTTTTTGTGTTTGTTGTAGAGGGGTTTTTGACCTCATTCTGGGGTTCTCGGGCTGCAGCATGATCCCCGGTTTGGTCACTCTCCCTCTGGTCCGCTTCGCGCAAGAAATCTTCATGGATCAAACTCAGAACGTCAAACAAGCCCTGAAACACTCTTTTGCGGGTGATCTCACCCTTCTCAAGCACACGTCGATTGCAATCCTTACAAAAGATGAATGTTTCTCGATGGGAGTAACAGTCTCTGGTGTTAGGGCTTTTGGACTAACCTTCCCCTGGTGCGGGGATACTACCTGCAATCCTGCACCCCGCGATGTTGTAGTTGTGACAAAGAAGTCTGATTTGTGGGTGCATTTGCGCTGTTCTAGATGTGGGTGGAAATCACAGTGGGCGGCAGCCCAGGATTTTAATTTTGTGGTTCCCGTTGGCCCATCCCACCCTCGCGTATTTTATGGGCTGCTAGTTCTCACCCCGCAACAGAAAGTAGCATTCATCAACCACAGGGTGAAATAACTGACAGGTTAAGGGGATGGGATAGTGCCAGACGAAACTGGATAGCAGTGAGATTTAGAGAGGAAGATGGGATCAGCGCTTAGGGACCTTGTCCTGGGTCAGTTTTTTTTTTTTAGATCTGCATTTACGTTCCAAAGCTTCCAACCTTTATGGAGGAATGTTTCTTGCCCCTATTTCATATTCCCTTGTATCTAATGCTAAATTGTATGATATTGCTTCAAGGCATTTTAAAAACAAGCGCGCCCTCACAATATAAGGAAGCGAAGCATCCACTGCTAGTCAAAAATTACAGCATATGGATATTGAGTGAAATCAGAGCGGTGCTAGTGTTGATAGTTATTAATGTCTGCCAAAAGCACTTGGAAACTAGACTGAGGCTAGAGGCTGGGGAATTAGGCAGCATTGGGGAGAATAATTTACATTACACGATAACGCAATATGACAACAAAAAAAGAAGCACAACAAAAGAAAGAGAGATAAAGATAAACAGGAGCGCTACAAACTGCTATCCTTAACAAGGCAGAAAGATTTTTACTTGACCAGAATTAACTGTCCATATGCTGTTCATTCCAGGAATAGAACAAGGTAATCTTCCTGCGACTGACCGCAGTTAAGTTCAATTAACATAGCTTACATAGCGCAGCACTTACCAAGGAAAACGCGTTGTCACTCTTGCCCATGGTCCAAAATAATACTCCTATGTATCCCCCTCTTTTTCATTTCCCAGATTCACTTGCTGGTTCTCTGCAACTGTGCCTGCCTGCTGCCTCATCCGATAGCCCACGCTCATCATATCTTCATAGTGCAAGAAGAGTGGCCAACCTAGGCGATCGACTTGATATCGCTCGTGCACATTGTCCCTCATGTAATGGGCTAAGCATATCCGCTCCCCTTTCTCCCATGACAAGACGCAGTGGGACAACAGTCGGCCAGCAAGAATAACCACAGTTCCCGGATCATACCTCAGTCTCAGTCCAATATCTGGGATATCAAAATAGGCACCTGCGTGCATTCCAGCAGAGACCAAGGCATCAAAATGAGTTGGTCCACCCCCAGAATCTCAGTGTCGAGGTGTTTCCCGATTGACAATAATGGCCATCGCTGAGTATGATGATGTCCAGGCAGCAATGTGGTTGTGTTTTCTATTCTCCTTGATTTTCTTTATTGCCATTTGGCCTGCATGCCTTAATTGGGGGGCTGTGATGCTGAGGATTGCTTCAAGTGAGTCGTGAAGAGGTTTTAACTTGGCCAAGAACTTGGGGATGCGGCAGTCAGTTATGGCAGTGGATGGAGCGGGTTTGAAAGCCAAAGTCTGGACAATATAGTCACCCCTTTGCCTGTTTTATTGAAAAAGAAATATTCCCCATGAAAGTAACCTACCTCGTGACTCAAAGCAAACCACTCTGGGGAGATGTCCAGCACTCCAGTTTGAAATTCGGCATTGTAGTCTGGCTCATGAAAGGATGAGTGCCGCCAAGAAGGCTTCTGTGATGATCCTTCTGAATTAGCCTCCTTTGCGCGTTCTTTCTCAAACGACTTGCTGAGCAAAGGGGAGATGTCCTTAACCACCTGATTTATCTGCCTCTGCTTAACTCAGCCCACAGATGAAGAGAGATTCAGAGAACTAAACGATACGCACCTTAAGCTGGCTATCAAGAACATTAGGTAGATACCAAAGAAGGATGCAGCCGTGATGGTCTTTGACCAGGGCTGGGGTGTCTTCGTCACCTATATCTTCTTGTCAGTAGTATTTATGAAGATTACGGTCCATCATCATTTGGTCTGTATCACCCAGTACAACTCCCATCTTCACTTTCTCAGCCCACCGGCTAGCATCCCAGTCAACAACATCTTAGGTTGGTTTCACTCAATCGCATTTTTTGAAGAGAGAGAAAAACCTACGAGGATTAAGCAATACCTGAGCAACTAGGTTGGCAATTTTGTGATAACCGCCATCAGATGTCCTGTCTCTATTCAATGCCTGTTCCTGATGCAATAGCTTCTGTCTAGTGCCATTCAGATCTGAAGATTACAGCGCTTGGATCCTCTTTCTTACCTTAGTCTGAGACGTTCAACCTTGGGGTTTGTAGGAGGAGGACAGGCGTCATAGAAACTGGTGAGAGAACCTAGTAGCTGAGAGAGCCTGATTTGCATCAATTGCTCTATATCAACTTCCTGCGTCTTGTCCATTGACGTAAGATAAGAAATCACATGACATCAGAATAGAATGCTTAGTCACATGCCTTAATTAGACTACAAGGATTTGCGCCGGCGCCGGAATACAGCATGAACCTTCAAGCTCAAATTCCACCAGCTCTCTGCACCATCAACAACTTTATTCATACACGTGATTGTGATGAAGGACCCCTAGAGAGCAATGACTTCTTGGATCAGGGGCAGTTTGCCGCTGACACTTGCCCTGAAGGGACCCCAGAATGGGTAGATGCGCTCGTTCTGGGGGTGTCCTCACTGTCCCCCACCACCATCCCTCACCCTCCATGGGACCAAGATGACCCAGAGGGTCGTCCGGCGCACGAAATGAACGGGCCGTAGTGCCTATTCGTTTGTGGTTGCCTTGCTGTGCCCGACCACACCACCACCACCACCCCTCGCTGTCCCACTCCGTTACGACCCCCTGCCCCCGCCCTGCACAGGACCAGGACGACCCAGAGGATTGCCTGGCACACGAAACGAATGGGCGGTGATGCCTGTTCATTCGTGGTGCTGCTGCGCCCGACCGCTACAACCGACACCGCCACCACTACTGCAACAATGACTATCGCCACCGCTACCACCTGCACTTACATCAGTGAACAACCTCGCACTCATTTACCAGTGGCAAGGGCGATACGACGTGGCTGAGACACTCTGCAGGTGGGCATTAGCTGGCTGCAAAAACCATCTGGGTGCCGACCGCCCACCCATCCATGGTTACATCGGCGAACAACCTCGCAGGCATTTACCAGTCGCGAGAACGATACTACGAGGCTGGGATACTCTTCAAGCAGGCGTTAGCTGGTTGCGAGGACCATGTTGAACCAGAGAAGGAGCGTTGGCGGGGGATTGCTTGGGATTGGTATGCGGCAGGGTTGGTGGGATGCACCTGGAACAGGGAAGTTGCATCACTATTTGGGCTTTCTGAGTCAAGTGGTTGAAGGAGAAGAGTTGTATGGAATTTATCATTTCATAAGAAGGTTCATACCTTTTTTCCCCCTCTAGTCTAGCTATGGCACATCGTTTTCTATTTGATAGCACGACAACCTTACACCCATTCGTGACCTCTCGCGAATCCATCCTTCCATTGTAGTCTGCACTTGTTCAAGCGAGACGCTTGCTTCTGGACACACGCGCCCCAGAGCTCTTTGTGCTCTTGCACAGGATGCTCTTCACTAACATCCAACTAGATGATTTCAACCTATGCTTGCTCAGTTCGTCGAACGCCTTGAGATCGAAGATGCCGAAGGGTGATGATAGCTGTAATCAATATTAGCGCTGTGTTAGAGTATGGGAAACCACATGGCATACTCAAGAAATGTGGCGCCCTAAGGGGGAGTGGGGAGAACTCGATGGGGGCTGGAATGTGGGTGATGGCCAAACAAATGGCAGAAGAGGACAAAATGGATGTGGATGGTGATGGTGTAGCTATGGTCTTCCAGTAAACATCCCCCGCCCTGTCACTCTCCGATGCCTTCCTGATCCACGACGCCAACCGTAATCAACTTTGCCTTTTCCTCTGAAAAGTGCAGTACTGTGCCAAGATTCTCTAGCTTTAGGTATGATATGAGATCTTACTGTGTTGTTACCCATTGACCGTACCCACTTGTAGAATTGTCAACGCAATCACTATTTTCCCAACAGGCGACTTCAACTTTTCAACACCTGTGTGTGACTCAAATGAACCCAATTCACGTTGTCGAGATTGATTCTTCATTTGTAGAACGCAGCCATGCTAGTTCTTGGCGGATATCTCATAACGAAGGACCAGCTCCGCCAGATCGGCCTTCGGTGTGGACTTGTCATTGAAGGTGGCAGAGTGTCCATATTGAATGCCGATCTCCAGTGCAAAGGCATTCACTCTATCTATGCTTGGCCAGTTAACTATCCGCGAGGCACACCAACCACACCAGGAGCATCGGGAATCTTGATCGCATCATGTAAGCGGGATGATTCTCTTGTCCACCTGGCAGATTGCAAACCCTTCGAAGAGAATGAAGATGACTTGAAGGTGAAGCGGTGGCTAGAGATAAATGAGGTTCCGAATGTGCCGTTTGTTGCTGTCCCAGATCCCCTTGGCAAGTACGATGAAAATGGTTATCCCTATGACTAGTTCGCCGCTGTACTTCACAGTTGCCGTTGTTCCTTGTACATTTAAACATTCCTCGATGTCTGTCGCTGCATCACCTATTAAAGTATAACCCTGCTCGCTGGCAGCTTCGCTGCGTTGAGGGAATGAGAACTCTCGCCACCCGCAGGTGTCTACCTGCAGGTATACCCGGGTTTGCCAAACCCATCCTGGGTCAGGTCACACAACCTACACACTTACCCGCAACCTGCAGATCACGTGGGTACAACCTAGCGCTTGATAGTCCCTATTGCTATGCTACTGAACAGGCCCTTAATGCTAATGCTACAGACTGGCATCCACTGATGATCCAACTGGGTCATACTTCTCATCATAGGTAAACGCAAAAACTTCTTCAAGAATTGCCCGCTTATCCTTGGTCCTTTCCACAGCATTCTGTACATCCTCCTTCTTTGCCCTGTGAGCAGCACTGTTCCCTGCATGACGCACATTGTTATAGCCACACAGAAGGTTGATGGCTTCCTGTGTCAGATTCTTGGACACAGCTGCACAGCTGGCAACATATACCTGAAGCTCGGATATGGTTTTTGATCCTCGAAGAGTCTCCCAATCATCATGCTTGCAAGCCGCAAGAATCTTCTTTCAACCAAGTTCCAGCAACACCCGGAGGTGTAGTGGGGTGACAAGGTTGACTAGCTATGCAAGGGTGGATGTTGTGAATATCTGTACTTAAGCTGAGGTGAATGGAAACGTACCCGGTTTAGCTCTTCCAGATTTTCCTTGTAACTGGCTATTTCCTTCTGCTGCTCCCTGAACTTCTGTTCCTGTGCCTCAAACTTCTGTTCCTGTGCCTCAAACTTTTGTTCCTGCGCCTCAAGCCTTTTCTGCAGGGTGTCAAGGCGAGCTATGACATTTGAGGCTGGGTTCCGTCCTTTCTTCATTGGTCCTAATTGACTGTGATAGTTAGTATGTAATGCAAGTTTGCAGATTCACAACGAACCCTCAGAGACATTTGGTGGCCCACTTGTGAATGACTGAACCAAAGTGTCGGCCAATACCCTGTTCTTCTCCCGCAGTGCCTGGTTCTCTTCTGTTATTCTGGCAGCATGATCTCACTGACGCAGCCTTGCATTCTCAATTATAGTCCTTTGCGTAGTGCTGGGACGGATGAGAGCCACAACATGGTCCTTAGCAAGCTTAAGGCTCCCAAGGGAGCTCTCTTGGTTGGCTCCTACAAACACAAGCATTTGTTGATGTCTCTCCAGACCAGGAGTGTGAAAGAATAGCTCACCAGAAGGGTAAAATGATGTTTCCATTTCTGACCCATCTAAGAGTTCGTTCAAGGAGTAAGCTTCCTTGATTTTGGTGGGCATAGCCTGGATCAACGTTCCCACGGCCTGTTTGAGCATAGAGTCTGGCAAAAATCTACCAACAATAGTGGTCGGTGGGTTAACGAATATTCCCTCACAGATAACATTTGCCGACATGGTGTTTCAGAGGGAAGCTGTCTTCACATACCTGACCAGCTCAGCCATTCAAATGCAGGCCTGCATGAGGCAAACGTGTGTGTGTATTCCACGGGTGATTTTGGGTGAATTCAAAAAACTTGCGGCAACGGCACACCACCCAATCTCAAACCGCCACATCAGCGATTCCGGATATTCCTGGCACCAGTTTGTAAGACCTTTGTATAGTAAACAATACATGGAATATGTGTAATGATTGTGGTTTGTGCTACAACGTCTGGTATGAGGTATCTATGCCTCAGCAGGGTTTGCAAAACCTGTAATACTTAGATTATTGGGCATTTCCTGTAAAACAGAAGAGGACGCATAAAGTAGTATAACATGAGGAATGATTTCTACACATTACCAGTGGTGGGAAGAATGTTGTTGATCGTAGCATGGTGTAAGGCCCAGCTGGGCAGGTGTAGAGTTGGCAGGTATCACCAAGATATACCAACTCACTGTATGTCCCTAGCCTTCAGGGAAACTCATTTACCAATGACAAAGTGGTACAACGTGTTAGCAGTTGCTGTCAAATTTCTTTGGGTTGGTATCACCAGCAAGTATGCCATCTTGTATGCCCATACCAGTCAGGTAAACTTGATAGTCGATATGGAGGGATCCCGCACGCATTCTGGCAGGGTTACCAGGGTTGTGCGATAACAGATCTGAATTTGTCTGAAGAATTAAATTCACATATTTTTCTATGGTACATCGGACTAGTGATTATTCCTGCACTCCCGCACCTCGCGTTGACTAGCTAGTTTGTGAACAGAGGAACCAGCTTGAGATCGACCATGGCTGAATCCTTGGTTGGCTCTGAAAACCTTGCTGTACAAGCAAGTTGCAGTGAACAAAAAGAGTCGCGATTTGAGATTACTCACGTCGTCCACTACAAGAGAAGTTGCTCAACATCAGCCTGAGTGGCTGGACCAGGTGGGACTTCGAAGAAGTCCAAAATGTGGTTATAAAAAGCTGGATAGTTGAAGCAGCCATCGTTCTCGTTCCAGGCGCTTGCATTAGAGAGGGCAAAGCGCAACTACAAGGGTGATTAAATTCACTCAAATAATTCAAAGAAATATCAGACTTGCCTGCACAGCGATATAAGCAATCGACCGCGGAGACACTGATTTCATGCCTAACAGGGAAGCAACGTTTCCACATGTGGAGGCCTTAGACTTTTTGTAGCGTTTTCGGGCTTGTACTTGATTCCCAGAGTCTTGCTTGCCATCAATGTCTTGAGCCGAGGTTGGTGAAGTGAAGACATGTTTAAAAGCCTAGTCAAAGATTGCATGGGCTCGGTCGCAAAACCAGAGGGGTATGAGGGCATACCTTTAATAAGATTGCACTCTGAAACAATCCCTTCTCGATGTCGTTTGTGTCACCCTTGCCATGCGGATAAAGAAATGCTGGCCATAGATCAGCTGTCACGATGAAGTCAGGATGCCCATCCCGGATCTTGATTCGTACACTGTAAGAATGGAGTGATGTCATTGAGACATTGATAGACAGTGTGACTTACTTCTCATCTTCCCAATCATAGTCGATGGGACAGAGAAGAAAACCGGTGTCGTCACTCTCAAAGCCGCGGTCCATTTTGGTATATGGAGAGAGAGGTGTGGCAGGAGGCTTGAAAAGGGTGGTAATCCATGAGACGACATCGTTTTTTAAATTTCCGGCATCATCCCCTTGGGCACCGCCTGCCCCTTTACGCAACTGCGAAGAATATCAGTAATATCTCAATCTTTAAGAAGCCTTGACTCGCCTCTCGGTAATAGTGGTTAAGCTCCAGGATGTCTAGATCAATAAGTTTGGCCTTGATTGAGGGGATGTGGCAGATTAGCTGCTTGTAACCTCGAAAGGTGTGATCCTCTCTGTACAGAGGTTATTATATCAATATCTGCAGATGAAAGGGAAGGCTTACTCAAGCGCACACTCCATATCACCATCATCATCAGCTTCCAGAGCGTGACGCCGATTTTCTTCCACCAGTTCTTCAATAGACTGGAACATTGACACTAGGCGACAAATGACACAGCCTTGGGTCACAGTGGAGGTAAGATCCCTAGCGATGAGAATGTCAAAGGCAGACGGTGCAAAAACACAAACACGTACGACTTGCGCTTTGGCTCTCCTTCCTGTAAGTTCCAGAGTTGTTGTTCAAGAGCAGCGATGCGACGTTTGGCAGCAGCATATGTAGCTGCTGAGCGTTCGTCTTGTTCATCTGGTGGATTAGATAGATGTCGGCCAGACACTTGGGAAGTAGACATAGTGGAGATCCAATACGTACGGTACTATTATTGAGCAATCACTTTTAACGCTTACTCCTAGGTTGGACTTGTGACCCAAAGAATCAGAGGACTACTGATGCGAAGCATGAAAACCTGTCAAATACTGGGGGCAAGGCCGAATTATTAACATCAGGAAACCAAGGATAAAAGGAAGTGACCTTATATGCCCTTATAAACCCACTAACCTCTGTAATACCTGTCGTTCTTACATATGAATCGGTAATGGCAGATATAGGACAGTAGAACTTGTGGAATCGGCCTGATCAACAATGGTGATCCCCATTCCCAACCAAACATCAATCTTGTGTTACGCGACAGATTTATCAAGCCTTACAAAGGATGCTACTGCTTGCAAAATCTATCTGACTGGCAAGGACTATACAGCTTCACAATCAACCATATGTCTTGCATTTCTTATCTCAGGTGTAAAGTCAATCAGATCTTATCAACAGCGGTGAGGTTTGCCAATTTGTCCAGGTTGTGAATATAGATGCGAGAATACCAGGAGCACTAGAATGAGGATGTCAGTTCAACGACTGCCACTGCAATAAGACTGCATCTATTAAACTGGCTTTATAATGCATTGTAACCAGTATAATAATTTTAGTGTTCATCATTATAATAAACTACAGATGCATCATAATAAATAGAAGAAGTGCGAATCTCACAAGGAGCGCAACATGTGCCTGCGCATGTCTTTCTGGTGGAAAGACAGCAAGGCTTCCTATACAGGTAGCCCATTCACTCTGGACAACAGAATTCGGAAAAAACATATATATTTGATACAACGGGGTGGATAATGTCAAACAGCGGCCCTAGACTTGGGAACATCTCCCGGAATGCAGAGTACCGTGGCCTTCAATACAGCCCACTTCGCTCTGATCCTCGCCAAGGCGCTGTGCTTTGAGGAGCAATGTTGCGCAGATGAGAAGTTCGGGAAGACTTGTCTGATGATCCGTGAATAATCAGTGTAATAGATCGAAAAAGAGAAATTCTGACCGATTCCACCAGACCATAAGCTCGGTGACCTCCTCCTTTTCATCACTGTCTTCCAGGAGCTCAAGAACAGATGTGTAGAAGCACTCCAAGTCTGTGACTGTATCTGTTCGCGAAAAGACTGGGGACGACGAAAGCGCGAATTAAACCTGTTAGAGGAATTGGCAGATGTTCACCATCATTAAATCTAGAAGGAACTACATGCCTGGGTGGAGATATATGCGATTGAGGAAGCTGTTACCTGAGTCATCCCATGGATACGGGCATTGCCCGAACGCGTTGCTTTCGGTTCCTTTTCAACCGAACTCGGAGATGTAAATATATGCTTAAATGCCTGATAATCTCAAGGGTGACAATGTATCCACGCAAATGCGATAATGTGTTGACTCACTGATACCAAGAGAACACTCCTGAACAACCCGATCCATGGATTCTCTGGGTTATAGCTATAGCCGCGATAGAGAAAGATGGGCCATTGGTCACCTGAGACCGCAACTTCACCACTGTGTAACTTTGCCCTGATTCTACATTCAGAGATTGAGCGATCGCCAAGGAGAGAATTGCCAACTAGCGAACTCAGGGTTTGACCAATCCAGACCCGCAGGGCAAAGTAGAGCCCCGGTGCAATCATGATTGAACCCACGATTAACCTTGATGTTGCGCAATAACGGGGGATCTAGGACCTGACCTCGAGGTGTGATCCAATCAACAACTGCAGATTTAAGACTCTTTGTATCATCAGCTCGAGCACTCAAGGCACCCTTCTGAACCTGTGTTAGTCAAAATAATGGGGTCGTCAGCCATTAACCACTATCTAAAAAATATAGATGTGCCAAGTCAGCAATCATGCGAATTTCTTCCTCAGAACTTCGCAGGAGACGGTCTTCGAGACTAGGAACGATATGGAGGAGATTCTGGAACACACGGTGTTCGCGTCTTTCTCTGAGAAAAAATCATTAAAGTATTACGTTAGGATGGATAAGACTAGAGCTCAAACGAAAACCTACTCTGCTGTAAAGGATTCCTCCGGTTCATCAGCTAGTTCGCCCATCCGTAGAAGACCATTAGTCAATAGCGTATGAACACTACACATGGCATGGGCCGTTCGACTGAAATGATGCCCATGGTGGACTAGAGGGTCAGTGACGCAACTAAAAAATTTGGCTGAGATTCTGAAGCTAGCTGAGTGTTGCACATACAGCTTCTTTCTAGGACCAAGCTGTAAAGCATTGTGGCGTTCGAGATTATAATTTGTTGGAGGAGTCCAAGGAAATGAGTGGTTAACCATGTTCAAGGAAATCAAACGAAAGTGAGGAACACACTCACAGCAGTCAAGTTCAACTAGCGCCTTTTGTAGGCGGCTAGAAGCTAAGAAATGAACATGAAAAAGTTGAACTTTCTGGTCACTTTGGGTCAATTACCACCGAATGGGTGCGTTCCTTGTTAGTTAAATGGGGTTTATCCCAATTTAGTGATGCTGGTGGTGTGAATGTTAAGTTTGTTCAGTGGCGGTAGATTTACCAACTCTACTGGTGCCTGACATGTACTAAGGCTTTCGACAGCAGATTACCCAGCCTCTGGCCATTGTGTTTCAACCCATGGATTCAAGAGATTCTTTCGTCGGCCCTTTGAAAACATCAGTGGGTAGAATGCAAGGAGAATGCGAGGTGTTACTCAGCTTCGAAAGGATTGTCCGACATAGTAATCGCAAACATTACGTTGTTCGCATTGTAGCTAGGACCATGCAAAGCGAGACTTCTTTTGTGGACCAGCGGCATTCACCTGCTTCCAATGCAGTCTTGATTAAAAGTTCGCAATACTCGGTCTAGATGCACTTGAGGCCCAACTCACATTGATGAACAGGTATCAAGGTCTCGTTTATTGTAGAATCTCAATGTACACAGGAACTGTAGTATTTCAAGACAGCGATACAAAGTCGTCATCCCGTGGATGGAAAATTGCGTGAGGGACAACAAACATCCTAGTAGCGGATAAGTCAGATAACCGCACAGATACAACCATAATGATAATCGTACCTCTGGATCTTCAAATAATGAGTGATCTCATCGAAAAGTTGTCTTCTGTAGGAGGCGAAAAAAGAATTTGATGTGGCAGCTAAGCTAGTATGTTGAAGTAGAGAGAGCCATGATACGTAGTAGTTTTGTGCAAGAAACTCTACGGCCGCATCGTTGTTCAACGTTATCTCGAAGTTTCGGATGCTGGTTTGATACTGGTTCAAGATTGTCTGAAACTGTCCGCGATATGATGATTAGAGGAGTAATGAAAAGGAAAGCAACTCACAAAAGTACAAGCTGCAGTGAACGCCAACTCTGGGATGGTCCCATCCCACTGTTCATCATCTGCAAAGTGATATTCTGACTCCCAAAAGAGTTTATGTATGAAAACCTGTATACAAGCCACTTGAAACATGAGGTCTTGACCCTGGATGTCGTTTGCGTTAAGTAGCCACATTTATGAGACAAATAGTGCTTACCTCACTATCTTTCGCATTCATAAATCTTTGGATCATTGTCTCGGCCTTCGCTTGTTCCCTCAATGTTGCCTCATCTGCGTTGGACGGCAAGAATCCGCACGAAGAGTTGAAGATGATATCGTGAGCCACCCTCTCTCCGATATCACGGAAATTGTAAACGTGAGCAGTAACCTAGAGTGACGTCAAAAGAAAGCATGTAAGTATTGAAGCTACGCACGAAGGACCTAAAAAACACTGGGCATGATGACGCGTTTAGCGTCAATTCGTGTATTCCACCATGTTCATCGGTGTAGGCTATATTGCAGTTAGTGTGATAAAAATATTGGCATCGTCTTACTCACATCTCTGCAGATAGGGTGCACCTTCATATTTGTTCATGGCCAACTGCATATGACGTTGTATATCTTTTTCTTGGGGGAACAAATTTTCACAGGCCAGCGATGATAACGTAGTGAAAGTCATTGAGTCAATGACAGTGACCCAGCTTGGCATGTAGAGCAGGAAGTGAGTCATTGTTGGGACTTCGAGGGACACAGGAAGAGGGGGCAGGTGCGATTTCAGGGGGAAATGAATACTTCTGGAGAGGCTGCAGGTCGACGCTCGAGATGCCGTTGAAGGGGCAGGACTAGTTTGATGAATGGCTGGTTCATTGGAAAAAGCAGAATTGCTACGGGCGGGTTGGGATGGTGATTGAATTGATTCATCTCCGGAGGCAGTTTGATGCCAAGGTAAGATTGGCCGCTGAAAGGAAATCGGGTCCTGGACGCCAAGGTTTATGTGGGTCGGTTGATATGGATGATACTGGTAGTTCCGTGGATGCCTGAAGGCCGGGATGGCAATGGGTGGTGGGTGGCCTTGCAGGAAGGGATGCGGCGGTCCCGGAAAGGGTGGAGCGTCTTGTACATAGGTTTGCAACGATGCATCAGGGAGTCAAAATGTATGATATTGCCCTGGAGCCTCAGAGGTGGTCTCAATGCGAGGCAGTACACTTAACTGTGAGCTTTGAGTTCCTGGGAAAGGGTTATGGTAATCTGAGTCTGCTTGAAGGAATGAGTAGAGATCGGGAGGATTCAGAGATCATACTCACAGGTGGCAGAATGGCCATAGGGTGTTCTGGTCTCAGTAGGCAGGGAAGATTCAGTTGCTGGGAAGGATATCTCATAGTGAGTCAGTGCGCCAGGCCAGTTTGCTTGCTGCTGCTGTTCGGGTGACTCGCTCGAACCCAACAGACCAGAACCATCGGAACTTGACAGGGGGCCAGTGGAAGTCATCCAAAAACTGAGAAGAGTTGGCAGTTTGGGGAGAAATGCGGACCATGACAAGATACACAGTTTTGAAGACTTGCAGCAATTCTGGCTGATCAATTGACTATCGATTAGTTCTTCAATGAGGAGTGCCAGAAACTGGCGGGCAAGTTGCCAAATGTGTCTAATTAGGAAGTAGGATCAAATGCGGTGTTTGGAATGTACCTTGTTTGGCCAATTTGGATATCCTTGTGTCTGTCTCGAGGTAACCACCGTGATGGCTCACACACATGGAATGTGTTCAGCTGATTTGAGTGATTAAACATCCAGATATGTTGCCAAGCAGTGTCAGGTCTGTTTCTTCAATACAAAAGTTATCAGCAAAGGTGCAATATCTATTTCAGGCCAAGTAAGGTCTAACTAACTAGGTTAGGCAATGTCTTGACCGAGATTCTTTACAGCTATTTGCATTCCATATGGAAATTGAAAAAAAAAATCAATGGTGGCTATGCTGGCCCAATAAGGCCAGCCAAGAGCTGGCACTAAGTATTTCAGCTACTGCCTATGCAGAAGTAAACTCAGACAATCGATAGTTGATATGCCTCGCTGCGTCGATTCCACCCTCAAGGACTGCATCCCCATCCTTTATTACTAGCAACACTTCACTGTCTCTGCTATCTGTCAAATCCTTAGTCTCCAGTCATCAACAGCTTATTGTGCCCTCAAATACTACAAGAAATATGGTCTCACATCAAATCCTCTCAAAGGAGTATCCCATCATCACTGGCACCTCACCAGCTCTAATATCCATTTCATCTGTTCATCCCTTTGTCAGGATCCGACTCTTTTGCTTGTGGAAATCCAGGACTTACTGCACAAATAGAATGCTGACATCTCACTGTCAACCATCTCACACACCCTAAATCGAATCTGTTACTCAAACAAGAAGGTCTCCATCGTTGCATCTGAGCGGGATGAATTACATCGAGCTGCATTTATAAACCATATTGCTGAGCTTGTTATGAATAATGATATGCTCATGTTCACTGATGAAACCTCAAAAGATTGGCGGATGACAGCACAACGGAATAGATGGGCACCAATCGGAGAACGATGTGTGTAACATCAGCCATTTGTCCATGGTGAATGATATTCCATCCTCCCAGTCCTAACCCTTAATGGGTTTATCACATACAACATCATTGAGGGCTCTGTCACTGTGGAGCGATTTGTACAGTTTCTGCAAGAATACATTGTAAGTTCAATTTACTACTAAGAATCATGGCTAATTCAACTGTAGGTTCCTCTCACGAACCCTTACCCTGGTCCCTGCAGTGTCCTTGTGCTGGACAATTGCAGCATTCACCATTCAGAAGATGTTTGCTGTCTGATTGAAGATCAAGCTGGTATGTGATTTTTTTGAATAGTTCTGCCCACAACTTATCACCCTTCAGGATGTAAACTTGTGTACCTGCCCCCATACTCACCAGACCTCAATCTAATCAAGTATGCATTTTCCTCAATCAAAGCCTGGCTTCGTTGGCATACCCCAGTATCCCACAACATATTTGATCTTGTGCAAGCCTGTAACACTGTAACACCTTCAAAGGCTGAGGGTTGGTTCAAGAAAGCTGGATATATGTAGTATGTATGGTATACATTATATTAGCTGTAATTTTATTTTTCATTGGGATCATTCATTCACAAACAAAGCAGTGTCATTGGACATGTATGCGATGACTGACATGAATTACACATATCTGAATGGATCATCCTGTGCAGTTTCTCCTGAAGGTAACAGAGAGACCCATCCATCAGGGACCTCAAACCACTCCTGACAAGCTTCACAGAAATAAAATATTGTACTATCCTTCGTGAACTAGTGCCCTTCCACCATGTAGGCACTATAAAACTGTTGGGCACCCCCATCTGCCCAGTGCTCTTCATATCTCACTGGATTGGTGATTTTTTGGCTCATGCTTGCATCAGCTGTATTCGTGACTACATGGTCTTTATGGTGCTGCCATTTGGCTATATGATTCCACCAGTCTGTCAAAGCATGTTTGAGGCAGAGGGCATTACCAGGCGCTAGCCCAACTTCTGTTAGATCATGATTTGGGACACTGGACAAAATGTTGGGACTATATTCCTTCAGTTGTAAGGGGTATTCATATCTTGAGGCATTCTTCACACCTAGTTTCGATTCCGCATAGCCTAGGAACTGGCAGAGGTCTCCATTACTGTGAGTGGAAGGTGGGGAGATGGCAGGTGAAGTCTTTGGTGCACCCTTTGGGGTGGAGGGCACCATTGATTCTGGGCTGACAACTTGTTTTATGGCTGTAATCAGCTGGGTGAGACCAGTGAGATCAGAAGAAATTGGGATGGCTGGTGACACTTTGGGTGCCATGCTCTGAATATTCCAGGAGGGAGGGTGGTAGGAAGGGTCAAAGGCTTGTGTTTGGGGTGGATGGAGTAGAATATTCCTTCCGTCATGCTAGAGAAAACCCTTAGTTAGTATTAAGCATAAAGTCTGAAAGAAAAAAAGAAAAAAAAAACATGCAATCGCAATAGTCTACTCCCTGATCATAATTGGGGTAAGGTGCAATTTGTTCCCATCAGGGAACCCATAGATATACCTGCCTTCCTTCTCATCTAAATACTTCTACTCTAATAGCACCTGGATTTGGGTAAGGTTGCGCTCCAAATCTGAAAGCTTGATCTGTCCTCGTGAGCTGTCTCCATCTGATAATTCAGAGCCCTCCTGTGTATATAAAATTAAAGATCAACCAGAACAAGGAATTTCAGAAATATACATTCAATATGAGACACTTTTTCTTGATGTTGGCTATGTCAAAAATGATATTGACTTTTTTGAATGTGTTAGCATAAAACTTGGTTACCATCTCACAGTATTCTTGCTCCCACTCAACATCCAATGCATCACTCTTTCTGTAAAAGCTATAGAATTATTACCTAACCAACTTATAGAAAGTAAAAAAAATACCCTCATCCTGGGTGGTAATATTTGAAGGGGAAGCGGTGTTTAGCAGTTATCTGATACTTTGTCTCACCAAAGTGCTCAAGTAGTGCTTTTAGAAAGTGGAGATAATTCAATTGCAAGCATTCAAAAAAGATGTCCTTCCCACGGATTTCCTTTTTTTGAGTCTTTTTCCCTTTACTGGTAGTAGTCTTAGTAACCTAGTAGACAAGCTGGAGAGAGAACTCTTGGGATACAGGGAGACATTGTGCAGGGGGAGGCAATAGTATACCCCCAGTACTGGGAGTCCCATTGTTGTTTGCGTCAGACATCTGAGTTTACTTCTGCATAGGTGGTAGCTGAAATACTTAGTGCTAGCTCTCAGCTGGCCTTATTGGGCTAGTATAGCCACCATTGATTTTTTTTTTCAATTTCCATACAGAATGCAAATAGCTGTAAGTAAAAATACTGTTGAATATATCAGTCACAATGGTGGAGTTTTCTTATCATTTTCCCCAGCTATAAGCCACTGGTCATGGGAGCATTTCTTCACAGATGGATCCCTCTATTGAAACAACAACTCAAATAAGAATGCATGGTGAATTCAATGCTTGGCACACTAACGACAGATGCTTCAAAGTGCTGACACCATTGCTGTTGCAATAGCTGGTCTAACCCAAGGTCAAACACCTGCAGAGCTAGATGAACAAGGTATATATCTGCAATTTGGTACACTTAATCTCACACAATTAGCTAGCATGAATCAACTGCCAACCTATGGCTGGAAAACTAAAACAAAACATGGTGCTGCACCTTTGCAAATGTGCCTATGTTGACCCTGCTACTCAAGCTCATGCTCAAGCTGCCAGGGCTGAAGCTACTGCCTATCATGAAATTGGCATTCACTCTCTTAAAATTCCTCTCTTTTCTTCGTTCTTTTCTTTTCTTTCTTATACCAATTCTTTTGGGAGGAAGGCTGTCTTTATTGGCAGCGGAAACTACTTGTACAAAAGGAGGAGTCCATGTCCAACTAGCTAATTATACTAGTCCGTCTTGGCAATCTCCTGCACCATACTATCCCTCAAGAACTCTACAAAACTCGACACTACTTGACCATCTATTGTGGCCAACTTATTACCCCAGTAGATTGCCCCATTGGTGTCACCACCGGAGGCCTGCAACTTGGCAGCCTTCCCTTCAATGAAACTCATCACTATCTTTCTCGCTTCCTCACCCAACCAATCATTGGTGGGACTCCATAACAAACTAGGAGGAACTTCTTCCTCCTCGATCTTGACATTGACGTTGGTCAACGACGACGACAAATCTTCGACTAAAAAAGACAGGGAATCAGCAACTATGAAGAGAGCGAGAGAGTTAAAGGCTCACCACTAGACAAAACACTTGTTGGACCAGGGGTCCAAGGACGGAAAGGGGGGCTGGTAGCTAAGTCCTCAGGCTTAGCATCATCAAAGGGGAGGGGATACCCCCAACGGTCAGAACTCCAATCAACTCGCTCCTCCAAAGGGAGCTTGGAGGTGGGAGGAGGGGCGTCATCATCCCAAGCTAAAAAGGGAAAGCCTATTATCAATAAACACGGACTAATAAAGACAAAACAAGATACATACCAAGCGGATCCTCCATCAAGCCACAAACATGCTGGATTGGCCAGCGAACATACAGACACTTTCTGACCTTATGCTTGCCACCGCAAGCAAAACAAGAGAAGGAAGACCAGCAGAGGTCGGCGTCGGAAGGGATGCGCTGAAGGTAGTAATGAAATGAATCGCAATCGAGAAAGACAGGAGCGGTGCGGTGCACCACTCCAGACTGCTTGAAGAATCGAACATAGTGGCCTTGGTGGGAAGAAGTCATGATGATTGACAAGGATTGAACTGAAGCATAGGGATACAACCCCACACCTTTTATATGCTCAGACACAAAGGGAAGACCAAAAGGAGGTTCCTTAGTCAAGGAAGAGAAACCCGATACGCCGGACAAGAGATAGAAACAGCGGCGATCTCATGACTAGAAGAACAATAGGAACCAGTCATGAGACAGCACAGCCTGATACTGCGGAAGGCTATGCCCAATAGAGTTGAGTCATCAAAACAACACAGCCTTCCGCAGTATGACTAAGAACAATGGCAAACCTTAAACCGGAGGCTGTGAACAATAGAAAATGGGGTAACTGCGGAAGCTGACTCATAGTGACTCCTATTTTAGAAATACTATATAAACCCTGAGGGTGAAGTGGATCATCACTTTGTCCTCCTGTGAGATTACTTGTAGTAGCACGAACGCAATCAGAATCATCAGACTTCTTTTCCATCAGAACAAGAAAAGAGAAACACAAAACACAACTACTGAGCCAACCG
The DNA here is from genome assembly GCA_951640195.1 of Porpolomopsis calyptriformis. Classification (NCBI taxonomy): domain Eukaryota; kingdom Fungi; phylum Basidiomycota; class Agaricomycetes; order Agaricales; family Hygrophoraceae; genus Porpolomopsis; species Porpolomopsis calyptriformis. The sequence continues at coordinate 176,157 of OX621166.1, read as the reverse complement.
TTCATGCCCATATTCCCTAAACTCTCAGCAGAGGCACACAACGGATTCAACCCGCAGAACAACTTCTTTGTAGAAGTAAAACTTAATTCAGAAGGAATCATCACTCTATACGAAGACGTCCCTGTCAGAACCTTCTTCTACATCCTACTAGACTTATTGAGCTCCAAGGCCTGCCTTGTGATTAACGAAAAGACTTGCAACTACAGTTGTGACACTGCCAATGAATCTATGCCACTTAATTCCCTTCAGCATTCAATCAGCTGGTCTCACTTACCACAGCTTCCTTTGACTATTTCAACTAGGCCACCCATCTCTGTAGCTCCATCACCACTTGGGGGCCCTCTCTTACTGCCAATGAATCTTGAACTAGCTTTTAAATATAAGTGAACATCAAGTGTTTATGAAGACTCACCCTTTTCTGGTAATAAACTATCATGGACTGCCGCTAAGTAGCTAGAGTTTGGGGAGGATCTATACAAGCTTTTGATTGCAATTCGGGCTCTATGGAACTCTGCAAATAACCCACAGATGCACTTGTTTGTCCAGAAATGGATTCCAGGTGGTGTTGTTCTAGATCGGCAAATGTTATCTAGTCCAATTCTTGACTAGGAGGCTGCCAAAGTTGAGGAATGATTAAGGGTGAAGTTACAGGGGAGGTTAGCTACTTTTATGACAGATGGTTGGAAGAACTGAGCAAAACAGTCCATTGTAGCCTCAATGGTTTCAGTTGCTTCAGAGGTGAGTGAAAATGTAGCCTTATTCCCTTAAATACTAATTTAATCTCATAGCCTTACTTGATGCATACTCACAATGTTTCTACTGACACTAAAAGTAGTAAAGCCCTGTTGAAGCTAGTTACTGAAGATATTCAATAGTACCAGGACATGTTCAATTTCAAAATAGTTGCCCTCTACTCTGATAATGGTGGTAATGCATACAAAATGCGAAGGCTTTACTTGCATTAATGCTATGGCTTATCATCACTGTTTGCTGGGTACATCAAATCAACCTAATTGTCAGTGACTATCTATATCTTAGAGTTGATTTCCTCACATGCATACTGAAAGCACTACTAGTTGTCAAGTAGATGAATAACCATAGCTGCACTTTAGGGCTTTTTTGCCAAGAACAGTAACAAACCTTCAACAAGTTTCTATCCCTTATCCTTCCTATTATCAGTCAGTGGATGGCATACTACCTCTCACTCGCCTGGCTTCTTGAAGTTGAAGTACCAATGAAAGCAAGCTAGATGAAGTATAGTCAGCAAATAATTGAGTGTGCTAGCCCAAAGGCTGATGTGTGGCAGCATGCTTGTAAAATCCAAGCTATTGTTGAGGACCTGCAATTCTGGAAATGGGTGAAAAAGTGAGTAATAATATATATTATATATGAATGCTTATCACCTTGAAGAACTTGTAATCATCTTCAACCTCTCACAGTTGCTGCAAATATCACGTAAGGATCAAATACTTGCCTTGACCATGTTCTCATGACACTTGGGAACCTCTATTGCATTTATTCAGACCCTGACCTTGATGCCAACATCCAGGAAAGGGTTCTAGAGAGTCTCAAGAAATGCTGGGCTGCTGCAGATTAAGACCCTTTTATTGCAGCAGTCCTTCTAAACCCATTTCTTCATGGATAATGTCTTTTGCAAGCAAATCCAACACTTACACCGATTAGTTTATGTAACATGCTCAAGTCCCTTCACCTTCGAATCTTCAAGGAGGCAGCTGATCCAACCTTCCAGTCTGCTTTTATAGATTACTATAATGAGTGCATAGAATTTAGTCCTAAGTTTATAGCTCTAGATGAATGGGAGGTAATGGCAAAAGAGAAGGTGCATCTTTGCAGTATGTATATATATCTATTATCAACACACTGTTGTAGGCTTGTGAGGTGGATCCTATTGAGGTGTGGGAGGGTATTAGGAACTTGGAAAAGGAGATAGAAGCTCACGAGATTTTGTGCTTGGGTGAGGAAAGTGCAGGTGAGACTGGTGCAGATGTCTTAATGGCAAGTAGTATGTCAGCTTGATTTTTGTGTATTACTACAACTCTGTCACTTGGGAATTTCCAGTGAAATCTTTCCCACATCCATTCCGCTGATGTTGCGAAGCAGAATGTGCTGCAAAATCTCCAAACTGATAAGTGGTGTAGAGCAGAATCTCCTCTGTGCAAGGTGACCTGCCTTTTTAGGTAAATTTCTCACAAACCCTTAACTAGTCAGACTATTTTCATCAGTGCAACTCAAGTTAGGGCATAACTCAGTCCAACTGCAGTCATGACATCCCTGACCTTGGATAGCTATAGTCCCCAACAAAGTGTACACCATTCAAGACAGTATTCTTATACCTGGGTTTAAACTGGGATTTGGTCTCTAAAACTGTATCACTACCTGACTCAAAATGATAAAAATTTCTATCAAAGTTAACTAGCTGGAGCTCTGGCTCTTGTGTTTCATGTATTAAGGCACAATCACTTGTAGGCTCCTTAAATCATTGTTACCCAATTATTGTTAGTAGTTGGATGCATTTACCCTCACTTTACTAGTTCTTGGGAGGCTTCCCATCAGATCAACCATTTGTCCAGCACTACATTCCTGCCTCTATCTCAGAAGACACCAGTTAGTAGAGAAAGACCCTAGATCAGGAGTGGGTGGGAATATCACTTTTCTACCCACATTCCACTCTAGGATCTGAGATTTTTGTGGATACATTAACATCTTGGGGGATTGGTATTATTATGGAGGGAAACTAGCTAACTTGGCCTCTACTTCCTAGCTGGAAAGGCAAGGGCCAGGATATAGGCTGGGCAGAATTTGTAATGCTCAAGCTGTGTGTACTCACACTGATCAAAAGCAGTGTATGAAACACAGCATTTATTATTCATTCAGATAATTCAGAAGTAGTAGGTTCCTTTCATACAGGGTCATCATACAGTATAGAGCAGAACACAGTGCTGCATTAGATTATTTTTCTACTTTATAACTCAAACCTATATCTTATCCCAAAGTGGGTGGGTTTAGGTAATAATCTGGTAGACAGTGCTTCACATGGGATTCTCCCAAGCTCTAGATTGATTTCTCATCTGCCAAAAGTTCCTTAATATCTTTCATCTTGGATTGGTCCTTGTGTCCAACCAAATTAGTTGTGTATAGTGTACTTGCACTCATCATAAATTATAGGGTAGTGTGTGTGTACACTTATTGACAAATCCTATCAGCCATCTAATCCTTTCATATTAATCTCACCATCAAGGCTCGCACTTATCCTAGACTTTGTTAAGAGGAGGTACCCTGCATCTGGGAGGGAAGTATTACCACCCTAGGGTGAATTTCAAATCTACTGGTTCAGGCATAGGCTCCATCCACAAGGTGGACATATAATAACAGTATATGCTAATTCATCTTATTCTGCTCTTGAAATAACCACCCCCTTTCCTTCACCTCTCTAACTTCAGAAATTACAATCTGTCAATTCATTGCCTCATTGTCTGGAAGCCATGCAGGAGCTTATATTTGCAGCAACCTTGCTGTAGTCCACACATTCCATATCTTGTATAGTTTAGAATTTCCAAACTTGACTTGGATTCATTACTGTTATAAACTGGTTATTGTCAAGACAGTTTTACTTCAGAGTGCTCTGTCCCAAGACGATGATGATGTCTCAAGTCCTAGTTATTGGGGTGTCTAATGAGGAATTAGACTTAAGGTCTGAGTACAACTAACTAGGGGTTTATATACTGACTACATACTGTGGATGAGTCAGTGTTACAATGAGGAATACATGCGGTAGATAAGAGATAGGCATGATAACAATGCAGAGCATGTGAAGAGATGAAACATAAGTAGTCAGAAATGAAAGATATCCTATCTAAGGTAAATGAAAAAGGTAAGGCTATGGGGAATCCCATAGCGTAATTGTGGGGAATCCCAAGCAAAGATAAGACAAGTCTGACTAAGCTATAATGACTAACATAGAGAAAGAGTGAAAAATTACATCTGTGACATACACCTCGCTTTTCAAGAAATTCAACCCAAATTTCAGACTTGGGCAATGTCGGTCGTTTCATTCTCTAAGGCCTGGGTTTGGATTTCCTCAGTGGCAGGGGCCTCAATGGCCACTGAGAGGGAAGTGATGGGATTGACTTCCGAAGTCGGCTAGGTGGGGGAGGGGATGGCAGTAACACTTTCATCATTGTCTGGGTATTCCAAGTCAAGGTTGATGGGGTTTTCGATTGACAACCCATACTCGATGAGGGTCTCCCTCATCGCAAGATCTTGTTGTGTCAAGCCCTCGATGGCTTGACAGTCTACCAACATTCAGGTAATGATGGTGTGGGTGGTGGCATTCCTGCAGTTGACCCAGTTTCATTTCTTTTCTCATTCGAGCATCCAGAGTTTGCACTCGATTGCATCATGACTGTCCTTCCAAAACATGATATGTCTCTCCAACAACTTTAACTCTGCTTTCAACGCTGTCAGCTCCACTTGCAACTCACGATTCCATTGTCTGATGCTTTCATTGTTGACATTTAGGTGGGTGATGGTGATGTTGGGGTCTTCGGGAGGTGGAGTTGGGCTGTTACCGAGAAGCTCGGCAGTGGTCATATGACGTTGTCAGCATAGTCTTCTAGAGATCGGGATGGTAGTAGTAGAGGAGGGACCAGAGGTAGGGGAATGGGCTGCAGACAAAGGGATTTGTCCAGCATGTTGAGTGGCGACTTGTCAGTTGGGAGTGGAGGTACGAGAGGCAGGCATTGTTAAATGGTAGTATTGTGACATTTTAGTCTAGTGGTCTTGTCGTCAAAAGTGGGGAAAGACTGGATGGAGTCGTATCCATGGCTCTGGATTTATAAGTGCCTCTCAGATCTAAGAATAGAATTCAAAAATGGACAGCTGGAATAATAACAAATGAATTAAGTTGCTGTTTGAATTGAATCTTCATAAGTCTTCACAATTTCCTTGGCATGTTGTAAGACATTCGATCATTCTTCCCAAGTGGCTTCTTCGATCGGATAACCTTTCCATTTGACCCAATATTTTTGTTGGCATTTAGCTCTGGAGTGTTGAAGAATAGATTTGACTTCGTATTCTTCTTCATTCTCAATCAGATCTGGTGGAGGTTGAGATGTCACATGGTTCAGTCAAAGATAGTGGTGAACTATAGTGAAATGAACTTGCTATATAGCGGTGTTTCTCGGTCCACCGATCTTCAGCTGAAAATACATATATAGCTGATGTACACTGAAGCACCAAAATTTATATATAGTAGTGTAATACATCTCCACTAAAAGGCAGGTATACCAGTACACTACAGGGTAGCCAAGAGTAATAAGGGAGATACACTAATAAACCGAAGATAGTACTCACCAAAGACTATGGAGGGGCTGAGAAATGGATGTATATGTATATGGCTCAGCCGAGATATACATTGCCGATAACTACCGATGGGCCGAAGGTGGTTTCTACTATATACACAGGTTGGCCAAGATATAGATTGCCAATAACTACCAATGGGCTGAAGGTGGTTTCTACTATATATACAGGTTAGCTGAGATATAGATTGCCAATGCCTACCAATGGGCTGAAGGTGGTTTCTACTATATATACAGGTTGGCCAAAATATAGATTGCCGATAACTACTGATAGGCCAAAGGTGGTTTCTACTATATATACAGGTTGGCCGAGATATAGATTGCCAATGCCTACCGATGGGCCAAAGGTGGTTTCTACTATATACACAGGTTGGCCGAGATATACATTGCTGATAACTACCGATGGGCTGAAGGTGGTTTCTACTATATATACAGGTTGGCCGAGATTGGTATGCTATACTACACCTTCAGAGATGTCTACCGATGCTGAGAATGGCTCGGCTGAGGGGTAGCAGTTGCATCGGTACCCTATAAATATGTGTATAGTAGATATAAATATATATCGCGAATAATTAATTACTTCAGCTATAAACAACTTTGCTGATAATTGTATACATTAATCCACCTTCAGAGAGGTCCGCCGATGCTGAGAATAGCTCAGCCGAGGGGTAGCAGTTGCCTTAGTACCCTATACATATGCATATAGTAGATAGAAATACATATTGTGAATAATTAATTGCTTTAGCTTTAGATAACTTTACTGATAATTGCATGCATTAATCCACCTTCGGAGAGGTCTGCCGATGCTGAGAATGGCTCAGCCAAGGGGTAGCAGTTGCCTCAGTACCCTATACATATGCATATAGTAGATAGAAATATATATTGTGAATAATTGATTGCTTTGGCCTTGGGTAACTTTGCTGATAATTGCATGTATTAATCCACCTTCAGAGAGGTCCGCTGACGCCGAGAATGGCTCAGCCGAGGGGTAGCAGTTGCCTCAGTACCCTATACATATGCATATAGTAGATAGAAATTGTTAGACAGCAGTCTAGGGTTGATCGCAAGGTTTTACTTCAGGCTCTGGGTGTAGGGTTTTAAAGGGTTGGAAGACTACTGATTGGGGTGTTAACGAAAGAAACAGACTTATCCTAAGTCTATCTACTGCTAGCTTTATATACTAGCTAAGTATGAGTCATACTGACTACGTGTGAGTCATAATGACTATGGATGAGTCATATAGATAAGGAGAGTGATGGTAGACTAAATATAGATATGGCTTGGTCACCTTCTATTACTAAGTGGAGCTTGGGTGGCTAAGCGGCTATTAATGTAAACTGTCTGATGTAAATGGGAATAGATGAGCAAAGGAAAAGAAAAAATATATCTCTGACATTCACCTCCACAAAAAGGAAATTCATCCTGAATTTTGAGAAGACCCTTCGAAGTGAAGGAAGGATATCAAGGGGAGGTGTAAAGGGATGGTAGAGGTGGGTAGAGGGGTGATGAGATGGGTGAGCGATGAAGAGGAGGGATGAGTGGACAGATGTCAGATCAAAGACTATCTACTAGGTATACTTTTCCTCAACTCTCCAGTAGATATCACCTTCTCTAACCACACATCCAGAAGGGAGGCGTAAGGAATACTGTTCATTAGGGAACAGCATCCGCTCCCTAGGTCACGCCATCATAAACTGGGGGTTGAAGCAGGTGTCCATCTGGGTCAAACCAGTGGTAACAGCCATCCAACTCCTGGGCATATCGCAACCAAGTTTCAGCCAGCTCCCTACACATCACAGGATTCTCCTCCAGGTCAAGGATCCTTTCGTACTTGGCATCCATCATTGAGCGGTACCCGTTCTGGGCAGTATAGAGTCGGTTGGCAATGTGATGGATGCGGTGCGAGATGGGGTCTTTGGGGATAGTGGGGGTGGTGACGTTGGATTCATCCTGGTCCATTATAACCATCAAAAGTTGGCGCCCAACTTGGTACGCCTCCAGCCAATCTTCAAGTTGATTCTTCTTGTCGTCAAAGTCGCTGTCCTTGTTGAACGTGTACCAGTGACGGTCGTAGTTAAGTTCGCATTGAGGTGCCCCAGAAATAAATGGGATGTAGGTCTCAGGGCACCCAGATAGGTGCTCAACCTTGGCAAAGGGGAGCCCTCAGTAGTTACGATTTCGTCCCGGCTTGTCAATAGTATCAGTACGTCATTTCGGCTTCTTGAACCGTCGGGTAACCAAGACACTGTCGGACAAGGAAGAGGAGGAAGAAGAATCAGGGGGGAGGTTGGAGGTAGAAGCAGTGGGGTTCCCTCAGGGTGGATGCCTCCCAGTCGACTTGCGGGCGTAACGAACTTCACGGGGCATTTTGTGCTTCTTTTGATGATTGTTGGAAAGGGGAAGTCCTTATAATTGTTGGAGATTGAAAAGGAGAAAAGGAGATTCAATGATCGTGATATCGGTAGTATTCGTAAAAGAGAGTTAAATCGCCGCTTGAATAGACTTTTCATAATTCATTAAGATGTCTTTTGCATGCTTGAGGTTCCATCGTGGTTCCCAGGTGGCTGCCTCTATCAGGTAGCCTTTCTATTTGATTAAGTATTGTCGATTTCGTTTTCCTGGGGTGTGATTCAAAATACGTTCCACTTCATACTCGGGTTCCCCTTCAATCATGTCCAGAGGTGGTCGGAGGTTATCATCTTCCTCAATGGGGGGATGGAGATCGAGATTCTCCTCTAGAGCTTTGAGTAGTGAAACGTGAAACACAGGGTGGATCCTCCATAACAGCGGTAGCTTTAGTTGGTAAGCCACAGGTGATACTTGTTTTAGAATTATAAAAGGTCCGAGCTGGCGGACATCCAGTTTCTTTGTGGGCTGGCCAGTTTTCAAATTCTTGGCATTAAGCCAGACCCTTTGTCCTTTGTAAAATGTGGGTTCCTTTTGACATTTTCGATCGGCATAGAGCTTCATTGAGTTAGCAGTCTTTTGAAGAGACTCTTCAGCGTTCTCTCTAGCTCTAGTAAGCTGCACGTAAAACTTGTTGGCATCGGGATTTGAGGTTTGGGTCGGAACTGATAAGGGGGTGTGAGGGTGTCGGCCATATTCAAGCCAGAAGGGGGATTGGTGAGTGGAGGAATGTTCTCGGTTGTTATAAGCAAACTCCACTGGGGCTAACCAGTCTTTCCAATCGTCTTGCATGAAGTTAGTGTAGAGCCATACGTACTGCTCTAACTCTTGATTGGTTCGTTCAGTTTGTCCATCTGTTTGGGGGTGATAGGCGGTAGAAAGCCCAGAAGTGGTTCCTAGGAGTTCGTTCAATGACGTAGCGAACTTCAATGAGAATTGGGTTCCTTGATTGGTAATGATCTTCTCTGGCCATCCATGGTGCTTCCAGACATGTTCCTGAAACAGCACAGCAGTTCCTTTAGCAGACAGGTTTCCAGTTGTTGGGATGAAGTGAGCCCGTTTGGTGAATCTGTCCACCACAACTAGAATAGCGTCAAATCCTTTTGAATTAGGGAGTTCCACGATTAGATCAGCAGTGATCTGTTGCCACGGTTTAGTAGGAGGGGGTAACGGTTGGAGAAGTCCAGTGGGTTTCTGTGGATAAACCTTGGTCTGTTAACAAGCAAGGCAGGACTTCACGTAATTGGTGATATCTTGTGGGGCACCTTCCCATGTGTAGTTACGGAGGAGCAGTTCCTTCGTCTTCTCAATGCCGGGATGGCCACCAGTGGGTGTGTCATGGGTCAATCGAATAATTTCCATGCGCAAAGATACATCCTTTGGCACAACTATACGATCTCCAGCATTGCGCACAATGCCATCTACATAGGTGTATCTGGAAGAGGGATCTTCAATTTTGGCCATGATCTCAGGGGGTAGGGGGGAATGGAAGCAAAGCTTGGATAAAAGTTGGGGGATGATAAACTGATGATTGCATTGACAAAAAGTTCTTTTGGCAGAAGGACCTTGTCCTCCACCTCCTCATAAGACTCCGGGTAATGATCTGGACATTTGGAGAGTCCATCAGCCTTATTCTTGATTCTAGGCTGGTAGCTGATTCTGAACTAAAAGCGAGCCAAAAACTCAGACCATCTAGCCTGGCGTCTGGAGAGTTGATGACTGGTCATGAAGTATTAGAGGGACTGGTTGTCAGTCTTGATCATAATGGGTTGCCGTGTCCCTTGTAGGAGGTATCTCCATTCATTCAAGGCAGATATGATAGCTAAAAGCTCTTGGTCATGGGTGGGGTAATTTCATTCAGCCGGGAGGAGGGTCTTGGAGTAGAAGCCAATGGGATGCCAATCCTCTTCGTCATTCTCTTTCTGGGTTAAGACTGCACCCAGTGCAACACCAGAGGCATCCGTCTCCAGAAGGTAAGGAAGGTCTGGCTTTGGGGTTCTCAAAACAGGAGCAGAGGTAAGTGCATTCTTGAGGGTATCAAAAGCACATTGTTGCCTAGGGGTCCAAATCCATTCTTGATCCTTTCGTAGGAGCTCATTGAGAGGACGAGCAATCAGGGAGTAATCCTTGATAAACCTTCGCCAAAAGTTGGCAGTGCCAAGGAAGGATTGGAGATCTCATTTTTTCTGGGGGATAGGCCAGGTTCTGATCGCCTCAACCTTCTTGGGGTTAATAGCAATGTGGCCTTTTGAGATCATCATCCCCAGATAAATCACTTCCTTTTTCTCGAACTGGCACTTGATGGGTTTGCAGGACAGTTGATTCTTCTCCATGATCTCTAGAGTTCATTCTGTCCAATAGGTGAGTTCAGTGAGGTCCTTTCCCATGATCAGGATATCGTCAATATAGATATGGACCTGCTTGGAATCGATAACCTCTTTGAAGAGAACATCGATCATTTGTTGGAAGGAGGCAGGCGAGTTTCGCATTCCAAAGAACATAACGGTGGGCTCAAATAGCCCTCGTCGAGTGTTGAAGGCTCCTTTCCATTCGTCTCCTTCTTTGATACAAATATTGTTAAAGCCCCATCGGATATCCATGACTGTGAACAGTTCCGCTTCTGATAACTTGGTTTGTTGAATAATCTCAGAGATGAGAGGTAAGGGATAGGCATCTGGGATTGTGTGAGCATTCAGATAGCAATAGTCTTGGATTGGACGCAGTCCAGCATCTTGTCCTTGGGCATTAACTTCTTCACCTTTGGCAGCAAAGAAGAATGAGGCAGCCTGTTTGGAGTTCGATCGTTGTATTCATCCACTTGCAAGTTGTTCCTCCAGGAATTCATTCAGCTTTCCCTGTTCGTACTCAGTGAGTTTGTACACCTTTCCAATCTTGGGTCTAAAGGTAGGTTCGAGATCAATCACATGGTCAAATTCTGGTTGTCATGGGGGAAGTTTATTAAAGGTAGTCTTCATAAACACCTTCCAGTGCCTCCAGTATTTCTTTGGCACATACTTCTTCATATCTTCCTCCACGGTAGTGGGTCTTGCATGGTCTCCCAGTGAGACCAATCTGATAATCTTGGCGTAGGAGTCGCCATTCAACGTAGAGCCTACTCATGACACTATCACTCCAGCCTGAGAAGTCTTGGTTGGGGCCACAGTCTGACATGAAGTCAGTGTTCCAGCCTTCCAGTCAACCAGGGGATCGTTACATTTGAGCCACGGGTAGCCAAGGATAACCTGTATCATATCTCCTAAATTTGTCACTTCCAAATGGGTTCGTTCTCTAGGAAAATCTGGCATCTCCAACCACAGGTCTACAGTATATTCAATGGAACCTCCTCGGTTGTCTGTCCCATCTGTGTTCCACACGGGGATTGGTCCTTCCAATCGATAAAAAGGGATATCGCATTCCTGCATGAAGTTCCAGTTTATAAAGCATCCAGAGGCGCCAGAGTCTATCAATGCACTGGCGGCAATTTGTCTACCAGTGTCTGTGGTTTCCAACCAAAGGGGGATGGTTAAAGCTTCTTCACTCAAATCAAGTGCACCAAGAATTTGGGAAATAGATTGCATAGGGGTAGTGGTACACAGAGAAAAGGAGTCCGCAATGCACAAGCTATTGTCTGGACTGTTCAAAAACCCTGTTTCTCCAAAGCTCTCTTCAGCTCTTCTTTCCTCCTAGGCTCCCAGTTGACGATACCACACTTCTTGAAATCTTGATGAGAATCTTCATTAGAGTTGACCTCCTCAATTGAGGCTGAGGTCTCCAGAACTCAAACGTTTCTCCCTCAACTAGGTTTCTTTCCTCGACGACCTCTAGCTGCTGGGGTGAAGGAGCGGCTTCTAGAACCAGAAGTACTCATCCTAGGAGTATTGGGACAAGAACTGGCAAAGTGGCCAAATCGTCCACAGTTGAAACATGCTCCTTTGGGAATTCCTCCTAGTGAAGCAGGCTTCTCTTCTTGTTTGATTCTGGGGGCAGCAGGGTTGGAATAGGTGGAGGGACCAGCAGGTGGTCCTTGTCGGTAAGGGGTATTGGTGATGCGAGTGTTGCGAGTCTGGGGCTTAGAAGATGTTCTAGCCAAAAATTCTCGATGTTGTCTGTCAAGTTCTGCAGCATGAGACTGCCATTCAAAGAGGGTGGTGGGTTGATGATCTGAAAGGTAGATCTGTCACAAAAGGGAGGGGTTGAGTCCATCTTTATATAAAATCACCGAAGCTTCTTGTCCGTATCCAGTATCATGGGCCCATCGATTGAAATCGATGTTGTACTCCTCTGCACTCTTGTTGAACTGCTTGACGTCCTTGATCTTCAGTTGAGCAGTTGACTTGGGGTCCAAGTCTCCAAAGTCTCAGGTGAGGGCTTGTTCAAAGACAGCCCAATCGGCACCAACCCAGTTCAATGTTGTGTAAGCGTCTACTTGATGCTCAGCCCATGGTTCTGCATTTCCTCCAATTATAAATGACAAGGTATAGATAATCTTGTTGGTCTCTGAGATTCCTGGTCACCCCAAATGATTCAACTTCACTTGATGCAGGAAGTTGCGGAGCTTGGTGGGGTCACCAGAGAATTCGTCAGGAGGGTTCATCTTGATCTTGGTGGGGGCAGGGGCAGGGACAGGTTGGGGGCCTATGAGGTTGGCCATCAATACTTGAAGTTGTTGTTCAATTCTATGACTCACTTGTGCTTGGTCTTGTTGGACCTGCAGCAATTGTTGATAATCCTGCTTCATAATCTCGAAGGCTACGCGTGGATCTTCTTCTTCATCCTCATCATTGTCCTCAGCTTGACCTTTCCCTTTTGAGTGAGAGGGACCCGCTTGTTCTTCTTCTTCTTGGGCAGGGTCAACCGTCTCATCAGGGATGGGAGCTGGGGCAGGAGGGAGAGAACCTTCCTGGGAGAGAGGGATAGCAGGGTGAGGGATAGTGGATGATGAACGAGTCAAAACCATTGGTGGAATGGTGGCAGTTGGATATTGGGGAGCTTGACGGGAATACAAGGGGAGAAAGCAAGCCTAATCGATATTGATGTCTGGGTGGTGAAATTGATCTGGTGGGTGAAGACCTTCAGCACTGGCCAGACAGAGTAGAGGTTGTATAGCGTGGAGTGAGCAAGAAGGAAGTCTGTTTCTTGTTAGACGGCAGTCTAGGGTTGATCGCAAGGTTTTACTTCAGGCTCTGGGTGTAGGGTTTTAAAGGGTTGGAAGACTACTGATTGGGGTGTTAATGAAAGAAACAGACTTATCCTAAGTCTATCTACTGCTAGCTTTATATACTAGCCAAGTATGAGTCATGCTGACTATGTGTGAGTCGTAACGACTATGGATGAGTCATATAGATAAGGAGAGTGATGGTAGACTAAATATAGATATGGCTTGGTCACCTTCTATTACTAAGCGGAGCTTGGGTGGCTAAGCGGTTATTGATGTAAACTGTCTGATGTAAATAGAGATAGACGAGCAAAGGAAAAAGAAAAAATCTATCTCTGACACTTAAACTCAGCTATTTTCTTTTCCCTTGCTTCTATTTGTTCTTCTATCACATCTTTACTATTCACTTGGGGAACACCTATAACCTTGGTGAAGGCAGTAGGTTCCTTTACATAGCCTTCAAGATATGCTACTAACCCTTTTGACCTATAGCCCTATTGGAATATTTGGGAGCTAATTTTAGCTGACTCAGATATTGTGCCATATCACATATGTATTCCTGTACCAGTAGCATTAAGAGCTTATTAGTCACATGCTACCTAGCATAGCTACTAAACTCCTGTATATATAGTATCATATGATAGGGTAGATTCCCTATCAGATTATACACAGTATACTAGGAAATCTTTCCTTCAAGTTAGTCACTCATCTCTAGGCTCCCTATTTTGATATCCTATTCTAGGTCAGGTCCCTATAATCTGACTATGAAATATCCTGAATCTATTTCTACATAATCCAATTACCATCACACTCTTCTGAAGATGTCTTACTAACTCCTTCCAGTTGATTGTGAAAGGTTCAGGAACTCCCTCAATGATGTGCTAGACTCCTCCTCAATTATGATAATTAAGAATTAGATTATCCACACAATATGCTATCTAGGAGAACAGCTGTTCAAAGGTTTTGAACAAGTCAATTAGAACAACAAACAACTTGAAGTTGTCCACACTGAGATCAATGATCAACTAAACAACTTAGAGTAAGCCAGCAGTGTATCTGTCACTTCCACATATGATCTGACTATATCTACCACTGCTACTACTATGTTGCAACTGAAATGCTGTGCACCTTGCACTAGATGTACCACTTGCCATACCCTTGGTCATGGAGCTACAGAGTGCTGTACCAAGGATCCCAGTATGATGAAGAAAAGAGTAGCAAAGAACCAGAAGTCCAAGAAGTCCCACTCCCATAGCCAGGGGGTGATCAACCCTTTATCTCCTCTGCACCCTAGCCTTCAATATCATTTGTTATACCCACTGCCTACTACACCACCAGACACTGAATCGTATAATGCCATAGTAGTGGATGCAACTGAAATGTGATGACATGTAGCACAATCTTCAAGGGACAAGAGGAAACACAAGTGGAGTACTCAAGTCACCAATGCCTCCACCCAATGTCAGCATGCTTAGGCTCCAGGGGGTGTGTTGGAATATTTGGGAGCCAATTTTGGCTGACTTAGATATTATGCTATATTATATATGTATCATGTTGAGAATTGATTCAACGCAATTCTGATGTTGGATTATAGGGTAGAATGTGGAAGACGTTGCTGATGGTGTCAAGGCTATAGAGTGAATGATAGCAAGCGATGATCTCAGTTGACAGAATAGTCAAGGTACATGACTGTATAATCCAATGGGGAATTCACCCCATTGCTACGTACATTATATACATCGCAATGTGGCAGTGCTACTGTGGCTGACTACAAAGCTGACTATGAGAGCAGAATACGCTACTGGTACATGAAAATAGAATGTTCCTCATAATTACCAAGATAGCCTAAATAGGCTTCTGAATATTCCAACATATCATGTATGTATTCCTATACTAGTAGTATTAAGAGCTCATTAGTCACATGCTACCTAGCATATCCACCAAACTCTTGTATATATAGTATTATATGATAGGGTAGATTCCCCATTAGATTATACACAGTACACCAGGAAATCTTTCCTTTGAGTTAGTCACTCATCTCTAGGCTCCCTACTTTGATATCCTATGCTAAGTCAGGTGCCCTATAATCTGACTACAAAATATCCTGAATCTATTTCTACAAGCCCTTCTCACTTGCAGTTTATAGTCTGCCCAATTGGATCCATCATTACAAAGAGCAGTGTCTTCCTGAGGCTAATTGGCAACCACTAAATTTAGATTTCACATGATAGGAGCTTAATTCCAGGCACAAGCTCCGACTCAATTCTCACTCCAGTTTCAAATAAGTTATGCTGTTGCCAACTCATCGTTTGGTTCTCAAATGGCACAACCTCCATCATCCGAATCCCTCACTGAAACCCCCCCGACTAAAGTTTTGGTCTGGCGTGAAGCAATCCCTTCGCCCTCAACATGCCATTCAAGTCCAGAGTCATCAAGGTATGTGGCTCTACAGCCAACCACCTAAATCAGACTTCTGATGCCCCTCCGCTCATGGGGATGCACCAACAAGCTCCCGCTCACCTTCTCCACTTAAGGTGTCATTCTCTCCAACCTCGACTTCTCATCCAATGTCCAATATGAACTGGCAGCTTGAAGGTGCAGAATTCTGTTTCCCAGCGGCATGTGATAACCATTCTTCAAGCTTCAGTTTTGAGACAGTGTAACTTTTTGCAGAATCACGATTTACTTGTTCCACTGGACGTCACCCAAGAAGAGATGCATCGCATCTGGGAGATGGAAGAGAAGTGTTACAATGAACAGCTTCTTGCCCAACAAGAATACACCCATGACCTCAACCATATGCAAGCCAGTCGCGAAAAATTTTTACTTACATGTCACATACTACAACAAGCGCAACATGATATCTCACGCATTGGGAACGCTGCTCGGCAGCATAGGCTTTTGGTCACCTTCAGCGCAATCGGCTGGCAACATCGACGCGATAAAACGGAATCCCCAAAGCCGCCCATGAACGGTGTTACTTCTTAGAGTGAATACATCTATGTTCTTGTCCCACATGCCCACTTATTGACAAAATCCATAGGAGATGTGGGAACTACTTGTAAAAGTAGAACTTCAGCTGTATCCCGAGCCATCACTTGTAGCCACCAGAATTAGTATGTTTCTCCATTTGTCTGCATTTTTATTGGTGTATAATATGATGCGATATTTATTTCACTAAGTTTGCAAAGTAAATGAGAAAGGAGTTTTTTACTACTCAACATCCTATAGACATGCTATTTTACAAATAAACGCGTTAGGGATTAACTGGTATGCTAATCGTCAGTGGTTAAGTCAATAAAATCAGTCTCGTTCGAATCAATTTCCTCGCAGTTGTGCCATTCAATTGAGCTCCTTGTCATATACCTGTGACAATGGCAGCACTTCACAATAAGAGCCGACAATTGCCTCTCTGATAGACCAGCCCCGCTAAAGCAGTCCAGCGCCATTAACAAGTGGATGTTGCTTTGTGCCAATGGCTGCGAAGTTGGATAGACTCTCTTGAATATTGCCGGGTCAAGACCTGCAAGAGTTTTGTCACCAGAGTATGTATTCTACAGAGACATATGCACCATCATAGGCTGTGGGTTGTTTAGCACCGGCATTGATCTTGGTAGTGATTTCCGAGCCAGCGACAGCGAGCACGGGCTTTCCTGAAAGTCCATCAGCCTCAAGACCCAGAATACAAAGAGGCGGTAGGCACCAGGCTTGGATTCAGGGGAACTGCTGATACTGATGACAGTCAATATGCCACTGCTTGCGGAAATCGAGTCCGAGCCTTTGGTCAGGTGTCAGGTGTCAGCACACAAGGACATTTAGATCCCAAGAAAGTGTACATGGCTACTCACTCTCGTGCGGAAAAACGCTGTATCTGATGGCCCAATTGAACCCATGATCGGATTTAACTTGCTGGTCACTTGTGGGAGAATCCTGAACCCTGGATTTCTGAGGCCTATAGGCATAGGGCCCGATGGCCGAGGGATGGCCATGTTGATGGTTCGCTCGGATGTGAAATGTTGGTGAGGAAGGCGTGTTCGGGTAAGTGCGAGTTCCTCTGTTATCAGTACTAAAGAGGAAAACCCGAGATCTTCGTGGAGTACGAATGATCGTAGGTTGACACTGTACTACCCCTGC
Organism: Porpolomopsis calyptriformis; assembly: GCA_951640195.1. NCBI lineage: Eukaryota > Fungi > Basidiomycota > Agaricomycetes > Agaricales > Hygrophoraceae > Porpolomopsis > Porpolomopsis calyptriformis. Next base: position 159,084 of record OX621166.1, on the reverse strand, counting down.
AGAAGGAGCACTACGAGTCCTTAGAACGGGCATTGGGTGAGGGTGGGTGAACGCCATCTAAGATTTATCAATTAAACAATCTGCTTTATATGATAAATTTTCGAAGTACGTACATGACCATATCCTCAATAGGGCACCTGAAACTGGTCCATGTAGTTGTCCTAATTGAACCAATTAGGAAAATGTGCACATCACCAGTTAGCAGTTGCACCAAGTTCGGAATGAATCCGAAAGATTGGCCCAATCGCTCCAGGATTGTCAACTTACCAAATTGTGTTCAATGAAGAGCTGGGTCCCTAGCATGACACGACCATTCTTGAGTCTTTGTGATATGCAATCCCCTCTTGCAAGTAGTGAACCACTTTGTACTGCAAGATGCGTATGCGGCAGGTCATTTTCTCAATGGAATGCTTTGAGTAAGCACCAACGATCGTGTCAAAGGTCGAAGAAGTGCCTCTCATGCGCTCTGGAGAAGGCGAAAGAGTTATGGATAGGGAAAAAAAGGTGTCGGATTCATGGCGTCTTCGAACAGAAGCTGGACTCTGTGGATCTTCAACAATCGGATGCCAGGCACAGTGAAACGCAGACTGTTGGCTCTGAATCGACAAGTACACTGGCTGTATTTGGGAAAGATACAGAGCTCGTGAGTCCCACTGCATTCCAGTGATGGAGAAGTTTTGAACTTCAGTTGAGCAGCGACCAGAAGTTAACGACTCAGAGCTATCCATGATGGAGCGCCAGCCTTGGAAACTGCAAACTAATCGACTACTGCCTCGACGGTTCAGAGACATTAATTAAGTATATTAAGCAGATCAGTGCAAGGTCATGTTTGTTTTGCTCCACTCGTTATCTACGCTCTCGCTCGACCATTTGCTTATTACTGGCCTCTTATATACACTTCTACAATGGCGTGGCGGTGCTTCCGAGTTCCGTTCGATGCAAGTCAAGTGGTCTGTGTTTGTCATATACGGTACATTTGGATCTGTCTCCATTATTATCAGATTGTTATCAGATCTGGGGCATGTCTTCGGAAGGGTTATAAAGACTGTCGGTGGCTTCTTGGCTGTATAACAACCATCCACGATGAGTGCTTTCTTTATCATTGGATTCCTTGGACTCACTGGTGGCAATCGCCAATTCGTAACTAAACCTGGCCGTTCTGGTGGCGACATTCGTATTTATCACACCCATTATTCAACATGCATTCAGTGTATTCTTGACGACAACAGCATTCCTGCTGAGCTCCATGTATACAGTAGCTCAACTGATGTCATTCTTCCTAATGACACTGTTGCCTTTGTTATTGCGAAGGCATTTGCTCCTGCAAACTCGGTCGTTCTTTTGGATGCTTTCTATTTGTCTCCTGTTCCAGGCGACGCAAGTCTTGATACCTATGACGATTGTGTACCTGATGTCCCCGTTCCTTTCGTTTTTGCTCTTGGACAAGTTTCACGAGCAAGTGAGCCTGCACCCGGAATGGTATATAGGACGTTCACTGTCAATGTTAGTGAGTACGTTCGAGATCAACAAAATGCCTCTTCCATTCAGTGCGTGCCCTTTTTGCTTTTCATTATCACTCAAGTTTCATTCCTCACAAAAGGTGTTGTTACGATTCAACCAAACCTCGCTGGGCTCGCACTTTTTTACCAAGAATAAGCTCAGTTGTCCTAGCATTTGGTCCATGTCGTTCACTCACTTCAGCAGGCTTGCTTGAAGTCGAAATCAATGCCCTTATCCTCAATGTCAGACCATCTCCTGCATCAGGTGGTGCCCCGCCCCAGCACACATTATCACCTGAAAGCTCTCCAAGCAAGAAACGTAAATTTAGTGCGATAGCATCTCACCGGTGAGTACTGAACTCTCTTATACTGTGTTATCATTTGTGACCGGTAATAAAGAAAACCTTCTCGATCTGGCACACAAACGGTGAAAGAGACAAAGTGCGTTCGAGTTCATATTCTCTTTCTCTCACAGCCTTATTATTTTATAATACAGTGAACCGAATGCTAGCTTGATGCTGGCAGCATCGCAGATAGCGTCAACTTCTCAGACTCAGAATACTGGAGAAGGTTGGTCAAGTACTTCATCGTTGACGGACTTTTCAATGGAAAATGCAGATTTATCTGATGATCCACCGGCAGGTGAACCTGCTGATCTGCCCATACTGGTAGCGAAAGGAAAGGGAAAGGGAAAGGCTAAAGCTATATGATGAGCATATGATGCATTTTCATTTTTGCCATCTTTCTGTACTAATAATACTTATGCACGCAACTCGGACAGAGATTTCAGATGGCCATGTGATCGTTTGCACCAAATGAAACTGTACTTTGAACTACCAGCAGTCCATGTCACTTAACACAACATTAGTGTTGGTGTTACTTTTCAACACTCTTCCATGGTATCGTACCTGTGCAGGTATGTAATGCTGCCATCGCTTGCACATTGACTTTGACTTATAACTACTTCATCAGATCATATCTTGCGGCATTGCAATGGTTCATGACAAAAGCAATATGTGTCGTCCATTTTACTACTAAGCCTTTCTTGATCGTACCACTCTTTTGGCTAATTTTATTGTATGTTTCCTTATCAGTTGATAGTACTCCATCTGTACACTCCATATAGCGTTAAGGTATCTGGTAGCAATTGTTTACATTTTCATCTATACTCACTTTTGGTTTCAGCTAAACTTGGTCGTGGTCATTGTCAATCTCAACTCGATTAGATTCATTTTAGTTTTGTTATGTTTTCATAGCCTGTAAGCTAATTTTTTAGTTTTCACAAATATAATTTCTTCAGCCGCACTCTTTCAATTCGACTGAAATGACTGACGACACTTGGTTCATTCGACGCATACCATCAACTGCGCTAACATGGGGGGGAACTCACTCATCACCACATTGCTGCCGATGGTGTGGTGTTGAACTCTTGACAGGCGAATATCCAGGATTCTGCTGTGGATCAAAAGGGTCACGTCTAAATGATGTTCCATGTTTACCTCCTCTACTGCATGAATTTGACACTTTCATTAATGACCCACACATTTCAGCTGAATCACATATCCTCAACCTCATTTTTTCCTTCGCTTCCCTTGAGACCACTCATCCTTTTCCCAAAAACAAAGGCCCACCAGGATTCGTTGCCATCCATGGCAAAGTTTATCATTGAATACGACCTACACATCGAAATTCAGCTGTGCAATGGCTTCTTTATGATGGATTTGTAAATAACACACCTCATACTGAGTTAGCAAGTTGTTTGCCTCCAGCATGGATCGCTGCCGTAAAATCTGCGCTATTTCGTGTCAATGACTTCGTTCACGCTGTCCAGCAGTTATCAATACAGATTAACACATTCCCCAATGCACAACTTACGCTTCTTGACTGTGGTCCCATTCCTGAAATTGCTGCATTGATCTCCTATGACAACACGACTTCACAGCAAGCAAAACCATGGCAATTAGTGATCCAGGCAAAACTTGGTCACCAACAACACATACTGACTACTTCCACTTTCTGGGAACCACTCGCATATCCACTCCTCTTTCCTGATGCGACACTGGGATGGGGTATTGCTGCAGATAACAATCATTTGGATGGCACACATGGCCTGAATGCACCTACTACACAAATGTGGCACTACCGTGCCAGACTGTTATGAGAGCCTCTATTCCAGATATTTGGTCAATTAACAAATGAATATATTGTTGACATGTTCACACGCGACTTGGAGTGCCGCTTGATGTACATTCGAGCCAACCAGAACCGACTCCGGAGGGAGGATAATGAGTTAAACTGCTTAGACGATGAAGAGAATCCAAATGAAAGCATCTACTTACCATTATCATTTATTGGCTCCAATCGATGGGCGAGCAACCAAGTTGCAGATTCTCTTGCTATCGCAGCTGAACTTGGCAATCCAACCTTTTTTGTAATGATGACGTGCAACCCAGAATGGCCTGAAATTGAAAGTCGATTGCAACCAGGCCAGTTGTGGATCGATGTGCCTGTTGTTGTTGTTCGTGTTTTCCGGTGAAAACTGGCTTTGCTTGAAAAGGCACTAGAAACCATGTTCCCAAATGCTGGCTGGTTGTTGTACTGTATACACAGTGTCGAGTTTCAAAAACGTGGCTTACCTCATGCACACATTCTACTCAAGTTCGAATCCGACTGCCTTACTCCAACTGATATTGACCATGTCGTGTCCGCTGAAATTCCACCTGATGAAGATGATGCACAGTTGGTCAAACGCTTCATGATGCACAAGCATCCCCTTCCCTCTGAACCACTATCAAAATATTGTCAGCGCGACAATGAGGTTGGTACCAGAACATGTCGATTTCACTATCCACGACTTTTACAACAGTCAACAACCATTGACAGCAATGGCCGAGTTCACTATCGAAGACGAAATAAAGGTGATAAAATGGTTGTACCTCACTGCCTACCACTTTCGCGAGAGTTCAACTGTCACATTAACTTCGAAGTTGCAGCTACATCCCACATCTTTCAATATCTGTTCAAGTATATGCATAAACATATGCTAAACTATAATTCTCACTTACACAATCATTTACTGATCTGTATTATAAGCTGCTGATAATGCACGGTATCAAGTGCAAGATCATAGCCAACCCAACCACGTTGATGAAATTGATGACTACTGGAATGGTCGTTACCTGTCAGCAGGTGAGGGAGCATGGCGTATGATGGGTTTTAACTTGACGAAGAAAAGGCCTAGCGTTACAGCAATTCCTATCCATCTTTCTGGTAGCCATCAACACGCTCCCTATCAGCATCTAAACCAACAGGCTCAGGCTAGCTCTTCACTTTTGGATCACTATTTCAAACGCCCAACTGGTTCATTCACATATAAATCACAACTGATGTCGTTTGATAAAGTCAAGTATGCTCAATACTTTACCCTCTTTCGCTTATCAAAATACAGTGCGCGGAATAATAACCGGGAGAATTACTTCATTGAAAACACCGATACAGTACCCATGCATGTCATCCTCTGCGACGAATCACGCCTTCACATTAGCCGACTTCACCCAGTCCGTCCAACTGCAGGAGAGCGATTCTATTTACGTGCTATTTTGCAACACAAACCTGCCCAATCCTATGCTGATGCACGAGTGGTTAATGGTGTGCAATATGACTCTTTTCAAGCTGCCGCTGTTGCTATGGGTCTATTTGCTCATGAAAACAGTGAAGCTGAATATGCTATCGCTGAAGCAATTGCTTCGCTATACACACCTAACCAGATTCGCATTCTATTCACTCATCTTTTGGTCAATGACTGCGTCGATTCACCTATCATCATTTGGGAAAAGTACAAACTCAACTTTGCATTCGATTTCACTCTAAAACACAGCAATGCCATTGACCTAGGATTGAATGATTGTCAACAGCACATTGCATCGCTTCTAGAAGAATATGGTAAACGACCATCTGACTTTGGACTTCCCGAACCAACAACATACGCAAGTGAAGTGGAACATGAACTGGAACGATGGGGTGCAGATCGGATGGCTTTACAAGATCGCACTTCTCATGCAATTGATCAGTTCAACATTGACCAGCTTAACATCTACAATCTCATCATGTCTGCTGTTGTTGAAAATAAACCCCTACTCCTGTTTGTTGATGGAAAATCAGGCCGAGGAAAAACCTACTTACTCAATGCCATTTGCGACACCATTCATGCTATGAACCAAATTGTCATGCCTACAGCAACATCTGCTTTTGCTGCATTATTATACCCAGGTGGACAAACAACACACTCAGCTCTAAAGGTAAGCTCGCCTATTATCAAACCTCCCTATGCATTCCTCACGTCAATATGAAGATTCCTGTCAATAAGAGAAATGAACTGTTAGAGCCAATGATCGAATGAACGCATCCTAGAGCAGACCTCATTCGCGCAGCAAAAGTAATCATTTGGGATGAAGCACCTATGGCTAACCAAGCAACATTCAACTGCGCAAATGAAACATGTCAACGTTGTATAGACAGCCCACTACCCTTTGGTGGAAAAATTATCATTTTGGCAGGAGACTTCAGACAAACATGTCCTGTCATCTGTGGCGGATCCCGAGTTGAAACTGTGCAGGCATCAATCAAGAATTCACCACTCTGGCCTTTCTTTCAAATCGAGCATTTAACAATACCCATTTGAAATGCTCACGACATTCCTTTCACACAATTTGTTGATGCTATTGGTGACGGAGCTGGACCTCACATACCACTCGACATGCTCTCCATTGTCCACTCTGACCAGGCTTTGATCGACGTCATTTTTCCTGATAATGTTCTTACAAAGCCGAACAAATGTCTTTCATGCGCGATCCTTGCTCCCACCAACCAACAGATAGATCAATACAACAGCACTATACTAGCACGTGTACCTGGACTTTCACGAACCTATTTTGCAACTGACTCACTAAAAGAGATCGAAGAAGCTGAAGATGTCAGATTGCCAGAACCTACTGCCGTTCTTGACTATGCTGGATCAACTCCTCAACCTGGGATGCCACCACATCACCTCGAAATCAAAGTCAATGGTGTCTTCCGATTACTCCGCAACATATCCATTGGTCGTGGTCTTGTGAAGAATGTTCGTGTTCACATCGTATCACTAGGAAACAGGCTCATAACAGTATGCATTCTGCACGACATTGGAGATGATGAAACAAGATATGATGAAGACATACTCATACCGCGTATCTCTTTCACCACGGAACTACCTACATCAGTATACACACTTCAACACAAACAATTTCCTCTTTCACCTTCGTATGCAACCACTTTCAACAGTTGCCAAGGGATGACTCTAGATAAAGTTGGGATTGACCTTACACGCCCAGTTTTCGCTCATGGACAGTTATATACTGCTTTATCTCGTGTTCGTGAACGCGATCATTTACTGATTTATCTGGAATGAGGTCATACAAATACTCTTAATGTCACCTATCACGAACTGTTGAAGTAGCACTTTGCCTTGCAATTTTCACTTTAATTCCAAAATACTCTCACCGTCACACTTAGTCTTCATCTCCTTCCACTATCAACATCAAGGCCGAAGCGAAGCGAGGCCGAACCTTGTACTTCCTGAATCACCTCTCCCTCTTCCACCTGCGCTGGTTCCTTCAAGATAACCAAATGAAAGTCCGACGGTGAGTCCGACTCGAGTTGCTCACCTAATCATCAATGAGTAGTAGCATTGAGGGAAGCTCTATACTAGGATGAGTTCACGAGCATGAGAATAGAGCTAAGGCTTTGTAAAGCGATAAGATGGAATTATTCTCACGTCAAATATGACTGAACCATAAGTTGGTACTAATAAACACAACCTCAACACGAAGTCGGCATCTCTCTCCTTCTCCTCATCATCATCTCTCTCCTTTGTTCATATTTTATTTGATTCTCTCATGACTCAACAATCCCCTCTTCCTCCTCTCGGAACATCTGGCAACCCTCCAATGATCACTCCCTTCAATTTCAGAGCTCAAGCCACGTCTTTGCTCGCTTCCTCTACTTCCCTCAATGTGAATCCTCCAGCCCCGGTTAACACCTCATCCACTTCCTCATCCAACTCTTCCACTCCAGTCACCTCTTCCGACGATAACCTCAATCGACCTATCACACCCAAACCAACCACCAACATGGTGTTATCTGCCTTTAGTCTACTCTCTCCCGGCTCAAAACTCAACTTTGAGAAATCACTTAAAACGGTCTCCACCTCCTTAGATCCTACTCAGACCACCTCTGACTCTCCTCAATTTCTCTATTCCCCATCCAACGACAAATCCACTAATGCATATAACAATTATGACACTCACTCCGCCATTCTAGATCTAGCGTGCAATTCCTGTCATATCCCTCTCTCCCTCTTCACCACCGCCTCTACCAACAAACTCTTCCTTGAGGACTCCACCCTCAAGAAAATCATTATCTATCACCGCATCACCGGCGCCAAACAACGCGTTCTCGACACCTCCGAGTTTCCTAAAGAAGGAGATATGGACATCAGCGACTGGCATGAAGCCTGGAATCGCTTCACCTTTTTTCTATCCTCTTCATCCCATCCTGACACCGTCTCGCGCTGGACAGATCACTATCGCTTCCTTGCCACTCAAGACAACTTCAAGTCCAACTTCTCCGCCATTTTATGCTTCGACATCAAACAATGCACCCGATACTTTACCTCACCTCACACCCACAATCCAACAGAGTATCATCGCCGCTCTGAAGAGTTAAAACTCATTGTCCTGAAGGAAATAATCGACAAGGATCAAGAAAAACTCGAGAAGGAAAAATTTCGCACCTTTCCCACCCGCCCTTATTCCACCTTTTGCCCCGCTCGCTTTCAACCCTATTCTCACGACAACTACTGACAAACCACTGAAGGAGACTCCTTCCCCACTAATTCCTTTCGCTCCCTTCGAACCAATCTCCCTCCCATTTGCTTTATCTGTCAATGCGAGCACAAATTCTCTAAATGTGACAAAACGAAGACGGCAGATGGCAAACAAATGTTCGCAAAATGCATTGACAAGCAAATCATCAAACACAGCGGAAACGATCCCATCTGTTTCTACTTCAACTCTTCTACCTCCAGACGCTGTGACAGACAACATCCCAATCTTCACGTCTGCTCCTTCTGCGGATCCCCTGACCACAGCACCTGCTCTCGCAAGTGCTTGTAATCCCTTTTCAACTCTTACCCATTTTTCTCCTCTCAACATATCCATGTTCATTAATACCCTCTCATTCAATACCACCCCTCTCCCCCTAGACCGAAAAATTTATCACGACAACCTCAAGACCGAACATCACATATATGATCAAGATCCCGACTTCTCTCGCATATGTACCCCATACAATTCTCTTGCCTTCCATCTGTATCTCTCCAAAGCATGTCTCACAGATCGTTATCCTGAACTACCCTTCAAATTACGACACAGTTTCTCTCTCGGCCCCATCCCCCCCATTCACACCACTTACACTCCTGACAACCCACCCTTCGCTTATGAACACTCTGACTACGTACGATCCTACATCAATGGCGAACTCCTTCTTCATCGCTTCTCTGGTCCTTTCTCCAAACATCTTCTTCATTCCAAAATTGGCCCTTTCCGTTCCTCTCCCATCCAAGTTGCCGTCGTAGACAACGGTCCCGATCTTCCCAAAAAATTCCGATGTTGTTGCAATCTCTCCTTCAAAGGGAATCTAGATGATTCCATCAATGATCTAATCGACTCAAGCAATTTCCACACTCGCTGGTATACCGCCGTCAGATGCGCAGAAATTGTATGTCTTCATCATTCCTCTACATCCCCCTCATATGAATACCATCACACATCATGTACTCCCACATCCGTGCATTCATCATTTACGCAATTCCATCGCGTCACCATTTATATCCTCATATGTGTGCAATCCTTATCGCACCCATCATTACTATTCTGTTGCGGTTGTGTGACATTGCATCTTTATTCTACCTAAGCGATTGCGCTGTCTCTCATGGGCGATTCATTGTCTCTTTCGCCTTTCGGCTTGAAGGACACAATTACCTAGCTCACTCCACATCATTCACTAGGTAGCCTCTGCTCCTTATGGAGCTCAAGCAGCGACCATGGACATAGAAGGTGCCTATCGCACCATACCAGTCAAACCCGACCACAAATGATTCATCGTTGTTCGATTTCACGACGAGTATTTTCTTGATCACAATGTCCCATTCGGTGCCGCCTCCGCTCATGGACTCTAAGGAGAAGTCGCTGATGTGACTGTTGATATTCTTTACAGTCTCAACATTCATCCTGTCATCAAGTGGGTTGATGACTTCAACCTCTTTCGTTTCCCATCAGACTCCGGCTGCTTCTCCTTGCCTGAATTTCCATCTCTCCGTTATGACTATGACCTTTCTCTCATCAAAGATCTCATCGCACCTCTCAACATTCCCTAGCATCGCGAGAAGGGTCAAGACTTTAATTCCATCTTCCCTTACCTCAGATTCTCATGGGATCTCACTCTCAAAACAGTCACCATCCCAGACAATAAACGCATGAAGCATCTCTCACGGCTGATCATCTTCATAGAGAAATGTAAAACCCATCACGTACTCAAAAAAGATGTCGAAAAAATCAACGGCTCCCTCTCGCATCTATCCTTCGTTCATCAACGAGGTCGCTCTCATCTCTCCAATCTCTTTTTATGGCTCAAGTCCTTTCTCAATCCCTTTGCTCCTCGCTATCCCCCTCCCTCCATCATGACCAATCTCTCATAGTGGTTGCAAGCTCTCTCCAACCCTTCCCATCTTCGCCAACTCCTTCCACCTCCCACCCCCGTCGATATCAACATATTCATTGACGCATCTACTGACTGGGGCATTGGTCTTCTAATCAATGACCTCTGGGACGCCTGGCAAGTCGTCGGAGACTGGCATTGTGACGCACGCGACATTGGCTGGCTGGAAGCCATAGCTGTCGAATTTCTCGTCTCCACACTCATCACTCTTGATCATCACCACTCCCATTTCCTCATCCACAGTGACAACAAAGGCATCATTGGTGCCTTCGCCAAAGGACGCTCTCACAATTTTGAAGTAAACTTAGTCATCCGTCGGACGGAGGCTCTCTTAGACAGTAGTGGTCTCTCCTTCATCCTCGAATATGTAGAGTCCGCCCTTAACTTAGCCAATCCCATTTCTCGAGGCATACTTCCTTCTCACACTTGTCGCATATCACACTCCTTTCTTCTTGACCCCCATGTCCGTCGCTTCTTTCATCACGTCTGATTCTCTCTCAATAGCTCTCCACAATGTTGACATACAAAGTGAATTTCAGAAGTTATCACACATCATGTCCCTTCACTACAGTTCTCGCTATCCCAACCCTCCCTCCAATTCTCCCCATAATGCCGTGAGAACTCCAAGATGACCGCGGAGGGACAATCAACACACTCCATCCATACTCCGTCCTCACGTACTGGCTAGTGATCGCCTCATACACTGGACCACACCCCACTCGGCTCTCTTTCGTGAATCCATCTCGTCTCGGCACTCTCCTTCCCACCTCAATCGCATGCTGGAGGTAATGTCCCTCTCCCTGGACGCCTCTACTCGCTCTGGGTATGGGGCTGGTCTCCTACGATTCACGCAATTTTGCGACATCATGCATATCCCAGAGGAAGATTGCATGCCCGCCTCCGAACACTTACTATCTCTCTTCGCCTCTAATTTTGCTGGTCTCATTTCCGCCTCCACCGCAGACACCTGGTTTGCTGGTCTACGCCTTTGGCACATCGTCAACGACGCCACATGGCATGGCAGCCACATGCTCAACTAAACCAAGAAAGGTATTCGGAAGCTGGTTCCAGCCTCCTCCAAACGCAAGAAACGTCCTCCTGTCACCATTGAACACTTATACGCCCTCCTCAAAGGACTTGATTTGACCAACTCCTTTGACGCCGCCGTTTGGGCTATAGCTTGTATAGCCTTCTGGTCCTGCTGTCGCCTAGGCGAGCTTCTAATCCCCAGTCCCAATACCTTTGATCCCATCAAACATGTCTCACGTCTCGCTATCATCTCTACCTCCTCCATCAATAGTACTCATTTCACATCGCTACACATACCCTGGACAAAAACCACGCTAGGCGAAGGAGCCATCATTTCAATCACATCTCGTGTCGACCCCTCCTGTCCTCTGACAGCACTTGAACATCACCTCTCCACCAACAGCGCTGTTCCAACCTCCGCTCCCTTTTTCTCCTATTCCGCTCGTTCTCAATCCTGGTCCCCCATGACCCGCTCCTGGTTTCTGTCCCGATGCAACTCAATATGGTCTGCTGCCGGCCTTCCTGAAATGCCTGGCCACAGCTTTCGGATTGGAGGCGCTACTCATCTTTTACTATCAGGCATCCCCCCAGATATCGTAGCCTCTCAAGGTCGTTGGCTATCTCGCGCCTTTCTAGAGTACTGGCGTCGCATTGAATCTATTCTCCCACTCTTCATATCCACGTCTGGCATCTCCTCACGCATTGATGCCATTTCTTCCTCCATGGACACATACAAGAAGAGACACAATCTTAAATAATCACCTAGCTCAGTTTGGGGTATCGGTCTGTAAGACTCGATGGTGTATTCGCTACGCGATTTGGGTTATTCGAATCTTATTCAGACCTTCTCTTTTCGGATAACCTCAACGCGCTCAAAACTCTGAGCTCGTCCCTATAACATTTGTTTATATTCTTTCATATTTGTAAAATAGACAAATACTAAAAGGACGATCTCAAGTTTTTCCCCCAAACTGTGAAAGTCGCAATTGAATTTATATCGAGCACACACATAAATTCAATCAGACTTTCATATCCAATTCTCAATATCGCAACATACAAAGCCGGACCCATACTGTATGGCAAGTTCATCCTCAACCTCATCGTCGATCAGTACGTCATTCCGATTAACTCTATTCCGTCATGTCTCCCTTCCTTCTCACCACTCAGTCAATCATCGCCTATTTGAATTCAATTGTCATCCTCATTCTCGGTGGTAATTCTCTCTCTTTTCTTCCTATTCCAATCCTAATCCCCTTTCAGCTCTGGGTCATACTCAATTAGATCCCCTCATTCACTCCCCTCTTTTGCCTTCCTCTCTTCTCATCATCGTCTCCCATGCCCCGCCCCAGCTCCCGTCCGACACTTTCCCCGCAGTCAGGATCATCTCCCTCGCAGCGCCAGCCCAAGAACGCCGCAGCCATCCCCCTCGTAGACGCCCTCGAGCGCGCTGAACGTGTCGCCCGTGTCTGGAGATCCCACAGACTCCCTGGCATCCTCTACCTCTCCGATATCGACGACGGCGCCCTCTTCAAGTCAAAGTCCCCCATTCCCTCAGTCAACCCCGCTCAGCGTTCCTTTGACGCCATATTCAATTTTCTCCCCTCAAACGTATCCGACAAGTCTCTCCTCAAACAGACCATCCTGCTCACCACCGTCGCCCATCCCTTCCTCTGCGAACCCTTCCCCACCCCCGCCGCCGCCTCTCAGCCTCGCAACAGGTGGTCCATATTCCATTTTGCCTCTTCCCCCCCCCAATACTCTCCCCCGTCATCAAACAACGCGCTCTCCTCGTGCACGTCCTCCCTCGCTCCCCCCATCACTACCACTCCCCCCCTTCTTCTCCACTCCAAAAAATCGCCAGCGGTCCCAACTCTTGCAAACTCGTCGATTCCATCCATGCTTTCCTCCTCAATTTCGCTTATCCCTCCATTCCCTCTCCCATAGATGCCTTGACCATCGAACGTGCAGCCCCTTACGTCTTACCCGCCACATCTCTCGCTATCAGGATACAATATGCACATATTTCAGCTCCCGCTTCCCCAACAACACCCGATCACCCTACGCCCAATCAAAACATTCTATCCATTTCGGACATCATTCTTCTCGGCCTTCTCGACCCTCCTTCCTCCAAATCCCCCATCCTAAAACAGAAACAAAGGACGGATGGTACCCAACCCCGAACCTATCTCGACTCTCAAAACGACATTCTCATCCTCGTCCCAGATGACCCGCAGTACCTTACGGCACACTCTCCCTTGTCTCCACTGACCCCTCTTCCCTGATGGCCCATCTGGATCCGCAAGCACACTACGCTGGTACCAAGCGTCTTTGTCCTTTTCATTTGAGCTACCATCTGTTACTCCTCGTTCACCCCTTGACCCGCCAGATCCAGACCGAGAACGCGAAAGGGCAGATGAGGAGCGGCGTAAGGACTCTGAACTCTCAGCGGGCGCAAGAAGAGCACAAGTGAGCGTGGCATAAAGCTCACAGTTGTTCTTACTGCCACACGACGCATGCTAGGTGAGTTCCTGTTGCTTCTCTTCAATATATTCACCTCATTGTTAATAGACGACCGGTTACTGGATGCACGTCTCACTTACATCCGGAGACAGAGCGTCACGCGCGGCGCTCTTTGTCCTGAGCCCAGTAAGCCCGTCAGAACTCGGTGATTTCGTACAGAGGTACGCCTCTTTTCATTTGCAACCATCAATTATGCGACGAAAGTGCACTGTTTCCCTATCATGTCACCAAAACTTTTGCGTTTTTATTGTCGGACGATCAGTACAAACCATATTGTAGCTTGCAGCAGGCCTTGTACGAACCCGCACTGGAGTACTACACCAATCACTCGAAACGTGTACGCCGGAAACGAAACCGCCACACACAATCAGGATCTAGCCATATCTCAAACTCACCTCTTGGGACAGCAAGGCCGCTACGTCCTGAGGGGTGGACTGTGCGCTATGAGTACAAGATGGCATGCTTTGCAGAGTTTCGAGGCGAAGACGGCGATTCTCCCACCTCGCACGAAACGTTGGTCGGAGGCCAAGGTACTTGCAGATTGTATTAACGTGAAGGTAAATCCCTCTATCTAGCAATCTCGGCCTAAAATTTAGAACGTCCTCGAAAATTCTCATCCGATCTCAGGTCTCAAAGCTCTATCTTTATAATAACGAGCACACGCTTGCGCTCTCGCATCACAATACCCACGCCCGCCGCTTTGCCAACTTTTCGCGTGGTTGGGGGATTGGTGAAGAGACGTACGAGTTTTGGAGCTGGATGGCAAGACAGTTGCGTATCATCCTTTCCTCGTCACTCCTCAAGTTTCAAACAGTATTTTCGATACTCCAGATACCGTGTCTTTGCCGAATTACTCGAGCAGGGCACGCAATCCACACTCACCATCCCATCTCATCTCCCCGCCCCTGTATCCTTATCCTCCACCTCACGCTCTTCCGTACCTTTGACCATCCAAGCCAACGCTGGGATAAATGCGAGTCATGCATTGCAGCATCCTGGGTACTATTATCACATGGCAGCTCGGTACACTGGATTGAGAAGGGAACGTTTTCTGGCCGCTCTGAAGATGGAGGTAAGCATGCAAATATCGGACGATGTCTGGTTGATCTGATTATGGTGCGGGCCCTGCAGACCTCCCCCGGATTCGTGAACGAGAAGAAGGTGGATCATCTAACGATCATCTTGGAGGTCCGTATCATCCTCTTGGCCAACTCATTGCGCAGCCGGTTCAAAGACAATTGCCCCTGTTTTTTTCCTCGTTGTCAACTGCAGCTGTACACAAAGTCATACGAGTTATTCAAAAAGTACAGTCCGATAAACGGGCAGAATCAGAGCCAAGGCCGGCTGTGTTTGAGTGTCTCGAGTGGGAGGCGGGGTGGGCAACCGCCTGAATGCTCTGAGCAGGCAAAGTAGAGGAAGTAGGTTGTGAAGGGGACGGAGAGGGTGACGAAAAGGGCGCCCGGAGGACCGAAGAATTCGTAGGATTTTGTGCGTTGATTGAGGAGAGGTTTTGGAATTGGAAGACATGGTGAGAGATAAGATGAGGAAACGGTTCTGCACGTGTTGAGCTTATTACCCTCCTCCTCCTCGCTGTCGTTGACGATGACCAACATCGTCGACAATCAATCACCATCCCGTATCTTGTCGCTCTCTTGTCCATCTATGAGCTTGGTCCTTCGGCGGCTCCAATCCCCAGATACGATGGCCCCACAGATAAACAGATGGATATCATCCTCAGGTCGCTCAGTGCAATGGCGAGACGGATGTACACTGCAGAAGACACGCTTGCTTCCATTAAAGCGTCCGAGAGCTGGCAATTGAACGGACCAGATACAAAAAAGAGACGAAGTGTGGGTGATATACCCTCCTTCACCAACGAGCTTTCACCGCATTCTATCTATCATCACATCATCGCCAACGGTGAGTCCCATCCAAGCAACAATAATGGCACCACCGAACAGGACGTCGAAATGGAACCACGAGATGACGACCATCCATCCACCATCCCCTGTCCACCCCCAAATGGCCGCCCGGAACATTCCTCCCTCGAAAACCTCACAGGCTTTGCCCCAACCAAGCACACCCGATACCTTTACACCACAACGGCCTCCGCGCCGGCCTTTTCCCATGGACATCACTCCACCTGCCCGACCTGCGGGAGGGTCACCACCGACGCCACCACCATGAGACATGTGTACACCGACCCTTCTGTCGGTTTGTCTTCCGTTGCGTTCGAGAGCGGGATGAGTGCCGTCGAGGAGCTGCGGTTGCTCAATGCACAAGTCCAAGATGTCGCTCGTGTTTGTAACGCCGTCGCTAGGGGTGACTTATCTCAGAAGATAACCGTGCCAGTACAGGGCGTTGTCATGGTCCAACTCAAAGACGTTATCAATACTATGGTGCGAATTACTCTATCATAATTCCATTGTACGCTACCGTTATATTGTACATAGGTCGATAAATTGGGACAGTTCGCTAAGGAGGTTACTCGAGTCAGTCAATAGGTCGGCACAGAAGGGTAAGTGATCTTTTACCACCCCTCGTTGGCTGCAACATGCAGAATTACTATTTAGTAAACTCGGCGGACAAGCTCTTGTCCTCGACGTCGAAGGAACCTGGCGAGAACTCACAGGCGTAGTCAACAACCTTGCCGCTAATCTCACTAGTCAAGTCCGGTCGATTGCAAAAGTCACCAAGGCAGTCGCACTAGGAGGCTTGTCCAAGCAGATCGAAGTGGACGCGGCGAGATCTTAGATTTGAAGAACACCGTGAACGGTATGGTGTGGGACTCCGTGCGTTGGCGGCGGAAGTGACGAGGGTGACACTGGAAGTAGGCAGTCAAGGGAAGCTCGGGGGGCAAGCGCATGTTCCAGACGTGGAAGGTGTTTGGTTCGAGCTTGTCAGGAATGTAAGTGTCTATTTTTGAGTTTTTATGTGGATGTACGGTTGCCTTATCTCATTCTTATAAAAGGTCAATCGAATGTGCTCAAGTTTAACCGATCAAGTTCGCTCGATTGCCCATGTCACCACCGCTGTAGCCAAGGGCGACCTTACACAGAAGATTGAGATACTTGTCGAGGGGGAGATGGCAACGCTCAAAGGAACTGTGGATATTACCCTGCTTGAGACAAACCTGCAATAAAAAATTGGATACAATATTAAGAATATTAAAAAAGTGTTACTGACTTTGTTGTTGGAGCAGCCCCTTCAGATATGCCAACTCTTCCTTGTGCTGCTCCTCGCGTCTTGCTACCGCTTCCTCATGCTGCCGCTCCGCCTCCTCGCGTCTCGCTACCTCTTCCTGGAGCTGCTGCTCACGTCTTGCTACCTCTTCCTGGAGCTGCCGCTCACGTCTCGCTACCTCTTCCTGGAGCTGCCGCTCACGTCTTGCCAACTCTTCCTGGTGCTGCTGCTCCACCCGTCCCTCTGCCTCGAGGGTCTTCTTACAAAACCTTTCCCACTCCGCGCGGTACTTTTCAAGGACCTCCGTAACATCGGGAGGTGATTCTGTGACCTGCACAGACTTGAACCTTCCTGCCTTCACGTTATTCCCATCATCAACAACGTAGCCACCAAACTCGATCCGCAACATCTCACAAACTGCCCCTGCAAACAAATAACACTGGGAGGTGAAGAGAACGTAATGGGGCCAGTGGTCATGCAGGACCATCAGCATAACCATCAGTTGCGCAACCGACATCGCCTTGGACAGTCGGATGGTCCTGAGTCGTATGTGATCTTTAGCTAGGTAGTCATCGAATGAATATTTATCCCGGGCTTTTGAGCCAGGAAGTAAGAGTGTATCCTTTGCTTTTATGGTATTTTCGGACAAGGAAGCAAGCGAGGTGGATGAGCTGGAGGGTGAGCAGTTTCCGACTGGGCCGTCTCCTCCTGCTCGTTCAGCGTGAAAAAAAGTCTTAGCGATGGGTGATCCATCAATGTCGACGATGTCAATGTCGAGGAGGACTGATTCGTGGAAGACGGTAGAAGACTGCTTGAAGTGAGTCGCCTGGCGGACGAAAGCTGAGTTAGCCAAGTCGAGGTTTTCCTTGCTCTTTACAAATTGGCTGAGCACCGAGACGGGGAGTGACTGATCCTCCCCAGGCAAGAGCAAGTGGTCGGTGGACATTGGATTGTTCGCTACGAAAAACTTTGAGAATACAGAACGGACAGTGGATAGAAATGATTTGGGAGCCATTATAATGGTGACGAACACGAGCAAAACAGGCAGAGTACGCGAGGCTTTCCTTCAACATGAACCGATCCATATACTGTATAAGTCGTTTTGCCCGCGCACTCACCACCACTCACTTCAACCAGTTATTCAGAGCTCTTCGCTTCTCGCGGCGCGAATGTCGTCGTTAGCGACGTCAGTGCTGCCGCTGCCCAGAAAGTTGTTGACGAGGTCATCAAGTGTTTGTCAATCCATGTCCTGTAATATCCGACAAGTTAATTCCATTCTACAGCCGGCAGCAAGGCGGTCGCAAATACGTCCTCGGTGACAGACGGGGGTGCTGTTATACAGTCTGCACTTGATGCGTTCGGCGCGGTGACCATCCTGATCAACAATGCCAGTAGTTTACAAGACAAGGGGTGAGTTTTTCTCAATGAAACTCGTCTGGGCGTAATTTATTATAACCCCGGTGTTATCGTCATCGTTTTTTGTGACGGACTCACTCGCAAACATTTATGAGGTCTCATCGGATTCACCAAAACCGTGGCGCGAGAAGGCGTCAAATACGGAATCAAGAAGATTCGCAACTTGTCAGGGACGCTAAAGGGGTCCACATCGATCCAACTACACCGAGCGAGATGTAATCCTGTATGACATAGGAATTGGTGCGGCAGCAAAGGAACTCCAATGGACGTATGAGGGACACGATGAATCCAGTGCCCTTCCCACTTTTGGAGTTATCCCTCAGTTCCTTGCCAGCGCTGGCATCCCGTTGGGCTGGCTCCCCAACTTCAACCCAGTTAGTCAACTGCTAATACCTTGCTTCCGACACCGACTCTGCTTCAGGCGAAATTACTCCATGGAGAACAGTACTTGGCTATGAGAGGCAGTATTCCCACCAGCGGCGAGTTGGTGAACGAGGTTCGGTTAGTCTTGACTCGTGAAGTACGAGACGTGAATGGGCCAGTGTCGGATTAATGGAAGTTCTCGATAAAGGCAAAGCGGCGGCTGTCACGCTCAGTAAAAACGCAAAGTCGGGTTAGTCGTGCTATATATAGCACGTTTGTGACCTCTTTCCTTACATCCATGGTCAACGAGGTTCTCCAACCCCTCGCAGTTGCTCGTCAAGATACACTCTTCTACCCTCATGGCATGGAGGTCGTCGCTTGGCTCTCTAAAACCATTCCTCGCCCTTCTACCATCTATCTCGCATCTATCCCTATTTCTTCACCTCTCATTGGCCTCACACAACTTGCCCAGTACCTGGTTGTCTGCCGTGTCTCTGGTCTCACTCCAGGTGAACTCCGTGATCGTATTGCTGGCGCGACTGGTCATTCGCGACGCCTAGTATCAGCCGTAGCCATCGCCGCATCTAGCTCTTTCGAGTCCTTCATGGACAATGCTCGTAAAGCGATTCGGTGGCTGTTTTTCTCTGGTTTGCGTGGACAACAAGCATTTCCCGTAACGTCTCTAGAGCCGAGTATTGTCCAGGACACAGTTGAGGGTGGAGAGGGCGTGCCGAGCCCTATGCTTTCTGTGACTGGCCTCTCGTTAAAGGACTTGGAGCCACACGTGAAGAAGACGAACTCCCACCTCCCCGAAAACGCCAAGTTGACAGTATCTTTGCATAATGGGCCACGCGCATTTGTTATCACTGGACCAACGCGCTCGTTGTGTGGACTTGTAACGAATTTGAGGAATGTTCGTGCACCCAACGGGATCGATCAGAGCAAAACGCCATTTTCACAACGCAAGTCTGTATTTTCCATTCGTTTCTTAGTTGTTGGCGTCCCGTATCACAGCACATATCTTGCCGGCGCGGGAGAAAAGCTCTGTGTAGAGGATCTCGGGGGAGAGGATCTCTGGAAGCCCGAGGACCTGCAGATACCAGTTTTTCACACCGAGGATGGTGCGTTTTGTCGTCTCTTTCACCTTCGACATAATGACGAGCCGGTTGCACAGGTTCAGATTTGCGACTGTTTTCAGGGTCGATCACGCGTTTACTCTGCGATCAAATATTTACGTTACCCATTCACTGGTCAGTTGCGACCAACTTCCCGAAGGCAGCGACCCATGCGATTGATTTTGGTCCTGGCGGCTTGAGCGGGATCGGACCTCTCACTGCGCGCAATCTAGATGGACGAGGAGTTCGGGTTATTGTTGTTGGGGATAAAGGCAAGGGTGATGTTGAACTCTACGATACGCAATGCGTCAAGTTCGAGGATCGATGGAGTGAGCAATGGGCGCCGGGCTTGGTGCGGACAAGGTTCGTTTAATGATACCGATATCTTCCGTTATTCTCTAATCCATCAATAGCGATGGTGTGATACATCTCGATACCCCGTTTTCTCGTCTCTTGGGCAAACCGCCGATCATGGTTGCCGGTATGACCCCCACCACTGTAAAAGCTGGTTTCGTCAGTGCTGTTCTTGAGGCTGGATACCATGTTGAACTTGCTGGCGGAGGGCACTACAGCGCTGCTGCATTGCGTGCCAAAGTTTCCGAAATACAGACGAAGATCCCCGCCGGGATTGGCATCACACTCAACTCCCTTTACATCAACCCTCGTCAGTTCGGTTTCCAGCTCCCTCTATGGCAACAGTTACGGCAAGAAGGGCTGCCTATAGAAGGGTTTTGCGTTGCCGCCGGCATTCCGACTACGGAGAAAGCTGCCGAGATTATTGAGGGGCTGAGGAACGCTGGGATTAAGCACGTCGCATTCAAGCCTGGTAGTACCGATGGCATTCGACAGGTTGTCAACATTGCTGCTTCAAATCCCGACTTCCCCATCATTTTACAATGGACTGGCGGGCGGGCCGATGGGCACCATTCATTCGAGGACTTTCATCAACCTATTCTTGCAACGTATCGCTTCATTTGCCAGCAAAAAAATATCTCCCTTGTAGCCGGATCTGGTTTTGGTGCCGCTGATGATGTGTGGCCATACCTAACCGGGGACTAGTCTGTCTCGTACGACGTCCAGCCCATGCCCTTCGACGGCTTTCTATTCGCAAGCCGTGTCATGGTTGCGAAAGAAGCGCACACAAGCTCGTCAGTGAAAGACTTGATCGTTGCGGCCCCTGGTGTGGAGGACAGGGGCTGGGAAGGTACATACGTGAAGCCGACGGGGGGGATTTCACTGTGCGGTCCGAGCTCGGAGAGCCGATTCATAAGATTGCGACACGGGGCGTCAAGTTGTGGAAAGAGTTCGACGACACCGTATTCAGCCTACCAAAGGAAAAACGCATGGCATGGCTAACAGAGCGTAGAGCGGAAGTTATAGAGAAATTAAACAAAGACTTCAGCAAGCCATGGTTTGGATGGAAGAAGGACGATAGCGTTGCAACCGATCTTGGTGCTATGACATATGAAGAGGTGGTATTGAGGATGGTGAGACTCATGTTCGTGAA
This sequence comes from Porpolomopsis calyptriformis, assembly GCA_951640195.1. Classification (NCBI taxonomy): domain Eukaryota; kingdom Fungi; phylum Basidiomycota; class Agaricomycetes; order Agaricales; family Hygrophoraceae; genus Porpolomopsis; species Porpolomopsis calyptriformis. Next base: position 137,638 of record OX621166.1, on the reverse strand, counting down.
GCACGAGAACCGATGGGTGGATACGTCCTTGAGGAATTTGACGGGTGACTGGTTGAGGAGAGTAGAGGAACGTTTTGCAGGCGTGAATGGCGGTGGCGACAAACCATCACTTTTGCAGAGCTTTGCAACGCTCGACGACCCCCTACCGTTCGTCGATTTGTTCTTCAGAGCATATCCGTTAGCCAGGGAGCAACCTTTGGCCTCAGAAGATAAGGCATATTTCTTGGCCATCTCTCAGAGACTTGGACAAAAACCCGTACCCTTCATTCCCGTGCTGGATGCCAATTTCGAAGTATGGTTTAAGAAGGTATGTGACCCAACCAGAATTATCGACAGATTGTTCTAATTAGGTGTGACCTTCCGACAGGACTCTTTGTGGGCAGCTGAGGATATCGAAGGCGTTTTTGATCAAGACCCTCAACGAGTTTGCATCTTGCAAGGACCGGTGGCTGTGAAACATTCTAAAGTCAAGGATCCAGCCATCAAGGATCTACTTGATAGCGTCAATTCATCTCTCATCCAGAAGCTTGTAGAGCACCGTTATGGCGGCGACGAATCCAAAATCCCCTCTGTCGACTACCTGGCTGTAAAACCCAAGGCTGCTTCTCCGGACTTCCTGGTGCCGTTCAACATCCAGCGAGTGGAGACAGAGGCCGAAACTTCCAAGTGATGGGTACTGCGGCACCTGAGCAGTCCCTGTGGTTAGAGACGTTAGCTGGCCCCCAAATCGGATGGTTGCGGGCTCTTTTCTGCTCACCGACCATTGTGCAAGGTTCATCGTATGTCAGTAACCCCATTCATCGACTCCTTGCTCCTCGTTCTGGACAAAGAGTTGTCGTTACCTTGTTGGATTCATCCCCTGTTTCCGTCACCGTCTATGGTGCCGCCCGGTCGAATAACGTTCAAACGCCGGCCTTCAAAGCAGTAGAAATTCAATATGACGCCCAATCAAAGCTGATCAATATTACGGTTTTCGAAGAACGTCAGGGAGTCTCAGTTCCTCTCCACTTACGATTTGTGTATAAGCCTTCCATGGGCTCAGTTCCAATTCATGAAATCGCGGAGGGCCGCAACACTCGGATCAAGGAATTTTACTGGAAGCTTTGGTTTGGCGATGAAGCTGTCCTCCCTAACCTTGACATCCACGATGTATTCGTTGGCCCCGAAGTCACAATTGATGTCACTGACGTAGCAAGATTTTGTGGTGTTGTTGGCAATCAAGGCGAGGCCTTCAACACCGTTAGGAACACGAAGGTTCAGGCGCCTATGGACTTCGCAATCGTGACTGGATGGCAGGCAAGTCTCATATTCATAAATATTTATGGTACTTTGACGGTGGTCCACAGGCAATCATAAAGTCGATATTCCCATTTGCAATTGATGGAGATCTCCTTAAACTTGTCCACCTTTCCAACGGCTTCCGCATGGTCGATGGTGCGAAACCACTTCAAGTTGGGGATGTCTGCAAGGCGGAAGCTCGAATCGTCTCGGTCACAAATGCGAACGAGGGCAAGATAGTCAAGGTGAAAGGTTATGTTCGTCGTGGCGACAAACCAGTTATCGAGGTAGTATCGGCATTTCTTTATCGTGGTCGCTTCTCCGACTACCAGAATACATTTGAGACAACGGAGGAACCCGACTATCTAGTTGAGCTTGCAAACGACGCTGCCGTTGGGGTGCTGCAGTCGAAGGAATGGTTCAAATGGGATGATGAATCTAGACCACTCCTGGCTGGCACATGGCTTATTTTCCGTATCGAGTGGCAAGTTTCATTCAAGGACAAGACCTCATACTGCGATGTCTCGGTCTCTGGCAGCGTCTTCGTTAGAGACCTTCTGAGACGCTTGGTCAAGGTCGGATCTGTGGACTTCCAACAGGACGATTGTAAAGGTAACCCCGTCCTCGCGTACTTGCAACGTCACGGCAGCCCTCAAGGGCTTGCGGTGCCCTTGGCGAACGGCGGTTACTCACTGACCAGCCCCGCCAAAGCCGTATTCAGTGCCCCCCTTACTAACGAACCATACTCTGACGTCTCGGGTGATTTCAACCCCATCCACGTGAACCCGTACTTCTCTGACTATGCGTCTCTCCCCGGCACCATCACACATGGTTTGTGGACTAGTGCTGCAACACGTTGCCACGTCGAGAATGTTGTTGCGGAAGGTCACTCCGAACGGGTCCTTGCGTGCGTGGTACTTATCACTGAGACGGAATTATTGACGGATTTTGTTTCTCAAAGCTATAATGTTACGTTTGTGGGGATGGTCCTGCCCGGTGACGAATTGACCGTCAGTATCAAACATGTTGCTATGCGGGATGGTCACATCGTCGTCCAAATCGAGACAGGAAATAGTCGTGGCGAGAAGGTTCTTGAAGGCTCAGCGGAGGTTGCACAGCCCACCACCGTCTGTATTCACCGGCCAAGGATCTCAAGAACCAGGTATGGGTATGGATCTTTACAATAGTTCCCCTGCCGCCCGCGCAGTGTGGGAGAGTGCCGATGCTCATCTCCGCAATGTGTATGGATTCTCTATCGTGGAGATAGTCAAAGACAACCCGAAGGAGAAAACTATTCACTTTGGTGGAATCAAAGGTCAAGCCATTCGCCAACGATACATCGATATGACATACGACACAATGGACAAGGACGGTAACGTCAAGACTCTCCCCCTCTTCGCCGATATCGACGTTCGCACTCCCAAATATACATTTAGTCATCCGAATGGACTGCTCTTTGCTACCCAATTTGCACAGATCGCTCTCGTCGTTACCGAGAAGGCCGCATTCGAGGACCTTCGGATGAAGGGTCTCGTGCAGAAGGACTGTGCTTTTGCCGGACACTCTTTGGGCGAGTATTCCGCACTGGCCTCGATCACAGACGTCCTTCCCATTTTGTCTCTTGTTGACGTTGTCTTCTACCGTGGAATCACAATGCAGCGTGCTGTGGAGCGAGACTCCGAAAACCGGTCTAATTACGCCATGTGTGCCGTCAACCCGAGTCGAATCTCGAAGACATTCGGCGATGCAGCCCTGCGTGAGGTAGTTGACAGCATCGCTCTATCAACTAGCTGTCTCCTTGAAATCGTCAATTACAATGTCGAGGTGTGTTGCGTTTGGTGTACCTTTAACTGGTGTTGATCTTTCGGTAATCTTGCAGGGTCAACAATACGTTTGTGCTGGGGAGCTCGTGGCACTTGAAACGATGACGAATGTCCTCAATTATTTGAAAGTCCAAAAAATTGACATTGCCAAGGTGAAATTAATTCAAGTGTTAAACTAAATGTGGCTAACAAAGTTTATGCAGCTCACTGAAACATACACTGTTGAGAGGGTCAAAGAGATGCTGGGAGAGATCGTCAAGAGTTGTTTCGAACGAGCTAAAGAACAGCAAAAAGTCGAAGGCCATATAAAGCTCGAACGTGGTTTTGCAACAATCCCCCTCCCTGGTATTGATGTACCTTTCCATTCCCGCTATCTTTGGGCTGGGGTCATGCCATTCCGAGCTTGTAGGATAACTCAACCGCTACCTGAATTCTGATAACTAATATCCATATTGCAGATCTTTCAAAAAAGCTCAAGGCCGATCACCTGAATCCCGACGTGCTCGTCGGAAAGTATATCCCTAACCTTATCGCTAAGCCATTCGAAGTCTCTCGCGAGTATGCCCAGCTAACCTACGACCAAACATCGTCTCCACGCCTTGACAAAGTTTTGGGGAGGTGGGACGAGGACGGCTGGGCTGACCCAGCGCAACGTCAAAAGTTGGCGTATATCATTCTTGTGGAACTCCTCGCATACCAATTTGCTTCCCCTGTTCGATGGATCGAGACACAGGACCTGTTGTTCGCAGATTTCGCGTTCGAAAGGTTCATCGAGCTTGGCCCTTCTCCAACGTTGACCGGCATGGCTAAACGTACACTCAAGGCCAAATACGAGGCCCGAGATGATTCCACCGGCCGCTCTCGGTCGATTCTTTGTCATGCACAGAACGGGAAGGAAATATACTACCAATTCGAAGATGAGCCTGAAGCCGTTGTAGTAGTCGAAGAAGCTCCTCAAACTGCACCCCCGGCTCCCAGTACCGCTCCGGTTACAATTGCGTCGATTTCCGCTCCATCTGCTTCCGTCACCATGGTGGAGGATGTTCCTCTGAAATCCATTGAGATCTTGACCGTTGTCATTGCCCAAAAGCTCAAAAAAAAAGTAGATGAAGTACCCTTTCAAAGAGCATCAAAGACCTTGTAGGCGGGAAGTCCACACTACAAAACGAGATACTAGGCGACCTACAGTTGGAATTTGCGTCTGCCCCTGAGAAAGCCGAAGAAATGCCGCTCGAAGAACTGGCGTCCGCATTGGGGATGGGATTTTCCGGCACCCTTGGAAAACATTCCAACGCGTTGGTCTCTCGTATGATTGGTGGTAAGATGCCTGGCGGGTTTAATTCTTCTGCCATCAAGTCTTGCCTTGCCAAGAGTTGGGGTCTGGGACCTTCGCGGTCAGACGGCATTTTGTTGCTTGGAACCACCCTAGAACCTGCGAAGCGGCTTGGTTCAGAAGCTGAAGCCAAGACCTGGCTGGACGGCATCGTGGCGATATATGCTAAGAGGTCCGGGATTTCTCTGTCTCCAGGCAGTTCGGGAGGTGGAGCAGCTGGGGCAGCTGGAGGAGCCGTGATAAATAGTGAGGAGTTTTTGAAATTCCAGGCAGAGCAGGAACGGTTTGCAGCCCAGCACGTCGAACTCTATATGCGCTACCTCAAACGCGACTCACGCTCGGGTGAAATTGCATTTGATAAAGAAAAGGCACATTCGATCGCTCTTCAAGCCCGGTTAGACAGCATCGCGAAGGAGCACGGCGACACCTATATCGATGGTATCCAGCCAATCTTTGATCCACTCAAGGCACGGCGCTTTGATTCTTCCTGGAACTGGGCTCGACAAGATGCTCTGCTTATGTATTACAACGTTATTTTCGGACGACTCGCCACCGTAGATCGCGATATTACTGCGCGTGCCATTTCTCTCCTCAATCGTGCCGATCCGGACTTCCTTGTCTATATGCAATACAACATTGACCAATGTGACGTTACTCGAGGCGAAAACTACAAGTTGGCCAAAGAATTCGGGCAACAACTCCTCGATAACACTAAAGAGGTCATCGGAAGGCCACCGGTTTACAAGGATGGTTAGTCGCGCTTAGATATTGTCTACTTTTCTCTTCTAACTGGTCCCTGAAGTTACCTTTCCCACCGCGCCTCGTACCGAAGTCACGGAAAAGGGCGATATTGTGTACTCGGAAGTCGTTCGCGAGAATGTCCGCAAGCTTGAAGCGTACGTAGAAGAAATGGCGAGTGGTGACACTGTCTCGGGAGCCGTAAATATCCAAAAGGTTCAGGACGATGTTCTTAAACTCTGGACGGTTGTAAAATCGCAACCTGGAATTAGCCAAGAGCAGAAGAATCGCATCAAGGCGCTTTATGAAGGGGTGGTTCGTTCTCTACGTAAAGGACCTGATCCTCGTAGCCGCGTTGGAACCCGAAGCCGGAGATCATCATCTCAATTCCTTCGCCCTCAAATTACAAGCGTTTCATTCGTATCGGCCGACAAGATTCCCTTGTTGCACTTGAAACGCAGAGTCGGCACTAATTGGGAATATAGCAACAACCTGACGAGTGTCTACTTGGATATCCTCCACGAAATTGCTACCTCAGGTACGACATTCAAGGACAAGAATGCTCTGTTAACTGGCGTCGGCAAGGGTTCTATCGGTGTCGAGATTTTGAAAGGGCTGCTCTCTGGCGGTGCACATGTTGTGGTCACCACATCCCGTTACAGTCGCGCCACTGTCGAGTATTACCAATCGATCTTCCAGAGCTTTGGAAGTCGCGGTTCCGCTTTGATTGTCGTCCCATTCAATCAGGGTTCTAAGCAAGACGTCGAAGCTCTAGTTGACTACATCTATGCTACGTTAGGGCTCGATCTCGACTATATTCTCCCATTCGCCGCTGTTCCTGAAAATGGACGAGAGATTGATGGTGTCGACGACAAGTCTGAACTTGCCCATCGTATCATGTTGGTCAACCTCCTTCGAATTCTCGGCGCTGTCAAAAACAAGAAAGCCAGTCGAGATTTCGTCACACGGCCTACCCAAGTCATATTACCGCTTTCGCCCAACCATGGTCTTTTTGGGAATGATGGTCTCTACTCCGAGTCAAAAATTTCTCTCGAGACGCTGTTTAATCGCTGGAGCTCGGAAAGTTGGGGTGAGTACCTCTGCCTGGCGGGTGCTGTCATTGGGTGAGTGAATGTCGACGCTTTTGTCATCATCTATCTAAATTTGCTCCCATTAGATGGACCCGTGGTACGGGCTTGATGAGCCCCGCCAATATTGTCGCACATGAGTTGGAAAGTTATGGCGTTCGCACCTTCTCGGCGAAAGAAATGGCGTTCAATATTCTGGGTCTTATGCATCCGCTGCTATTCAGCATTACTCAAGTGGAGCCGATTTGGGCAGACCTCAACGGTGGAATGGCTCGGCTTCCGCACCTTGCAGATATCACAACCCGCATCCGTATCAACCTCAATAAGAAGAGCGAACTTCGCCGTGCTATCGCGAGAGATAGTTCCGCCGATTTTCAGGTTGTCAATGGCGTTGAGGCGGAAAGACTTTTGCAGACCGTAAACGTGGTCCCCCTGGCGAATTTCCGATTCGATTTCCCCGCTTTGGAGTCGGTCGACTCACTGAAAGATGTATCCCAGCTACGGGGTATGATTGATCTGGACAGAGTCATCGTTGTCACGGGCTTCGCTGAAGTCGGTCCTTGGGGTAGCTCCAGAACACGATGGGAGATGGAAGCAAGAGGTGAATTCACCATCGAAGGGTGTATTGAAATGGCGTGGATGATGGGCTACATAAAACACTTCGACGGTCGCCTAAAGGATGGGTCTTTGTATGTCGGCTGGGTTGACAGCAAAACCAACGAGCCAGTGGATGATAAGTATGTCAGAGGACGCTACGAAAAAGAAATCCTAAGTCATGCCGGAGTCCGCCTCATCGGTGAGTAAAGTATGCTGATTCCCCCTTCAAAAGCTTACGCTTGCATCCTAGAACCTGACCTTTTCCGAGGTTACAACCCCAAAAAGAAAATCTTCAACCAGGAGGTTGAGCTAATCCATGACTTGGAACCCATTGAAGTCGCGGAAGCCGAGGCCGAAAACTTCAAATACCAACATGGTGACAAGTGCGATATCTGGGCTGGTGAAAGCGGCCAGTGGTTTGTGAAATTCAAGAAGGGTGCATGCATCTTCGTCCCAAAAGCTTTCAAGTTCAGCCGTACAGTGGCTGGTCAAGTCCCGACAGGTTGGCACGCTGGTCGATACGGCATTCCTGATGATATCATTGCTCAAACGGATCGAGCTACCCTGTGGGCTCTTGTCTGCACAGCGGAGGCTCTCAATATGTCCCGCATCACAGACCCATACGAACTATACAAGCACATGCATCCCTCGGAGGTCGGGACTTGCCTTGGAAGTGGCATGGGTGGAACTGAGAGTCTGGGAAAGATGTTCAAGGATCGCCGAGAAGAGAAGGAAGTGCAGAATGACATCCTTCAAGAGACGTGAGTCCTTTTTCCAGTACGGTCATCCCATTTCTCAGCGTCCCATTTTAGTTTCATTAATACCACGGCTGGCTGGGTGAACTTGTTATTAATGTCCTCGAGTGGCCCTGTTAAAGTCCCCGTGGGAGCCTGGTTCGTGTTTCCTCTCCGTGTAATTTCCCGCTGACGTGATCCCTCCCGCAGCGCAACGGCACTACAGCCCCTTGAGATCGCATGCGATACCCTCCTGTCCGGAAAAGCTAAAGTCATGATCGCTGGTGGCTTTGACGACATTTGCGAAGAGGGCTCTTACGAGTTCGCCAACATGAAGGCGACAAGCAGTGCAGAAACAGAGTTTGCGATGGGTCGGGAGCCTACGGAGATGTCCCGTCCAGCAACAACAACTCGTGCAGGGGTAAGACAAATTTGACCATATCTGTTCTTCTGATATTCATGCGTTCAAACCGCTCAGTTCATGGAGGCACAAGGAACTGGGATACACATTGTCATGACTGCCAAAACTGCCCTGGCACTTGAAGCTCCGATTCGTGGCGTCATTGCATTCACTTCCACCTCGACGTAGGTATAAGCCGATTCGCACTGGTATAGAGACTGACACCACTATTCAGTGATAAAGCAGGACGGTCTATTCCAGCCCCTGGTTGTGGGGTACTGACAATTGCTAGGGAGGTAGCATCGAAACACCCCCTACCGCTCCTCGACGTAGCCTACCGTTCTCGTCAAATCACGTTTAGACGCACTCAAATCTCTCAATGGCTTTCACACGAGCACTCACAACTTCGTGAGGAGCTCGAAGCATGTAAGAGCCGAGGAGAGCCTGTCGACGACGAATACTTCTCTTCACGGGTGGCCGATATCGAGAAGGAAGCCGACCGCCAAGAGGAAGATGTGTTAGCTATGTACGGCATGCTTGAAGGATCCGACCCACGAGTAGCACCGCTGCGTCGTGCGCTTGCTGTTTGGGGCTTAACCGCTGATGACATTGTCGTTCTGTCGATCCATGGAACCAGCACCGGTGCTAATGTGAGTTTATCCTCTTTCCGATGAATCGAGAGACTCACAGAAGCTACAGGAAGAAAACGAGACACACATCTGGAACGATATTTTCACCTCCATTACTCGTACCCCTGGTAATGCCATCCCCATCATGGCGCAGAAGAGTTTACTGGGACACTCGAAAGGAGGATCAGCATCATGGCAATTGATGGGTCTCTTGCAAACCGTTAGCTCCGGCATTATTCCTGGAAACCGCAATAGCGAGTGAGTAGGATCCGATCATGTACTTAAATACACCTTTCTGACTATGCACAGCAACGTCGACGCTCACTTCCAAGCTCATCGCTTCCTAATGTTCCCTTCGAAATCTATTCACACCGACGGTATTCGCGCAGGAGTGATGGTATGAAACTCTTAGCTTATCCGAAAACCATCTCACCCTCGTGTTCCTAGTCCTCCTTTGGATTTGGTCAAGTTGGCGGCACGGCTTTGGTTGTTCACCCCCGATATTTGTTTGGTGTACTCGAACCTTCCGCATACGAGTCTTACAAAGCTAGAAATCGTATTCGCGCCCTTCAATCGTACCGGGCGATGAGCGAGATGATGACTTCAAATTCGCTTGTGAAGATCAAGGAGGTTCCCCCGTACAGCGTTGACTTGGAACGCCGCGTTTTGTTGAACTCCATGGCGAGAGCGACTCTCAACCCGAAGACCGGTAGCTACGTGTTCCCCGAGAAAATGACGACAACCATAGAGATGGATACCGCCAACACAAAGGCGATCTCGGAAATATCACACGTCCTCACTGAAACTGGCACAGCAATAGGTGTCGGTACCGACCATGGTGCGCTTTCTATGATGCTCAAGCTTCCGAGACTGACGGCGGACTTGAATAGAGCTGATCTCATCACAGCCTTCCTGAAACCTTTTTGGCATTATTGATGTTGTCGGACAGGGTCTTCCCTAGAAAACAAGATACAGCTAACCTCTTTGAGAAGACTTGCAGCCCATTGGCATATCTATCATGAGTATTGCTCCAAACTTCGTAATACTGCTCCTCCTGCCGTCCCATTCTTGGGTACGTTGCTAGCTCCCTTAACTAATTTCTTGACTGAGGTTATTGGCGCAAAGGACGTTACCTGACAGATCTCACCTTCTGTCGTGAGGGCAACCCTTCTTATAGAACGTCTCCTACGACTCCCAGCAAAAAGCTCCTTAACTTCAACAGGTATCATAAGTTGGCTTGAAGGTGCGGCACACCAGATACGAAATTTCGATGAGTTGATATTAAATTTTAGTTTCATTCCACTGATTTACAGGTTGTTAATGGCGTTGAGGATGTGATACCTTCAATGAGATGATGCCATTGGCACCCTCATGACTTGCATGCTAGGTAAGACTTTGTTTTATTGGTTAATTGGCATAGTGGCGGGACTAGCTGGTTTCACCCGTGCGAAGGGGCTCATCAGTGGGCTTAACCGCTTGCCCATACCAGCCCTTATGGCTATACTGTGTACCCAACTTAGATTGCTGAGGGGGAGTCCAGCATCAGGTCATGAATGACCCAACAACCATGAACGGTCCACTCAAACCGACCATGAACGGAAGGTAGAGGTCTTTGACCCCGAACAGGTGGGTAGTCAAGGGGGGTGCAGACTGAATGGTGAAGTGCGCCCTACTTCCTCTACATTCACATTGGACCATGATGGCCGACTGCCTGCCTTTCATGAGCGAAAGGACTTGTCCACGATAGCCTTTAGTTATCGAACCCACACACTTACTAGCAGTCGGCCGTCTCCGGAGATAAGGCCGAAAGTAGATAGTGCTATGTCTTGGGTTCGAACCCAAGAGTGAATATTTACATATGAACAGGCTAGTTGTCATTTACATCAATCTCTTCACCACTACTGTAACAGATATGTTACATACAGCCACCATGCCGTGTTTGTACGTATTTGTACCAGATACCTTAAGTACCGGTTATACTTAGGTAAACAATAAGTTTACATCCCACTCCCGCTTATACCAGATTGCCCCAATACATTGGTTCTGTGCATATCCTGGTATTGAGCAAAGTGTGATAACTTATCCCCAATCCTTACACTTTTTTGCACATCAGGGACCCATTATCAACAAAATGACCAAAATGCTGGCACAAAATTAATTCAAAATTCTTTGGGGGATCGTTAGGGCATCCCAATACAATCAGTTTAAGCCATAAATTAAAAAAATCGGCGGTCCCATTCTTGAGATATATGTAAAATACTCCATTTATACCATTATGCAGCCCAGCTATTGTATTGCACTCTATAAATCACAATTTCATGTCCATTCGATAGGCACAGTGAACTAATGGTGGGCCCACAGAAAATTCCGATTTTTAGAGCATTTGGTATGTCGTGGTGGAAGATAGTAAGGTTTTAGGAGGAGGCATAAGTATAAGTAGCTATAGACTGCTCTAAAAATCGGGGTTTCATATTCAATCGATAGCCCCAGTGTCATAGAGGTGGGGAATACAAAAATCCCGATTTATGGACCATTTGGGGTACCGCAATCAGTGATATAAGGGGTATGGGGGGGTATATCTCCAACTTATCACAGAGCTCTTTAAAAATCAGGATTTTATGTTCAATCGATAGCACTAGTGTCACAGATACTGGGAATACAAAAATCCTGATTTATAGACCATTTGGGGTACCGCAATAAGCTATATAAGGGGTATGGGGGAGTATATCTCCAACTTATCACAGAGCTCTTTAAAAATCAGGATTTCATGTTCAATCGATAGCAGTAGTGTCATAGAGGCTCGGAATAACAAAATCCTGATGTATAGGCAGAATAAGGTACCGCAATAAGCTATATAAGGGGTATGGGGGGGTATATCTCCAACTTATTACAGAGGTCTTTAAAAACCTGGGTTTTATATTCAATCAATAGCCCCAGTGTCATAGAGGTGGGGAATACAAAAATCCTAAGTTATAGACCATTTGGGGTACCGCAATCAGTTATATAAGGGGTATGGGGGGGTATATCTCCAACTTATTACAGACATCTTTAAACATCATAATTTCATGTTCAATCAATAGCACTAGTGTCATAGATGCTCGGAATAACAATATATGGGTAGAATAAGGCACTCCAATAAGGTATATAAAGGGTATGAGGGAGTATATCTCCAACTTATCACAGACCTCTTTAAACATCACAATTTCATGTTCAATCAATAGCACCAGTGTTACAGATGCTCGGAATGACAATATATGGACAGAATGAGGCACTGCAATAAGCTATATAAGGGGTATAGGGGGGTATATCTCTAACTTATCACAGAGCTCTCTGAGCATCAGGATTTCATGTTCAATCAATAGCACCTGTGTTACAAACATTGGGAATAGTCCAATCATCATGTGTAGATAGACTGGGGTGCCGCAAGAAGTATACAGGAGGTAGGGGGGGGTATACCTTCAAGTTATCACAGAGCTCTCTGAGCATCAGGATTTCATGTTCAATCAATAGCATCAGTGTTATAAACATTGGGAATAGTCTAATCCTCGTGTATGGATTGACTAGGGTGCCGCAATAAGTATATAAGATATCATGGGGTGGTATACCTTTAACTTATCAGAGAGCTCTCTAATCATCGGGATTTTATGTTAAATCAACAGCATTAGTGTTACAAAGGTCAGGAGTAGTCTAATCCTCATGTGTGGAATGATTGGGGTATAGTATGTAAGAAGTATCGGATGATATACCTTCAACTTATCACAGAGCTCTCCGAGTATCAGGATTTTATGTTCAATCAATAGCATAAGTATTACAAAGGTTAGGAATAGTTCAATCATCATGTGTGGATTAACTAGGGTGCCGCAATAAGTATACAACAGGTATGGGAGGGTATACCTTCAACTTATCAGAGAGCCCTCTAAGCATCAGGATTTTATGTTCAATCAATAGCATTGGTGCTACAAACATCAGGAGTAGTCCAATCCTCATGTGCGGAATAATTGGGGTACCATAATTAGCATGCAAGAGGTATCAGAGGTTATACCTTCAACTTCTCACCGAGCTCTCTAACCACCAGCATGTTATGTTCAATCAATAGCATTAGTGTGATAACATCCCAGAATAACCACATCCCCATGGGCAGACTGATTGGGGTACCACAATGAGCAGTGTAACACATATAGGTAGAATAGACCTGTGAATATATAATCTTCAAATCAATACATTAGCTACTAGATTGCTCTGATCCTGGCTCATCTGTGTACTCTAATGAATCGGAATCGGAATCAGACTCTAAATCTGCCCGTTCCCTAGCAGCCTTGACTCTTGACTGAGATCTACCTACTATATGTCTTCCTGAACCTGAATCTTCTCTCTCCGCATCTTTCCTAGCAGCGTTCATTCTTGACCGAGTTATCCGCACACCACTCACCCCCTTTCTTCCCTCGTCTTTCTGGGCAGCCTTGGCCTTTGAGCGAGTAACCCTAACCTGTTGCTCTTTCCCACTCTCTGAACCTGAAGGATTGTTGTCTGCTTTCCGTCTCACAGGAGGCTTTCGTTTTTGGTAGATTTTGGCAGACTTTCGGCTCCGAATAGGTGGTTTTATCGATCTCCCCAAGGTTTCATCTAGTCGTCTCTGAAGTATATTCTTTGAAGCATGAGGCCTTTTTAGGACCTGAGTTCGTGGACGCGCAGCCACCTCTTTCCCAATTTCTTCAATCCGATAGAACTTTGAATTCGAAATAAAGTTGATCTTGCCTGATTTCATCCCCCATATGACTTGTTTCCCCTTTTTATTCGATAGGCCACCTACAGGAAGGCATTGTAACTGGCCAAATATATTGTCCAATTCACAGCAGAGCTGATCACCTTCATCCATATCCCAATCCACAAGATATTGGTGGTAAGTGGAGATATATCCTCCAGGCTGGGTGTATGGTTTCCAGACTGAATTCTCTGGGATCTGGATAGTTTGTTCAGGGAAGAAGGTTGCCCGACGTGCTGAAAATGATAGATCATGGGAGTGACTCAAAGGAAGCTTTCCTTTAAGGCCACAGCTCGAAGGAAGGAATCGGCAATGGTCAATGCCTATGATATGCTGAATCGCAGGTACCGTCCAAGTCTCCATTGCTTCCTGAACTGTGGTTGGCTTGGGTAAAACACCTGCTGATGCAAACTGCTCTGCCAGACTTAGCCACAGCTGATGCGTGAACTCAACAAACAACAGCTTTGTGTAAAGCAGTTCAGGAGCTTCCCAGTCATCATCCAACCTCTATTCCCTAAGGAAAATCTCTGGCTCGGTTTCCAACAGTTTCTGAATTCTTGACCAAGATGGATCGGGACCCCAAGGGCACACATCTTGCTGATACATTTGAATAAGGTGATATGGCTGGTTGGCTTGAGTTGCCTGTGGCTTCTTCAAGGACTGTCCATACGCTTGGATAACCTCAGCTGGATCCTCCTCCGGTAGTTCTCTTAGAGATAGCACTCCTTTCTTCAACTTGAGGTCGTGAAGAAAGAACATTCCGAACCTCCACATTATCGAACTGAAATGAAGGTCTCGCAACACATCATTCAAGAATGTGTGCTTTATCCTTGGTGTGACCATGGTGTGCTTAATCAGGTGGATGATAAGCATAGCCATCATTCCATAGTTGCTTGGTCGATTTCGTGAAAGGTGTAGTTGGACGTTTTGAAACTCTGCTAGCCTTCTTGCCAACAACTTGAAAAAGAGGCTCGACTTGATCCAAATGATAGGGTCAGACGACATATAGTCTTGTGCCTGGCAATCATTAGACATTTCTAGTTTGCAGTTATTTCGCTGCTTACCTTTTCAGATGCTACATCAAGAAGCTTTATAATGGCTAACCCACTCCCTCTAACTTCTTCTCTAACGCCGAATGACTGGATTTGAGAAGATTGAAACAGCTTTTTCCAGTGATCACAGCTAGTCATGAATCGGTCATTTGTCTTGACTGCATCACAGTCATCACATAGGTAGTTCGTTTGGCCAGGAAGTCGCACCACCTCAAAGCAAAGGTTGTAGCTGGATCAGAAGCAAAGGTGTACAAGCCGACTTTTCTTCAACTTGGTTTCAGCCTGTCTCCCTCCATAAGCTCCAAACATGGCAGTATAATGGGTCATTCCTTTTTTCATCCCCATAAGGTCGTACGAGTCGTCGATCCTATCTAACCTCCACAGCCCTACCAATGGCTCCTGATCCTCCCTAGAAGGAGGATGGTATGAAATCCCAAGATCAAGCAAGAGTTCTCCATGCGATCGGTCCTTCATATAATCCCAGTCCATGTTAGGAATCATCGAACAGAGTGCCTGATATATATTCTCGGTTGGGTGGTGCTGCTTAGAGAGCAGTTTGATACCTCGAGCATCTACAACAAAGAAAAAGGACCCGAATCGGCCTAGGAGATCGGGCTGGTTATTTATGATGTCGCAGAGAGTGGTTCGCATGGAAGAAAATGCTTCAGGTGTGAGGGGAATGGTCTTGGTCGTACGTCTTGTCCCTATTTTCCATTGGAGATTACTGACGCTTGTAGGAAGATACTCCATAATTCCGGTGTAGTTGGCTAAAACCACTGGCAGAGCAGGCATGATCACTTGTGAGAACCACAACTCCTGTACCTCCCTTGGCATCAGAGTAGTCATTCTATGCATTCCTGGGTCTTTCCTAATCATATGAGGGAAGAAGACGTAGGTGTTAAATTGGCCTGATCCTTGACCCATCTGCCCGAAATGGGTATGTGGCAAGGCACTAAGTGGATACCTTTTAGACCTCTGCCTAGGATTTCGAGTGGTAGGTGGTTGTAGAACCTGGACATAGACATGATTGTTGATAGAGAATGGAGGTTTGTCGTCTAACAGTGGAAGAAGGTGAATATTGATTGGACCAATGAACTGTGGTTTATGCGTGACCCATATGATGCTGTCGATATCCACCGACACTGACACTTCTTCATCGTCCAGGTTTACTCTATCCTTCTCCAAGTCGAAGTAGATGAATTTGTTGTTGCGTGCTTTACCTTTTACAAACACACCCTGGCTCTCTGATGTCCCTTCCACCCCTCCCGCCTCATCCAACATATCCTGAGCACCCATCACAGTCACATCTGGGTTGTCCATAGCTGGTAGGGAATTCAGCACCTCAGAAGAATGAGAAGATAACGAGGATGGGTATGCAACTGGAGATGATGGTAAACATCCACTTGCTTGATCACTTGAATCCCAGTGTGGAAGAAGGTGGTCATTGAGGAGAACCGGTTCCTGGTTATTGAACATAGAGAAAAAATCGGCCTGCAACCTATAGCCTCTATCCCTCCAGATACTCCAGTGCTTGCCCAATACAAGCATTCCATTGGTGTCAAAGGTCCACGTGTTTGGAATGATATCAGCTTGATCCTCGGAGCAAACCAACATAGCTGATTCGTAGTCATCAAAAGGCCGCTCATCAACGCTTGTTGCTAATGCTTCTTCACCCCCATTCCCATTTAGCTCAACCTCTGGAAGTTGGATTTCAGGTAGAGACCTTCTGGAAGGCTGAGGTGGTAGGTTGATTACAATGGAATCATCATCGTTGTCATCATTGTCATTGTCATTGTCATCATCATTGTGATTGTTGTCGTCATTGCTGGCATTGCCATCCTTGTCGTGACTATCCAGAAGATGGCCTAGTTGATTAATATAGGTAGCCTCTTTAGATTGATTATCACAGGTAATCGGAATGAGATAATACTCACACTTCATACGAGCAGTTGCAAGCGCAAGTGCTATTACCTCGAAACGCTTGAATTTTAAAAGCCCAGCCTTCATATCATTCACAACCTCAGAATTGGGTTCCATGGAATACCGAAGCAGGGTCTGAGTCTTGTTCCAGAAGTCATATGATTTTTGTACAGTTTGAAGCGCAGTGAGAAATATTCTCTCTTGCATCGCATGAACACATTGCAATTTGGGTGCAAGTGGGTGTTGGTTAATGTCTGTGGAATACATCCAACCATTATCAAAGATTTCTTGGCAAAGCGATGCCATCCAGGAACCAGTGTCGGCCTCACTCTGTTGAAATATGTATATGAATATGCTTCTTCTGTATAGAAACGAGATTTTCACCGTATTCCAATTCGGTTCGATTACTTGGGGACCTCGCTCATCCAACTCACTACCCAGGATCCACCCAAACACATTAGCAATAGCCCTCCAATAGTAGTTGCCATTCCACTCCGTCCAATCTGAGTACATATTGGTTTCGAGTGGAGCTCCATGGCTAAAAACAAGAACCTTCTCCTGCTGGTAATCAAATAAAGCTAGCCTTTGGGTTGCAGAAGATTGCCATGATAGTGGAGGGAAAAATAACACAGGCTTTTTCGGGATAGCAACGTGAGGTGGAAGAAGGAGAGTTTTATGGATTTCGGTAGACAGGATGTCTTCTTCTTCTCTTATTACCCTACTCACCGTTTCCGAGTCTAGATAGTAGGAATATCTCTGAGATGGCATCTGGGGTTGAATGGACATATACCATGATTTCAAAAGGTAAATTTCTATGACCGCGTGATCCAGGTGGTTTCCAGGCTTAGCAGATCCCAATGATTGACAAGCTGAAGCCCATATCCTTGGATCTGCTAGCTTCGTGTCTAATATCCTTAATGAGTCTAATCACCACCAATAATATAAGAACATACCTATAAAAAGCTCTTGCTCAGATCGTGGTAGATTCAATCGAATGGCATTTTTTGCTAGTAAATGAGAATGAGCGCTGTCACTTTCACTGGATCCAATGAAATCTGATCCGTTATTGCTAGCTGGCGACGATGATCGGCTTGTTGAGCTTCTAAAAGTTTAGTATTTAACCTAACATTTCGAATGATAGATTTATTCACCAGTGTCTGGTTTCAAATCGCGAGTTGTTCCTTCTAATATCCACCGAAGGCTCTGAAGGAGAGCTATAATCACTAAACCTAACCAGTATTAATACGCAAGTATCTTATGATTTCTCTTAAAATACATACCATGCTTTTGCCACCTGGAAAATAAATAAATGTAAGTTATTATTGTCATAGGTTAATTGAGACATACAGCGTCATTATCCTTTCTACTTATTGCGTTTTGGACCCTTGAAGGACCTGGCTGGGGACCTAAGGGAGCCAATGGAGGTATCGATATATATTGCTGATCCGAATTCTGGATGTTAAGATGATTTAGGCTAATTAACGTTGTCTGTAATAATGTGAGCACTTTAACCTTGAAAACAGATATACACTTACTGAGTATACTGGCTTTTTGTTGATTAATATATGTTTTTTGGAAGGCATATGTTTTTCTCCTAGCATCGGTATTGGCATTGGCATCTTCTCTGCACAAGGCATATTCAGGATATTATGTATATCACTATCATCTGAACCACTAGAAGTCGAATCCCCTTCCTGGTTTATTATGGTTTTATTAGCCTCATAATGATTTAATTGTGTGAATCGAATTAGATACATAACTACTAGGGATAGGCTTACCTTGGCTAGTGAGGACATAGCTATGATCCTATCTATATCACTGTCATAATCTGCACCTTCATTTGCCTGGTTTGCCATATTGGAGGTTAAGATCAAGAGCTATGTTTGTGCAATAGTCAAGACAAAGTGTATCTATATTCACGTGACATATATATAGCTGTGGGAATATAATACGAATAATCAACATTGGTCTGTAGATTTATTATTATGGCACCTACAACCGAGGAAAAACAATGGAAATCTGCAAAAGTCGTAGAATACCTCGAGGTTCCTAATCCAAATGATGGTGAGATATCACCTATGCCTTGTTCTATTTGTTCCGAATCAAAACTTTATAGGCTCTCCTTGCAAATTCGTTAAGAATGACTTGTAAGTGTTTATTGATAATGCTTGAATAGTAGTCATTTGATTATTTCCCTCAAACACAGCTGCCTCATCCGTCACCTTGGCCTCCATGCAAAGGAAGAAAATAATATTATAATGGATGACTACTGGAAAGGTTTGATCCTACAAATAAGAAAAACTACCAAGGTGATACACCTGCTCAAGCTACCCTACCCAATGTTGACAATGTGCTTTAGAACAAGTATCTTGCTAAGGTTTCATGGATGTATACAGCCAAGCAGTTGTTGGAGAGAAGTGATGTTAAGGCTGATACTAAAAGGTTGCATCTAAAAACCTACTCCTTCTCCTGTCACTCTATGTTCTTCTTACTCTTGACAGGTATATAAACACATTTGGAAAGCAAGAGCTGTGTGGCTCTGATTCTACAGATATCATTGATGCGCAAGCCTTAGAAGGTGAGGGTTATTATATCGAGAAGCAGATATAAAAGAATGAACTGAACTGAACTGAAAATTAAACTGTAGATACAATCGACATTGTTATTATTAAAAATCAGATTGAAGATCAACCTCCAGTAACCGCGTATTACATGCGGTAAGCTTGACGATAATACCAACCCATCTATTATACTAAAATTTCTATTAGATACTTCTGGGATGGGCATAGGCAGGCATTGAAGGTGCGTTCATTGAACTAAACATATACCCTGTAGTAATCTATTGGGTGGTAGGGCGAGCCAGAAATATGTGGCGCAACTCACTGTTATTCACTTTGGTCCCCCGATACAGAGGAACAACGCTACTGCTGGTCCTGCAAAAGATGGTCCCATCTTACTTGCCTAGGAACCCCTGCCAACATTACCCAGCAGCAGTATCTTAACAATCTCTATGCTATAGAGAAGTTTACCAACACCCCAAAAATTATACTTCAAGTTGCTTTCCAACCCACAGCTAGGGGAGGTCTCACTTATTTTACAGCCGGAAATATTAGGATCGTGAACAAGGCTAGAAAGTTGCTTTCTTCACAGGAACGCAGTGTCGTCCAAGCCTCTGGATGGATAGCTGCTCACCTCATTGAGGAGTCTCGGTTAAATATGATAGACACTGACTGGGAAAACTGGCTTGAGGCAGAATTCGGCATAGATAACACAGACTCTTATGAGCCATTAGTCGTTACAGACCAAACATACTATACTTGCCCTCGGTGTAGCTCAGATTTGCTTATTTGATACCTTACCATTCTTCTAGCTTATCTAATACCTACTATCCTTCACCGTGTTACTGCTAAAAACTCAGCTATTATGTTCCCCTCCACTATAAAACAAAGTGCAACAGATCTAATGGATGGAATACTGAAAGCAAAGAGAATTGTCGTGCTCTGTGGTAAATCAACCCATCATCATGTTTCATTCAAATACTTACCTACTCTCTAGGAGCAGGAATATCCGTGGCTGCAGGTATTCCATGTTTTAGAGGACCAGACGGCTTATATACTGGCAACGCACTATCTGGATTTACCGGAGTCAACCTGACTGATCTGCTTACTAGCTCATCCCTCGTAGTGAGAAATATATGTTCAAGTGAGGATTAGTTGACCAAGTTAATGTTCTAGACCCAAAAGCAACAATCACTGCATTGTCAGCTCATTGCCACCCTTGCTGAGAAAGCGGCGATCGCACAACCCACTGCCTTCCACCATTTCCTTCGTGCTCTAGACCTCCAAGGAGTGTTACTCCGTGTTTACACTCAAAATATTGATGGTTTGGAGCTCAAGGCTGGGTTATATATGTCCTCAGAAATTCACCCCAGTGATGGACCAGCCCGATGCATTCCATTGCATGGATCCCTAGAGGAACTACGATGCCCTGGCTGCTCCTCCATTTTTATCCTCGAACCATACTACCCCTCTTTGAAAGAGGGCCAACTACCAGAATGCACTGAATGTCAAATCAATATGGAAAAGAGGGTAGAGCAGGGCAAACGCAGAACGACTGTGCCTCGACTCCGACCCAATATCATTCTTTACGGAGAACCACATCCTCGAGGAGAAGAAATAGTAAACGTGCAGCAAAATGATCTTGGGTTAACTACCACCCCCAGTCGCCAACTAGATCTTCTCCTTGTGGTTGGCACTAGCTTGAAAGTGAAGGGTACTACTGACTTTATCAAGCAGTCTGCTAGAATCTTAGCAAAAAATTCCCCCAAATCCAGTTTACAAGCATCACCTCAAGTTATATATCTCAATAATACCTTTACAAACACAGCTACGTGGGCTGGTATATTCGACGCTTGGATAGACATGGACTGTGAAGAGTTTGCACGGTTGGCATTGAAAAGGATGGAGGAGATGATTGCATCAGGTGAAATGCTCGAAAGCAACCACACTCAGGTTCAGGTTCTCTATGGAGACAGAAAGCTTAACTACAGACCATCATGGAGGTTATGGTCTTGATAAAATTACTGAATTAGCATCTATTACGCTGCATGCATGTCGCATCAAACTTTCCACAAATATTAATCAACTTGTATTGCTGCATTCCAAGCTAGTTACTATATAAGTCTACTACATACGATTTGTGCTAAACCTGTGTAGACATGTTGAGCTGTGTGCAGGTGTAAATTAGCAAGTTCACATGCGCCACTCCCATCCCATTTTGGTATGCAAATGTGATGTCACGCATAACATATCAAGTTGCTTTGATACTGTATTGATTAACTCCCAGCTATCTTGTCTGTGTATGCATGAATATCAACTAGCTGTTATGTACTTATGAAGTGATGTGCTATAAAGTGATGTGTGAGGAGCCTAAGTAGTGATCAAGAGCTGTGACTCACACACGAAACTACTTCCAGCACCACAATGGCTATATGCATGCGATTGAATGAATGCTTATTTTTTCACCACATCTAGATAAATTTTATGCTGATTATCTTGTTTTCATGCAGTTATCCACCCACCCCCAAATGTAACTACCCTTGGAACCAAATGATGTGTTCTTCTCGATGCTTGGATGCGGATAATAATCGGTGGTCGAACGATCGCTCTCCTGTTCCACCAAGTGACACCATCTGGCTCTTTGAGGAAATCAGCCACCCTTTCACACAACCTGACTTGACCCTCAAATTGAACCAGCAAAAGCAGATCATTTTACATGCTTTTTGCAAAAGCAGAAACAAACATCGACACTACACTCTCCCTCTATCAACCACACTTCAGATCGCTCTTCTTGACCTTGAATACTGGGCGAATGTTGCTAACCCTCATCCCAGTGCAAATCGTATCACACGTTACCTGGAAAGGCTCAGGTCTGATCTCTGGGTTGAGTTATCACAAAACCATGGCAGCTTTGGCTCTAGCTTCCAACCTAAAACGACAATACTGTGGGCAGTTAGAATGAATCACTTTTTTGGCCACTCTTTCTTTGGCAGACGGGAGTACCTTCAGAAATGCAAGGCAAATGGGTGGACTCCATACACCCATGAAGACCCAACCTTATACCGTAAGAGGCAGCTTCTGCATACACAAGCTTCCCTTATCTCATCATGCTTTCCAATTCAAACTACATAGAATGGCATACTTTATTCGAAACCCATACAAACTGGCTAAGCAGGGGGTTCCAGCTATGTCTCCAGCAGCTAGAATCACACACGAAACCTCCCCGGTTTGACAGAGGGCACTCTGTGACCTGTGCGCTTGCTTTGTTCCTTGGAGTTAACAGTGAGAGTAAATGAAATCAACATCTTGGCTTAGGGATGCTCTAATGCTATATGCTTCTCTTTGCTACTGGCATCAATGAAAATACAGCCCAACAGTGGGCTAACGATGTTCAGGAGAAGAATATCAACCCAGATTCCCATGGATACGGTGTAAATACATCATCACCTACCCATGAGGCTGATCTTGGGTAGGTCTGTAAGACACACATGGTTCACATTCACTCATTGTGATCATTTAGTATTTCACAGCTAGCAATGAATCTTTCAGCTGATAATGATCAGCCAGTGGGATCCCATGGTGCATTTCATTCAGATGAATTTACCAAGCTGATACTGATCCAAGATCCAAGCTGAGATAGAGGGGGGGCAGCCTCAATTCTCCGATAACAGTGTTACCATTCCTCCACGATTCGAAAGGAAGATGAAGACGAAGATGAAGACGAAGATGATAATGAAAGTTTCTTGATGTTTTTTGTTTTTTTACATGCGAACAGCAGCTGCAAGTTACCATGGGACTTACAGATCATTGTAGCCACCTTTCCTCAGTGGTATACCTCACACCTCCACAATCTGTATCCTTCACTTCAATAAATTATAATGAGGATGATGGTTTTCACCGTAATATTTATAACTCCTTCAACCAGATGAAGGAGTAGTGGAATGAATCAAATGGCAAAGAAAATGTCAGGGCTTCTTTGTCACCCTCAAACTTGAGAATACGGCATTCATTTATAGCACATGATCTAATCCAAGTCCTGGATAGAATCATATCGTCTTTGTAGCTTTCAAACTCTTTAATCGAATAAATACCCACGTGACCCCCACACATACGTTCATTATCATGGCCACCCAACCAATAGCCAACAAAGAAGGAGAGCTATTTGATGATGAGGCTTTATGGCCAGCCAAGACATCCACCCTCTTGAATAAACCGTCCAATTTCTGGTGCTTCTCAGAATTATTGACCCAAACAACATTCAAGCTCTTTTTCTACCACAACAACTCACTGCGATCTCGCGAAATACACATCCATTACCGCTCTATCCTTGCTTTCCTTGACCTGAGTCATCGCCACAGCTGCCTTGAAGCAGAGAACCAGGTACGACATGCAGGACGAATCAAACAGTACCTCCAGAACCTCTGTTTGGCCGTGCAGCATGAGTTGTGGTTTGAGGATCGTAAACTGCTCACTCAAGCATCATTGCAATTGAAGACGGTGAAGCAATGGGCCGTCAGAGTCTACCATTCATTTGGACACTCTCAAACAGGTCGCCAACTCTATGCCAATCATTGCAAAAACGAGAACCGTCTGCCTTATGAAGATGACGATCCGACTCAATATGGTGAGTAATCTTATCAATATTGGGTGCAACAGCTGATATTAAATCGCTCACTGAAGATTGGAAGAGTCACATATCCAGGGTCGTGTCATTTGGGAACGAGATGCTTGCGACCGACACTTGGTCAGACTCTCCAGCGACGGCTGGCACTTCAAGCGATGCCGCTCAAGAGAAATCTGACTCGCTGCAATATCTTATTGCGATCGGATTCATCAACCATCCCAATGAACTGGGCCAAGGAGTGAGCGCCGCTAGTCTTCCCCAAAAACGATCTTTGTCCAATGATGAAGAACCCGCGAGTCAAAAAAAACATCAACCAGCTACGATATCTGGTATGTGAAGTTATTCACATCGCATCATCCTTATGAAGAAGAAGATAACGCATAACATCAGCACCCCTCACCCAGAATAAGCACGACTACTTTACTTCATTGAGGGGAGTGAACTTTCCCCAGGATGCATCCTTGATTCAATGGGCCAATGGGTTGCAAACCGTACTTCTATGGGTTCACGTTCCAGGCTATCAAAATGCAGTCTGTCCATCATTTTGTGCTCGTTCTTGATCAGCTAACTGAAGCTTTGTTAAGGATGCTAAATTAGTTGAGGTGCTTGCCAAATCACCTGATGGTTCATCTGCAACCCATTCGATAAACAACTGGGACTTGGATGAAACTAACTATGTTGTTATCCCACCAAGAGAACCTTCCCAACCACTTCATGCCATCGATGAAGCTGTGCGACTCCATCTCGCTAATCAGCGATGCATTATATTACAGGGTCAACATCTTGAAGGTCCGGAGACGTTTTGTAAGGAGGAGATCGAGGCAGCAAGGGGTCCATTAAGCCAGCCAGTTCAGTGGCATGGTATGTAAAATCCATCTCTATGATTACTGTGGTTTAATATTGTATAGATGCAAGATTGCGTGCAGTCGGTAGGTCCAAGAAGGAGTCAGATGGCATCATCCACAGCCACTCTTCCCTGGGGGAGTTTATCGAGGCATCTGAGGATGTAGACATCTGTGGAAATATCCTGGATGCCCCTTCACTGAGAAATGCCACCCCCTCTATTATATGGTAAGAGTGCTGAGAGCTTGTACATTGGCTTATTTCAACAAGTAACCTTAACAGTCGAATAAGTGACGAAGCACTCGCATTCCAGCTCACAAAACATGAATCATTCACGAAGTTTTGGAAGCACCCTCCAAAGGACAAGTCGAAGTATCACAAGATGCCAAATACTCGACAAGAACTAGTCCTTCCAGGGCCACAGGTTATTCGGATGTGCACCTGGCAAATGATGCAGTGGAACCTGCTGACGCATGCTGGCTTCGTAACATTCCCCCACAAGGATGCTAACGGCTTGTGTACCTGGATCTATGCGCATGCCGGGATAAAAATTTGGGCCATTATTCGACCTAGATACACAAAAAGTCACAACTCCCGGAACAAGTTGCGCAGCCTGCACAAGGATATTTGCTTCAGTCAACTACACCAACTGAATCAACATGCTCAGATTTTCACGACGTTTCTTTCTGCAGGGGAGATTCTGTAAGTTTTTATATTATTAACACTCTAAAAATTGATTACTCATGCTCATATATTGATTCTATGTGTCAGAATTATGCCTCCTGGCATTTGGCATGCTGTATACACCCCCACGCCAAGCTATTGTTCAGGAGGTCACTTTTATACCTATGAGACGCTTCACCTCACTGAACAATCACGGGACTTCGACCATATGCATGGTCATTTTTCAACAAATGCAAATCACCACGTCTCAAGGTTGCTTTCTCGCATGGTTTTAGCGCTTCCACATGTCGCCAAAAGTCGAAGTGAGCATGTGAATGAATGATATCCCCTCATTTTTGTTTAAAAGCTAGCTTTCCAGAAATATATCGATGGCCATTCTTGGCGCTGGCCAGAATGATTCTCAAATCGAATGAGTACCTTTTGCCGGGTGAGCAGAAAAGGCCAGACCTTCCGATGACCGAGTGGGATGTCCTTTTTCAGGAGGAAGAAGGAGAAATCAACGAGGCCCAGAAACAGATCAAGGCGATACTAGAAAGGGCAGGAATCAGCCTGACTGCTATGGAGTCAGAAGTACTCATCAGTGGAGAGCATTGGATGGCGCTCAGTGAAGAAAAATGTTTATCCACCAAACTTTTTCTTCCACCGCCATAGGGACAGTTTCTATTCATTATCTATTGATGTGCTGCTATCATATGCCTGTACTTTGTTACAGTCTTACAATCGATACAATTGAGTTGGACTTTGATGCTCATGTCTCACGTGAAAAAAAAAAAAAAAACATACATGAATACATACATTACCTTGCCTGCGATGAAACCAATTACAACCTCATGTAACCTAGTAGATATGCCAAACACAATCTGCTTTATTTACATATACAGAAAGGTGGCAGCTTCTGGACTCCCTATCCCTTAGGGAGATAGAGCCCCACATTGTACTTGCGGTTAGTGTTTGGCCCAGCAGATGCACTACACCCTTGAAGCTATTACCTCCCTCGGTTCACCCGTGTGGTTGAATGGTTGGGTCGCGTCGGTTGGCTGGGTGGGTTGCGCGTAGCTAACTCAGCCTCTGTCTCTCGTAATAGAGCTGCCTTCATTTTCTTCTTTTTATTCCGCTTCCACTTGTTTTGTTTGTAGTTTTTCCCTCGTTCAACCTGTGCTGTTGAAGTGGGAGAGAAATAAGAATAAGAATAAGTTAATAAATCAATACGCAATAAATAAATTCACGTTGAGTAGCCTGCCTACTTGGAGGTTCCGAGGTTCGTACCACGGCCACACATGTAGATGATTGTCTGCTATACAGTAGTCAAAGGATGCTAAGTTATCGAGCGGCTGAATGAACTAACTTGTTTGGCTGCACGATGCATGTTGGCAATGGAGCCCTAAGCCTCTGTTCGATTTCACCTGCGAATGAAGAAGAAATCTCCTCTGTGGCCGATCATCATCATCAGTCTAGATATTTGATACCTGGTGTGGCATGAGACCCATAGATCCCATTCACGTACCAGCTTTTGAGGTAGAATGTGCCGATATGACATCCAATGGTGATTTATCCACATGTGTTGGTTCGATACTTATATCGAACTCAGGGATCTTGACTGTGGCTGATCGTTTAGTTAGGATATCTGATGTAGCATGAGAGCGATGGATCCCATTCACACACCAGCTTGTTGTGCCAAACAGGTGTCGCCTTTGTCAAGAAGGTCGGCTGCAGAGAGTAAAACATTTGAAGGGCCCACAGAGATATGTTCCCTCGCTTTGTTCAGTGCGCTTGCAAGGCTGTCTATAATTTGATGACCCGAATTCATCCAGGTATTTTGTTTTTTATATTTGTTGAAAATATCTGTCCATCCTATTATAGAACGTAGTATAAACCATCAGGACTTTGGGAGCCATTCATCATGTACGATATTCCAATGGGTCGCCATGCATATAACTCTCCCAGCCCTGTTCTCTGCATGTGGTGAGATAAGTGTCACGGTCAGGCTTCGAGTGGCCAAAGGAGTGCATCGTTCGAACGGCCCAAGGCCGGGTACTCCAAGGTTGTTCATTAAAGCTGGAAGGGGGTTCCATTGCGAAGAATTCTTCAAGGAGGTCATCCCTTAGCAGCTCTAAATAGCACGACATGGATTTATCTCCAGAAACCAGGCTAGCCCAATATTGAAGATCAAGAAATGCAACCTGTTGTCACAGCATGAATGGCAAGGAAAAGTGGCGAGACTGATTCATGATGATATTAAAGGCAATGAATTCCAATGGAAAATACTTCCAGCGTATCTTTGTGTCGGAACCCATCGGTTTGAACAGGTAGTTCTTTGAATTCTCCAATTCAAATAGACACAGCCAGCTGCTTGGTTGAACCTCTGATATGTCATCCTGCCATCTATGGGTATCGTTGAGAATAAAATTGAGATCTGCCATTGGATTCAGATTCGGTAGTGCTTTCAGAACTTGTGAATGTTTGTTGATCCTATATTTGGTAGGTGTTCAAATCGAGCCAAGCATAACTTATGCTTGGCTGCGCACTTCAAAAGAGGCAGTTTGGACAATCGTGAGTGTAATTATAAAAGAAGGATGAACCATAAAATCAAGTGAGATGTTGAGGTCATCTCCATTGGAACTAAAATTGATGAAATTTTATCACCGAAGGTCTCTTTTTCTCGTTTGAATAGTAGCGACTTTCTCATTGTATTACAGCATTCGTAACTGAAATTTACTGATAAACAGATCAACTGGCACTGATTCGTGGTGATCATGCAATGATTAGATGTACTTTGGGCATGGTGAAGTCAATTTAATGTAGACTAGTCAGCTGCCGCCTTAGCTAAATGTAAGTTTTCCAATTTGCTAATGATTCACACCTACAAACCTACTCTGTGGTATTGTTTTTCAGTAACTAGAAATTTTCATCACTGAAAAGATGTGAGGGGGTGATTGAGTGATTTAGTTACTGTTTTTCGTTGATTTCCCTTCCCTTCCTTCCAACAGTCTCATTTTGGCAAAGGTTTGCTAATGTTATCGATAGCCTGTATTATGGAACGCAAGACTTGCCTGCTAAGAAAACTTTAAATGCTGTCAATCTACGACATGCCAAGGTAAAGGGCCTTGGGTACACCTAGTATAGCAACATAAGATTAAAGTACGGTGCGCAAGTGTACATGGCTAAATTGAAGACTAGTGAACACGCAAACCTTCAATTGCACAGCTCGTGTTATGGCCGTTTCAAAATACCACGACATTGTTGCCCATGCTCAAGGCGCCGATGGTGTGCCAAAAGAACCCCCCATTCGAGCTACAATCGCATTCAATCCGAAGATGAAACCAAAGGCCGGTGCCTTCAAAGTTGCACACATTGGTCATATGAATATCCCTATCTTCCAGTCGACTTCATCCTCCACAAAAGTGTGCGTCAAGCAATGCTTTTATCATGATGCTGATGGGGCGCTCGGTCGTGCACCATCCCGCATTGTTTATAATAGCCATACCCAATTAAAGAAGTTGGCGGTAGAGTCATACTGTGCGACATGGGGTGCAGCTTTGATGCAACTCGTGTATGACTTTGTGGAGCAGGAGAATGCACAACGCAGTCCTCCATCGTTCCCGATTCCTTGATTGCATTTCGTTCGGGTAGCCCTAGCCATTGCAGACGATAAAGAGCGGCATACTTTCTTGATTGAGGAGTGTATTGATGAGGACACCAACGGCGAGTTTCTCAAGTACATCAATAACGACCGTAGCTCTCCTCTTTCCCACCCCAACAACCTTGAGCGACAACAGATAGGCGAATTTCTTGCCTTCACTCAGCATGTTCAATATTTGAAGACTCAAAAGTTGGCTTTCGTTTCAGATGTTCAAGGTTTGTTTTTGCATTTAACTGATTCCGCATTCTGATTATTTCCTGAGAATAGGTGGTACATCACTACTTTCTGATCCCCAAATCATAGCAGCCCCGTAAATTTTGTTGCATGCTCTCACATCAATTTCACTCATGGAATGATATTTAGTGAACTCTCCAGAAACCTCTTCGCTGGCGGCAACATAGGGGCCTGTTTTCAACATTTCACCGATGATCACCTTTGCAATAGATTCTGTCATTACTACATTCCAGAAGGTCTCCCCAAGGCAAAAGCTAGTAAGGCACCCCTTTTTGGTGCATCGCTTGAACAGATGCTGTGGGAAGCCGAAGACGAAAAAGCGGCAGCAAAAGCAGCAGCGATGAATGACGACCGTGAGCTCACTAATATAAGCATCTCCTTGACGTCTCTCGGACTGTAATCCCAATCCGCATGTATGTCCTTTGAATAACCGCTCTCGTACATATGCTCTCACATCCACCGCTCTTTTACATATGCTTTCATACGCACGGCGCTCCTCGCACATATGTTCTCCTAGATACACTCTCGCACACTCAATCATACTCATGCACGTATACTCTCGTACGCTTTCATTCCCTTTATTTAATTCAGATACCTCGCTTTAATCTCCAAATTTAATTTCTTTTCGTTGTAATGGTTATTTGAGCTTGAGTTGCAGATTGCTATTGAATTAGCCTTGCATGGTGAACCAACCAATCTCTAGGTTAACCTGGAGGTCTCTCAGTGAGTTTCGAAGCCGATACTTGTGAGCTGGATGGTCATTCAATTGCTGCTTTGTGTTGAAGTGGGCACGAGTGAATGACTAACTCAGGCAATCACTCAAACTTCAACCAGCACCCTGATTGCAGTGAAACGCACTAAAGAATGGCTACAACTCTAACTTCTAGGCATCAAGTCATTCGTCAACTCTTCGTGCTCATGCTGATCACTGTGTAAAGTGCAGACACTACAGCCAAAGATGCATGGAACCTAC
The DNA here is from genome assembly GCA_951640195.1 of Porpolomopsis calyptriformis. Taxonomy (NCBI): domain Eukaryota; kingdom Fungi; phylum Basidiomycota; class Agaricomycetes; order Agaricales; family Hygrophoraceae; genus Porpolomopsis; species Porpolomopsis calyptriformis. The sequence goes on along the minus strand of OX621166.1, from coordinate 107,728 downwards.
TTGGCTAATGGAATCAGACACTTTCCTCCTCAACTACAAGCTGTACGGGACATAACAGGCTCAAGTTTATCAAGGGAGTATTAGGATGAGAATATCACTACCTCAATGAAACTCGAAGTGCATACATTCATACAATGCAGGGACATTGCAAAGAGTACAGCGAGCAAGTCTTTTTTTTTCTATTACACACCACCTTTCTTTCTTGCGCTGCCCTATCCCGCTTCACCGCCGCCATGTCCACCATTCAGTTCAATCAATGCAACCTCTACTTAGCTGGAGGTGACATTCTTAACATCCATCTCCCGGAGCGTCCCCCCAAGCCATTTGTCACACATAAAAATCCTTCGGACCCAGCCCATTTCCTCAAAACACTCACCGTCCGTGCCGCGCGATTTTTTATCCGCGTTTCCCGCAAATTGTTCCAGTGAGTTTTTTTTAAACGTGGGATTCTCCTTCGCGCTAACTTTCCCACAAAGTTTCATCACCGATATGGTCAGAAACGAAAGGAGCGGGTTCAGCTCAATCGTTTGATCGGGGCGCGTCTCTCATACTCGCGTGAGCGTGAAGGTGTAGGTTTTTTTTTTTTCTGTTCGGATTGTCATGTATTACTATACTTCAAACAGTAAATATCATACAGTGTACCCAAGGTCCTTTACCTCGGCATGTCATAGATTGACGGATTGACGGCATTTAAAGTTTTCTTAGCAGGAAAATCTTGTGTTCCATACTTACAACGAAGAAGTAGCTTTGTACAAAATCAAAATCTAAACATATTTCACTGTGACATAGCTTCTATACAGTAGACATGCTGCTATGAACCGGAGGGAGATTCCTGAAAAAGTTGTTGTTGTGTAACGGAGCCATGCAAGAGTCGCAGTATGGAAAGTTGCTTACCCCTCTTAGCTCTGAATAGGTAGAGAAAAGTTCCGATGCCCTCTTCCATCGTGGGGAGGATTGCAAGTCACAGGCTAGTTTCCCAATCGGATCCTGCATCATGAAATCATTCACTGTCTGATATCCATGCTCGACCCATCTGAACAGCCCTCCAGCTGCATATTGTGTACACGAAACACGGGTCTCGTGTGCCTGCACCTTGGTGTTGGAGTGACAGAATATTGCGGAAGGAATAAGCACCATGGAACCGGGGGGAAACTCTATCGCCAACTTAATATCCCAAAGTAAAAGGTGGCCTCCTTTTTTCGGATCAAAGTCTCCTAACGCAGTAATAGCACACCACCCAAAGGCAAGGTTCGAGAAGTCGCGATGAGGCAGACATATCGTCTTAGGACCAAAGTTGAAGGTCATAGCACTCCAGACGCTATTTTTGAAGTTCATCCTAAGCTGTGGATGGTGGCCTAGGAGCCCCGACATCGTGGTAGAGTAGTACTTGTACAGGCGTGGTGCCCAAGCTGCAAACAGCCCGTTCGAGAACCCTGCTATCCTTTGGATGGCAGAGCATTGTATCAAATCCGTCATGACCGCGTGATTGTTATATGTAAGGCCAAGATTTCCTGGAACCTTTACGAAAATGTTCCAAGATCGTGATTAAAATAACATAGCGGCAGAGGAAAAGTATACTGTACTTTTTGTCCTCCTCCAAATGAAAAACCGCAGGCGAGGGATGGAGAGCGGCACCGGCGGTGGGATGCATCCTTTGCAGAAAATTCACAAAGCCCCTGAGCTTCTGAGATTCTTTGGGCAGCCTCATTGTGTATGATTTCCCATTCAGGAGACTGGGGACGTCCACCTAGAAGAGCTACCACATGCCCCTCAGAATCGAGGATTGGCGTTGCACAACTAGCAGTACATTTTCACCGAATCAGATCGAGAATCTTGTTTGATTGGGTAAAAATCGACCTACATGCCATCCCATTCCTGGATTCTAAACCCAAATTGGGGTGCGTTTCTCAACACATCCTCCAGAGAATACTCCTTTATCTCGATCCTCTTGCTCTTCTCTGACCGCAGAGCTGTGAACCCAGGGCCAGTCACAGGAAGGGTCTCCATTGCTACCGTGGTTGATATTGGGGTGGATGACGCGATGTGTTTCAGTCTGACGTTGGTAGGCTTGACGCATCCCACTTTTATCGTGTGGAGGGATGCTTCCTGCCATCGCTCCCTGCGATGCTTGTGGCTTGATTTCTTTGACCTCTTCACAGTTGAAGTTGTTCGAGGGTGACCTTTGACGGAGGGAATACTCTTCCTTACATGCAGGGGGGAAAGGGGGGGGTTTAGTCCCTTATTGGCCAGTATGTTCGTACCTGTGATCATTGGTAAGAGGTTGGCTTTCTTTGTTCCCCAGCATGTATCTCCTGGATGTCCTGTATAGGAATGTTATGTTTTCATTTAATAGTTATGATATTTCTGCCTTACCATCGAGATTGTTGGCTCCCATCATATATGACATATCCCCTACCGGAGGAGGCTGATTATAGGGCAAAAATGCCTGCCCTTCAGTTGGGTCATAGTCTGGATGCTGCTTGATGTCAATTGCAGCTTGGAGGCAAGGGAGGAGGAGGATGTTGGTCTGGATCGGTATGCCAGAAGCTTCCAACAATGTGTTACTGCGTAGCAAATCCTTTAATGTTAGCCATGAGTCAATGCATTCGTTGTGGAACTTGTGGGGTTCCTCTCACAGGCATTTCACTTTAAGAATGGGTAGTACTTGACGACTTTGCAACTCACAGTGGGCTTCAACTTAGACTCACGTGACACACATTTTTTTTTTTTTTTGTATTCAGCATTTATATACCGCAACAAGCAAACATACGTGCTAAGATGCGGTGGCTGGTTATCTATGACCAGCCCTGCTACTTTGTTTATATACATATGAGGGGGTCAATCCCTGGGGCTTTGGGTGACGCAGTGAGTTTCGTGATTTGTGGGTTGAGTTGGGTGTTTTCTTATTGTGCTTGAGTTGCACCGTTTTCAGCATTTGGGGATGTGGCTATAGATTGGCCTTCCTGGGCTAGGTTGCCCTCAGTTGTGTCGTTATCCTGTTGGACTGGGACTGTGGGTTCTTCATCGAATGTGGGGGGTTTGGGTTTGGCATAGGGTCTGCCTGTCTTGGTGAACGCTCCAGATTTGAGTATGAACGTGGCGAGGGCGTCTATGCCTTTTTCTGTACCCACGATCTCTGGCAGTGAGATATTTCTTGATGCTTTCCGGAGGAGGTTTTGGTGTTCGTCGCATTGCGGGCACTCTTGTATTATGTGTTCTCACGTTTGTAACCCGTCTAAAGGGTCCCTTGTGGGCACCCTGAGTGCAGTAAAGCAATGCTTCTTGACGTGTGTGTGGCCCTCAGCGATGTAGCATCTCCCTTATAGGTGTACTACCTGGACCAGGTCGACATAAGTCTCCCTAATTGGTGTGGCAAAGAAACCAGTGGTCCAAAGACCTCCCAGCTAGATACAGTCCAATAGCAGAGTTGGTCATTACGACCTCCCTAAAGGGTACAGGTGGGGATCACACCCAGCTGCACACACACATGGACACTAACCACTGCACTGACGTGGTAACAACATGGATGGGTACGCTCTGCCTTTCTCAGAGACCCACCGGTGATGGATTTTGACCTCTCGAGCCCAACCAGGGATTTTCTCCCTAGTTGGCTACAGCCCAGTGAATGACTCCAGGGCAACGTGACGCACATTTCTGTAGAAAGGCTGTAGAAAGGAATGTTTCGATTAACGTTCCTTTCTTTCTTTGCCTCCAGTCCCAGTTCAGTTCCAGTTCAGTTAATCAGTATCAATGACTTGGCCTACTAAGCTGCAGTAGCTGAGAATACTATCCAAATACATGACGGGAGAGGAGAAAGATTGATCGTGAATGAGAAGGAACAGGCAAGGTGTGGATCAGAGTCAACAGCGGGAATGAGGATGGGTGTGGGCGAATAGGCAGGGCCTAATACCGTATTGCGAACAACATACCACCGATATATAAATACCAGATTTTGACCAATAAATGCTGGCCTCTGCTGCACTGAACTTGGAAGAAGCTTGTAAAAGATGATGCTCAGGCTTGCAACAAAGGAAGGTCTTATCTGTTGATCACACAGAGGATACTATCGAACACTGCCCCATGCTCAGGAGGCAACTTGTATCAAAGGAAGATGTGGTACAATATAGTTGTATACATGGGCAGGTCCACACCACTCATGTTGACTGGGTTTCGCCCACCTTCTTCCTTCCACCTTCCTTCCACTTAGCATGTGCCCAGGCATCAGGTGGCACAGGGAACGGCAAAATACAGTACTTGTATGGCCGCAAGTGCTTTTTGTCACAGTCCTGTACAAAGTTAGGTCGACGAACCTTCTGCACATGCGACTTGCAGAATCCACATGAAAGGCGGCACCAATCGCCCTTCTTATCAAGCATGCTTGACGTTACAAAACAGCCCACACCACATGTCGGACATGCTGGAGGATCCAATCCCCATGGGCAGTCCTCGTTGGAGAGCGCGAATTGCGTGACGGAAATGTCACCTCCTGATTCCGATTCCGATCCCTTCCATGCACGAATGAGCAGGACGGGTGTGTGTGAGAGGATGTCTACTCGGTCAAATGACCGATGCAGCGCTTCCTCCACATCCTGCACGTTCTTCTCTTGCTGAAGGAATGCCAGCTCAACGAATAACGGCAATGCAGATGTAACTTTGATAGGCGATAACACCTTTGCGGAGAATCCAATGACCCAAGTGAAGATATTACTAGAAGGAGGGATAAAACAGTTTATTGATTGTTGGGCAGAAGTCGCAAAGGGGAAGGGGAAGAGGGAAATCCTGCATACCTTTCAACCAGGGACTTCCATGACTGTAGACTTCCCTCATGGTGAAATGTGTGCCCACAGCACAGGGCAATCAAGCCCTTTATTGATGGGTTCTGTATAAACACGGGATCATATGCATCCTGCATAGTAGCGCGTAGAATCTGGGGAAACCGGTTCCGGTTCAGTTCCAGTTCGACGATAGCATCTTCTTATGAAGTCCTCCAACAACTACTTACTTCAGTGATGTGGGCATGGCGGTTGGTTTTGGCCCCTGGGAATGCGTAGACTAATTCCCCCGTTTGAACTGTAGTATGGCCTTCAAGGACGACAAGGACTACTGAGTTTGGGAATCGCTTTATCCACTCCGCCGCTTGTGAGCGCAATGTTTTGAGAGTGTGTCCATTATTCAAGTAAACGTATATAGTCCGGAGCTGTTTATAGAATACTATAAGCCTAAATCGCTCGGTCATTCGAGGAAACGTCCCTCACCTGGTCATCCTGCTTGTGCTTGTAAAAGTCTTGCAATCGCCCTGCGATATTCGGGGCGGTTAGTGTCTCTTTGACCATTCTTGCCTCACATGTGTATATGTGGATGTAGAGGAGGGGAGTTATAACCCTCCCCCCATGGAAGAATGATTTTATTCGTGAGTTGATTGTATACTGAAGAAGGAAAATCAGTGGTGTTGTCTTGCATGAAGTAGATCCAAACCTTGGGAAGTATTCTTTTGAGGCGACAATGCCTCAGGCAGTACCATGGAGTTCCCTCAGGAACATCCCACTGGACACGCAGTCGAGTCCGAGGAAACACACAGCATGACACCACACCCTGGTTCACTGCATACCACAAATGACCCACCATCACTACAATATTGGCAAAACTATCCAAAACATGCAGCATATTAGTGGGACTCATAATAAATTATTTTTCCTCCCCTCTTCTTACCATCTTTGCTGACCCCTTGCCTTGTGCTTCATCATCATCTTGAGATGATGATGCCATTTCCGACGTCAGTTTATCCATGTTCTCCAATGAATGGAGAAAGTCTTCGCCAGGGTTTCCTGGCAGTGCATCCGTGATGCAGGTTGACGTGTGAAACCCATAGCGCCGTCGCTTCACTGCACGGCCACCTGCAGCAGCCTTCCTCTTCCTCTTCTCGGGCACACGGTTGGAAGTCTGTTTTTTCGTCGCTCCACTTGACGAACTCCTCCTCTCTGCACCCACATGCTTCGCATTGGGTTGAGATGGTGGATCCAGGGAGGGGGAGGATGCAGGCAATGGATGGTTGTTGATTGAAGATGATGCTGTGAGCATCGGATCAATGCCGAAGTTTTCATCCTGAAGTGGAGGTGATGTCGGCTTGCCTCTGTTCGAGCTGGTTGCTTTGTTTAAAAAGAGTGTGTAATGTCAACAACTGTTCATCAAAGAAACAATGTAGGATGATGTACATGGAATGTTTGCCAAGTCACTGAGGTTGAAATTGAACTCGGGCTGGTTCTCTGCTATACTGCCGCGCATCACAGCAGCAGGTTGATTAGCTGTATCCTTGGCTGGGGCGGCAGGGTTGGCAGGGGTGGCAGGTTTGGCAGGGGCAGTGGATTTGGCTGGGGGGGCAGATTTGGCTGGGGCAGCAGGGTTGGTAGTGGTGGCGGGTTTGGCAGGGGCGGTGGGTTTGGCAGGGGCAGTGGGTTTGGCTGGGGTGGTGGGTTTGGATGCAAGAATGGGCTGGGCTGGGGCGGTGGCTTGGTTGCCGGTATTTTCAAATGTTGCGAGCGTTAGTTTGTTTCCGACTTGCACCTGTTCCAATGCTGCCAACAATGGCTCTAGACTACCACAGAATGTGGGTCATTATGCTATGCCACAGATCAGATCCAATACATACCTGTGTGAGTCGGCCTTGTCTTTCGTGAGATCGATGGGCTGAGATGTGGAGGTAGATGGAGATGGAGCCGACTGGTGGGTCTGTTCACCTACTTGGCGCTCTTGGCCAGGATCGGAAGGAGGCTGGGTGGCTTGGGTAAGGGGTGGTTGGTGGATGAGGGCGTTTGGCTGTGTGCTAGTTGGTGATGATATGTTAATAAAGAGACATAAAGATATGTTTGTTTGTTTGTTCATACTCTATGCCGCGTGCAGAAATTTTGGGAGAAGGTGAGATGTTCAGGAAATCATTGGGATTCCAACCACCTTCATTGGGTTCAGGGGTATAGCGTGGTGAAGGTTGATTGGTTGTGTGGCCTTGGGTCGGGGAGATATTCATCGGAGAGGGTGGGTTGCCTTGGGAGGAATCACTATCAGAGTAATTATCCCCATGAAAGTTGCTAGTCACTGATTGTGTATGGGGCATTGCGGCTAATCGTGTATGAAAAGTCTGTTGTAATGGCGCTAAGGAAAAAGAGACTCACGTGATTTGATTTTTTTTTTTTTTTGAATTCAGCAAATGTATGCGCTAAGATGCACTAGTTAGTTCTATATTACTATACACAACCAACTCTGAAACTTTGTTCGCAGCCTTATAAGTGGGTTATCCCAGGGCTTTGGGTCACGCAGTGAGTTTCATGAGCTGTGTCGTGATTTGATTTAATCAACAGGCAAACGAAGGCTGCAAGAAGTGAAGTAAAGTGAACTGGTGGCTAGTCCTATAAGGATTTCTAGGAAACCCCGAAGCCTCACATAGAGTCGCTTTGTGAGGTGAGTGTTTATGTGTGGGTTCCGTTAGTGTACGCGAATCAACTTAAGCTGGAATTAAGGAATGGCTGAAGTTTTCACCAACGATGAAAGCCTCTGGAATCAGTCGACAACCCCCCCTGTTAGGGAGTTCACTAAATGGACCTTTGGACATAATTTCATCTGGATAGGCACGATATGCTGCGAATTGCATAATGATGGCCTCCCAGCATTCGAGCTTGCGCTCTTTGATGCGCACTACATGTATTGGCATACAAGTGCTACTAGCCAGTACAACCATAGCTACAACTACCACACTTGGTTGCGTGCTGCCATAGAAGACTACTTCAAGGGGGTGAAGGGGCGTAATTTGCGCTCGCCTGAAGTCCTCACCCCATAGCTATGGCGAACATTCTGTGGATGCACCCATATCCCAGAGGGCCGCAATGACTTTATGGAACTCATTAAGAGATATGGTGCCTGGAAGGATGAAGGCATGCCTGCACCCTCCCTGGACGGTGAGTGTAATGAGATATTTATTCACGCTTCGATTTTAATTTTAATTGACACGCAGAGTGGGAAAGGGCTTTAAAAACCCCCAGTGTCCAGCTTTATCTGCCCAGGTGGCTAGAAATTTCAAAAGACCACCTAGGCTTCCCAGAGAAAAAGAGAAGACTTTACGCCTGGCAATTCCATGTGTTTTTGCGAGCATGCCCAAGCAGTACTATTGCAGCTGGTAAGACATTGCGTTTTCTCTGCTTGTTGAAGACTAACTATTTGGTGTAAAAGAGGCAAACAAACCATTGAAATTTGTCGACACCCCGATCTATGCCTTTTTCTCCAAGAAAGAGCATTCCACAATGCCTTGGATACGTCTGCTTGCAGACCCATCCTTGGTATGCTCACGCTCCACCTCCCTTGTTGACCACAAAGCTCTACAAAAGCTTAACCCAGGCGCCGAATTGGATGACTCTATCCTAGGCTCATACATCGATCTCTGTCGGGCTCAGAATAAGGATAAAGAAGTAAAACTGATATCGACATATTTCTGGCCTCAGGTATCAAACCTAGACCACAAGGATTATGGTGGCGCAACAAGGTTGCTCTCTGCAGAGTTGGTAAGCCCTTTTCCCAAACGTTTCCTCCCTCCCATCGATCTGACAGGTTACCAAGAATAGCCAAAAGGTCAAACGTGGATGGTATGCAGCTGCTTTGTCCTCCATCAATGAGACGTTGGAAACCTTGAAGTCCCTTTATATCCCCGTAAACCAAAACCAAAATCACTGGCTGCTGCTGAGGATGAACTTCACGGATCGACGCTGGGAGTTCTATGATAGTATGACTGCATGCGGAAATGCGAAGACCTGGGCAGGCATTATTAAAGTGAGATTTTCAAGCCACAGAGTTCCTGATTAAATGCTGACAGGCATCGAAAAAGGCTGTCAGCGATTATCTCACCACTGAGGTGAATTATAATCTCTCTGGGTGGAATTGCGAAACAGATATGTCCGTGCTGCAACAAAAAGGGTTCACAGATTGCAGGGTGTATACCTGTCAATATCTCAAGTGGCTGGTCAACGGTATGGCTATACCTTCAGTTTTGGAAGAGGCTGATGTTGCTGATTTTCGGAATATGATGATCATGGAGCTGGTTTCTGGGAAGCTTAGGATTGGCGATCGCAAGGAATCTTAATATACACTCGCTGTACTATTCACCTGGTTTTTGTCTGAAGATGGGGTAGCTTTATTAGCTGTGATAGCATTCAGCATTCGTTCAGCATTCGTTCATTCAGCCATTCTATTCATTTGTGCATTGCAACCTCGTCTTCATTTCATCATGTCCTCAACATACTTATGAAAGTTGTGCATGGCACCTTTGGAAACGAGGGCGTGTATGCCTTTGAACGTTCTCTTCATGAAAACCAACTCGTCGTTGTCCTCAAACATAGCGAAATTTGCCAAGTCTTGTCGCTTTTTCCACTCCATCACCAGATTCTTGATCTAGTCAGAAAAATGGATGGATGCAATACCCCCATATTCGACAGAAAGACATACCACATCTACATTGAAGTGTGACAAATCGACCCATATGCCTTTCTTGTCGTATCCTTTCGTTGCATCCGATAGATCAAGGAGGTGGGTTGTGAGGTCATCTGTATTATCGCTGAGTTGCTGAAGGAGCAATTTCACCCAACGTGGGATGGGTTCTGGTTCTAGCTTATCGTGACCATTATCCACGACCTAGAAGAAAAAGGATGGCTACCGTCACCATCCATCTGGACTTGTACTCCGAATGACTCGAATGCAAGCCTGATACCCACCAGAGTGGTGTCTGTAGCGCGCCCCTTCCTTCGTATCCTAGGAGACATACATATAAGCATACACGAGGCACATGATGCGGAAAATACAATACCCTTTTCCTTTTCTCAACCTCTATTTCTGGATCCGGACCTACAAGCAGGCTTTTCGATTTCAATTTTTCTGGACGAATTCTTGGATAAATCGCCCTTGCTTCTGACTAGGTATGAAGAAGATAAGACCCACCTGCTGAGGATGATTCACTGCTTTCAGCTATCAGAGGGGCATCAGCTTCTTCCTAGCATCTGCATCATCATCAAACTGGGGGGAAACACACAGATGGTATAGCTGAGAAGGGTATACGCTTTGCCAATGAGGGCTGCTTGGGGCGTCTTACCTGTACAAATCATTCAAATATGAACATAAAACTACAAACGAACCTGGAAGTCCTTGCCAGGAGAAGCAGGTAGTGACTTTGCTGAGACGCCTGCTTCTGCTTCTGGTTTTGTATTCGCTTGAATTCTCTGTGTATAGTGAATATGATGCCATTGAAAAATACCATAGTCGGTACCTTTCTCGTGGCCTTTTTTCTGGGGACATCACCCCCCGTTAATGCAGGGAGAGTCTGAAAGAAATCCGTAGGGCAAGATGCAACCCTCTCTCCACTCCTCAGAATCCGTGCTTTGGGGAAATCATTAGATAATTCAACATGCTTGTCCTTGCGTGGGCGTCCTCGCTTCCTTTTGGAGCTCATGAAATTAATTGAATGATAAGTACTTAACAAGCTATCGAGTTAATATCAGGATCACACACCTTCACCTTCACCCTCACCTTGATCGTTATTATCTTGTTCATATTCGTGTTCGTGTTCATATCCAGGTCCAAGTTCAAGCTCAGGTACATGCTCAAGTTCCACGGAGGAGATCGCGACAGCCTCCAAACGATTAGTGAACCCAAATAAGATGCAGTCTGCTTCGAAACTGTCAAGCCAGGTGGCGCAATTCGATTGGTCACTGAAAGGATCAATGGATTTTAGGACTTGGGGAAGCCAGTAAAATTCTTTGCTCTGCTTCCAGGATAAAATGTCTGGGTATACAGGCGTTTATTACTCAAGCCTAGCCTTGAAAATATCGATATCTCACCATACCACCAGTATTGTCTAGAAGAATAATGGCTTCTAAGCTCGGCTTCGAATGCTTTGAGTTTTTTGGGCTAGTGGGCCTTCCCTAGCTCCAGTCGAACACAGAACCGATGAACGACATCAGGAATCCAAAGACTACCAGACGCAGGCTTTTCTCTTTGCGCTTCCTTTATGATATACGTCCTAAGCATGCCATACCATACCATCAACTTTCCAAGATGACTCCCTCCATCCTCTTTTTGAAATTGCAGCTGAAGCTGGCACAAGTCAATGATGGTGAATATTGGCCTCCACTTTATCGGGAGAGAACAAATATGTTGAGCCGCTTGGACTGACATGAGTCCATCCTGAGTGGTGTTTTTGATAAAGCATCATGAGGATAGCGGAACCGTGGCCTGCGGAACCTTTCCAACAGGCCACCAGCTAGTTTCGAGAGCATGCAAATCAGTCTCCATGGATTTTATCAAGAGATGTAGCAAGATGCACTAAAGTGATCGGGGCAAGTATGGTTTGTTTGTCGAGATTTATCAGCTATCTCACCCTGGGCACGCCTGCTATACTTCACTGCATATACCGTATTGAGTCGATGGAGCTGTAGGTTGAGCTAAAAAGTAGAGGACAACTGTGGAATAACACTGCGCCATTCGATCCTGATCCTGCCACCTTCTTCCACCTGCCCTTCTCCCTTGCGTTCACTTAGAGGCCTGGCTGAAATAAATGCATTCCGTTTGAAGCAAAGGTCGGGGAGCAGTCTAACAGAGTTTCAGTGTACTCCTCTGAACCGAACCGCTCTGTTCCGAACAGAGTGTACTTGGTTAAAAGGTGGTGATACATTGTGGTGCAGTGAAGCTAAGAGGCAAGAACCAGGCTGACCGAAGGTGAACGGTAACATAGTGCTGTGTAGCACTGACTAATTGCATGATGCATGCAGCGTTCGCTGACAGGACATGAACCTACCGTGGTCTGAGAATTAAGGGGCGAGAAAACCAAGCCAATCGACAGTGAGCGTGGGCAGAGCTCGTTTGCCACAAGCCACAATAATCGTGGCATCCACACTATAAAATCCCCTCATTTTTTCTCGACCCCAATTCTCCACTTTCTCCCTAAGCCACCACCCACCATCCATCATGATCCTCCTTCCCCTAGAGCTGTGGTTCAAAATAATCTCCCACATTCAGGACATGCCCAGGGATCTGCTCGCACCATCCCTAGTGAATAGGGATTTTTCCTCCACTGTGTTGCCCTCCCTGGCCCGATATACCATTGTCAATCCATTGCCACAGCCGCGACACCCTATCCACCTTGTTGAGTTCACCGCCATTTCGGAGTGGGGCGGTCATCTTTATGCGGGATTAGTGATAAAGCCCAGACATATAGGAATAAAGTGTTTCAGTTTATTCCTATATGTCTGGGCTTTATCACTAATCCCACATAAAGATGACTGCCTAGAACTCAGGGAAGTTACCCTCTCTGGATTACAACTAAAAATGCTGGGTCACTACAACACAATCAATATCTCAAGGATATTTGCTGGATGTCTGATGAGTGCTTTGACCAAGTTCACTCTGGATCTTACACGGGCCAATCTGGATAACTGCGTCAACGTCAATTGGGCCCTCAACGCATATCTTTCCTCGAGACCTTCCCTTCAATCTGTGCACATTTTAGGCCCTCTGTTTGTGGAGGAGGTCAACGAGATCATGCCACTGGTCACCACCAAGGGCATCCTTGATGTCATGTTCAGGCTAACTTCGCCGGAACCGTCGGTAAACACCCAGTCGACAACAGATGGCGATGGCAAGATGGCCAAAGAGATCCAGCAAACAATCCACTGTGGGATCATCACTGCGCCAACCCAGCCGGAGACTGATAATGACCCCATTGGACCACAGTCGACAGAGAGCCATGGGATTGATGGTTAGGGGTCAGAGAGATCAAAACGATTTCGAACAGTTACGGCGAGAAGATGGAAATGCTGAGGTTGGGATCGAACAGTAGGGCTTTCATTAAAAAATCTGAATATCAGGCCCCTGTGTTGAATAATATGGTTATCAAGATTCGGCATGCAATCTCTCGGATGCAGTAGAGAAGCATGGATGGCGACCCTTGCCATCCCTTCCGTCTGTAGATTCCACCTTGTTCTCCCTTAGCCAACTTCCTCTTTACCTTCTTCTCAGGGTGGCCCTTGTACTCATTCTCACTCCCGCACTCTCTTTTCCTACATTTCATCTGCTCACGCATGTCGGATATTCCCTATGAATCGAATTTTCATTATGACCTTTTGTGTTAGTATCCAGATGACCACTCACCAAGGTGCAAACCGTTCACCGCTTCTCCAACATCATCAAGGATGGCAGTTACGCTCCATTACAAAGTGAGAAATAAGTGATTCTGAGTCGTCTGAAGCACAAAGATGTCTTTTAATAGTAAAACCACCCTTGCAAGTCTATAACTGTCGCAACGAGACCGTAAGCATGCAGCCATAGGACTCCTACAGCATGGCCCGACCTCCAGTCCAATTATCTCTCCCGGGACGGGATGCGAGGGATAGTCATGTACTGTATTCAGCGATGCTCATGTCTCACTGCACCGGGCAAGTATCACTGTGATGATGCCCTGCCTATGCCCTACCAGTGTTATGCGTGGTTCACAACTCCACAGTGGCCATCATCCTTCCAACCTCGATGATGATCAAGTATCAGCGGATATTCAGCACCTGTCTCCTTGCGGCGAACAGGGGGAATGGGAATCACTACCAAGTTATTGAGCCATGGCTGAAATGAACGTCTGTTGGAAGTTAGTGTGGGAGAGGGGTCTACCACAGTTTCAGTGAACTCCTTCTGAACCCCTCTGTTCCGAACAGAGTGGACTTGACCAAAATGTGGTTCGGTTCCTTGTACAGCCACAATTGTGCTCTTTGTGGTGCGGTGAAGCAGCTTAGCAATGCCAGTTAAGCTGGCGCAGTCTGCTACACTTTTAGGCTGGCAAAGTTAGCCATGCTACCTTACTGTCTAGGCCCCAAGACAGTAAGGTAGCGTGGCCAGAACCAAGCCAATCGACAGTGAATGGTAGTATAGCACTATGCAACACCCAGTGGGGTTGCATAGCACTCGGTGTTCGCTGATGGGACATGAACCTACCCCAGTCTGAAAACTAAGAGGAAAGAAAACCAAGCCAGCCAACAGGTGAATGTAGCATAATGCCATGTTACATCTGCTGACTGCATAGCACATTCGCCATTCATTCGGTGTTCACCTACGGAATGTGAACCTACCCGTGTGAAGTAAATCAACAAGCCAGAAAATCGAGTGATGAACGGCGGCATAAGACGTGTTACACCCACTGATTGCATCACGCATTTATTCAGTGTTAGCCAACAGGACATGAACTTACCGCAGTCTGAAACTAACAGGTCAGTAACACACACTGAGTATATAAGAGTTAGTGTTTGCCGATAGCATGTGAGCAGTCTATAAACTAGGAGGCGAGAAAACCAAGCCAATCAACAACTGAACGGTGCAACACCAGCTGAGTGCATAGCGCCGACAGGATATGAACTTACCAGGGTCAGAAACCAAAAAGCCAGACATTCAACCCAATCGACGGCCAACGATGGCATGACGCCGCATCGAACCCACTGATTGCATAACGCAGTTATCAGTGTTCATCGAGAGGAGATGAATGTACACCGGTCTGCAAATCAAGATGTCAGACAATAAGCGGTGCAACACCGGCTGAGTGCATGGCGCATTCAGTGTCCGCCAACAGAATATGAACTTACCAAGGTCAGAAACCAACAAGCCAGACATTCAACCCAATTGACAAGCAAACGATGGCATGACGCCGTGTCGAACCCACTGATTGCATAACACAGTTATCAGTGTTCATCGAGAGGAGATGAATGTACACTGGTCTACAAATCAAGATGTCAGAAACCGACGGGTGAACGAACGGTTGTATAACGCCGCACACTCACCACCTGCATCCCAAACCCACTGGCCAATCTGTGTTTCCTGAGGATGGGTAGGCACTGCTTGCGTATTCCCGGGCGCGAGTATTCGTGCAGTGGTTGAACCCAGAGCCAGAGGAGCGCCTCCTGACTGGACTGTCTGCATCTCGCATTCAGTAAGAATTGGGAGGGCATAAACAGAGTCGAAATTTTTTTGAACTCAGCCGCTGGGACAAAATGCTTTGTATTATCTTGTTTATGAATCATTCCATTTTTGTAGAGCGTGAAAGGGGCAGTATATCTCCCACAGCTTCTTGCTGTCAGCCACCACCTCTCCACTGAGCAGCCTCAGCAGTAACGCGAGAGGGCACTAAATGAGTAGGCCTTAGGGCGTGTCTATCATTTGAGGCAGCCTGCTGCAACCGACCCCCTTATCCGCCGATACTCCTACCCCTCTCCACCTCTGAGAGGGGTCAGAGGACTCAAGGTGGTTCATAACGCTGAACTCAAACTCAACCGAGAATCGCGGAGAGATGGATGTAATTGCCGATTAGTTTAATGGATCAGAAACACTGATTTAATATTAATCGTGGGGCCATCTTGATTTGAAATTTCAGCAATGGGTATATCTTCTCAACTTTCAAAGATCGGATACACTTACAGAGTTGCAAAGTTCACATTGAAATCATGGCTACCGCTGATGTTGGCGAGCTCAAAGCAATCGAAAATCAATTTCACAGCCTGATTCTCATTGCGGGTTTGTGACTTAACCCATCTGCCTCTCGTCTGGTGCTAATTGTGTGGGGACGAAGAGTACTTCACTTTTGCGTGCGTCTGACCGTTCCGATTTGAACACACTTTTTGATTGGACACAATATAACAGTCTGTTTGGCATAATATATCTCCAAGTGTATCAGTACTTCTTCTCGACTAGAGGACTGGTTAAAGATCCCTTCCACATGAAGTTCCTGGTGAGTGATCACCTCGTCATGTCTCCCCTGTTAATTGCTCAATTTCAGGTGGGATTTCAATGGAAAGTAATGCCTTGAGTATGACGGTCGAGCTTACACCCTCCTAAGGTGTCTTGAATGCGTGATTACTGCTGCAATCGCCCATGTGGGCTACACCTTTCTCATTACAAACTTTGGAGACCCTGCAGCCCTTGCTACGCCATTCTGGTATGATCTACGCCCTCAGCATTCACAATTCTCCGTAACTCCGATTGATGATTCGATAGGAGTTTCGATGTAGGTGATAGTCTGCTTCATTGTTATTTTATTTTATTACTTTGCACTTTAAATCAATGGTCCCACAGGTGATATATGCTGTGAGGGTGGGTACTTCCGTGATCTTGGCCATGCCGTTGATATTTACTTGAATGGGATTAATGGGTAGGAACTTCAGATGTTTTGCACATGATGGTGCGCAATACATGGTTGAAAATGTCCGCGTTACTCACTTTGCGATGGCAGCATGTTCTTGCGTCAACTGTTCATCAGCAAGTGGGCCTCTATAAGCCCACCTACTCCTTCCGCTGATGTTAAAATGATAGTGAGCAAAGGGAGCATAGTTTTAACAGCGTGGATTGTAAATTCACCAGTTCTTCTCATCGAGACGTTGCTCATGCCTGTTTAGGTAGCCTGGTCGTTAGCCGAGTTCGGTGAGACGTTAGGGTTAACAAGAGCCAAGACACCTAACGAGCAGGTTTCTTTGCAGCGATCGGGACAAGTACGTTCCACTCTCAAATTGATATGATAGGAATCTAATAGGAGTGGCAGCCATCACTGTACAGCTGTTTGTTTCGGAAAATGTTCTTGATGGATCCATGTCGTGATGATTAATTTCAATCTAGCTTTGGTTTCCGGACCCTTGTGTCATACCCCCAAGTAAGCAGCAGGTCTAGGACGATTCCAAGATGACCGCTGTGCGCCCTTCTAACTTATTAATAAATTCACCTTCCTCTCCAGGAGTTTTATAACCTTGCGATTGCGGGTCAAACTTCCTTGCTGGTGGCAGACATAAGCCTCGCCATGGCGCTGTGCTACTATCTGTACAAATCAAGAACTGGGTTTAGGTAGTGCGCTGCGCCGATTTTATTGTTCGAGCGTTACGCACCTGATAATCTACCTTCAGGATGGACACAATCCTTCAGGTTTCAATGGTTTACACCGTGAATACCAGTATGCAGAGCTAATGTACATGATTTCTGCCAGTGGTTCACTGTTGCTTATTGCACCTGTACTCGTCTGGTAAGAAGTTTCTGATCAGATCAGTTCTGATTTGATGAACCAAGCGGTTTAAAACATAGCATTGCTTTGCTGATCTCGTTCGCATTTGTAGGGAGATTTCTCTGCTTGATTGTGTTAAATGATTAATTCCTTCGACGGTTCCAACACGCCAACAACTTCGATTGCTGGCCTGGCCTTGTTGCTCAAAACAAATGTGCGTATGCTTTATATCTTGCGAGATTGTCTGCGAAAAATGGATCCCATAGTGTACTTCATTTCCTTAATGGCAGGGTGAGTTAAGCGATAATAGATTTGGACTGAAAGCTAATCTCCTTTCACCAAGTATAATGGCACGAGAAGATTTCCATAACCAGCAAAACCTTGAACCGCAGGTGTCGATCTGTCTACCACTCACGATAACTTCAACCACCTGCAGTTCGCCGATCGTAACGATGGACAGGGTTAGCTATCACTCATTTGTTGATATCCTTTTACTTTTGTTAACTTTTCCAGCCGAACACCCAGATGATGGCTGACACCGTTAAAAGGGATATCGATATCGAAAATTAGTTGTTATGTATCAGTGTCGGGTGGTTGATGAAGAAGAAGAAGAAGAAGAAGAAGATGATGATGATGTTGAAGTGTATGATGATGTCGAGAAGTAACAGAGAATATCCACTGCTTTGCTTTTCAAATTGTAAAACGACCCTAGGAGATTTGGCAGCTGCTAGCTTCCCGCTGGCGAAGAGGGGTCAACAAGTGGCTGATTTCAGCAGTCGAGTGACTGTCAAAAGGCGGTCCCCGAAATAGAGTTCAACAAACTCTCTACGAAGTGCCAGTCACTGTGTTTCAGAGGCGGGTAGTGACAACACCGTTCAACTTGGTCGACTCAATGTGGCGTGAGCTCAACTCAGGTAACCAGTGGTAGACTCTGGTAGTCAGACGAAAGAGACCCAGGCCAGTTGAGCCGAGTAAATAGATGATCCGCTTCCATTTAACTACAGGTAGATTGGGATTACAGCCGTTTGCACATGGCTTGACACTTGTCCGGAGATTTAAGAAAAGTCGACTAGCCATAACTTGTACAACCTCTTACTGTAACTCTTAAGGGCCTGGACAGCAGCTTAGCAATGCCAGCTTTTTGGCGCTAAACTGGTGGAGTTTGCTACACTTTTAGGCTGGCAAAGTTAGCCACGCTACGTTACCGTCCAGGCCCTAACATTGCTCATCACCTTAATGGTACCACCCAACAGTGTGCTTGATCCTGGTGACATTGAATCGTCTTCCGACAAGCTTGAGGTTGCCATTAAGCCTGATCTTGGTACAACAGCCTAACAGTTGTATTTAAATGATTAATAATCAGTCATAACAGCACTGAGTCGACTCTTTCCTTTTTTCAAATCCGTGGACAAGTGTGTCAAGCCATGTGCAAACAGCTGTAATAATAATACAGTACATATAGTTGTCTATGGTACAATTGATGTTTGAAAATACTAGAGAAACTACCCAGTATATAATTTCATCCACCCTTTACTCGTTTGCGATTTTCCAGAGTTGAATCTGCGTCATGAAATTGTACTATAGATGAATTATATATATGATAAATGACTTTGGACTTACCAGGGCTTTCCGAGCGAGCTTGTACACGACCAATTGTCTTCTCTGGTGATCCAGGAGAGTACTGATGACTATCAGTATCTATGTCCATAGTCAACTGTGAAAAGTCAGCCTTCAAGTCCTGCAATGCTGATTGAAGGACTGAATCCAAGTCCTCCTGAAATTCGGGTTGAAGGGCTGAATCCAAGTCCTCCTGAACTACGGATTGAAGGGTGGGATCTCCACTGAGGACAGGCTCTTCAGGGTAGTCAGAAGAGATTGGTGTGCTCTCCATGTTGGGGTGGCCTTTTTGGCACACAATAACAAAAGCTGGCCCAGTCCAGGTCAATTCTGTCCACGGTTCCTTGAGAAGCCCTTCCAATCAAGGAAGCACCTCAACCCAGTCCTTGCGGAAGTGACTGAGGACAGCTCGCTTTACAGCATGTGCAGTGCAAGTGTCAGATGCCTTGGCGTTAGCCTGCTTGTAGCCAACTATTGCCGAGGCCACGTCAGCCAGGAACCGCCGGAAAATATACATCGGCGAAACACAAGTTTGCCTGATGAAAATGATGAAGGTGTCCATGAACCACCGCATGAACTGCCGATAATTCCATAGAGCGATTGTCTCTTCTTGCATGACAGAGGAAGAGACCTCCTTGCAGTAGTGCTGGCAACCAATGACTTGGGCGAGTTCCAGCATGTTTCCAACAGCCACAACATCCAGAAGACCATCTTGAGTCGATATGTCAGGGAAGTGTGCAAGCCTGCCATCGGTTGCTAAGTGTAGGACTTATTTAACTCATATAAGAAAGGTACAAAGAGAAGGTTTACCTGTTTCATCCCCTGACATAAAATGGTGTGACCACATGCACATCAAACGGCGAAGGAATGTTCGGGTCTCGTCGTGTTCAGTATTTGTGATATTCCAGCTCATCACAAACGTGTGAATGATCCCACAGCATGTATCAGTGATGGATGACGTTGAAAGGAAGTGGGAGCCGTACATGATCGTATCTTCTACCCCCCACACAGCATGCAGGGTATTGGGTCTCATGTAACTAGATGTGCAGTCAATTACATGAACACAATGCATAAGAAATGACTTACAAAGTGGAATTTTCCCACAGCAAGACACCCTCTGCCTCAAATATGCCTTCACCTGTGAATCCCGAAGTCCAGTGGGGGGGATATGCCAGGGTTGTTCCGAGGTCACCAGCTTTGTTCCCATTGGTCTGATCCCTCATGGGACGGAAAACAACCCAATACTTTGCCCCACACATGACCTGGACTGAGGTTCCGAAACCGTCATCATCCACATGGCACCACGTTGTCGATCCTCTGGTCGCTGCCAACCCCCATCACATTTCGTCTGTAATCGGCCTCTCTTTAGGAAAACCCTCTAGGTGCCGTGTCTCTTTCCATGCCCATTCATGTGATGCGAGGTCACTGTTATGTCACGTTTCATTTAAGAAGATCTAAGACTGCACACAAACTTACCTGAATCGAGGTGGAGGCATTCGCCATATTTCCCCCATAGGAAAGTCCAGCCCATTCAGAATTCGCGGGGTTGTACCCTTGGCTACCTGGTATATATCTTCCAATGTACCAGCGCGTAGGAGGGTATCCTCCCCTGGTTGCTCCCTCAACTCTGCCACTTGTGAACCATCACTATAACGTCCAGATACAAGATGACTTGTACGTACCTTGTATTTGTCTGAGTGTGGAGAGATTTCCCAGTTTTTCTAAGCCAGATCGATCAAAATTCAATTTCTCCTGGGGGTTATTGAGGACGAGGATGTGTCGACGTCGAAATATCCTTTGGACCTCAGTGGCAGATAGCTTCACAAAATCCTCGTACTCTGTCACAAAGATACAAGATGCCTTTGGGTCGAACTTCGCAAGGTGGGAAGAGTGAAGACGGTGCATGGGAATGCCGTCGACATAGCTTTTTTGGATGAGGTTGTGAACCCTATTCAAGAAAGCGCCTTCGATTTCTGCCTATACCAGCTAGCTATCAGTTAACAGCCTAGACACAAAGAAAGTCACTCACCACTTTGACAGGTGGTCGATATTCAAAGATCTCTGGGTCATTCTCTGGGTAAGCATCATAGATGGGGACTTTGATGGGGTTAGCGACCAACTATGACTATTGTCAGCCAAGATATAACAAGGCTGGGAGCAGGGAACAATACCTCTGGGAGTGGGAGGGTAGAGAGTTTTTTCAATTTCAGATCCTGTGATCATCTTTGAAAACAAAGAACAAGGTTTTCTCATCTAGTACTCACTCTTTCCCCAAACTGGCTGGTAGCTGTTTCTAGCGGCGTAGTAGCCGAGATGATATTTTTCTTTTTAGCTGGGAGGAGTGTCGTTGAGGGGTCTTTGCCTCTGTCCTTTTTATGGGGAAGTTCATTATCTGGCGATGTAGGTCTGAACCTAGTTTTTGGGTTGGGAGCTGAACCATGCCGTCTCTTTAGCTTTAGAGGTGGGCGCTGGATTCGGCTAGATGAGACCTGGAAGGAAGACTTCTCTGTGGGCTGTGACTGTTTCCGTTGGATTTCCTGTTTCCTGATGCGTTCTCTCTCTGAAAACTGGTAAATCACTGGTATCATTTATGATACCAAGCTTACTTTTCTAGCCCGGTTCATTCTCCTCCACCCGCTTCTCACCAAATTCTTCCTCCTTTTCCTTGTTTACTTCATCCTCCCCTTCATCATCTACGTCATCCTTCCCTTCCAATTCATTACTGACTCGTTCCTCCTCGTCCTCACTTGATTCACCCTCGTCCTCGCTCGATTCATCCTCTCTTTCCTTGTTTGTTTCACCCCCCACTAGTTCCTTATCAATTCCACCCTCCCTTTGCTCTCTCATTCTACCCCCTTCTGTGCTCTCCGCATTGATCCCACCCTCCCTTTCCCCACGTATTTCAGTCTCTTCCCCCACATCTTTCGTTATCTCTTCCCCCACATCTTTCACTACCTCTTCCCCCGTGTCTTTCGCTATCTCTTCCCCCACATCTTTCGCTATCTCTTCCGGCACATCTTTCGCTACCTCTTTCACTACCTCCTTCACTACCTCTTTCGCTACCCCTTCCTCAATTTCTCCTGGCTCCTGAGCCGGAAGTACTACTGGTTCCTCCCCATCTTGCTGTGAGGACCTCTCTCCTGATCCCTGAGACTCGTTCTCGGCTAGCTCATAGGATATCGCCAGTGGTTGCCTAGCTGTGAGCGGGAATGCCAATGAGTGGGCCCCCACTGGAAGATCAGAGATAAAATCAACTAGAGGAAGGTAATGAGTGGTAAATCAAGAAATAGTAGAAGGAGACATACCAGGCAAATGGAACCAATAGCGGTCTGCATCATTAAATTGGGTTTGATGGGAAGTAGCTGAAAATTGAGAGAAAAATCCAATGATGGCGTCCATAGCAGTTGACCCGGTTGCAATCGAAATAAAAGAGTGCCAGAGTGCTCTCTCTGTGTTCGCGAGGAATTGGGGATGCTCATTACCCAAAGAAAACGTCAGCTGGACGAAATCAATAAATAAGTGAGTAATTGATCGCCAAACGAGCTTACCGCAACAAGTTGGTCACGACTAACTTCTGCCCTGCTAAGGCTGTGAGGGAGGAAAACAAGGAGGGGTGAGATGGAGGTTGTGAGATGGAATATGCTCCGCATGCGTTCGTAAAGAGCCTTAGAATTTCTGGAGAGCATATCCCTGAACGTTGGGGATAGCGGAGCTTGCATATTAACTGCCATGCTGAAAAGGGGTATCAGAATCATCCTTAGATGATGTGTGCTATACACACCTTTCCAGCTGTTGGTTCCATAACTTAGCATCGATGTTGAATGCAGTTTGAGGCTATGGAAGAAAAATGAAGCATTAGCCGCAAGGATAGATCTCCTTTATAGTCAAAGAAAGTTACCTTGCTGAACCAAGTGATTGCAAAAGCCATGAGTTCTACGTTAGTGAGGATTTCACTCACAGCTGCTGTGCTCATGTGCCCAGCTGCACGATGTAGCGCTTTGATTCCACAGACGAGATGGCATTGTCTGAGGGACAAGTCTTTTGGAACGCCGGTCTCAAACGGGCTTTGTGATGAGACTTTAGACTCTGCGACAGGGAGCTCGCTTAATGCGGACATGGCATCTTCAATAAGTGTAACCCAATCTTCGATAGGTCGGATGAGCTAAAATATACATGCATCTATCAGTTGTAATAACCCATATAAATTGTACTTACACTCTGCAATCTCTCAGTTATGTTGGGTCTTGAACACCTTGGCCTGCGCACCAAACAGCTTGAGGGGGTGGGGGAAATACTGTCCACCAAGCAATCAAGAAGACTGTAGCGGAGCAGCATGTGGGCTGCAAGAAATACATCCCTGGGATGCTTCTTAGACCAACGGTTGGCTTCCCTCAGACTACTGCTGTCTGATGCGAAGTATTGTTGTAAGAACACGATCTGGTTTGGGGTCAGAGTTTCAGGGATAGCCCTGTTGTTGAGCTCACGGCAGAGCATCTATGTAAAGTGGAAGTGGCATGAGGGTCATTGATAGTATAATACAATTCAGAGAGCAATGACTTACTAGAAGCAAGTCTGCTGCACCGGAGTTCCTCTCCAATTCTTCTGGCCCCATTAGTTGCATAAACTCTTCCCCAAGTTGACGTGGGGAAAGGGGTAGGCCATGACGCCACGGGAAGTCTTGGAATGCATGAAACTGAGAAAGCTTCAAGTTTGTATTCATCGGTGATGAGGTCAAAGATGAAGCAGAGGGTGTAGAAGCGGAGGAAAACATCAAGAGGACATTAAAATATCATAGACTCTGGGACACTAGTTAAAGTAGAAGAACAAATATTGAAAATTTCACGAAGGGCGAAGACAGTCACTGAAAGTAACAGCCACCGAATGTGACAGTCACGCGTTAGTGCCATCGTCTGATCCCGAATTTGTCAACTTCGTGTATGCAGAAAGCTCTGATGCCATATTGTTTCAGAATACGCTTTTCGCATATGTCAACGTCCGATGTTAACCACATGGTGGGGCTTCAAGATGGATTTTACCCAAGGCAAATGGCGTTTTTACTGCCAATTACCAAGCAAGAAAGAAATCCACTTCACATCAAATAGGCGTGGTTATCAGAAGGATGGATCCAGAGTGTACCACATTTTGTAGACTCTACCATGTTGCTCCCCATGAGCGT
Source organism: Porpolomopsis calyptriformis (assembly GCA_951640195.1). Classification (NCBI taxonomy): domain Eukaryota; kingdom Fungi; phylum Basidiomycota; class Agaricomycetes; order Agaricales; family Hygrophoraceae; genus Porpolomopsis; species Porpolomopsis calyptriformis. Next base: position 83,891 of record OX621166.1, on the reverse strand, counting down.
CAATCCGTACAATACACACGTCTGTAGACAGTTGTGAGGGTTAGCCTCGAAATAACTTCATCTAACATACGTGCCTCAATGTCCGATACAATCCCAGAGCCTCACATCACATCCAACTTCGATTCGGAATCATACCATAGTCAAACTACCGCATACCAGGCCTGAGCAACTCGCCATTGTTGATGTGTTCACCAACAACGGTAGAGACAGTCCCTGTTACACGAGAGGACATCCTGAGGTTCTTCGCTTTTCCAATGGGGACAACAGAAATATCCTCAAACTGGTGATGACTGTCTGTAAAGTGTCTGATTGGACAAGATTCTGCATACACTTGACTTGGTGAAAAAGTTTGAGGAGGTCCTAGTAACATAGTACCTTACCGAATAGAACCTGTCACTGCAATCATAGCCCCTTATGACTTATACATCCATGAGGTTGTTCATTAGGATGGGAGGAGGGGTGATCGGCACCTATCTGCCTCTCCATACTGGCTAAAGGCCTGTCTTCTAGCGCTTGGTCCTTGCTACACCTGAATGATTTAGAAGTGTAAAATGACTCATTGACCACAGCCTGCTGGTTGAGCACCTAGCTGTTTCGCCAGACCTGTGTAGGCTTTTCCGCGCAGTTCCTTGGTCTGGTCAGAGACTCTTGTGTGCGTCACTCCATCCCTCATCCAAGAGGTCTGAACCTCTTTGCATTTAACCTCCTTTAAGTATCTATGCTGGCTATAGAACGGATAAATGCAACAGAAAAGAGCAAAGAAAGAAATGTGGTATCATCCATCTGCTTGTGCGCTGCGTCTTGGTTGGAGTCTCCATCGGTGGGTAGGGAGGTGTGTTGGTTTTTGGATGAGTGTCAGCGCTCCGTAGATATTGGTCCGTGCACCCATACATAAATACTCGTCGTTACCTTGTACTTCCTCACGTGTTTGCCTCACAAGCTCAATGAGGTACAAACCGTTTCCCTAACAAGGTGCACATCATGTTGAAGAAATAGGAACCCAAGTTTATTCGGGGTATAATTAACCTAGCCTAGCCGAATCATGTAGTCTTTGGGCTTCTCATCTAAGAATCGAACGACATCTTGGTGGCTAAAATGGACCCACGCGATACGCCCAGGAGTGCATGTATTGGCGGACAACATGGGGCCAGGTTCCCAGCGCCCAACTCCATGGAACAAGTATGGAGACCTCAGAATAACAATATCTCCAGCCTTATATCTAGCTCAGCAGTTAGTTCAAAAATGGTACATACATGAACAAAACACCTCACGCTAAGCACAAATCCAAGTCCGGCAAATAAAGATGTCCCCAATTAAACTTGCCGGCACAAGTGATCACGCTCAATTCAAAATCGTTGTGGTCGATGTGCACATCAACCTGAAGCTTCCAAATAGTTGCGAGTCCAAAAAAGCAGGATTCATTGAGGTCCTGGTACCAACGACCTGCTTTATAAGTACGTTTTAAGCGGTTCCACTCCTTTGGTGCTAATTTTTCTAGTAGCTTGTCAAGGTAGTTCGTTTGCTTCTCAGTTGCCTGCAAGTAGTGACGTGTGATTTTTTGATTTTCGGGCTGAATGATTGCCAATAAGGTCAGAAGAGGGGATAGGGTTATCATGCTGAAAGAGACAGATTACAGCCGTTTGCACATGGCTTGACACTATTCCACAGATTTGAAAAAAGAAAAAGAAGTCGACTAGCCATAACTTTAATTACTACTCATGCAATCTCTTACCATAACTCTTAACATTGCTCATTGCCCTAATGGCACCACCCAATAGTGTGCTTGATCCTGGCGACATCGAATCGTCTTCTGATGAGCTTGAAGCTGCCATCAAGCCTGATCTAGGCACGCTACCTGATCCTTTGCTCACACTGACGGTTCCGCCAAAACTCAAGATGCCGAAGGAAAAGGAGGTCGGAAAGCATAATGAAAGTATGTCCTTACTACATCCAAACCCAAATATAACCATATCAAAGTAATTAGATGCAACCTCTCCTTTGAAAATCACCTACAATCTCTCCCTGTTTCATGCAAAAGAAATGAAGAAACCAGCTCGCAAACGTGTACCCCATAACGATTTTCTGAAACTCTCATCTGCCGATCCTTGGGACATGGTCAAGGCCCAACTACTTGTCAAGATTGATGCGTATTATCACCCAGAAAACCTCAGTTTCGAAGATTACGATGTCTCCTTCTCAGTCCCTCGTCATGCTCCAAATGCCATGAATCTTCATCATAACAATTACAGCTTTCTTGTCGAGCGAGCCCTCAAAGCAAAAGATCCGATTGTGAACGTCACTATTACAGAGAAGACATCTGATCTTAAGGTATGTTGCGTAACATCTATAGTTATTATACTAAATGGCAAGGCGTCAACTAGCATGGCAGAAAGAATAGAAAGAGGGGTACCGACAGTGAGAAAGAGAACACCGATACTGATGATGACCGGCCAAAAAAGAAAAAGAAAAAAGTGAGTGTTTCGCTACCATTTTGATGCTAATAGTATTTATAATATATAGAAACCCGATAAAATATTGCCAGGGAATGTAGCCCGAAACGAAAAGATCCAGTTTCTTAGGAATCGATGGGCTTGCAATACACGCAACTGCTCAAGTGATCACTGCTATGTGCCGGCTGACAACCCTGAGCATTTCCCTCTAAGCATGACTCACTTTGAGGTCTGGGCTTCTGCCTTGGTGAGTCGTGAAGTAATCACTTGAGTTGGCAACACTAACCCATTCACCTAAAGCTTAAGGATGACGGGAGTGCAACAATTGATAAACCTCCAAACCATAAAGCATTCGACGTCTTGTCTCCAGACAGTCTTGGCCCCAAATCACTTCTTCATCAATGCCGTCAACAAGCTGTAGCAAAAGATCAGGCCGTTTCTGCACCCATGCAAATTCACAACCATTTCTCTATTCCTGACGCTCTCTTCGGACTTTTGTCTCATGTCGCACCTGCACCCAATGCTGTTCCTTCTTCAACTGTTTCTCAATCACCACTGCTCATCTCTGTTGCAAATCCATCTAGACCAAAAATGACAATAACTGACTTCTGCGACAACTACTCACTTTCCGAAGCTATTCAAGACCGACTTGTCGCAAATGGGTACTCGGGAACACATACCTTTGCTTACACTGAGATAAGTGAACTAAAGGAGATGGGATTCAAAAGTGGGGAGATTGCAGAGCTGAAACATGCTGTTGCTTCGTGGGCATTGTCATAATACTTAGACGTCCGTATTATTTGCAGATACAGTCAATAGAATTGCCTAACAGTTTATAGCGTTCAAAACTAAAAGTAACCACTGTGAATGAAATAACCAGCTGCGTCGGATGGCAAGATAACATCCATAGCCTCATACATATCATACATTATACCAAATTCTGTCGAAGCTGTAAAAATATCTTGGTTGTGACGAATGAATGCTTTGATTTTTGAAAAGGCCTCCTCAATTGGATTCAAATCTGGCGAGTATGGCGGCAAGTACTCTAGCTGGATTCCTGTGAGTTGATTGGCATGGGTTCATTTATGTAGGTGGGAAACCCACCAAAACGATCAAGCAACTCTAGGATTTCAGGGCCTCGATGGATTTTTGCATTATCCATTACAAGCACACGGAGGTTGCTATGGGGAACACAGTGTGGTATCTGTTACAATAAATGAGTTGTATCTTTGCAAAAATGGCTGAAACGTACCACTGTAAATTCAAGAAATTGTAGGAATCCTGCTTTCGTCATTGAGCCTTGAACAACAGTACTTGCCGTCATGCCATCAATTGTGAGAAGGCCTACTGCACTGAGACGGATTCCTCAAACAAAAACCTCCCTTGCCTCAGCCCTAGCCCCCCTCTTTGATCTACCTCTCTGACGTGAGAGTGTTCGTTCATCTTTGGAAGTTTCATCGATGAAGCCCAACTCCTCAGGCTCGTACTGGGCCATCCTTGCAATGAAGTTGGCTCTAGCATTCTCGTTCCGCTCTTGTGCAATTTTCTTCAGCTTCTTCAAAGACATACCCATGCGAGTCAGCTCTCGGAAGATGGTTGTATAGTGAACAGAAATGAATCGATTGGTTTTGAGAAGAGCTAGGAGCTCGTCAAGGAACCAGTGAGGCCAGTGGTGCACAAGACAGATCAGATAATCAACATCACTCTTGTGGAGAAGCCGAGGCCGTCCAAGTTTCAATCTGTGGATAGTAACGTCGCCAGTTTCGTGCCAAAGCTTTAGAACACGAAAGTAGGTGCTGCGAGAGAACCCAACAATATGCAGAATGGTCTCGAGGTCAAGCAGATTGAGATCATGGAGCCTAACGGCTGCGAGCTTTACATCCGAACTAATTTTTCGATAGGGCATTACAACAGAGTCGTGAACAGCAGCCTAAAAGTTGTATTTAAATGATTAATAATCGGTCATAACAGTATTGAGTCGACTTCTTTTCTTTTTTCAAATCCGCGGAATAGTGTCAAGCCATGTGCAAACGGCTGTAAAACAAATCATGTAAATAAATAAGTTTATGACACACCCTATGTCCTAACTCGTACCATGCTTGAATGTCGTGGCGTAATCCAACAGGCTCATAACCATCAGTGATGTCTAAACATGTGCCAACATTGGTCTGGAGAAGTGATGCTGCTTCAAATATCAATGTTCAACTCTTGAATCCTAGTTGAGCTTACATGAATGTACAATATTGTCCTCTTCTTCAAGGACATCAAAGTCCATTAGTGGGTAGAGAGCGCTTTCCAGATGTCTCTTATCCCCACCCAGAGCTGGACAAACAGGCTGAATTTCAGAAAACAGTTTTTGAGTGGCCTCCCAGACGAATTGAGCTTCATTTTCCTAAATAACCACATTTCAATGAGTGAATGATGTTATTGAAATGCAATGAACACACATAAAACCCATCCCTGACTATACGACCATCTTTCACTTGCTCTGAGGCATATATCACTAACCATTCAGGATCCTTGCCAACATCTTCGACCCACCGCTGCGACATACCCCAGGGAATGATATTGGATGCTTGCATATCGTGGAAGCGCTTCTCTGCAAAGGCTGAAACCTGGCTTGTGATAGTGCGTAGGCGAAGGTCGGAAAGCCTCACTCCTTTGCATACAATGGTATCTAGTCATATAAGAATAGTGAAATGGATACATTATGACTACTCACTCTCAGGTTGGTCTAAAAAATCTTTTAACCATGCCGCCCGTTTTCGAAAAAAAGACGCTTCCTTGGCAATTGATTTTTGTAAAGATTGTCCATGCGCAAAGCGGGGAGTTTGCTGGCCCCGTGGTGCTGGGACTGGATTAAACTTTTTGCCTGGAAATGGCGTGGCCCCACCCCTGGTGCTATATCGCCTCATGTCTGTGGCCTGTAAAGTAAAGTCAGACACATTTTTACCCCACCATCTTCCACACTCAAGGATGTACCAGGATCAAATGCGACACCCTCTGGAAACGCCAAGTTGCATAACATGACGAAAGTTACCCCAGACACCAATGCTTATACGGCAGTGCAGGTCCATTTTGGTAACCGAGACTCGACGAGAATAACACAGATTAATCACAGGCTCGCTTCCTTCTGAGTACCATTGAAGTGTGGGGACTTAACGGCGGCAATTTTGATCTGGTATGTTTCCATCATGCAATATTACAACTTTTCGAACCAGATCCGGTGTCATTAGACTTGGACGATCAAGAATGGGCCACAGATACCTTGACCTGGTGGGATAAATAGTTATTATGCGTACTCCCATACTTGTAGCCTGACTGACAATCAATTCTTATTTGGCGTGCGTGTGACGCTTCCGGCAGTCCTGGCAGTGACGAATCTGGAAGACTCGAATGGCAATACGAACGACCGTGTACTACTTTTCGCTCAACGTGCTGCCCGCCGTGCCCGTCGAGGCATGAATCCTTTCGGTGGTACAGCACTCCCTCCTCACATTACATCAGGAAAATGACGTATATGTTGGTAGTTGCTTGGGAGTGCAACCATATATATGTGACTCGGTGATCTGCATGTAAGGGATACCCTGCTGGATTAACGAGAATCATCATTATGATTTCTGGTCTCGGTGGAGGCTTAACAGGCTTACAGAGGCTGTAGATCTTCACACTGTCATTCTAGAGAGGCCTGGAATGGGCCTACACCATCAACCACTCCTGCGACGCTTGGAGGAGATCTCATCAGTTAAGACCTTGACCTCGGGTCCTGGTAGACATATCTTGTAATTTACGCTGTTCAATGATATCGGATGGCACTCCTTGTGGAAACTATCAACATTGTGAAAGAACAAAAGGAATATGGTATCATGTGTTGGAACGGCTTGGACCTCGTTGAGCTCGTGAGGCAAACACGTGAGGAAGTACAAGGTAACGATGAGTATTTATGTACGGGTGCACGGACCAATATCTATGGAGAACTGATGCTCATCCAATCATGTACTAGTGTCACCACCGTCAAACAAGGAAGTTCACCAATCTGGTGCATCTAAGGTATATTTTGGTTTGTATCAGTGTGGGATATCGGCAGGCATGACCAGTCAGCACCGAGAGGTATTCCAAGGGCAATACCTGGTATACGCGTCACTATGGGCGCGTCCATTAATGAGGTTACGCATGCCAGAAAATGCTTACTCCCTCAGCTGGGATATATTCTTCTCGTCATATTTTGTATTGACGGGAATGTGCTCCAGTTATACTGTATTCCTGATGCAGCAAGTTCTCATCAAATTGTGGTCATGTCTCAGAATTTACACAAATCTGCCCATATTTGCCCTTGTCATATTTTCGAGAAATACGCTGTGCAGGAAGCAGTTGACTGGTTCTAATATGGAGTCACACCCACGTGAGTTGAGTGACTGTCACACCCATGTGAGGTGACTGTCACAAGGCGGTCCCCGAAATAGAGTTCAACAAACTCTCTACGAAGTGCCAGTCACTGTGTTTCAGAGGTGGGTAGTGACAACACCGTTCAACTTGGTCGACTCAACGTGGCGTGAGCTCAACTCAGGTAACCAGCAGTAGACTCTGGTAGTCAGACGAAAGAGACCCAGGCCAGTCGAGCCGAGTAAATAGATGATCCGATTCCATTTAACTACAGGTAGATTAGGATTACAGCCGTTTGCACATGGCTTGACACTTGTCCGGAGATTTAAGAAAAGTTGACCAGCCATAACTTGTACAATCTCTTACTGTAACTCTTAACATTGCTCATCACCTTAATGGTACCACCCAACAGTGTGCTTGATCCTGGTGACATTGAATCGTCTTCCGACAAGCTTGAGGTTGCCATTAAGCCTGATCTTGGTACAACAGCCTAACAGTTGTATTTAAATGATTAATAATCAGTCATAACAGCACTGAGTCGACTCTTTTCTTTTTTCAAATCCGCGGAAAAGTGTGTCAAGCCATGTGCAAACAGCTGTAAAGAGCTCTGTGATAAGTTAGAGATATACCCCCCCATACCCCTTATATAGTTTATTGCTGTGCCTCATTCTGTCCATATATTGTCATTCCGAGCATCTATAACACTGGTGCTATTGTTTGAACATAAAATTGTGATGTTTAAAGAGGTCTGTGATAAGTTGGAGATATACTCCCCCATACCCCTTATATAGCTTATTGCAGTGCCTTATTCTGTCCATATATTGTTATTCCAAGCATCTATCACACTGGTGCTATTGATTGAACATGAAATTGTGATGTTTAAAGAGGTCTGTGATAAGTTGGAGATATAGTCCCTCATACCCTTTATATAACTTATTGGAGTACCTTATTCTATCCATATATTGTTATTCCAAGCATCTACGACACTGGTGCTATTGATTGAACATGAAATTGTAATGTTTAAAGATGTCTGTAATAAGTTGGAGATATACCCCTCCCATACCCCTTATATAACTGATTGCAGTACCCCAAATAGTCCGTAACTCTGGAATTTTGTATTCCCCACCTCTATGACACTGGGGCTATTGATTGAATATAAAACCCAGATTTTTAAAGAGCTCTGTGATAAGTTGGAGATATACCCCCCATACCCCTTATATGGCTTATTGCAGTACCTTATTCTGCCTATAAATCAGGATTTTGTTATTCCGAGCCTCTATAACACTACTGCTATCGATTGAACATGAAATCCCAATTTTTAAAGACCTCTGTGATAAGTTGGAGATATACCCCTCCATACCCCTTATATAGCTTATTGCGGTACCCCAAATGGTCTATAAATCAGGATTTTTGTATTCCCAGTATCTGTGACACTAGCGCTATCGATTGAACATGAAATCCTGATTTTTAAGGACCTCTGTGATAAGTTGGAGATATCCCCCCATACCCCTTATATAACTGATTGCGGTACCCCAAATGGTCCATAAATCGGGATTGTTGTATTCCCCACCTCTATGACACTGGGGCTATCGATTGAATATAAAACCCTGATTTTTAGAGCAGTCTATAGCTACTTATACTTATACTTCCTCCTAAAACCTTACCATCTTCCACCACGACATACCAAATGCTCTAAAAATCGGAATTTTTGGTGGGCTCACCATTAGTTCACTGTGCCTATCAAATGGATATGAAATTGCGATTTATAGAGTGCAATACAATAGCTGGGCTGCATAATGGTATAAATAGAGTATTTTACATATATCTCAAGAATGGGACCGCCGATTTTTTTAATTTATGGGTTAGTAAATTAAAAACTGATTGTATTGGGATGCCCTAATAATCCCCCAAAGAATTTTGAATTAATTTTGTGCCAGCATTTTGGTCATTTTGTTGATAATGGGTCCCTGATGTGCAAAAAAGTGTAAGGATTGGGGATAAGTTATCACACTTTGCTCAATACCAGGATATGCACAGAACCAATGTATTGGGGCAATCTGGTATAAGCGGGAGTGGGATGTAAACTTATTGTTTACCTAAGTATAACCAGTACTTAAGGTATCTGGTACAAATACGTACAAACACGGCATGGTGGCTGTATGTAACATATCTGTTACAGTAGTGGTGAAGAGATTGATGTAAATGACAACTAGCCTGTTCATATGTAAATATTCACTCTTGGGTTCGAACCCAAGACATAGCACTATCTACTTTCGGCCTTATCTCCGGAGACGGCCGACTGCTAGTAAGTGTGTGGGTTCGATAACTAAAGGCTATCGTGGACAAGTCCTTTCGCTCATGAAAGGCAGGCAGTCGGCCATCATGGTCCAATGTGAATGTAGAGGAAGTAGGGCGCACTTCACCATTCAGTCTGCACCCCCCTTGACTACCCACCTGTTCGGGGTCAAAGACCTCTACCTTCCGTTCATGGTCGGTTTGAGTGGACCGTTCATGGTTGTTGGGTCATTCATGACCTGATGCTGGACTCCCCCTCAGCAATCTAAGTTGGGTACACAGTATAGCCATAAGGGCTGGTATGGGCAAGCGGTTAAGCCCACTGATGAGCCCCTTCGCACGGGTGAAACCAGCTAGTCCCGCCACTATGCCAATTAACCAATAAAACAAAGTCTTACCTAGCATGCAAGTCATGAGGGTGCCAATGGCATCATCTCATTGAAGGTATCACATCCTCAACGCCATTAACAACCTGTAAATCAGTGGAATGAAACTAAAATTTAATATCAACTCATCGAAATTTCGTATCTGGTGTGCCGCACCTTCAAGCCAACTTATGATACCTGTTGAAGTTAAGGAGCTTTTTGCTGGGAGTCGTAGGAGACGTTCTATAAGAAGGGTTGCCCTCACGACAGAAGGTGAGATCTGTCAGGTAACGTCCTTTGCGCCAATAACCTCAGTCAAGAAATTAGTTAAGGGAGCTAGCAACGTACCCAAGAATGGGACGGCAGGAGGAGCAGTATTACGAAGTTTGGAGCAATACTCATGATAGATATGCCAATGGGCTGCAAGTCTTCTCAAAGAGGTTAGCTGTATCTTGTTTTCTAGGGAAGACCCTGTCCGACAACATCAATAATGCCAAAAAGGTTTCAGGAAGGCTGTGATGAGATCAGCTCTATTCAAGTCCGCCGTCAGTCTCGGAAGCTTGAGCATCATAGAAAGCGCACCATGGTCGGTACCGACACCTATTGCTGTGCCAGTTTCAGTGAGGACGTGTGATATTTCCGAGATCGCCTTTGTGTTGGCGGTATCCATCTCTATGGTTGTCGTCATTTTCTCGGGGAACACGTAGCTACCGGTCTTCGGGTTGAGAGTCGCTCTCGCCATGGAGTTCAACAAAACGCGGCGTTCCAAGTCAACGCTGTACGGGGGAACCTCCTTGATCTTCACAAGCGAATTTGAAGTCATCATCTCGCTCATCGCCCGGTACGATTGAAGGGCGCGAATACGATTTCTAGCTTTGTAAGACTCGTATGCGGAAGGTTCGAGTACACCAAACAAATATCGGGGGTGAACAACCAAAGCCGTGCCGCCAACTTGACCAAATCCAAAGGAGGACTAGGAACACGAGGGTGAGATGGTTTTCGGATAAGCTAAGAGTTTCATACCATCACTCCTGCGCGAATACCGTCGGTGTGAATAGATTTCGAAGGGAACATTAGGAAGCGATGAGCTTGGAAGTGAGCGTCGACGTTGCTGTGCATAGTCAGAAAGGTGTATTTAAGTACATGATCGGATCCTACTCACTCGCTATTGCGGTTTCCAGGAATAATGCCGGAGCTAACGGTTTGCAAGAGACCCATCAATTGCCATGATGCTGATCCTCCTTTCGAGTGTCCCAGTAAACTCTTCTGCGCCATGATGGGGATGGCATTACCAGGGGTACGAGTAATGGAGGTGAAAATATCGTTCCAGATGTGTGTCTCGTTTTCTTCCTGTAGCTTCTGTGAGTCTCTCGATTCATCGGAAAGAGGATAAACTCACATTAGCACCGGTGCTGGTTCCATGGATCGACAGAACGACAATGTCATCAGCGGTTAAGCCCCAAACAGCAAGCGCACGACGCAGCGGTGCTACTCGTGGGTCGGATCCTTCAAGCATGCCGTACATAGCTAACACATCTTCCTCTTGGCGGTCGGCTTCCTTCTCGATATCGGCCACCCGTGAAGAGAAGTATTCGTCGTCGACAGGCTCTCCTCGGCTCTTACATGCTTCGAGCTCCTCACGAAGTTGTGAGTGCTCGTGTGAAAGCCATTGAGAGATTTGAGTGCGTCTAAACGTGATTTGACGAGAACGGTAGGCTACGTCGAGGAGCGGTAGGGGGTGTTTCGATGCTACCTCCCTAGCAATTGTCAGTACCCCACAACCAGGGGCTGGAATAGACCGTCCTGCTTTATCACTGAATAGTGGTGTCAGTCTCTATACCAGTGCGAATCGGCTTATACCTACGTCGAGGTGGAAGTGAATGCAATGACGCCACGAATCGGAGCTTCAAGTGCCAGGGCAGTTTTGGCAGTCATGACAATGTGTATCCCAGTTCCTTGTGCCTCCATGAACTGAGCGGTTTGAACGCATGAATATCAGAAGAACAGATATGGTCAAATTTGTCTTACCCCTGCACGAGTTGTTGTTGCTGGACGGGACATCTCCGTAGGCTCCCGACCCATCGCAAACTCTGTTTCTGCACTGCTTGTCGCCTTCATGTTGGCGAACTCGTAAGAGCCCTCTTCGCAAATGTCGTCAAAGCCACCAGCGATCATGACTTTAGCTTTTCCGGACAGGAGGGTATCGCATGCGATCTCAAGGGGCTGTAGTGCCGTTGCGCTGCGGGAGGGATCACGTCAGCGGGAAATTACACGGAGAGGAAACACGAACCAGGCTCCCACGGGGACTTTAACAGGGCCACTCGAGGACATTAATAACAAGTTCACCCAGCCAGCCGTGGTATTAATGAAACTAAAATGGGACGCTGAGAAATGGGATGACCGTACTGGAAAAAGGACTCACGTCTCTTGAAGGATGTCATTCTGCACTTCCTTCTCTTCTCGGCGATCCTTGAACATCTTTCCCAGACTCTCAGTTCCACCCATGCCACTTCCAAGGCAAGTCCCGACCTCCGAGGGATGCATGTGCTTGTATAGTTCGTATGGGTCTGTGATGCGGGACATATTGAGAGCCTCCGCTGTGCAGACAAGAGCCCACAGGGTAGCTCGATCCGTTTGAGCAATGATATCATCAGGAATGCCGTATCGACCAGCGTGCCAACCTGTCGGGACTTGACCAGCCACTGTACGGCTGAACTTGAAAGCTTTTGGGACGAAGATGCATGCACCCTTCTTGAATTTCACAAACCACTGGCCGCTTTCACCAGCCCAGATATCGCACTTGTCACCATGTTGGTATTTGAAGTTTTCGGCCTCGGCTTCCGCGACTTCAATGGGTTCCAAGTCATGGATTAGCTCAACCTCCTGGTTGAAGATTTTCTTTTTGGGGTTGTAACCTCGGAAAAGGTCAGGTTCTAGGATGCAAGCGTAAGCTTTTGAAGGGGGAATCAGCATACTTTACTCACCGATGAGGCGGACTCCGGCATGACTTAGGATTTCTTTTTCGTAGCGTCCTCTGACATACTTATCATCCACTGGCTCGTTGGTTTTGCTGTCAACCCAGCCGACATACAAAGACCCATCCTTTAGGCGACCGTCGAAGTGTTTTATGTAGCCCATCATCCACGCCATTTCAATACACCCTTCGATGGTGAATTCACCTCTTGCTTCCATCTCCCATCGTGTTCTGGAGCTACCCCAAGGACCGACTTCAGCGAAGCCCGTGACAACGATGACTCTGTCCAGATCAATCATACCCCGTAGCTGGGATACATCTTTCAGTGAGTCGACCGACTCCAAAGCGGGGAAATCGAATCGGAAATTCGCCAGGGGGACCACGTTTACGGTCTGCAAAAGTCTTTCCGCCTCAACGCCATTGACAACCTGAAAATCGGCGGAACTATCTCTCGCGATAGCACGGCGAAGTTCGCTCTTCTTATTGAGGTTGATACGGATGCGGGTTGTGATATCTGCAAGGTGCGGAAGCCGAGCCATTCCACCGTTGAGGTCTGCCCAAATCGGCTCCACTTGAGTAATGCTGAATAGCAGCGGATGCATAAGACCCAGAATATTGAACGCCATTTCTTTCGCCGAGAAGGTGCGAACGCCATAACTTTCCAACTCATGTGCGACAATATTGGCGGGGCTCATCAAGCCCGTACCACGGGTCCATCTAATGGGAGCAAATTTAGATAGATGATGACAAAAGCGTCGACATTCACTCACCCAATGACAGCACCCGCCAGGCAGAGGTACTCACCCCAACTTTCCGAGCTCCAGCGATTAAACAGCGTCTCGAGAGAAATTTTTGACTCGGAGTAGAGACCATCATTCCCAAAAAGACCATGGTTGGGCGAAAGCGGTAATATGACTTGGGTAGGCCGTGTGACGAAATCTCGACTGGCTTTCTTGTTTTTGACAGCGCCGAGAATTCGAAGGAGGTTGACCAACATGATACGATGGGCAAGTTCAGACTTGTCGTCGACACCATCAATCTCTCGTCCATTTTCAGGAACAGCGGCGAATGGGAGAATATAGTCGAGATCGAGCCCTAACGTAGCATAGATGTAGTCAACTAGAGCTTCGACGTCTTGCTTAGAACCCTGATTGAATGGGACGACAATCAAAGCGGAACCGCGACTTCCAAAGCTCTGGAAGATCGATTGGTAATACTCGACAGTGGCGCGACTGTAACGGGATGTGGTGACCACAACATGTGCACCGCCAGAGAGCAGCCCTTTCAAAATCTCGACACCGATAGAACCCTTGCCGACGCCAGTTAACAGAGCATTCTTGTCCTTGAATGTCGTACCTGAGGTAGCAATTTCGTGGAGGATATCCAAGTAGACACTCGTCAGGTTGTTGCTATATTCCCAATTAGTGCCGACTCTGCGTTTCAAGTGCAACAAGGGAATCTTGTCGGCCGATACGAATGAAACGCTTGTAATTTGAGGGCGAAGGAATTGAGATGATGATCTCCGGCTTCGGGTTCCAACGCGGCTACGAGGATCAGGTCCTTTACGTAGAGAACGAACCACCCCTTCATAAAGCGCCTTGATGCGATTCTTCTGCTCTTGGCTAATTCCAGGTTGCGATTTTACAACCGTCCAGAGTTTAAGAACATCGTCCTGAACCTTTTGGATATTTACGGCTCCCGAGACAGTGTCACCACTCGCCATTTCTTCTACGTACGCTTCAAGCTTGCGGACATTCTCGCGAACGACTTCCGAGTACACAATATCGCCCTTTTCCGTGACTTCGGTACGAGGCGCGGTGGGAAAGGTAACTTCAGGGACCAGTTAGAAGAGAAAAGTAGACAATATCTAAGCGCGACTAACCATCCTTGTAAACCGGTGGCCTTCCGATGACCTCTTTAGTGTTATCGAGGAGTTGTTGCCCGAATTCTTTGGCCAACTTGTAGTTTTCGCCTCGAGTAACGTCACATTGGTCAATGTTGTATTGCATATAGACAAGGAAGTCCGGATCGGCACGATTGAGGAGAGAAATGGCACGCGCAGTAATATCGCGATCTACGGTGGCGAGTCGTCCGAAAATAACGTTGTAATACATAAGCAGAGCATCTTGTCGAGCCCAGTTCCAGGAAGAATCAAAGCGCCGTGCCTTGAGTGGATCAAAGATTGGCTGGATACCATCGATATAGGTGTCGCCGTGCTCCTTCGCGATGCTGTCTAACCGGGCTTGAAGAGCGATCGAATGTGCCTTTTCTTTATCAAATGCAATTTCACCCGAGCGTGAGTCGCGTTTGAGGTAGCGCATATAGAGTTCGACGTGCTGGGCTGCAAACCGTTCCTGCTCTGCCTGGAATTTCAAAAACTCCTCACTATTTATCACGGCTCCTCCAGCTGCCCCAGCTGCTCCACCTCCCGAACTGCCTGGAGACAGAGAAATCCCGGACCTCTTAGCATATATCGCCACGATGCCGTCCAGCCAGGTCTTGGCTTCAGCTTCTGAACCAAGCCGCTTCGCAGGTTCTAGGGTGGTTCCAAGCAACAAAATGCCGTCTGACCGCGAAGGTCCCAGACCCCAACTCTTGGCAAGGCAAGACTTGATGGCAGAAGAATTAAACCCGCCAGGCATCTTACCACCAATCATACGAGAGACCAACGCGTTGGAATGTTTTCCAAGGGTGCCGGAAAATCCCATCCCCAATGCGGACGCCAGTTCTTCGAGCGGCATTTCTTCGGCTTTCTCAGGGGCAGACGCAAATTCCAACTGTAGGTCGCCTAGTATCTCGTTTTGTAGTGTGGACTTCCCGCCTACAAGGTCTTTGATGCTCTTTGAAAGGGTACTTCATCTACTTTTTTTTTGAGCTTTTGGGCAATGACAACGGTCAAGATCTCAATGGATTTCAGAGGAACATCCTCCACCATGGTGACGGAAGCAGATGGAGCGGAAATCGACGCAATTGTAACCGGAGCGGTACTGGGAGCCGGGGGTGCAGTTTGAGGAGCTTCTTCGACTACTACAACGGCTTCAGGCTCATCTTCGAATTGGTAGTATATTTCCTTCCCGTTCTGTGCATGACAAAGAATCGACCGAGAGCGGCCGGTGGAATCATCTCGGGCCTCGTATTTGGCCTTGAGTGTACGTTTAGCCATGCCGGTCAACGTTGGAGAAGGGCCAAGCTCGATGAACCTTTCGAACGCGAAATCTGCGAACAACAGGTCCTGTGTCTCGATCCATCGAACAGGGGAAGCAAATTGGTATGCGAGGAGTTCCACAAGAATGATATACGCCAACTTTTGACGTTGCGCTGGGTCAGCCCAGCCGTCCTCGTCCCACCTCCCCAAAACTTTGTCAAGGCGTGGAGACGATGTTTGGTCGTAGGTTAGCTGGGCATACTCGCGAGAGACTTCGAATGGCTTAGCGATAAGGTTAGGGATATACTTTCCGACGAGCACGTCGGGATTCAGGTGATCGGCCTTGAGCTTTTTTGAAAGATCTGCAATATGGATATTAGTTATCAGAATTCAGGTAGCGGTTGAGTTATCCTACAAGCTCGGAATGGCATGACCCCAGCCCAAAGATAGCGGGAATGGAAAGGTACATCAATACCAGGGAGGGGGATTGTTGCAAAACCACGTTCGAGCTTTATATGGCCTTCGACTTTTTGCTGTTCTTTAGCTCGTTCGAAACAACTCTTGACGATCTCTCCCAGCATCTCTTTGACCCTCTCAACAGTGTATGTTTCAGTGAGCTGCATAAACTTTGTTAGCCACATTTAGTTTAACACTTGAATTAATTTCACCTTGGCAATGTCAATTTTTTGGACTTTCAAATAATTGAGGACATTCGTCATCGTTTCAAGTGCCACGAGCTCCCCAGCACAAACGTATTGTTGACCCTGCAAGATTACCGAAAGATCAACACCAGTTAAAGGTACACCAAACGCAACACACCTCGACATTGTAATTGACGATTTCAAGGAGACAGCTAGTTGATAGAGCGATGCTGTCAACTACCTCACGCAGGGCTGCATCGCCGAATGTCTTCGAGATTCGACTCGGGTTGACGGCACACATGGCGTAATTAGACCGGTTTTCGGAGTCTCGCTCCACAGCACGCTGCATTGTGATTCCACGGTAGAAGACAACGTCAACAAGAGACAAAATGGGAAGGACGTCTGTGATCGAGGCCAGTGCGGAATACTCGCCCAAAGAGTGTCCGGCAAAAGCACAGTCCTTCTGCACGAGACCCTTCATCCGAAGGTCCTCGAATGCGGCCTTCTCGGTAACGACGAGAGCGATCTGTGCAAATTGGGTAGCAAAGAGCAGTCCATTCGGATGACTAAATGTATATTTGGGAGTGCGAACGTCGATATCGGCGAAGAGGGGGAGAGTCTTGACGTTACCGTCCTTGTCCATTGTGTCGTATGTCATATCGATGTATCGTTGGCGAATGGCTTGACCTTTGATTCCACCAAAGTGAATAGTTTTCTCCTTCGGGTTGTCTTTGACTATCTCCACGATAGAGAATCCATACACATTGCGGAGATGAGCATCGGCACTCTCCCACACTGCGCGGGCGGCAGGGGAACTATTGTAAAGATCCATACCCATACCTGGTTCTTGAGATCCTTGGCCGGTGAATACAGACGGTGGTGGGCTGTGCAACCTCCGCTGAGCCTTCAAGAACCTTCTCGCCACGACTATTTCCTGTCTCGATTTGGACGACGATGTGACCATCCCGCATAGCAACATGTTTGATACTGACGGTCAATTCGTCACCGGGCAGGACCATCCCCACAAACGTAACATTATAGCTTTGAGAAACAAAATCCGTCAATAATTCCGTCTCAGTGATAAGTACCACGCACGCAAGGACCCGTTCGGAGTGACCTTCCGCAACAACATTCTCGACGTGGCAACGTGTTGCAGCACTAGTCCACAAACCATGTGTGATGGTGCCGGGGAGAGACGCATAGTCAGAGAAGTACGGGTTCACGTGGATGGGGTTGAAATCACCCGAGACGTCAGAGTATGGTTCGTTAGTAAGGGGGGCACTGAATACGGCTTTGGCGGGGCTGGTCAGTGAGTAACCGCCGTTCGCCAAGGGCACCGCAAGCCCTTGAGGGCTGCCGTGACGTTGCAAGTACGCGAGGACGGGGTTACCTTTACAATCGTCCTGTTGGAAGTCCACAGATCCGACCTTGACCAAGCGTCTCAGAAGGTCTCTAACGAAGACGCTGCCAGAGACCGAGACATCGCAGTATGAGGTCTTGTCCTTGAATGAAACTTGCCACTCGATACGGAAAATAAGCCATGTGCCAGCCAGGAGTGGTCTAGATTCATCATCCCATTTGAACCATTCCTTCGACTGCAGCACCCCAACGGCAGCGTCGTTTGCAAGCTCAACTAGATAGTCGGGTTCCTCCGTTGTCTCAAATGTATTCTGGTAGTCGGAGAAGCGACCACGATAAAGAAATGCCGATACTACCTCGATAACTGGTTTGTCGCCACGACGAACATAACCTTTCACCTTGACTATCTTGCCCTCGTTCGCATTTGTGACCGAGACGATTCGAGCTTCCGCCTTGCAGACATCCCCAACTTGAAGTGGTTTCGCACCATCGACCATGCGGAAGCCGTTGGAAAGGTGGACAAGTTTAAGGAGATCTCCATCAATTGCAAATGGGAATATCGACTTTATGATTGCCTGTGGACCACCGTCAAAGTACCATAAATATTTATGAATATGAGACTTGCCTGCCATCCAGTCACGATTGCGAAGTCCATAGGCGCCTGAACCTTCGTGTTCCTAACGGTGTTGAAGGCCTCGCCTTGATTGCCAACAACACCACAAAATCTTGCTACGTCAGTGACATCAATTGTGACTTCGGGGCCAACGAATACATCGTGGATGTCAAGGTTAGGGAGGACAGCTTCATCGCCAAACCAAAGCTTCCAGTAAAATTCCTTGATCCGAGTGTTGCGGCCCTCCGCGATTTCATGAATTGGAACTGAGCCCATGGAAGGCTTATACACAAATCGTAAGTGGAGAGGAACTGAGACTCCCTGACGTTCTTCGAAAACCGTAATATTGATCAGCTTTGATTGGGCGTCATATTGAATTTCTACTGCTTTGAAGGCCGGCGTTTGAACGTTATTCGACCGGGCGGCACCATAGACGGTGACGGAAACAGGGGATGAATCCAACAAGGTAACGACAACTCTTTGTCCAGAACGAGGAGCAAGGAGTCGATGAATGGGGTTACTGACATACGATGAACCTTGCACAATGGTCGGTGAGCAGAAAAGAGCCCGCAACCATCCGATTTGGGGGCCAGCTAACGTCTCTAACCACAGGGACTGCTCAGGTGCCGCAGTACCCATCACTTGGAAGTTTCGGCCTCTGTCTCCACTCGCTGGATGTTGAACGGCACCAGGAAGTCCGGAGAAGCAGCCTTGGGTTTTACAGCCAGGTAGTCGACAGAGGGGATTTTGGATTCGTCGCCGCCATAACGGTGCTCTACAAGCTTCTGGATGAGAGATGAATTGACGCTATCAAGTAGATCCTTGATGGCTGGATCCTTGACTTTAGAATGTTTCACAGCCACCGGTCCTTGCAAGATGCAAACTCGTTGAGGGTCTTGATCAAAAACGCCTTCGATATCCTCAGCTGCCCACAAAGAGTCCTGTCGGAAGGTCACACCTAATTAGAACAATCTGTCGATAATTCTGGTTGGGTCACATACCTTCTTAAACCATACTTCGAAATTGGCATCCAGCACGGGAATGAAGGGTACGGGTTTTTGTCCAAGTCTCTGAGAGATGGCCAAGAAATATGCCTTATCTTCTGAGGCCAAAGGTTGCTCCCTGGCTAACGGATATGCTCTGAAGAACAAATCGACGAACGGTAGGGGGTCGTCGAGCGTTGCAAAGCTCTGCAAAAGTGATGGTTTGTCGCCACCGCCATTCACGCCTGCAAAACGTTCCTCTACTCTCCTCAACCAGTCACCCGTCAAATTCCTCAAGGACGTATCCACCCATCGGTTCTCGTGCTTCACGAACATGAGTCTCACCATCCTCAATACCACCTCTTCATATGTCATAGCACCAAGATCGGTTGCAACGCTATCGTCCTTCTTCCATCCAAACCATGGCTTGCTGAAGTCTTTGTTTAATTTCTCTATAACTTCCGCTCTACGCTCTGTTAGCCATGCCATGCGTTTTTCCTTTGGTAGGCTGAATACGGTGTCGTCGAACTCTTTCCACAACTTGACGCCCCGTGTCGCAATCTTATGAATCGGCTCTCCGAGCTCGGACCGCACAGTGAAATCCCCCCCGTCGGCTTCACGTATGTACCTTCCCAGCCCCTGTCCTCCACACCAGGGGCCGCAACGATCAAGTCTTTCACTGACGAGCTTGTGTGCGCTTCTTTCGCAACCATGACACGGCTTGCGAATAGAAAGCCGTCGAAGGGCATGGGCTGGACGTCGTACGAGACAGACTAGTCCCCGGTTAGGTATGGCCACACATCATCAGCGGCACCAAAACCAGATCCGGCTACAAGGGAGATATTTTTTTGCTGGCAAATGAAGCGATACGTTGCAAGAATAGGTTGATGAAAGTCCTCGAATGAATGGTGCCCATCGGCCCGCCCGCCAGTCCATTGTAAAATGATGGGGAAGTCGGGATTTGAAGCAGCAATGTTGACAACCTGTCGAATGCCATCGGTACTACCAGGCTTGAATGCGACGTGCTTAATCCCAGCGTTCCTCAGCCCCTCAATAATCTCGGCAGCTTTCTCCGTAGTCGGAATGCCGGCGGCAACGCAAAACCCTTCTATAGGCAGCCCTTCTTGCCGTAACTGTTGCCATAGAGGGAGCTGGAAACCGAACTGACGAGGGTTGATGTAAAGGGAGTTGAGTGTGATGCCAATCCCGGCGGGGATCTTCGTCTGTATTTCGGAAACTTTGGCACGCAATGCAGCAGCGCTGTAGTGCCCTCCGCCAGCAAGTTCAACATGGTATCCAGCCTCAAGAACAGCACTGACGAAACCAGCTTTTACAGTGGTGGGGGTCATACCGGCAACCATGATCGGCGGTTTGCCCAAGAGACGAGAAAACGGGGTATCGAGATGTATCACACCATCGCTATTGATGGATTAGAGAATAACGGAAGATATCGGTATCATTAAACGAACCTTGTCCGCACCAAGCCCGGCGCCCATTGCTCACTCCATCGATCCTCGAACTTGACGCATTGCGTATCGTAGAGTTCAACATCACCCTTGCCTTTATCCCCAACAACAATAACCCGAACTCCTCGTCCATCTAGATTGCGCGCAGTGAGAGGTCCGATCCCGCTCAAGCCGCCAGGACCAAAATCAATCGCATGGGTCGCTGCCTTCGGGAAGTTGGTCGCAACTGACCAGTGAATGGGTAACGTAAATATTTGATCGCAGAGTAAACGCGTGATCGACCCTGAAAACAGTCGCAAATCTGAACCTGTGCAACCGGCTCGTCATTATGTCGAAGGTGAAAGAGACGACAAAACGCACCATCCTCGGTGTGAAAAACTGGTATCTGCAGGTCCTCGGGCTTCCAGAGATCCTCTCCCCCGAGATCCTCTACACAGAGCTTTTCTCCCGCGCCGGCAAGATATGTGCTGTGATACGGGACGCCAACAACTAAGAAACGAATGGAAAATACAGACTTGCGTTGTGAAAATGGCGTTTTGCTCTGATCGATCCCGTTGGGTGCACGAACATTCCTCAAATTCGTTACAAGTCCACACAACGAGCGCGTTGGTCCAGTGATAACAAATGCGCGTGGCCCATTATGCAAAGATACTGTCAACTTGGCGTTTTCGGGGAGGTGGGAGTTCGTCTTCTTCACGTGTGGCTCCAAGTCCTTTAACGAGAGGCCAGTCACAGAAAGCATAGGGCTCGGCACGCCCTCTCCACCCTCAACTGTGTCCTGGACAATACTCGGCTCTAGAGACGTTACGGGAAATGCTTGTTGTCCACGCAAACCAGAGAAAAACAGCCACCGAATCGCTTTACGAGCATTGTCCATGAAGGACTCGAAAGAGCTAGATGCGGCGATGGCTACGGCTGATACTAGGCGTCGCGAATGACCAGTCGCGCCAGCAATACGATCACGGAGTTCACCTGGAGTGAGACCAGAGACACGGCAGACAACCAGGTACTGGGCAAGTTGTGTGAGGCCAATGAGAGGTGAAGAAATAGGGATAGATGCGAGATAGATGGTAGAAGGGCGAGGAATGGTTTTAGAGAGCCAAGCGACGACCTCCATGCCATGAGGGTAGAAGAGTGTATCTTGACGAGCAACTGCGAGGGGTTGGAGAACCTCGTTGACCATGGATGTAAGGAAAGAGGTCACAAACGTGCTATATATAGCACGACTAACCCGACTTTGCGTTTTTACTGAGCGTGACAGCCGCCGCTTTGCCTTTATCGAGAACTTCCATTAATCCGACACTGGCCCGTTCACGTCTCGTACTTCACGAGTCAAGACTAACCGAACCTCGTTCACCAACTCGCCGCTGGTGGGAATACTGCCTCTCATAGCCAAGTACTGTTCTCCATGGAGTAATTTCGCCTGAAGCAGAGTCGGTGTCGGAAGCAAGGTATTAGCAGTTGACTAACTGGGTTGAAGTTGGGGAGCCAGCCCAACGGGATGCCAGCGCTGGCAAGGAACTGAGGGATAACTCCAAAAGTGGGAAGGGCACTGGATTCATCGTGTCCCTCATACGTCCATTGGAGTTCCTTTGCTGCCGCACCAATTCCTATGTCATACAGGATTACATCTCGCTCGGTGTAGTTGGATCGATGTGGACCCCTTTAGCGTCCCTGACAAGTTGCGAATCTTCTTGATTCCGTATTTGACGCCTTCTCGCGCCACGGTTTTGGTGAATCCGATGAGACCTCATAAATGTTTGCGAGTGAGTCCGTCACAAAAAACGATGACGATAACACCGGGGTTATAATAAATTACGCCCAGACGAGTTTCATTGAGAAAAACTCACCCCTTGTCTTGTAAACTACTGGCATTGTTGATCAGGATGGTCACCGCGCCGAACGCATCAAGTGCAGACTGTATAACAGCACCCCCGTCTGTCACCGAGGACGTATTTGCGACCGCCTTGCTGCCGGCTGTAGAATGGAATTAACTTGTCGGATATTGCAGGACATGGATTGACAAACACTTGATGACCTCGTCAACAACTTTCTGGGCAGCGGCAGCACTGACGTCGCTAACGACGACATTCGCGCCGCGAGAAGCGAAGAGCTCTGAATAACTGGTTGAAGTGAGTGGTGGTGAGTGCGCGGGCAAAACGACTTATACAGTATATGGATCGGTTCATGTTGAAGGAAAGCCTCGCGTACTCTGCCTGTTTTGCTCGTGTTCGTCACCATTATAATGGCTCCCAAATCATTTCTATCCACTGTCCGTTCTGTATTCTCAAAGTTTTTCGTAGCGAACAATCCAATGTCCACCGACCACTTGCTCTTGCCTGGGGAGGATCAGTCACTCCCCGTCTCGGTGCTCAGCCAATTTGTAAAGAGCAAGGAAAACCTCGACTTGGCTAACTCAGCTTTCGTCCGCCAGGCGACTCACTTCAAGCAGTCTTCTACTGTCTTCCACGAATCAGTCCTCCTCGACATTGACATCGTCGACATTGATGGATCACCCATCGCTAAGACTTTTTTTCACGCTGAACGAGCAGGAGGAGACGGCCCAGTCGGAAACTGCTCACCCTCCAGCTCATCCACCTCGCTTGCTTCCTTGTCCGAAAATACCATAAAAGCAAAGGATACACTCTTACTTCCTGGCTCAAAAGCCCGGGATAAATATTCATTCGATGACTACCTAGCTAAAGATCACATACGACTCAGGACCATCCGACTGTCCAAGGCGATGTCGGTTGCGCAACTGATGGTTATGCTGATGGTCCTGCATGACCACTGGCCCCATTACGTTCTCTTCACCTCCCAGTGTTATTTGTTTGCAGGGGCAGTTTGTGAGATGTTGCGGATCGAGTTTGGTGGCTACGTTGTTGATGATGGGAATAATGTGAAGGCAGGAAGGTTCAAGTCTGTGCAGGTCACAGAATCACCTCCCGATGTTACGGAGGTCCTTGAAAAGTACCGCGCGGAGTGGGAAAGGTTTTGTAAGAAGACCCTCGAGGCAGAGGGACGGGTGGATCAGCAGCACCAGGAAGAGTTGGCAAGACGTGAGCGGCAGCTCCAGGAAGAGGTAGCGAGACGCGAGGAGGCGGAGCGGCAGCATGAGGAAGCGGTAGCAAGACGCGAGGAGGCGGAGCGGCAGCATGAGGAAGCGGTAGCAAGACGCGAGGAGCAGCACAAGGAAGAGTTGGCATATCTGAAGGGGCTGCTCCAACAACAAAGTCAGTAACACTTTTTTAATATTCTTAATATTGTATCCAATTTTTTATTGCAGGTTTGTCTCAAGCAGGGTAATATCCACAGTTCCTTTGAGCGTTGCCATCTCCCCCTCGACAAGTATCTCAATCTTCTGTGTAAGGTCGCCCTTGGCTACAGCGGTGGTGACATGGGCAATCGAGCGAACTTGATCGGTTAAACTTGAGCACATTCGATTGACCTTTTATAAGAATGAGATAAGGCAACCGTACATCCACATAAAAACTCAAAAATAGACACTTACATTCCTGACAAGCTTGAACCAAACACCTTCCACGTCTGGAACATGCGCTTGCCCCCCGAGCTTCCCTTGACTGCCTACTTCCAGTGTCACCCTCGTCACTTCCGCCGCCAACGCACGGAGTCGCACGACCATACCGTTCACGGTGTTCTTCAAATCTAAGATCTCGCCGCGTCCACTTCGATCTGCTTGGACAAGTCTCCTAGTGCGACTGCCTTGGTGACTTTTGCAATCGACCGGACTTGACTAGTGAGATTAGCGGCAAGGTTGTTGACTACGCCTGTGAGTTCTCGCCAGGTTCCTTCGACGTCGAGGACAAGAGCTTGTCCGCCGAGTTTACTAAATAGTAATTCTGCATGTTGCAGCCAACGAGGGGTGGTAAAAGATCACTTACCCTTCTGTGCCGACCTATTGACTGACTCGAGTAACCTCCTTAGCGAACTGTCCCAATTTATCGACCTATGTACAATATAACGGTAGCGTACAATGGAATTATGATAGAGTAATTCGCACCATAGTATTGATAACGTCTTTGAGTTGGACCATGACAACGCCCTGTACTGGCACGGTTATCTTCTGAGATAAGTCACCCCTAGCGACGGCGTTACAAACACGAGCGACATCTTGGACTTGTGCATTGAGCAACCGCAGCTCCTCGACGGCACTCATCCCGCTCTCGAACGCAACGGAAGACAAACCGACAGAAGGGTCGGTGTACACATGTCTCATGGTGGTGGCGTCGGTGGTGACCCTCCCGCAGGTCGGGCAGGTGGAGTGATGTCCATGGGAAAAGGCCGGCGCGGAGGCCGTTGTGGTGTAAAGGTATCGGGTGTGCTTGGTTGGGGCAAAGCCTGTGAGGTTTTCGAGGGAGGAATGTTCCGGGCGGCCATTTGGGGGTGGACAGGGGATGGTGGATGGATGGTCGTCATCTCGTGGTTCCATTTCGACGTCCTGTTCGGTGGTGCCATTATTGTTGCTTGGATGGGACTCACCGTTGGCGATGATGTGATGATAGATAGAATGCGGTGAAAGCTCGTTGGTGAAGGAGGGTATATCACCCACACTTCGTCTCTTTTTTGTATCTGGTCCGTTCAATTGCCAGCTCTCGGACGCTTTAATGGAAGCAAGCGTGTCTTCTGCAGTGTACATCCGTCTCGCCATTGCACTGAGCGACCTGAGGATGATATCCATCTGTTTATCTGTGGGGCCATCGTATCTGGGGATTGGAGCCGCCGAAGGACCAAGCTCATAGATGGACAAGAGAGCGACAAGATACGGGATGGTGATTGATTGTCGACGATGTTGGTCATCGTCAACGACAGCGAGGAGGAGGAGGGTAATAAGCTCAACACGTGCAGAACCGTTTCCTCATCTTATCTCTCACCATGTCTTCCAATTCCAAAACCTCTCCTCAATCAACGCACAAAATCCTACGAATTCTTCGGTCCTCCGGGCGCCCTTTTCGTCACCCTCTCCGTCCCCTTCACAACCTACTTCCTCTACTTTGCCTGCTCAGAGCATTCAGGCGGTTGCCCACCCCGCCTCCCACTCGAGACACTCAAACACAGCCGGCCTTGGCTCTGATTCTGCCCGTTTATCGGACTGTACTTTTTGAATAACTCGTATGACTTTGTGTACAGCTGCAGTTGACAACGAGGAAAAAAACAGGGGCAATTGTCTTTGAACCGGCTGCGCAATGAGTTGGCCAAGAGGATGATACGGACCTCCAAGATGATCGTTAGATGATCCACCTTCTTCTCGTTCACGAATCCGGGGGAGGTCTGCAGGGCCCGCACCATAATCAGATCAACCAGACATCGTCCGATATTTGCATGCTTACCTCCATCTTCAGAGCGGCCAGAAAACGTTCCCTTCTCAATTGTGTACCGAGCTGCCATGTGATAATAGTAACCAGGATGTTGCAATGCATGACTCGCATTTATCCCAGCGTTGGCTTGGATGGTCAAAGGTACGGAAGAGCGTGAGGTGGAGGATAAGGATACAGGGGCGGGGAGATGAGATGGGATGGTGAGTGTGGATTGCGTGCCCTGCTCGAGATTCGGCAAAGACACGGTATCTGGAGTATCGAAAATACTGTTTGAAACTTGAGGAGTGACGAGGAAAGGATGATACGCAACTGTCTTGCCATCCAGCTCCAAAACTCGTACGTCTCTTCACCAATCCCCCAACCACGCGAAAAGTCGGCAAAGCGGGGGGCGTGAGTATTGTGATGCGAGAGCGCAAGCGTGTGCTCGTTATTTGGTCTGTCGGCCGTACGACCCAAAGGGCCGTCTCGGTCCTTCAGAGGGCGGGGACGGGGACGTGGGTGGTGACAGGTGGTGGTCAGGACGGGGTTGAGCGGAGAGGGGTCGTGGTGGGGTGAGGGCAAGGGCACACCCCAAGAACGGGCACGTCTGCCCATTCTGGGGGTGCTCCCTCCACCCCTCTTGTGTCGGCCGGGATTCGCGAGGGGATGGGGGACGGGGGCAAGGAGGAGGCGGCGGCGGCGGCGATGGTGGTGGTGGTGGTGAGGGTGTTTGCTGATGTAAGTGCCAATGGGCGCTCGGTCGTGGTGGGGGCTGCAAGGCCCCGAAAGAATGGGCCCTAGATGGTCCTCTCTGCTAGCTAATGCCTGCTTGTAGAGCGTCTCAGCCTCGTCGTGTCGTCCCTGTGAGTTGTAAACGCCCGCGAGGTTGTGCGTCGACGTAAGTGTGGATGGGTGGTCAGCGCCCGCTTGAAGAGGGCCTAAGCCTCGTCGTACCGTCCTTGTGAGTTGTAAGCGCCCGCTCGAAGAGGGCCCCAGCCTCATCGTATCGTCCCTGTGACGGATAAACAAGCGCGAGGTTGTCCATCGACGTAAGCGCGGGGGGGTGGGGTGGTTGGCGCGTCGCCAACGTAAGCGTGGGTGGGTGGTCGGCGTCTCGTCAACGAGGGGGTGGGGATCAAGGGCGAGGCCCTAACGCCCACCCATCTCGGTCGCCGGTCGGGGGTCGGGGGTCATTGGTGGTGGTGGAGATGGTGGTGGAGGCGTGATGGTGGTGATGGTGGTGGTGACAATGGTGGTGGTGGTGGTGGTGGTGGTGGTGGTGGTGTAGGGACAAGCCGCGCGAAACGGGTGAGCCGTAATGCTCACCCGTCTCACACTCAGGAGACCCCCCCCCCCACCTCGTGTGGAGGTGAAGGGGTTGTGGGGGGTCGGGACGTGGTGGGGGGGCGAGGGGAGGTGGTAGAGGTGGTGGTGGTGCTCAGGTACCACGAGTCACCGCGAACGAGTGGGCATCTCCGCCCGTTCATTCCGTGCGCTGGGCGACTCGCTAGGTCATCCCGGTCGTGCGTGGGACGGGGGCGAGGGCGAGGGCGGTCGGGACGCGGTGGGACAGCGAGGGGTGGTCGTGGGCACCACGACTCACCGCCAACGAGCGGGCATCTCCGCCCGTTCGTTTCGTGCCCTGGGCGACTCGCTAGGTCGTCCCTGTCATGCGTGGGACGAGGGCGAGGGCGTGGGGGGTCGGGACGCGGTGGGACGGCGAGGGGTGGTGGTGGTGGTGGTGGTCAGGCACCACGAGGCATCACGGACGAACGGGCATGACCGCCCGTTCGTTTCGTGCGCCTGGGGTCGTCTAGGTCGTGCCTAGGGCGGGGACGACATCGCCGGGGGTCGGGATGCGGTTGAGCAGCGAGGGGGGATGGTGGGGGGGGACCAAGGGAACACCGCCAGAAAGGGCACGTCTGCCCATTCTGGGGGTGCTCCCTCCACCGCTGTTGTGTCGGCCGAGATTCGCGAGGGGTTGGGGGACGGGGGCAAGGAGGAGGAGGTGGCGGCGGTGATGGTGGTGGTCCTGGATGAAGGGGTGGTAGTGGTTAGCAGTTGGCAGCAAATAACAGCACGAAAAGAGTAGACCTTGAAGGTCTACAAGTCTGATGCTCACTGGGGCCGAAGCAGGGTGTGGCATCAGCAAAAGTGCAAAACTATGCCAATGTCAGGTGACTCATCCAAGCCGTCATCAGAGAAAAAGGTCATACGCAGGGAAGTCTCCGCCGAAGGCGGCTGAAAAAATAGGCAGGGGTTTCAAAACCCTATCTTGAGATTCACGCAGGGAGATCAAGGAGTAGCCATGCCCGAAGACGTTTCTACAAATACCAGTACTACATATCTACATATCTACGCAATTACATGTGGTTGATATTAGATCCGAAGAAGAAAACAAGGAGGGAGAGGACTGCGTACTGCTGAATAAACACCCCCTGTTTTACTCTCACCGACACAGAACATGTCCATCTTCGAGACCCACTCTATTATCGCTATCCTCAAAAGCACACTCGAGACCAGCAAACAGAAAAGGTTTGAACAAAACTGGAAGGAAGCTGTATGTTAAATTTTATTGTAATAACAAAAACATAGGTACGATCACTCACCGGCACCTTTAAAGGTTTTGGCTCGTGTCAAAAGTTGGCAAAAAAATGGGGGCGAACAGCATCCCTTCCTAGAACAGCTGGAATGGGAAGGCAACATGGTTGAATACGTGAATTTCATTTATGCAAGGACACGCGTACATGGGAATGCTGCTAAAGACGCAGTCCCTGCATTGCTTGACAAACGTATTCCACTGCTAGGGCCTCGCTTTGTCCCTCCACCATATCTGTATCTGCAGAAACATCAGATGGCACCCAAAATCGAACCTGTGATTGCTCACCTCAAACCATTGAATGTAATTCACCCCGTCTACTTCATTAACATTAGCTTCTGCCCTTTGTGTGGGTCTAAGGACACATCCTGGGATGGGTGGAATACTAAAGGATCCCGAGACGTTCATGGAGTTAACCAAGAGGAAATGGCACTCGGCTTCCAGTTGCGATGCAAAGCCTGCCGCAGAGATGGACAGTTCTGTACTGCAACAACAAACCCAGGCTTTTGGGAGAAATGGGAGCACTGGAAGGTTCCATGTAAGAGAGAATTTTATAGTGATAATACAGCGGGACTTACTGTGTGTATTACAGGCGGCATCCCACAGTTCTTGAAGCGATGTGCTGTCACTCATGAATTATTTGACTTTATTGTTGAGCTACGTCCTTCAGAGACTTCAGCAGGGTTGGCGATGCACATAAAGCGTACGTTTTATATGCTACAATGCATTCAGCTCACAATACTTATCTGCCATAGAGTTTCACTTACTGGAACATCGCAAGCTTTTTCTCGAATATCTCCAAGTATTCCAGTCACGACAGCCAACCCCCTTTCAACCACTTCCACTCAAACCATTCCATGGAATAGGTGACACAACTAGCTTATTGAACATCACATCGGAAGATCCGATGTATTACCCGGGCGACCCCAAAACCCTGTATAATAAAAAATATCCATAAATTCATAGAACATACCTCTGCATCTGAGTAATGTACCCTAATATTTTCAGAAAGGTGGTGTTACCCATTCCTGAGTTCTTGATTTTACAATCTTTTTAGTCTAGGTTGAAGGTGTGTCAGGCGGCCCATGGGTCGCCTGGCCTTTTCCACTCGAATACCCTGTCCCCCTAGGAAATAACTATCTAGATATATTTACCATATATTGTTAGACATATTTTGCAAATCAGTTAGGGTCAGGGCTGTGAATTTCCAGCTTTGTAAGATAGCTTGTGTGCCAGAAGTGTATATTTGTAGCGCAAGTATAGCAGATTTGTTGGAGAGAGTGTAAATAATACTAAGCTCAATTGATCAAGTTAGTAAATAATACTAACAATATTAACTTGAACAACAATAATACTAATAATAAATTAACATGCGCGAAAGGAGCATGCTCGTTCTGTGCATAATAATTAATACTAATAAATAATAAATAAATAACATGCGCAAAACGAGTATACTCGTTTTGTGTATAATGATGCATAATTGTAATAATAATTGTAAAATAAGATGCCCGAAAGGAGCATGCTTGTTTCGCACATAATAACTAATAGTAATAATAATAATAAATAACATGCGCAAAACGAGTATGCTCGTTCTGCGCATAATAATAATTAATAGTAATAATAATAATAATAATAATCAATAACATAATACATAATAGTAATAGCATGCTCGTTTTGCGAAAAATAATGATCAAGTTAGTCAATAATAATATTAGCAATAATAACTTGAATAATAATAATAAAATACCATGCGCGAAACGAGCATGCTCGTTTCGCGCAAAATAAAGATGGTAATAATAATAAAATAACATGCCCGAAAGAAGCATGCTTGTTTCACGCATCATAATTAATTGTATTAATTCATAACACGCGCGAAACAAGCATGCTCGTTTCGCGCAAAATACAGATGGTAATAATAATAAAATAACATGTCCGAAAGGAGCATACTTGTCGCATAATAATTAATTGTATTAATTTATAACACGCGCGAAACGAGTATGCTCGTTTCGCGCACCATACTGATGTGAAGGTGGGCACGTGATGACTATATTTGGAATAAACTATCATCAGGGACCCATTATCAACAAAATGACCAAAATGCTGGCACAAAATTAATTCAAAATTCTTTGGGGGATCGTTAGGGCATCCCAATACAATCAGTTTAAGCCATAAATTAAAAAAATCGGCGGTCCCATTCTTGAGATATATGTAAAACACTCCATTTATACCATTATGCAGCCCAGCTATTGTATTGCACTCTATAAATCACAATTTCATGTCCATTCGATAGGCACAGTGAACTAATGGTGGGCCCACAGAAAATTCCGATTTTTAGAGCATTTGGTATGTCGTGGTGGAAGATAGTAAGGTTTTAGGAGGAGGCATAAGTATAAGTAGCTATAGACTGCTCTAAAAATCGGGGTTTCATATTCAATTGATAGCCCCAGTGTCATAGAGGTGGGGAATACAAAAATCCCGATTTATGGACCATTTGGGGTACCGCAATCAGTGATATAAGGGGTATGGGGGGGTATATCTCCAACTTATCACAGAGCTCTTTAAAAATCAGGATTTTATGTTCAATCGATAGCACTAGTGTCACAGATACTGGGAATACAAAAATCCTGATTTATAGACCATTTGGGGTACCGCAATAAGCTATATAAGGGGTATGGGGGGGTATATCTCCAACTTATCACAGAGCTCTTTAAAAATCAGGATTTCATGTTCAATCGATAGCAGTAGTGTCATAGAGGCTCGGAATAACAAAATCCTGATGTATAGGCAGAATAAGGTACCGCAATAAGCTATATAAGGGGTATGGGGGGGTATATCTCCAACTTATTACAGAGGTCTTTAAAAACCTGGGTTTTATATTCAATCAATAGCCCCAGTGTCATAGAGGTGGGGAATACAAAAATCCTAAGTTATAGACCATTTGGGGTACCGCAATCAGTTATATAAGGGGTATGGGGGGGTATATCTCCAACTTATTACAGACATCTTTAAACATCATAATTTCATGTTCAATCAATAGCACTAGTGTCATAGATGCTCGGAATAACAATATATGGGTAGAATAAGGCACTCCAATAAGGTATATAAAGGGTATGAGGGAGTATATCTCCAACTTATCACAGACCTCTTTAAACATCACAATTTCATGTTCAATCAATAGCACCAGTGTTATAGATGCTCGGAATAACAATATATGGTCAGAATGAGGTACTGCAATAAGCTATATAAGGGGTATGGGGGAGTATATCTCCAACTTATCACAGACCTCTTTAAACATCACAATTTCATGTTCAATCAATAGCACCAGTGTTACAGATGCTCGGAATGACAATATATGGACAGAATGAGGCACTGCAATAAGCTATATAAGGGGTATAGGGGGGTATATCTCTAACTTATCACAGAGCTCTCTGAGCATCAGGATTTCATGTTCAATCAATAGCACCTGTGTTACAAACATTGGGAATAGTCCAATCATCATGTGTAGATAGACTGGGGTGCCGCAAGAAGTATACAGGAGGTAGGGGGGGGTATACCTTCAAGTTATCACAGAGCTCTCTGAGCATCAGGATTTCATGTTCAATCAATAGCATTAGTGTTATAAACATTGGGAATAGTCTAATCCTCGTGTATGGATTGACTAGGGTGCCGCAATAAGTATATAAGATATCATGGGGTGGTATACCTTTAACTTATCAGAGAGCTCTCTAAGCATCGGGATTTTATGTTAAATCAACAGCATTAGTGTTACAAAGGTCAGGAGTAGTCTAATCCTCATGTGTGGAATGATTGGGGTATAGTATGTAAGAAGTATCGGATGATATACCTTCAACTTATCACAGAGCTCTCCGAGTATCAGGATTTTATGTTCAATCAATAGCATGAGTATTACAAAGGTTAGGAATAGTTCAATCATCATGTGTGGATTAACTAGGGTGCCGCAATAAGTATACAACAGGTATGGGAGGGTATACCTTCAACTTATCAGAGAGCCCTCTAAGCATCAGGATTTTATGTTCAATCAATAGCATTGGTGCTACAAACATCAGGAGTAGTCCAATCCTCATGTGTGGAATAATTGGGGTACCGTAATTAGCATGCAAGAGGTATCAGAGGTTATACCTTCAACTTCTCACCGAGCTCTCTAACCATCAGCATGTTATGTTCAATCAATAGCATTAGTGTGATAACATCCCAGAATAACCACATCCCCATGGGCAGACTGATTGGGGTACCACAATGAGCAGTGTAACACATATAGGTAGAATAGACCTGTGAATATATAATCTTCAAATCGATACATTAGCTACTAGATTGCTCTGATCCTGGCTCATCTGTGTACTCTAATGAATCGGAATCGGAATCAGACTCTAAATCTGCCCGTTCCCTAGCAGCCTTGACTCTTGACTGAGATCTACCTACTATATGTCTTCCTGAACCTGAATCTTCTCTCTCCGCATCTTTCCTAGCAGCGTTCATTCTTGACCGAGTTATCCGCACACCACTCACCCCCTTTCTTCCCTCGTCTTTCTGGGCAGCCTTGGCCTTTGAGCGAGTAACCCTAACCTGTTGCTCTTTCCCGCTCTCTGAACCTGAAGGATTGTTGTCTGCTTTCTGTCTCACAGGAGGCTTTCGTTTTTGGTAGATTTTGGCAGACTTTCGGCTCCGAATAGGTGGTTTTATCGATCTCCCCAAGGTTTCATCTAGTCGTCTCTGAAGTATATTCTTTGAAGCATGAGGCCTTTTTAGGACCTGAGTTCGTGGACGCGCAGCCACCTCTTTCCCAATTTCTTCAATCCGATAGAACTTTGAATTCGAAATAAAGTTGATCTTGCCTGATTTCATCCCCCATATGACTTGTTTCCCCTTTTTATTCGATAGGCCACCTACAGGAAGGCATTGTAACTGGCCAAATATATTGTCCAATTCACGGCAGAGCTGATCACCTTCATCCATATCCCAATCCACAAGATATTGGTGGTAAGTGGAGATATATCCTCCAGGCTGGGTGTATGGTTTCCAGACTGAATTCTCTGGGATCTGGATAGTTTGTTCAGGGAAGAAGGTTGCCCGACATGCTGAAAATGATAGATCATGGGAGTGACTCAAAGGAAGCTTTCCTTTAAGGCCACAGCTCGAAGGAAGGAATCGGCAATGGTCAATGCCTATGATATGCTGAATCGCAGGTACCGTCCAAGTCTCCATTGCTTCCTGAACTGTGGTTGGCTTGGGTAAAACACCTGCTGATGCAAACTGCTCTGCCAGACTTAGCCACAGCTGATGCGTGAACTCAACAAACAACAGCTTTGTGTAAAGCAGTTCAGGAGCTTCCCAGTCATCATCCAACCTCCATTCCCTAAGGAAAATCTCTGGCTCGGTTTCCAACAGTTTCTGAATTCTTGACCAAGATGGATCAGGACCCCAAGGGCACGCATCTTGCTGATACATTTGAATAAGGTGATATGGCTGGTTGGCTTGAGTTGCCTGTGGCTTCTTCAAGGACTGTCCATACGCTTGGATAACCTCAGCTGGATCCTCCTCCGGTAGTTCTCTTAGAGATAGCACTCCTTTCTTCAACTTGAGGTCGTGAAGAAAGAACATTCCGAACCTCCACATTATCGAACTGAAACGAAGGTCTCGCAACACATCATTCAAGAATGTGTGCTTTATCCTTGGCGTGACCATGGTGTGCTTAATCAGGTGGATGATAAGCGTAGCCATCATCCCATAGTTGCTTGGTCGATTTCGTGAAAGGTGTAGTTGGACGTTTTGAAACTCTGCTAGCCTTCTTGCCAACAACTTGAAAAAGAGGCTCGACTTGATCCAAATGATAGGGTCAGACGACATATAGTCTTGTGCCTGGCAATCATTAGACATTTCTAGTTTGCAGTTATTTCGCTGCTTACCTTTTCAGATGCTACATCAAGAAGCTTTATAATGGCTAACCCACTCCCTCTAACTTCTTCTCTAACGCCGAATGACTGGATTTGAGAAGATTGAAACAGCTTTTTCCAGTGATCACAGCTAGTCATGAATCGGTCATTTGTCTTGACTGCATCACAGTCATCACATAGGTAGTTCGTTTGGCCAGGAAGTCGCACCACCTCAAAGCAAAGGTTGTAGCTGGATCGGAAGCAAAGGTGTACAAGCCGACTTTTCTTCAACTTGGTTTCAGCCTGTCTCCCTCCATAAGCTCCAAACATGGCAGTATAATGGGTCATTCCTTTTTTCATCCCCATAAGGTCGTACGAGTCGTCGATCCTATCTAACCTCCACAGCCCTACCAATGGCTCCTGATCCTCCCTAGAAGGAGGATGGTATGAAATCCCAAGATCAAGCAAGAGTTCTCCATGCGATCGGTCCTTCATATAATCCCAGTCCATGTTAGGAATCATCGAACAGAGTGCCTGATATATATTCTCGGTTGGGTGGTGCTGCTTAGAGAGCAGTTTGATACCTCGAGCATCTACAACAAAGAAAAAGGACCCGAATCGGCCTAGGAGATCGGGCTGGTTATTTATGATGTCGCAGAGAGTGGTTCGCATGGAAGAAAATGCTTCAGGTGTGAGGGGAATGGTCTTGGTCGTACGTCTTGTCCCTATTTTCCATTGGAGATTACTGACGCTTGTAGGAAGATACTCCATAATTCCGGTGTAGTTGGCTAAAACCACTGGCAGAGCAGGCATGATCACTTGTGAGAACCACAACTCCTGTACCTCCCTTGGCATCAGAGTAGTCATTCTATGCGTTCCTGGGTCTTTCCTAATCATACGAGGGAAGAAGACGTAGGTGTTAAATTGGCCTGATCCTTGACCCATCTGCCCGAAATGGGTATGTGGCAAGGCACTAAGTGGATACCTTTTAGACCTCTGCCTAGGATTTCGAGTGGTAGGTGGTTGTAGAACCTGGACATAGACATGATTGTTGATAGAGAATGGAGGTTTGTCGTCTAACAGTGGAAGAAGGTGAATATTGATTGGACCAATGAACTGTGGTTTATGCGTGACCCATATGACGCTGTCGATATCCACCGACACTGACACTTCTTCATCGTCCAGGTTTACTCTATCCTTCTCCAAGTCGAAGTAGATGAATTTGTTGTTGCGTGCTTTACCTTTTACAAACACACCCTGGCTCTCTGATGTCCCTTCCACCCCTCCCGCCTCATCCAACATATCCTGAGCACCCATCACAGTCACATCTGGGTTGTCCATAGCTGGTAGGGAATTCAGCACCTCAGAAGAATGAGAAGATAACGAGGATGGGTATGCAACTGGAGATGATGGTAAACATCCACTTGCTTGATCACTTGAATCCCAGTGTGGAAGAAGGTGGTCATTGAGGAGAACCGGTTCCTGGTTATTGAACATAGAGAAAAAATCGGCCTGCAACCTATAGCCTCTATCCCTCCAGATACTCCAGTGCTTGCCCAATACAAGCATTCCATTGGTGTCAAAGGTCCACGTGTTTGGAATGATATCAGCTTGATCCTCAGAGCAAACCAACATAGCTGATTCGTAGTCATCAAAAGGCCGCTCATCAACGCTTGTTGCTAATGCTTCTTCACCCCCATTCCCATTTAGCTCAACCTCTGGAAGTTGGATTTCAGGTAGAGACCTTCTGGAAGGCTGAGGTGGTAGGTTGATTACAATGGAATCATCATCGTTGTCATCATTGTCATTGTCATTGTCATCATCATTGTGATTGTTGTCGTCATTGCTGGCATTGCCATCCTTGTCGTGACTATCCAGAAGATGGCCTAGTTGATTAATATAGGTAGCCTCTTTAGATTGATTATCACAGGTAATCGGAATGAGATAATACTCACACTTCATACGAGCAGTTGCAAGCGCAAGTGCTATTACCTCGAAACGCTTGAATTTTAAAAGCCCAGCCTTCATATCATTCACAACCTCAGAATTGGGTTCCATGGAATACCGAAGCAGGGTCTGAGTCTTGTTCCAGAAGTCATATGATTTTTGTACAGTTTGAAGCGCAGTGAGAAATATTCTCTCTCGCATCGCATGAACACATTGCAATTTGGGTGCAAGTGGGTGTTGGTTAATGTCTGTGGAATACATCCAACCATTATCAAAGATTTCTTGGCAAAGCGATGCCATCCAGGAACCAGTGTCGGCCTCACTCTGTTGAAATATGTATATGAATATGCTTCTTCTGTATAGAAACGAGATTTTCACCGTATTCCAATTCGGTTCGATTACTTGGGGACCTCGCTCATCCAACTCACTACCCAGGATCCACCCAAACACATTAGCAATAGCCCTCCAATAGTAGTTGCCATTCCACTCCGTCCAATCTGAGTACATATTGGTTTCGAGTGGAGCTCCATGGCTAAAAACAAGAACCTTCTCCTGCTGGTAATCAAATAAAGCTAGCCTTTGGGTTGCAGAAGATTGCCATGATAGTGGAGGGAAAAATAACACAGGCTTTTTCGGGATAGCAACGTGAGGTGGAAGAAGGAGAGTTTTATGGATTTCGGTAGACAGGATGTCTTCTTCTTCTCTTATTACCCTGCTCACCGTTTCCGAGTCTAGATAGTAGGAATATCTCTGAGATGGCATCTGGGGTTGAATGGACATATACCATGATTTCAAAAGGTAAATTTCTATGACCGCGTGATCCAGGTGGTTTCCAGGCTTAGCAGATCCCAATGATTGACAAGCTGAAGCCCATATCCTTGGATCTGCTAGCTTCGTGTCTAATATCCTTAATGAGTCTAATCACTACCAATAATATAAGAACATACCTATAAAAAGCTCTTGCTCAGATCGTGGTAGATTCAATTGAATGGCATTTTTTGCTAGTAAATGAGAATGAGCACTGTCACTTTCACTGGATCCAATGAAATCTGATCCGTTATTGCTAGCTGGCGATGATGATCGGCTTGTTGAGCTTCTAAAAGTTTAGTATTTAACCTAACATTTCGAATGATAGATTTATTCACCGGTGTCTGGTTTCAAATCGCGAGTTGTTCCTTCTAATATCCACCGAAGGCTCTGAAGGAGAGCTATAATCACTAAACCTAACCAGTATTAATACGCAAGTATCTTATGATTTCTCTTAAAATACATACCATGCTTTCGCCACCTGGAAAATAAATAAATGTAAGTTATTATTGTCATAGGTTAATTGAGACATACAGCGTCATTATCCTTTCTACTTATTGCGTTTTGGACCCTTGAAGGACCTGGCTGGGGACCTAAGGGAGCCAATGGAGGTATCGATATATATTGCTGATCCGAATTCTGGATGTTAAGATGATTTAGGCTAATTAACGTTGTCTGTAATAATGTGAGCACTTTAACCTTGAAAACAGATATACACTTACTGAGTATACTGGCTTTTTGTTGATTAATATATGTTTTTTGGAAGGCATATGTTTTTCTCCTAGCATCGGTATTGGCATTGGCATCTTCTCTGCACAAGGCATATTCAGGATATTACGTATATCACTATCATCTGAACCACTAGAAGTCGAATCCCCTTCCTGGTTTATTATGGTTTTATTAGCCTCGTAATGATTTAATTGTGTGAATCGAATTAGATACATAACTACTAGGGATAGGCTTACCTTGGCTAGTGAGGACATAGCTATGATCCTATCTATATCACTGTCATAATCTGCACCTTCATTTGCCTGGTTTGCCATATTGGAGGTTAAGATCGAGAGCTATGTTTGTGCAATAGTCGAGACAAAGTGTATCTACATTCACGTGACATATATATAGCTGTGGGAATATAATACGAATAATCAACATTGGTCCGTAGATTTATTATTATGGCACCTACAACCGAGGAAAAACAATGGAAATCTGCAAAAGTCGTAGAATACCTCGAGGTTCCTAATCCAAATGATGGTGAGATATCACCTATGCCTTGTTCTATTTGTTCCGAATCAAAACTTTATAGGCTCTCCTTGCAAATTCGTTAAGAATGACTTGTAAGTGTTTATCGATAATGCTTGAATAGTAGTCATTTGATTATTTCCCTCAAACACAGCTGCCTCATCCGTCACCTTGGCCTCCATGCAAAGGAAGAAAATAATATTATAATGGACGACTACTGGAAAGGTTTGATCCTACAAATAAGAAAAACTACTAAGGTGATACACCTGCTCAAGCTACCCTACCCAATGTTGACAATGTGCTTTAGAACAAGTATCTTGCTAAGGTTTCATGGATGTATACAGCCAAGCAGTTGTTGGAGAGAAGTGATGTTAAGGCTGATACTAAAAGGTTGCATCTCAAAACCTACTCCTTCTCCTGTCACTCTATGTTCTTCTTACTCTTGACAGGTATATAAACACATTTGGAAAGCAAGAGCTGTGTGGCTCTGATTCTACAGATATCATTGATGCGCAAGCCTTGGAAGGTGAGGGTTATTATATCGAGAAGCAGATATAAAAGAATGAACTGAACTGAACTGAAAATTAAACTGTAGATACAATCGACATTGTTATTATTAAAAATCAGATTGAAGATCAACCTCCAGTAACCGCGTATTACATGCGGTAAGCTTGACGATAATACCAACCCATCTATTATACTAAAATTTCTATTAGATACTTCTGGGATGGGCATAGGCAGGCATTGAAGGTGCATTCATTGAACTAAACATATACCCTGTAGTAATCTATTGGGTGGTAGGGCGAGCCAGAAATATGTGGCGCAACTCACTGTTATTCACTTTGGTCCCCCGATACAGAGGAACAATGCTACTGCTGGTCCTGCAAAAGATGGTCCCATCTTACTTGCCTAGGAACCCCTGCCAACATTACCCAGCAGCAGTATCTTAACAATCTCTATGCTATAGAGAAGTTTGCCGACACCCCAAAAATTATACTTCAAGTTGCTTTCCAACCCACAGCTAGGGGAGGTCTCACTTATTTTACAGCCGGAAATATTAGGATCGTGAACAAGGCTAGAAAGTTGCTTTCTTCACAGGAACGCAGTGTCGTCCAAGCCTCTGGATGGATAGCTGCTCACCTCATTGAGGAGTCTCGGTTAAATATGATAGACACTGACTGGGAAAACTGGCTTGAGGCAGAATTCGGCATAGATAACACAGACTCTTATGAGCCATTAGTCGTTACAGACCAAACATACTATACTTGCCCTCGGTGTAGCTCAGATTTGCTTATTTGATACCTTACCATTCTTCTAGCTTATCTAATACCTACTATCCTTCACCGTGTTACTGCTAAAAACTCAGCTATTATGTTCCCCTCCACTATAAAACAAAGTGCAACAGATCTAATGGATGGAATACTGAAAGCAAAGAGAATCGTCGTGCTCTGTGGTAAATCGACCCATCATCATGTTTCATTCAAATACTTACCTACTCTCTAGGAGCAGGAATATCCGTGGCTGCAGGTATTCCATGTTTTAGAGGACCAGACAGCTTATATACTGGCAACGCACTATCTGGATTTACCGGAGTCAACCTGACTGATCTGCTTACTAGCTCATCCCTCGTAGTGAGAAATATATGTTCAAGTGAGGATTAGTTGACCAAGTTAATGTTCTAGACCCAAAAGCAACAATCACTGCATTGTCAGCTCATTGCCACCCTTGCTGAGAAAGCGGCGATCGCACAACCCACTGCCTTCCACCATTTCCTTCGTGCTCTAGACCTCCAAGGAGTGTTACTCCGTGTTTACACTCAAAATATCGATGGTTTGGAGCTCAAGGCTGGGTTACATATGTCCTCAGAAATTCACCCCAGTGATGGACCAGCCCGATGCATTCCATTGCATGGATCCCTAGAGGAACTACGATGCCCTGGCTGCTCCTCCATTTTTATCCTCGAACCATACTACCCCTCTTTGAAAGAGGGCCAACTACCAGAATGCACTGAATGTCAAATCAATATGGAAAAGAGGGTAGAGCAGGGCAAACGCAGAACGACTGTGCCTCGACTCCGACCCAATATCATTCTTTACGGAGAACCACATCCTCGAGGAGAAGAAATAGCAAACGTGCAGCAAAATGATCTTGGGTTAACTACCACCCCCAGTCGCCAACTAGATCTTCTCCTTGTGGTTGGCACTAGCTTGAAAGTGAAGGGTACTACTGACTTTATCAAGCAGTCCGCTAGAATCTTAGCAAAAAATTCCCCCAAATCCAGTTTACAAGCATCGCCTCAAGTTATATATCTCAATAATACCTTTACAAACACAGCTACGTGGGCTGGTATATTCGACGCTTGGATAGACATGGACTGTGAAGAGTTTGCACGGTTGGCATTGAAAAGGATGGAGGAGATGATTGCATCAGGTGAAATGCTCGAAAGCAACCACACTCAGGTTCAGGTTCTCTATGGAGACAGAAAGCTTAACTACAGACCATCATGGAGGTTATGGTCTTGATAAAATTACTGAATTAGCATCTATTACGCTGCATGCATGTCGCATCAAACTTTCCACAAATATTAATCAACTTGTATTGCTGCATTCCAAGCTAGTTACTATATAAGTCTACTACATACGATTTGTGCTAAACCTGTGTAGACATGTTGAGCTGTGTGCAGGTGTAAATTAGCAAGTTCACATGCGCCACTCCCATCCCATTTTGGTATGCAAATGTGATGTCACGCATAACATATCAAGTTGCTTTGATACTGTATTGATTAACTCCCAGCTATCTTGTCTGTGTATGCGTGAATATCAACTAGCTGTTATGTACTTATGAAGTGATGTGCTATGAAGTGATGTGTGAGGAGCCTAAGTAGTGATCAAGAGCTGTGACTCACACACGAAACTACTTCCAGCACCACAATGGCTATACGCATGCGATTGAATGAATGCTTATTTTTTCACCACATCTAGATAAATTTTATGCTGATTATCTTGTTTTCATGCAGTTATCCACCCACCCCCAAATGTAACTACCCTTGGAACCAAATGATGTGTTCTTCTCGATGCTTGGATGCGGATAATAATCGGTGGTCGAACGATCGCTCTCCTGTTCCACCAAGCGACACCATCTGGCTCTTTGAGGAAATCAGCCACCCTTTCACACAACCTGACTTGACCCTCAAATTGAACCAGCAAAAGCAGATCATTTTACATGCTTTTTGCAAAAGCAGAAACAAACATCGACACTACACTCTCCCTCTATCGACCACACTTCAGATCGCTCTTCTTGACCTTGAATACTGGGCGAATGTTGCTAACCCTCATCCCAGTGCAAATCGTATCACACGTTACCTGGAAAGGCTCAGGTCTGATCTCTGGGTTGAGTTATCACAAAACCATGGCAGCTTTGGCTCTAGCTTCCAACCTAAAACGACAATACCGTGGGCAGTTAGAATGAATCACTTTTTTGGCCACTCTTTCTTCGGCAGACGGGAGTACCTTCAGAAATGCAAGGCAAATGGGTGGACTCCATACACCCATGAAGACCCAACCTTATACCGTAAGAGGCAGCTTCTGCATACACAAGCTTCCCTTATCTCATCATGCTTTCCAATTCAAACTACATAGAATGGCATACTTTATTCGAAACCCATACAAACTGGCTAAGCAGGGGGTTCCAGCTATGTCTCCAGCAGCTAGAATCACACACGAAACCTCCCCGGTTTGACAGAGGGCACTCTGTGACCTGTGCGCTTGCTTTGTTCCTTGGAGTTAACGGTGAGAGTAAATGAAATCAACATCTTGGCTTAGGGATGCTCTAATGCTATATGCTTCTCTTTGCTACTGGCATCAATGAAAATACAGCCCAACAGTGGGCTAACGATGTTCAGGAGAAGAATATCAACCCAGATTCCCATGGATACGGTGTAAATACATCATCACCTACCCATGAGGCTGATCTTGGGTAGGTCTGTAAGACACACATGGTTCACATTCACTCATTGTGATCATTTAGTATTTCACAGCTAGCAATGAATCTTTCAGCTGATAATGATCAGCCAGTGGGATCCCATGGTGCATTTCATTCAGATGAATTTACCAAGCTGATACTGATCCAAGATCCAAGCTGAGATAGAGGGGGGGCAGCCTCAATTCTCCGATAACAGTGTTACCATTCCTCCACGATTCGAAAGGAAGATGAAGACGAAGATGAAGACGAAGATGATAATGAAAGTTTCTTGATGTTTTTTGTTTTTTTACATGCGAACAGCAGCTGCAAGTTACCATGGGACTTACAGATCATTGTAACCACCTTTCCTTAGCGGTATACCTCACACCTCCACAATCTGTATCCTTCACTTCAATAAATTATAATGAGGATGATGGTTTTCACCGTAATATTTATAACTCCTTCAACCAGATGAAGGAGTAGTGGAATGAATCAAATGGCAAAGAAAACGTCAGGGCTTCTTTGTCACCCTCAAACTTGAGAATATGGCATTCATTTATAGCACATGATCTAATCCAAGTCCTGGATAGAATCATATCGTCTTTGTAGCTTTCAAACTCTTTAATCGAATAAATACCCACGTGACCCCCACACATACGTTCATTATCATGGCCACCCAACCGATAGCCAACAAAGAAGGAGAGCTATTTGATGATGAGGCTTTATGGCCAGCCAAGACATCCACCCTCTTGAATAAACCGTCCAATTTCTGGCGCTTCTCAGAATTATCAACCCAAACAACATTCAAGCTCTTTTTCTACCACAACAACTC
Source organism: Porpolomopsis calyptriformis (assembly GCA_951640195.1). Classification (NCBI taxonomy): domain Eukaryota; kingdom Fungi; phylum Basidiomycota; class Agaricomycetes; order Agaricales; family Hygrophoraceae; genus Porpolomopsis; species Porpolomopsis calyptriformis. The sequence continues at coordinate 40,627 of OX621166.1, read as the reverse complement.
ACTGCGATCTCGCGAAATACACATCCATTACCGCTCTATCCTTGCTTTCCTTGACCTGAGTCATCGCCACAGCTGCCTTGAAGCAGAGAACCAGGTACGACATGCAGGACGAATCAAACAGTACCTCCAGAACCTCTGTTTGGCCGTGCAGCATGAGTTGTGGTTTGAGGATCGTAAACTGCTCACTCAAGCATCATTGCGATTGAAGACGGTGAAGCAATGGGCCGTCAGAGTCTACCATTCATTTGGACACTCTCAAACAGGTCGCCAACTCTATGCCGATCGTTGCAAAAACGAGAACCGTCTGCCTTATGAAGATGACGATCCGACTCAATATGGTGAGTAATCTTATCAATATTGGGTGCAACAGCTGATATTAAATCGCTCACTGAAGATTGGAAGAGTCACATATCCAGGGTCGTGTCATTTGGGAACGAGATGCTTGCGACCGACACTTGGTCAGACTCTCCAGCGACGGCTGGCACTTCAAGCGATGCCGCTCAAGAGAAATCTGACTCGCTGCAATATCTTATTGCGATCGGATTCATCAACCATCCCAATGAACTGGGCCAAGGAGTGAGCGCCGCTAGTCTTCCCCAAAAACGATCTTTGTCCGATGATGAAGAACCCACGAGTCGAAAAAAACATCAACCAGCTACGATATCTGGTATGTGAAGTTATTCGCATCGCATCATCCTTATGAAGAAGAAGATAACGCATAACATCAGCACCCCTCACCCAGAATAAGCACGACTACTTTACTTCGTTGAGGGGAGTGAACTTTCCCCAGGACGCATCCTCGATTCAATGGGCCAATGGGTCGCAAACCGTACTTCCATGGGTTCACGTTCCGGGCCATCAAAATGCAGTCCGTCCATCATTTTGTGCTCGTTCTTGATCAGCTAACTGAAGCTTTGTTAAGGACGCTAAATTAGTTGAGGTGCTTGCCAAATCACCTGATGGTTCATCTGCAACCCATTCGATAAACAACTGGGACTTGGATGAAACTAACTATGTCGTTATCCCACCAAGAGAACCTTCCCAACCACTTCATGCCATCGATGAAGCCGTGCGACTCCATCTCGCTAATCAGCGATGCATTATATTACAGGGTCAACATCTTGAAGGTCCGGAGACGTTTTGTAAGGAGGAGATCGAGGCAGCAAGGGGTCCATTAAGCCAGCCAGTTCAGTGGCATGGTACGTAAAATCCATCTCTACGATTACTGTGGTTTAATATTGTATAGACGCAAGATTGCGTGCAGTCGGTAGGTCCAAGAAGGAGTCAGATGGCATCATCCACAGCCACTCTTCCCTGGGGGAGTTTATCGAGGCATCTGAGGGTGTAGACATCTGTGGAAATATCCTGGATGCCCCTTCACTGAGAAATGCCGCCCCCTCTATTATATGGTAAGAGTGCTGAGAGCTTGTACATTGGCTTATTTCAACAAGTAACCTTAACAGTCGAATAAGTGACGAAGCACTCGCATTCCAGCTCACAAAACATGAATCATTCGCGAAGTTTTGGAAGCACCCTCCAAAGGACAAGTCGAAGCATCACAAGATGCCGAATACTCGACAAGAACTAGTCCTTCCAGGGCCACAGGTTATTCGGATGTGCACCTGGCAAATGATGCAGTGGAACCTGCTGACGCATGCTGGCTTCGTAACATTCCCCCACAAGGATGCTAACGGCTTGTGTACCTGGATCTATGCGCACGCCGGGATAAAAATTTGGGCCATTATTCGACCTAGATACACAAAAAGTCACAACTCCCGGAACAAGTTGCGCAGCCTGCACAAGGATATTTGCTTCAGTCAACTACACCAACTGAATCAACATGCTCAGATTTTCACGACGTTTCTTTCTGCAGGGGAGATTCTGTAAGTTTTTATATTATTAACGCTCTAAAAATTGATTACTCATGCTCATATATTGATTCTATGTGTCAGAATTATGCCTCCTGGCATTTGGCATGCCGTATACACCCCCACGCCAAGCTATTGTTCGGGAGGTCACTTTTATACCTATGAGACGCTTCACCTCACTGAACAATCGCGGGACTTCGACCATATGCATGGTCATTTTTCAACAAATGCAAATCACCACGTCTCAAGGTTGCTTTCTCGCATGGTTTTAGTGCTTCCACATGTCGCCAAAAGTCGAAGTGAGCACGTGAATGAATGATATCCCCTCATTTTTGTTTAAAAGCTAGCTTTCCAGAAATATATCGACGGCCATTCTTGGCGCTGGCCAGAATGATTCTCAAATCGAATGAGTACCTTTTGCCGGGTGAGCAGAAAAGGCCAGACCTTCCGATGACCGAGTGGGATGTCCTTTTTCAGGAGGAAGAAGGAGAAATCAACGAGGCCCAGAAACAGATCAAGGCGATACTAGAAAGGGCAGGAATCAGCCTGACAGCTATGGAGTCAGAAGTACTCGTCAGTGGAGAGCATTGGATGGCGCTCAGTGAAGAAAAATGTTTATCCACCGAACTTTTTCTTCCACCGCCATAGGGACAGTTTCTATTCATTATCTATTGATGTGCTGCTATCATATGCCTGTACTTTGTTACAGTTTTACAATCGATACAATTGAGTTGGACTTTGATGCTCATGTCTCACATGAAAAAAAAAAAAAAACATACATGAATACATACATTACCTTGCCTGCGATGAAACCAATTACAACCTCATGTAACCTAGTAGATATGCCGAACACAATCTGCTTTATTTACATATACAGAAAGGTGGCAGCTTCTGGACTCCCTATCCCTTAGGGAGATAGAGCCCCACGTTGTACTTGCGGTTAGTGTTTGGCCCAGCAGATGCGCTACACCCTTGAAGCTATTATCTCCCTCGGTTCACCCGTGTGGTTGAATGGTTGGGTCGCATTGGTTGGCTGGGTGGGTTGCGCGCAGCTAACTCAGCCTCTGTCTCTCGTAATAGAGCTGCCTTCATTTTCTTCTTTTTATTCCGCTTCCACTTGTTTTGTTTGTAGTTTTTCCCTCGTTCAACCTGTGCTGTTGAAGTGGGAGAGAAATAAGAATAAGAATAAGTTAATAAATCAATACGCAATAAATAAATTCACGTTGAGTAGCCTGCCTACTTGGAGGTTCCGAGGTTCGTACCATGGCCACACGTGTAGATGATTGTCTGCTATACAGTAGTCAAAGGATGCTAAGTTATCGAGCGGCTGAATGAACTAACTTGTTTGGCTGCACGATGCATGTTGGCAACGGAGCCCTAAGCCTCTGTTCGATTTCGCCTGCGAATGAAGAAGAAATCTCCTCTGTGGCTGATCATCATCATCAGTCTAGATATTTGATATCTGGTGTGGCATGAGACCCATAGATCCCATTCACGTACCAGCTTTTGAGGTAGAATGTGCCAATGCGACATCCAATGGTGATTTATCCACATGTGTTGGGTCGATACTTATATCGAACTCAGGGATCTTGACTGTGGCTGATCGTTTAGTCAGGATATCTGATGTAGCATGAGAGCGATGGATCCCATTCACACACCAGCTTGTTGTGCCAAACAGGTGTCGCCTTTGTCGAGAAGGTCGGCTGCAGAGAGTAAAACGTTTGAAGGGCCCACAGAGATATGTTCCCTCGCTTTGTTCAGTGCGCTTGCAAGGCTGTCTATAATATGATGACCCGAATTCATCCAGGTATTTTGTTTTTTATATTTGTTGAAAATATCTGTCCATCCTATTATAGAACGTAGTATAAACCATCAGGACTTTGGGAGCGATTCATCACGTATGATATTCCAATGGGTCGCCATGCATATAACTCTCCCAGCCCTGTTCTCTGCATGTGGTGAGATAAGCGTCACGGTCAGGCTTCGAGTGGCCAAAGGAGTGCATCGTTCGAACGGCCCAAGGCCGGGTACTCCAAGGTTGTTCATTAAAGCTGGAAGGGGGTTCCATTGCGAAGAATTCTTCAAGGAGGTCATCCCTTAGCAGCTCTAAATAGCGCGACATCGATTTATCTCCAGAAACCAGGCTAGCCCAATATTGAAGATCAAGAAACGCAACCTGTTGGCACAGCATGAATGGCAAGGAAAAGTGGCGAGACTGATTCGTGATGATATTAAAGGCAATGAATTCCAATGGAAAATACTTCCAGCGTATCTTTGTATCGGAACCCATCGGTTTGAACAGGTAGTTCTTTGAATTCTCCAATTCAAATAGACACAGCCAGCTGCTTGGTTGAACCTCTGAGATGCCATCCTGCCATCTATGGGTATCGTTGAGAATAAAATCGAGATTTGCCATTGGATTCGGATTCGGTAGTGCTTTTGGAACTTGTGAATGTTTGTTAATCCTATATTTGGTAGGTGTTCAAATCGAGCCCAGCATAACTTATGCTTGGCTGCGCACTTCAAAAGAGGCAGTTTGGACAATCGTGAGTGTAATTATAAAAGAAGGATGAACCATAAAATCAAGTGAGATGTTGAGGTCATCTCCATTGGAACTAAAATCGATGAAATTTTATCACCGAAGGTCTCTTTTTCTCGTTTGAATAGTAGCGACTTTCTCATTGTATTACAGCATTCGTAACTGAAATTTACTGATAAACAGATCAACTGGCACTGATTCGTGGTGATCATGCAATGATTAGATGTACTTTGGGCATGGTGAAGTCAATTTAATGTAGACTAGTCAGCTGCCGCCTTAGCTAAATGTAAGTTTTCCAATTTGCTAATGATCCGCACCTACAAACCTACTCTGTGGTATTGTTTTTCAGTAACTAGAAATTTTCATCACTGAAAAGATGTGAGGGGGTGATTGAGTGATTTAGTTACTGTTTTTCGTTGATTTCCCTTCCCTTCCTTCCAACAGTCTCATTTTGGCAAAGGTTTGCTAATGTCTTCAACCTTATCGATAGCCTGTATTATGGAACGCAATACTTGCCTGCTAAGAAAACTTTAAATGCCATCAATCTACGACATGCCGAGGTAAAGGGCCTCGGGTACACCTAGTATAGCAACATAAGATTAAAGTACGGCTGAAAGACATCTTTGTGCTTCTTCAGACGACTCAGAATCACTTATTTCTCACTTTGTAATGGAGCGTGACTGCCATCCTTGATGATGTTGGAGAAGCGGTGAATGGTTTGCACCTTGGTGAGTGGTCATCTGGATACCAACACAAAAGGTCATAATGAAAATTCAATTCATAGGGAATATCCGACGTGCGTGAGCAGATGAAATGTAGGAAAAGAGAGTGCGGGAGTGAGAATGGGTACGAGGGCCACCCTGAGAAGAAGGTAAAGAGGAAGTTGGCTAAGGGAGAACAAGGTGGAATCTACAGACGGGAGGGATGGCAAGGGTCACCATCCATGCTTCTCTACTGCATCCGAGAGATTGCGTGCCGAATCTTGATAACCATATTATTCAACACAGGGGCCTGATATTCAGATTTTTTAATGAAAGCCTTACCGTTCGATCCCAACCTCAGCATTTCCATCCTCTCGCCGTAACCGTTTGAAATCGTTTTGATCTCTCTGACCCCTAACCATCAATCCCATGGCTCTCCGTCGACTGTGGTCCAATGGGGTCATTATCAGTCCCCGGCTGGGTTGGCGCAGTGACGATCCCACAGTGGATTGTTTGCTGGATCTCTTCGGCTATCTTGCCATCGCCATCCGTTGTCGACTGGGTGTTTACCGACGGCTCTGCTATGGTTGTCATCTTCGTGTTCTTTGAATTGACATAGACGGTCGGTAGTGTTTCTTCAGTTTCCTCATCCGACAAAAATTTGGCCTTCCATTGCTTTCTTCTTCTCGGGCTGACAGCTTTGGGGATGTTCATCTCATTCGCCTAACACGTCCCCTCTGTCAACCTGAAAAAAAGGAAAAGAGCAAGCTCACCTGGTGATGTTGGGCAGCGTGACTTTGATTCCCCGCAGATCCTGGTCCCATGGGGTTTCCCTCACCCTCCATCTGGTCTGAGGTCGTAACCCTCTGAGATTGAGATCTAGTGGCCAAGTGAGGCGACGCGGACACAGTCATGAAGAAGACTGCTGGAGATGGTCGTAGTAGAGGACCGTTCAGGTTCACCCTGTCAAACTGTGGCATTTTAAGCAACCCTAGCCACGTGAATAATCGATTTTAGTTGAGAGTGAGTCAAAGCGTCGAGGTCGACTTAGTATATAGAGCAGCCGAAAGTCTCCCAAAACCACCATCATCCATCATGATTTCCCTTCCCATAGATCTGTGGCTCAAAATTATCCCCTACATTCAGAACTCGTCCCAAGATCTGCTCGCACTGGCACTAGTAAACAGGAACTTTGCCTCCGTTGTGTTTCCATTCCTGGCCCGATACATGCTTGTCGATCCAATGCCAAAGCCGCAACACCCGATTCGTTTCCTTGAATTCACCTCCATCAGGAATTGGCACGGCGGTTGGGTTCAGCAAAATTTGAAGAGGGCTGGGAGCAACCTGAGGGTCACCAGGTTGGGATTCAATACATCCGGTTATCAGTGTTTCAGGTTATTCCTATGTGTCTGGGTTTTATCGCTAACCCCGCATGAAGATGACTGCGTCGAACTCACGCACCTAAACTTTTTCCACAACGTGTGGCTCAGGGAAGTTACCCTCTCTGGATTACGACTAAGACAGCCGGGTAACGTCAACCTAATCGATATCTCGAGGATATTTGCTGGATGTTCTATGGAAGATTTGACCAAGTTCACTCTCGATCTTACACGGGCCAACTGGGATAACTGCATCAAAGTCAATTGGGCCCTCCTCGACGCATATCTTTCCTCGAGACCTTCCCTTCAATCTGTGCACATTTTAGGCCCTCTGTCTGTGATGGAGGTCAGCGATATCATGCCACTGGTCACCGCGAAGGGCATCCTTGATGTCACGTTCAGGCCAACTTTGCCAGAACCATCGGTACCATTGGTACCATGGCCATCTATATCTGGGCGGATACGTAGGAGGAAGTTTCGAAGAAGGAAGGGGAGTGGAACGGGGCAGGATACAGGTTGAATAGGAACGGGGCAATGTTATCCTGTAACAATCTGTTGAAATGGATCCGTTATGACCCTGGCTGATACTGACCAGTCCGAAGTGGAAGATATTGTCCTCTTGAGGCTACCCAAGCCGAAGTCAGAGAACACAGAGAGAGATCGTTGTCATTGTTACTACATACATTTGCATCTGTGTCTACTTTTTATATGTATGCGACATCAAAGGGGTCAGGGCTTTGTGATCCTTTGATAGCACGATAGCCGATTGGTTGTTTGAAAAGATAGTTGAGACGGGATTGGGCCAAATACTTCACCAATAAAGGTGCGGAGCCATAAGGCTTCCTTTGCAGCACGAGTTGCTACATATTTAGCTTTAGGGATCTCTCCGATGGGAAATGGCAGGGCGAATCTGCGTGGGTGACAAAAGCAACAGTTCGATATTACTTGCAGCCGCTGCGCAATCCAACAATCTTTCTTCTCAGTAATATCGTGCTATCAAAGGATCACAAAGCGCTTCGCTTTGTAGGTTAGACCCCTTCGATGTCGTATACATATAAAAAGTAGACACAGATGCAGCAACAATGACAACGATCTCTCTCTGTGTTCTCCGCCTTGGGCTTGGGTCGTCTCAAGAGGACGATATCTTCCAATCCAGACTCATCAGTATCAGGCAGGGTCATCATACGCGATCCATTGCAACAGATGGCTACAGGATAACGTCACCACATTCCCATTCAACCCGTATCCTGCCCCCTTCCACTACCCTTCCTTCTTCAAAACTTCTTCCTGCCTCGCTTACATACCCACCCACGATAGGGATGGCCATGGTACTGATGGTTCCGGCAGGGTTGGCATGGATGTCACCCTAAGGATGCCCTTGGTGCCAATCAGTGGCATGATATCGTTGACCTCTATCACAAACAGAGGGCCTAAAATGTGCACAGATTGAAGGGAAGGTCTCGAGGAAAGATATGCATCGAGGAGGGCCCAATTGACGTTGACGCAGTTATCCAGGTTGGCCCGTGTAAGATCCAGAGTGAACTTGGTCAAAGCACTCATCAGACATCCAGCAAATATTCTCGAGATATCGATTGTGTCGTAGTGACCCGGCATTTTTAGTCGTAATCCAGAGAGGGTAACTTCCCTGAGGTATAAGTTGCGGGAAAAGCTTAACCGCTCGAGTTCTAGGCAGTCATCTTTATGCGGGATTAGTGATAAAGCCCAGACATATAGGAATAAACTAAAACACTGACATCCGGAGGCATCGAATCCCAACCTGGCGACCCACAGGTTACTCCCGGCCATCTCCAGATGTTCCTGAACCAAATCGCCGCCCCACTCCGAAATGGCGGTGAACTCAACAAGGTGGATAGGGTGTCGCGGCTGTGGCAATGGATTGACGATGGCATATTGGGCCAGGGAGGGCAACACAGCGGAGGAAACATCCCTATTCACTAGGGATAGTGCGAGTAGATCCCTGGGCCTGTCCTGAATGTGGGAGATTATTTTGAACCACAGCTCTAGGGGAAGGAGGATCATGATGGATGGTGGGTGGTGGCTTAGGGAGAAAGTGGAGAATTGGGGTCGAGAAAAAATGAGGGGATTTTATAGTGTGGATGCCACGATTATTGTAGCTTGTGGCAAACGAGCTCTGCCCACGCTCACTGTCGATTGGCTTGGTTTTCTCACCCCTTAATTCTCAGACCGCGGTAGGTTCATGTCCTGTCAGCGAACGCTGCATGCGTCATGCAGTTAGTCAGTGCTACACAGCGCTATGTTACCATTCACCTTCGGTCGGCCTGGTTCTTGCCTCTTAGCTTCACTGCACCACAATGTATCACCACCTTTTAACCAAGTACACTCTGTTCGGAACAGAGCGGTTCGGTTCAGAGGAGTACACTGAAACTCTGTTAGACTGCTCTCCAACCTTTGCTTCAAACGGAATGCATTTATTTCAGCCAGGCCTCTAAGTGAACGCAAGGGAGAAGGGCAGGTAGAAGAAGGTGGCAGGATCAGGATCGAATGGCGCAGTGTTATTCCACAGTTGTCCTCTACTTTTTAGCTCAATCTACAGCTCCATCGACTCAATACGGTATATGCAGTGAAGTATAGCAGGCGTAGCTGATAAATCTCGACAAACAAACCATACTTGCCCCGATCACTTTAGTGCATCTTGCTAAATCTCTTGATAAAATCCATGGAGACTGATTTGCATGCTCTCGAAACTAGCTGGTGGCCTGTTGGAAAGGTCCCGCAGGCCACGGTTCCGCTATCCTCACGATGCTATATCAAAAACACCACCCAGGATGGACTCATGTCAGTCCAAGCGGCCCAACATATTTGTTCTCTCCCGATAAAGTGGAGGCCAATATTCACCGTCATTGACTTGTGCCAGCTTCAGCTGCAATTTCAAAAAGAGGATGGAGGGAGTCATCTTGGAAAGTTGATGGTATGGTATGACATGCTTAGGACGTATATCATAAAGGAAGCGCAAAGAGAAAAGCCTGCGTCTGGCAGTCTTTGGATTCCTGATGTCGTTCATCGGTTCTGTGTTCGACTGGAGCTAGGGAAGGCCCACCAGCCCAAAAAACTCAAAGCATTCGAAGCCGAGCTTAGAAGCCATTATTCTTCCAGACAACACTGGTGGTATGGTAAGATATCGATATTTTCAAGGCTAGGCTTGAGTAATAAATGCTTGTATACCCAGACCTTTTATCCTGGAAGCAGAGCAAAGAATTCTACTGGCTTCCCCAAGTCCTAAAATCCGTTGATCCTTTCAGTGACCGATCGAATTGCACCACCTGGCTTGACGGTTTCGAAGCAGACTGCATCTTATTTGGGTTCACCAATCGTTTGGAGGCTGTCGCGATCTCCTCCGTGGAACTTGAGCGTGTACCTGAGCTTGAACTTGGACCTGGGTATGAACACGAACACGAATATGAACAAGATGATAACGATCAAGGTGAGGGTGAAGGTGAAGGTGTGTGATCCTGATGTCAATTCGATAGCTTGTTAAGTACTTATCATTCAATTAATTTCATGAGCTCCAAAAAGGAAGCGAGGACGCCCACGCAAGGACAAGCATGTTGAATTATCTAATGATTTCCCCAAAGCACGGATTCTGAGGAGTGGAGAGAGGGTTGCATCTTGCCCTATGGATTTCTTTCAGACCCTCCCTGCATTAACGGGGGGTGATGTCCCCAGAAAAAAGGCCATGAGAAAGGTACCAACTATGTTATTTTTCAATGGCGTCATATTCACCATACACAGAGAATTCAAGCGAATACAAAACCAGAAGCAGAAGCAGGCGTCTCAGCAAAGTCACTACCTGCTTCTCCTGGCAAGGACTTCCAGGTTTGTTTGTAGTTTTATGTTTGTATTTGAATGATTTGTACAGGTAAGACGCCCTAAGCAGCCCTCATTGGCAAGGCGTATACCCTCCTCAGCTATACCATCTGTGAATCACCCTCAGCAGGTGGGTCTTATCTTCTTCATACCTAGTCAGAAGCAATGGCGATTTATCCAAGAATTCGTCCAGAAAAATCGAAATCGAAATCTATCCGAAAGCCTGCTTGTAGGTCTGGATCTAGAAATAGAGGTTGAGAAAAGGAAAAGGGTATAGTATTTTCCCCATCATGTGCCTCGTGTATGCTTATATGTATGTCTCCTAGGATACGAAGGGGAAGGGGCGCGCTACAGACACCACTCTGGTGGGTATCAGGCTTGCATTCGAGTCATTCGGAGTACAAGTCCAGATGGATGGTGACGGTAGCCATCCTTTTTCTTCTAGGTCATGGATGATGGTCACGATAAGCTAGAACCAGAACCCATCCCACGTTGGGTGAAATTGCTCCTTCAGCCACTCAGCGGTAATGCAGATGACCTCGCAACCCACCTCCTTGATCTATCGGATGCAACGAAAGGATACGACAAGAAAGGCATATGGGTCGATTTGTCACACTTTGATGTAGACATGGTATGTCTTTCTGTCGAATATGGGGGTATTGTATCCATCCATTTTTCTGACTAGATCAAGAATCTGGTGATGGAGTGGAAAAAGCGACAAGACTTGGCAAATTTCACTATGTTTGAGGACAACGACGAGTTGGTTTTCATGAAGAGAACGTTCAAAGGCATACACGCCCTCATTGCCAAAGGTGCCATGCACAACTTTCATAAGTATGTTGAGGAAATGATGAAATGAAGACAAGGTTGCGATGCACAAATGAATAGAATGGCTGAATGAACGAATGCTGAACGAATGCTGAATGCTATTACAGCTAATAAAGCTACCCCATCTTCAGACAAAAACCAGGTGAATAGTACAGTGAGTGTATATTAAGATTCCTTGCGATCGCCAATCCTAAGCTTCCCAGAAACCAGCTCCATGATCATCATATTCCGAAAATCAGCAACATCAGCCTCTTCCAAAACTGAAGGTATAGCCATACCGTTGACCAGCCACTTGAGATATTGACAGGTATACACCCCGCAATCTGTGGACCCTTTTTGTTGCGGCACAGACATATCTGTTTCGCAATTCCACCCAGAGAGATTATAATTCACCTCAGTGGTGAGATAATCGCTGACAGCCTTTTTCGACACCTGTCAGCATTTAATCAGGAACTCTGTGGCTTGAAAATCTCACTTTAATAATGCCTGCCCGGGTCTTCGCATTTCCGCATGCAGTCATACTATCATAGAACTCCCAGCGTCGATCCGTGAAGTTCATCCTCAGCAGCAGCCAGTGATTTTGGTTTTGGTTTACGGGGATATAAAGGGACTTCAAGGTTTCCAACGTCTCATTGATGGAGGACAAAGCAGCTGCATACCATCCACGTTTGACCTTTTGGCCATTCTTGGTAACCTGTCAGATCGATGGAAGGAAGGAAACGTTTGGGAAAAGGGCTTACCAACTCTGCAGAGAGCAACCTTGTTGCGCCACCATAATCCTTGTGGTCTAGGTTTGATACCTGAGGCCAGAAATATGTCAATATCAGTTTTACTTCTTTATCCTTATTCTGAGCCCGACAGAGATCGATGTATGAGCCTAGGATAGAGTCATCCAATTCGGCGCCTGGGTTAAGCTTTTGTAGAGCTTTGTGGTCAACGAGGGAGGTGGAGCGTGGGCATACCAAGGATGGGTCTGCAAGCAGACGTATCCAAGGCATCGTGGAACGCTCTTCCTTGGAGAAAAAGGCATAGATCGGGGTGTCGACAAATTTCAATGGTTTGTTTGCCTCTTTTACACCAAATAGTTAGTCTTCAACAAGCAGAGAAAACGCAATGTCTTACCAGCTGCAATAGTACTGCTTGGGCATGCTCGCAAAAACACATGGAATTGCCAGGCGTAAAGTCTTGTCTTTTTCTCTGGGAAGCCTAGGTGGTCTTTTGAAATTTCTAGCCACCTGGGCAGATAAAGCTGGACACTGGGGGTTTTTAAAGCCCTTTCCCACTCTGCGTGTCAATTAAAATTAAAATCGAAGCGTGAATAAATATCTCATTACACTCACCGTCCAGAGAGGGTGCAGGCATGCCTTCATCCTTCCAGGCACCATATCTCTTAATGAGTTCCATAAAGTCATTGCGGCCCTCTGGGATATGGGTGCATCCACAGAATGTTCGCCATAGCCATGGGGTGAGGACTTCAGGCGAGCGCAAATTATGCCCCTTCACCCCCTTGAAGTAGTCCTCTATGGCAGCACGCAACCGAGTGTGGTAGTTGTAGTTATGGCTGTACTGGCCAGTAGCACTTGTATGCCAATACATGTAGTGCGCATCAAAGAGCGCAAGCTCGAATGCTGGGAGGCCATCATCATGCAATTCGCAGCATATCGTGCCTATCCAGATGAAATTACGTCCAAAGGTCCATTTAGTGAACTTGCTAACGGGGGGGGTTGTCGACTGATTCCAGAGGCTTTCATCGTTGGCGAAAACTTCAGCCATTCCTTAATTCCAGCTTAAGTTGATTCGCGTACACTAACGGAACCCACACATAAACACTCACCTCACAAAGCGACTCTATGTGAGGCTTCGGGGTTTCCTAGAAATCCTTATAGGACTAGCCACCAGTTCACTTTACTTCACTTCTTGCAGCCTTCGTTTGCCTGTCGATTAAATCAAATCACGACACAACTTATGAAACTCACTGCGTGAGCCAAAGCCCTGGGACAACCCACTTATAAGGCTGCGAACAAAGTTGCAGAGTTGGTTGTGTATAGTAATATAGAACTAACTAGTGCATCTTAGCGCATACATTTGCTGAATTCAAAAAAAAAAAAAAAAAATCAAATCACGTGAGTCTCTTTTTCCTTAGCGCCGTTACAACAGACTTTTCATACACGATTAGCTGCAATGCCCCATACACAATCAGCGACTAGCAACTTTCATGGGGATGATTACTCTGATAGTGATTCCTCCCAAGGCAACCCACCCTCTCCGATGAATATCTCCCCGACCCAAGGCCACACAACCAATCAACCTTCACCACGCTATACCCCTGAACCCAATGAAGGTGGTTGGAATCCCAACGATTTCCTGAACATCTCACCTTCTCCCAAAATTTCTGCACGCGGCATAGAGTATGAACAAACAAACAAACATATCTTTATGTCTCTTTATTAACATATCATCACCAACTAGCACGCAGCCAAATGCCCTCATCCACCAACCACCCCTTACCCAAGCCACCCAGCCTCCTTCCGATCCTGGCCAAGAGCGCCAAGTAGGTGAACAGACCCACCAGTCGGCTCCATCTCCATCTACCTCCACATCTCGGCCCATCGATCTCACGAAAGACAAGGCCGACTCACACAGGTATGTATTGGATCTGATCTGTGGCATAGCATAATGACCCACATTCTGTGGTAGTCTAGAGCCATTGTTGGCAGCATTGGAACAGGTGCAAGTCGGAAACAAACTAACGCTCGCAACATTTGAAAATACCGGCAACCAAGCCACCGCCCCAGCCCAGCCCATTCCTGCATCCAAACCCACCGCCCCTGCCAAACCCGCCGCCCGAGCCCAAACCACCGCCCCAGCTAAAACCGCCGCCCGAGCCCAAACCACCGCCCCAGCTAAAACCGCCGCCACCGCCAACCCTGCTGCCCCAGCCAAATCCGCCACTGTCAACCCCACTGCCCCTGCCAAATCCACCGCCCCTGCCAAACCCGCCGCCCCAGCCCAAACCACTGCCCCAGCCAAACCCGCCGCCACCGCCAACCCTGCTGCCCCAGCCAAATCCGCCCCCCCAGCCAAATCCGCCCCCCCAGCTAAATCCGCCCCCCCAGCCAAATCCACCGCCCCTGCGACACCTGCCGCCCCTGCCAACCCTGCCGCCCCAGCCAAGGATACAGCTAATCAACCTGCTGCTGTGATGCGCGGCAGTATAGCAGAGAACCAGCCCGAGTTCAATTTCGACCTCGGTGACTTGGCAAACATTCCATGTACATCATCCTACATTGTTTCTTTGATGAACAGTTGTTGACATTACACACTCTTTTTAAACAAAGCAACCAGCTCGAGCGGAGGCAAGCCAACATCACCTCCACTTCAGGATGAAAACTTCGGCATTGATCCGATGCTCACAGCATCATCTTCAATCAACAACCATCCGTTGCCTGCATCCTCCCCCTCCCTGGATCCACCATCTCAACCCAATGCGAAGCATGTGGGTGCAGAGAGGAGGAGTTCGTCAAGTGGAGCGACGAAAAAACAGACTTCCAACCGTGTGCCCGAGAAGAGGAAGAGGAAGGCTGCTGCAGGTGGCCGTGCAGTGAAGCGACGGCGCTATGGGTTTCACACGTCAACCTGCATCACGGATGCACTGCCAGGAAACCCTGGCGAAGACTTTCTCCATTCATTGGAGAACATGGATAAACTGACGTCGGAAACGGCATCATCATCTCAAGATGATGATGAAGCATAAGGCAAGGGGTCGGCAAAGATGGTAAGAAGATGGGAGGAAAAATAATTTATTACGAGTCCCGCTAATATGCTGCATGTTTTGGATAGTTTTGCCAATATTGTAGTGATGGTGGGTCATTTGTGGTATGCAGTGAACCAGGGTGTGGTGTCATGCTGTGTGTTTCCTCGGACTCGACTGCGTGTGTCCAGTGGGATGTTCCTGAGGGAACTCCATGGTACTGCCTGAGGCATTGTCGCCTCAAAAAAATACTTCCCAAGGTTTGGATCTACTTCATGCAAGACAACACCACTGATTTTCCTTCTTCAGTATACAATCAACTCACGAATAAAATCATTCTTCCACAGGGGGAGGGTTATAACCCCCCTCCTCTACATCCACATATACACATGTGAGGCAAGAATGGTCAAAGAGACACTAACCGCCCCGAATATCGCAGGGCGATTGAAAGACTTTTACAAGCACGAGCAGGATGACCAGGTGAGGGACGTTTCCTCGAATGACCGAGTGATTTAGGCTTATGGTATTCTATAAACAGCTCCAGACTATATACGTTTACTTGAATAATGGACGCACTCTCAAAGCATTGCGCTCACAAGCGGTGGAGTGGATAAAGTGATTCCCGAACTCAGCAGTCCTTGTCGTCCTTGAAGGCCATACTACAGTTCAAACGGGGGAGTTAGTCTACGCATTCCCAGGGGCCAAAACCAACCGCCACGCCCACATCACCGAAGTAAGTAGTTGTTGGAGGACTTCATAAGAAGATGCTATCGTCGAACTGGAACTGAACCGGAACCGGTTTCCCCAGATTCTACGCGCTACTATGCAGGATGCATACGATCCCGTGTTTATGCAGAACCCATCAATCAAGGGCTTGATTGCCCTGTGCTGTGGGCACACATTTCACCACGAGGGAAGTCTACAGTCGTGGAAGTCCCTGGTTGAAAGGTATGCAGGATTTCCCTCTTCCCCTTCCCCTTTGCGACTTCTGCCCAACAATCAATAAACCGTTTTATCCCTCCTTCTAGTAATATCTTCACTTGGGTCATTGGATTCTCCGCAAAGGTGTTATCGCCTATCAAAGTCACATCTGCATTGCCGTTATTCGTTGAGCTGGCATTCCTTCAGCAAGAGAAGAACATGCAGGATGTGGAGGAAGCGCTGCATCGGTCATTTGACCGAGTAGACATCCTCTCACACACACCCGTCCTGCTCATTCGTGCATGGAAGGGATCGGAATCGGAATCAGGAGGTGACATTTCCGTCACGCAATTCGCGCTCTCCAACGAGGACTGCCCATGGGGATTGGATCCTCCGGCATGTCCGACATGTGGTGTGGGCTGTTTTGTAACGTCAAGCATGCTTGATAAGAAGGGCGATTGGTGCCGCCTTTCATGTGGATTCTGCAAGTCGCGTGTGCAGAAGGTTCGTCGACCTAACTTTGTACAGGACTGTGACAAAAAGCACTTGCGGCCATACAAGTACTGTATTTTGCCGTTCCCTGTGCCACCTGACGCCTGGGCACACGCTAAGTGGAAGGAAGGTGGAAGGAAGAAGGTGGGCGAAACCCAATCAACATGAGTGGTGTGGACCTGCCCATGTATACGACTATATTGTACCACATCTTCCTTTGATACAAGTTGCCTCCTGAGCATGGGGCAGTGTTCGATAGTATCCTCTGTGTGATCAACAGATAAGACCTTCCTTTGTTGCAAGTCTGAGCATCATCTTTTACAAGCTTCTTCCAAGTTCAGTGTGGCAGAGGCCAGCATTTATTGGTCAAAATCTAGTATTTATATATCGGTGGTATGTTGTTCGCAATACAGTATTAGGCCCTGCCTATTCGCCCACACCCATCCTCATTCCCGCCGTTGACTCTGATCCTCGCCTTGCCTGCTCCTTCTCAATCTTTCTCCCCTCCCGTCATGTATTTGGATAGTATTCTCGGCTACTGCAGCTTAGTAGGCCAAGTCATTGATACTGATTAACTGAACTGGAACTGAACTGTGACTGGAGGCAAAGAAAGAAGGGAACGTTAATTGAAACATTCCTTTCTACAGCCTTTCTACAGAAATGTGTGTCACGTTGCCCTGGAGTCATTCACTGGGCCGTAGCCAACTAGGGAGAAAATCCCTGGTTGGGCTCGAGAGGTCAAAATCCATCGCCGGTGGGTCTCTGAGAAAGGCAGAGCGTACCCATCCATGTTGTTACCACGTCGGTGCAGTGGTTAGTGTCCGTGTGTGTGTGCAGCTGGGTGTGATCCCCACCTGTACCCTTTAGGGAGGTCGTAATGACCAACTCTGCTATTGGACTGTACCTAGCTGGGAGGTCTTTGGACCGCTGGTTTCTTTGCCACACCAATTAGGGAGACTTATGTCGACCTGGTCCAGGTAGTACACCTATAGGGGAGATGCTACATCGCTGAGGGCCACACACGTCAAGAAGCATTGCCTTACTGCACTCAGGGTGCCCACAAGGGACCCTTTAGACGGGTTACAAACGCGAGAACACATAATACAAGAGTGCCCGCAATACGACGAACACCAAAACCTCCTCCGGAAAGCATCAAGAAATATCTCACTGCCAGAGATCGTTCATACTCAAACCTGGAGCGTTCACCAAGACAGGCAGACCCTATGCCAAACCCAAATCCCCCACGTTCGATGAAGAACCCACAGTCCCAGTCCAACAGGATGACGACACAACCGAGGGCAACCTAGCCCAGGAAGGCCAACCTATGGCCACACCCCCAAATGCCGAAAACGGTGCAACTCCAGCACAATAAGAAAACACCCAACTCAACCCACAAATCACGAGACTCACTGCGTCACCCAAAGCCCCAGGGATTGACCCCCTCATATGTATATAAACAAAGTAGCAGGGCTGGTCATAGATAACCAGCCACCACGTCTTAGCACGTACGCTTGCTTGTTGCGGTATATAAATGCTGAAATCAAAAAAAAAAAAAAAAAATGTGTGTCACGTGAGTCTAAGTTGAAGCCCACTGTGAGTTGCAAAGTCGTCAAGTACTACCCATTCTTAAAGTGAAATGCCTGTGAGAGGAACCCCACAAGTTCCACAACGAATGCATTGACTCATGGCTAACATTAAAGGATTTGCTACGCAGTAACACATTGTTGGAAGCTTCTGGCATACCGATCCAGACCAACATCCTCCTCCTCCCTCGCCTCCAGGCTGCAATTGACATCGAGCAGCATCCAGACTATGACCCGACTGAAGGGCAGGCATTTTTGCCCTATAATCAGCCTCCTCCGGTAGGGGATATGTCATATATGATAGAACCCAACGATCTCGATGGTAAGGCAGAAATATCGTAACTATTAAATGAAAACATAACATTCCTATACAGGACATCCAGGAGATACATGCTGGGGAACAAAGAAAGCCAACCTCTTACCAATGATCAGAGGTATGAACATACTGGCCAATAAGGGACCAAACCCGCCCCTTTCCCCCCTGCATGTAAGGAAGAGTATTCCCTCTGTCAAAGGTCACCCTCGAACAACTTCAACTGTCAAGAGGTCAAAGAAATCAAGCCACAAGCATCGCAGGGAGCGACGGCAGGAAGCATCCCTCCACACGATAAAAGTGGGATGCGTCAAGCCTACCAACGTCAGACTGAAACACATCGCGTCATCCATCCCAATATCGACCACGGTAGCAACGGAGACCCTTCCTGTGACTGGCCCTGGGTTCACAGCTCTGCGGTCAGAGAAGAGCAAGAGGATCGAGATAAAGGAGTATTCTCTGGAGGATGTGTTGAGAAACGCACCCCAATTTGGGTTTAGAATCCAGGAATGGGATGGCATGTAGGTCGATTTCTACCCAATCAAACAAGATTCTCGATCTGATTCGGTGAAAATGTACTGCTAGTCGTGCGACGCCAATCCTCGATTCTGAGGGGCGTGTGGTAGCTCTTCTAGGTGGACGTCCCCAGTCTCCTGAATGGGAAATCATACACAATGAGGCTGCCCAAAGAATCTCAGAAGCTCGGGGGCTTTGCGAATTTTCTGCAAAGGATGCATCCCACCGCCGGTGCCGCTCTCCATCCCTCGCCTGCGGTTTTTCATTCGGAGGAGGACAAAAAGTACAGTATACTTTTCCTCTGCCGCTATGTTTTTTTAATCACGATCTTGGAACATTTTCGTAAAGGTTCCAGGAAATCTTGGCCTTACACACAACAATCACGCGGTCATGACGGATTTGATACAATGCTCTGCCATCCAAAGGATAGCAGGGTTCTCGAACGGGCTGTTTGCAGCTTGGGCACCACGCCTGTACAAGTACTACTCTACCACGATGTCGGGGCTCCTAGGCCACCATCCACAGCTTAGGATGAACTTCAAAAATAGCGTCTGGAGTGCTATGACCTTCAACTTTGGTCCTAAGACGATATGTCTGCCTCATCGCGACTTCTCGAACCTTGCCTTTGGGTGGTGTGCTATTACTGCGTTAGGAGACTTTGATCCGAAAAAAGGAGGCCACCTTTTACTTTGGGATATTAAGTTGGCGATAGAGTTTCCCCCCAGTTCCACGGTGCTTATCCCTTCCGCAATATTCTGTCACTCCAACACCAAGGTGCAGGCACACGAGACCCGTGTTTCGTGTACACAGTATGCAGCTGGAGGGCTGTTCAGATGGGTCGAGCATGGATATCGGACAGCGAATGATTTCATGATGCAGGATCCGATTGGGAAACTAGCCTGCGACTTGCAATCCTCCCCACGATGGAAGAGGGCATCGGAACTTTTCTCTACCTATTCAGAGCTAAGAGGGGTAAGCAACTTTCCATACTGCGACTCTTGCATGGCTCCGTTACCCAACAACAACTTTTTCAGGAATCTCCCTCCGGTTCATAGCAGCATGTCTACTGTATAGAGGCTATGTCGCAGTGAAATATGTTTAGATTTTGATTTTTTACAAAGCTACTTCTTCGTTGTATACAGTATGGAATGCAAGATTTGCCTGCTAAGAAAACTTTAAATGCCGTCAACCTGTCAATCTATGACATGCCGAGGTAAAGGACCTTGGGTACACTGTATGATATTTACTGTTTGAAGTATAGTAATACATGACAATCCGAACAGAAAAAAAAAAAACCTACACCTTCGCGCTCACGCGAGTATGAGAGACGCGCCCCGATCAAACGATTGAGCTGAACCCGCTCCTTTCGTTTCTGACCATATCGGTGACGAAACTTTGCGGGAAAGTTAGCGCGAAGGAGAATCCCACGTTTAAAAAAAACTCACTGGAAGAATTTGCGGGAAACGCGGATAAAAAATCGCGCGGCACGGACGGTGAGTGTTTTGAGGAAATGGGCTGGGTCCGAAGGATTTTTACGCGTGACAAATGGCTCGGGGGGATGCTCCGGGAGATGGATGTTAAGAATGTCACCTCCAGCTAAGTAGAGGTTGCATTGATTGAACTGAATGGCGGACATGGCGGTGGTGAAGCGGGATAGGGCAGCGCAAGAAAGAAAGGTGGTGTGTAATAGAAAAACAAAGACTTGCTCGCTGTACTCTTTGCAATGTCCCTGCATTGTATGAATGTATGCACTTCGAGTTTCATTGAGGTAGTGATATTCTCATCCTAATACTCCCTTGATAAACTTGAGCCTGTTATGTCCCATACAGCTTGTAGTTGAGGAGGAAAGTGTCTGATTCTGTTAGCCAAGTAGGTTCCTTGGCTGTAGTGTCTGCACTTTACACAGTGATCAGCATGAGCACGAAGGGTTGACGAATGACTCGATGCCTAGAAGTTAGAGTTGTAGCCATTCTTTAGTGCGTTTCACTGCAATCAGGGTGCTGGTTGAAGTTTCCTGACTTAGTCATTCACTTGTGCCCACTTCAACACAAAGCAGCAATTGAACGACCATCCAGCTCACAAGTATCGGCTTCGAAACTCACTGAGAGACCTCCAGGTTAACCTAGAGATTGGTTGGTTCACCATGCAAGGCTAATTCAATAGCAATCTGCAACTCAAGCTCAAATAACCATTACAACGAAAAGAAATTAAATTTGGAGATTAAAGTGAGGTATCTGAATTAAATAAAGGGAATGAAAGCGTACGAGAGTATACGTGCATGAGTATGATTGAGTGTGCGAGAGTGTATCTAGGAGAACGTATGTGCGAGGAGCGCCGTGCGTATGAAAGCATATGTAAAAGAGCTGTGGATGTGAGAGCATATGTACGAGAGCAATTATTCAAAGGACATACATGCGGATTGGGATTACAGTCCGAGAGACGTCAAGGAGATGCTCATATTAGTGAGCTCGCGGTCATCGTTCATCGCTGCTGCTTTTGCTGCCGCTTTTTCGTCTTCGGCTTCCCGCAGCATCTGTTCAAGCGATACACCAAAGCGGGGTGCCTTACCAGCTTTTGCCTTGGGGAGACCTTCCGGAATGTAGTAGCGACAGAATCTATTGCAAAGGTGATCATCGGTGAAATGTTGAAAACAGGCCCCTATATTGCCACCAGCGAAGAGGTTTCCGGAGAGTTCACTAAATATCATTCCATGAGTAAAATTGATGTGTGAGCATGCAACAAAATTTACGGGGCTGTTATGATTTGGGGATCAGAAAGTAGTGATGTACCACCTATTCTCAGGAAATAATCAGAATGCGGAATCAGTTAAATGCGAAAACAAACCTTGAACATCTGAAACGAAAGCCAACTTTTGAGTCTTCACATATTGAACATGCTGAGCGAAGGCGAGAAATTCGCCTATCTGTTGTCGCTCAAGGTTGTTGGGGTGGGAAAGAGGAGAGCTACGGTCGTTATTGATGTACTTGAGAAACTCGCCGTCGGTGTCCTCATCAATACACTCCTCAATCAAGAAAGTATGCCGCTCTTTATCATCTGCAACGGCTAGGGCTACCCGAACGAAACGCAATCGAGGAATCGGGAACGATGGAGGACCGCGTTGTGCATTCTCCTGCTCCACAAAGTCATACGCGAGTTGCATCAAAGCTGCACCCCATGTCGCACAGTACGACTCTACCATCAACTTCTTTAATTGGGTATGGCTATTATAAACAATGCAGGATGGTGCACGACCGAGCGCCCCATCAGCATCATGATAAAAGCATTGCTTGACGCACACTTTTGTGGAGGATGAAGTCGACTGGAAGATAGGGATATTGGTATGACCGATGTGTGCAACTTTGAAGGCACCGGCCTTTGGTTTCATCTTTGGATTGAATGTGATTGTAGCTCGAATGGGGGGTTCTTTTATAACTGTCGCAACGAGACCGTAAGCATGCGGCCATAGGACTCTTACAGCATGGCCCGACCTCCAGTCCAATTATCTCTCCCGGGACGGGATGCGAGGGATAGTCATGTATTCAGCGATGCTCATGTCTCACTCCACCGGGCAAGTATTACCTCCCGACGCTAGCTTCATTCACTGTGATGATGCCCTGCCTATGCCCTACCAGCGTTATGCGTGGTTCACAACTCCACTGTGGCCATCACCCTTCCAACCTCAATAATGATCAAGTATCAGCGGATATTCAGCACCTGTCTCCTTGCGGTGAACAGGGGGAATGGGAATCACCATCAAGTTACTGAGCCATGGCTGAAATGAACGAATTCTGTTGGAAGTTAGTGTGGGAGAGGGGTCTACACAGTTTCAGTGAACTCCTTCTGAACCCCTCTGTTCCGAACAGAGTGGACTTGACCAAAATGTGGTTCGGTTCCTTGTACAGCCACAATTGTGCTCTTTGTGGTGCGGTGAAGCAGCTTAGCAATACCAGTTAAGCTGGCGCAGTCTGCTACACTTTTACGCTGGCAAAGTTAGCCACGCTACCTTACTGTCTAGGCCTCAAGGCAGTAAGGTAGCGTGGCCAGAACCAAGCCAATCGACGGTGAATGGTAGTATAGCACTATGCAACACCCAGTGGTTGCATAGCACTCGGTGTTCGCTGACGGGACATGACCCCAGTCTGAAAACTAAGAGGAAAGAAAACCAAGCCAACCAACAGGTGAATGTAGCATAATGCCACGTTACATCTGCTGACTGCATAGCGCATTCGCCATTCGCCATTCATTCGGTGTTCACCTACGGAATGTGAACCTACCCGTGTGAAGTAAATCAACAAGCCAAAAAATCGAGTGATGAACGGCGGCATAAGACGTGTTACACCCACTGATTGCATCACGCATTTATTCAGTGTTAGCCAACAGGACATGAACTTACCGCAGTCTGAAACTAACAGGTCAGTAACACACACTGAGTACATAAGAGTCAGTGTTCGCCGACAGCACGTGAGCGGTCTATAAACTAGGAGGCGAGAAAACCAAGCCAATCAACAACTGAACGGTGCAACACCAGCTGAGTGCATAGCGCCGACAGGATATGAACTTACCGAGGTCAGAAACCAAAAAGCCAGACATTCAACCCAATCGACGGCCAACGATAGCATGACGCCGCGTCGAACCCACTGATTGCATAACGCAGTTATCAGTGTTCATCGAGAGGAGATGAATGTACACCGGTCTGCGAATCAAGATGTCAGACAGTGAACGGTGCAACACCGACTGAGTGCATAGCGCATTCGGTGTCCGCCGACAGAATATGAACTTACCGAAGTCAGAAACCAACAAGCCAGACATTCAACCCAATTGACGATCCAACGATGGCATGACGCCGCGTCGAACCCACTGATTGCATAACGCAGTTATCAGTGTTCATTGAGAGGAGATGAATGTACACCGGTCTGCGAATCAAGATGTCAGACAGTGAGCGGTGCAACACCGACTGAGTGCATAGCGCATTCAGTGTCCGCCGACAGAATATGAACTTACCGAAGTCAGAAACCAACAAGCCAGACATTCAACCCAATTGACGATCCAACGATGGCATGACGCCGCGTCGAACCCACTGATTGCATAACGCAGTTATCAGTGTTCATTGAGAGGAGATGAATGTACACCGGTCGGCAAGCCAATCGACAAGTGAGCGATGCAACACCCGTTGACTACAGAACGCATTCAGTGTCCGCCGACAGAATATGAACTCACCGAGGTCAGAAACCAACAAGCCAGACATTCAACCCAATTGACGATCCAACGATGGCATGACGCCGCGTCGAACCCACTGATTGCATAACGCAGTTATCAGTGTTTCATTGAGAGGAGATGAATGTACACCGGTCTGCGAATCAGGATGTCAGACAGTGAACGGTGCAATACCGACTGAGTGCATGGCGCATTCAGTGTCCGCCGACAGAATATGAACTTACCGAGGTCAGAAACCAACAAGCCAGACATTCAACCCAATTGACGATTCAACGATGGCATGACGCCGCGTCGAACCCACTGATTGCATAACGCAGTTATCAGTGTTCATCGAGAGGAGATGAATGTACACCGGTCTGCGAATCAAGATGTCAGACAGTGAACGGTGCAACACCGACTGAGTGCATAGCGCATTCAGTGTCCGCCGACAGAATATGAACTTACCCAGGTCAGAAACCAACAAGCCAGACATTCAACCCAATTGACGAGCAAACAATGGCATGACACCGCGTCGAACCCACTGATTGCATAACGCAGTTATCAGTGTTCATCGAGAGGAGATGAATGTACACCGGTCGGCAAGCCAATCGACAAGTGAGCGGTGCAACACCTGTTGACTACAGAACGCATTCAGTGTCCGCCGACAGAATATGAACTCACCGAGGTCAGAAACCAACAAGCCAGACATTCAACCCAATTGACGATCCAACGATGGCATGACGCCGCGTCGAACCCACTGATTGCATAACGCAGTTATCAGTGTTTCATTGAGAGGAGATGAATGACACCGGTCTGCGAATCAAGATGTCAGACAGTGAACGGTGCAACACCGACTGAGTGCATAGCGCATTCAGTGTCCGCCGACAGAATATGAACTTACCGAGGTCAGAAACCAACAAGCCAGACATTCAACCCAATTGACGAGCAAACGATGGCATGACGCCGCGTAAACCCACTGATTGCATAACGCAGTTATCAGTGTTCATCGAGAGGAAATGAATGTACATCAGTCTACAAATCAAGATGTCAGAAACTGACGGGTGAACGAACAGTTGTATAACGCCGCACACTCACCACCTGCATCCCCAACCCGCTGGCCAATCTGTGTTTCCTGAGGATGGGTAGGCACTGCTTGCGTATTCCCGGGCGCGAGTATTCGCGCAGTGGTTGAACCCAGAGCCAGAGGAGCGCCTCCTGACTGGACTGTCTGCATCTCGCATTCAGTAAGAATCGGGAGGGCATAAACAGAGTCGAAATTTTTTCGAACTCAGCCGCCGGGACAAAATGCTTTGTATTATCTTGTTTACGAATCATTCCATTTTCGTAGAGCGTGAAAGGGGCAGTATATCTCCCGCAGCTTCTTGCTGTCAGCCACCACCTCTCCACCGAGCAGCCTCAGCGGTAACGCGAGAGGGCACTAAATGAGCAGGCCTTAGGGCGTGTCTATCATTTGAGGCAGCCTGCTGCAACCGACCCCCTTATCCGCCGATACTCCTACCCCTCTCCACCTCCTAGAGGGGTCAGAGGACTCAAGGTGGTTCACAACGCTGAACTCAAACTCAACCGAGAATCGCGGAGAGATGGATGTAATCGCCGATTAGTTTAATGGATCAGAAACACTGATTTAATATTAATCGTGGGGCCATCTTGATTTGAAATTTCAGCGATGGGTATATCTTCTCAACTTTCAAAGATCGGATACACTTACAGAGTTGCAAAGTTCACATTGAAATCATGGCTACCGCTGATGTTGGCGAGCTCAAAGCAATCGAAAATCAATTTTACGGCCCGATTCTCATTGCGGGTTTGTGACTTAACCCATCCGCCTCTCGTCTGGTGCTAATTGTGTGGGGACGAAGAGTACTTCACTTTTGCGTGCGTCTGACCATTCCGATTTGAACACACTTTTTGATTGGACACAATATAACAGTCTGTTTGGCATAATATATCTCCAAGTGTATCAGTACTTCTTTTCGACTAGAGGACTGGTTAAAGATCCCTTCCACATGAAGTTCCTGGTGAGTGATCACCTCGTCATGTCTCCCCTGATAATTGCTCATTTTCAGGTGGGATTTCAATGGAAAGTAATGCCTTGAGTATGACGGTCGAGCTTACACCCTCCTAGGTGTCTTGAATGCGTGATTACTGCTGCAATCGCCCATGTGGGCTACACCTTTCTCGTTACAAACTTTGGAGACCCTGCGGCCCTTGCTACGCCATTCTGGTATGATCTACGCCCTCAGCATTCACAATTCTCCGTAACTCCGATTGATGATTCGATAGGAGTTTCGATGTAGGTGATAGTCTGCTTCATTATTATTTTATTTTATTACTTTGCACTTTAAATCGATGGTCCCACAGGTGATATATGCTGTGAGGGTGGGTACTTCCGTGATCCTGGCCATGCCGTTGATATTTACTTGAATGGGATTAATGGGTAGGAACTTCAGATGTTTTGCACACGATGGTGCGCAATACATGGTTGAAAATGTCCTCGTTACTCACTTTGCGATGGCAGCATGTTCTTGCGTCGACTGTTCATCAGCAAGTGGGCCTCTATAAGCCCACCTACTCCTTCCGCTGATGTTAAAATGATAGTGAGCAAAGGGAGCATAGTTTTAACAGCGTGGATTGTAAATTCACCAGTTCTTCTCATCGAGACGTTGCTCATGCCTGTTTAGGTAGCCTGGTCGTTAGCCGAGTTCGGTGAGACATTAGGGTTAACAAGAGCCACGACACCTAACGAGCAGGTTTCTTTGCAGCGATCGGGACAAGTACGTTCCACTCTCAAATTGATATGATAGGAATCTAATAGGAGTGGCAGCCATCACTGTGCAGCTGTTTGTTTCGGAAAATGTTCTTGATGGATCCATGTCGTGATGATTAATTTCCATCTAGCTTTGGTTTCTGGACCCTTGTGTCGTACCCCAAAGTAAGCAGCAGGTCTAGGACGATTCCAAGATGACCACTGTGCGCCCTTCTAACTTATTAATAAATTCACCTTCTTCTCCAGGAGTTTTATAACCTTGCGATTGCGGGTCAAACTTCCTTGTTGGTGGCAGACATAAGCCTCGCTATTGCGCTGTGCTACTATCTGTACAAATCAAGAACTGGGTTTAGGCGGTGCGCTGCGCCGATTTTATTGTTCGAGCGTTACGCACCTGATAATCTACCTTCAGGATGGACACAATCCTTCGGGTTTTGATGGTTTACACCGTGAATACCAGTACGCAGAGCTAATGTACATGATTTCTGCCAGTGGTTCACTGTTGCTTATTGCAGCTGTACTCGTCTGGTAAGAAGTTTCTGATTAGATCAGTTCTGATTTGATGAACCAAGCGGTTTAAAATATAGCATTGCTTCGCTGATCTCGTTCGCATTTGTAGGGAGATTTCTCTGCTCGATTGTGTTAAATGATTAATACCTTCGACAGTTCCAACACGCTAACAACTTCGATTGCTGGCCTGGCCTTGTTGCTCAAAACAAACGTGCGTATGCTTTATATCTTGCGAGATTGTCTGCGAAAAATGGATCCCATAGTGTACTTCATTTCCTTAATGGCGGGGTGAGTTAAGCGATAATAGATTTGGACCCAAAGCTCATCTCCTTCCACCAAGTATAATGGCACGAGAAGATTTCCGTGACCAGCAAAACCTTGAACCGCAGGTGTCGATCTGTCTACCACTCACGATAACTTCAACCACCTGCAGTTCGCCGATCGTAACGATGGACAGGGTTAGCTATCACTCATTTGTTGATATCCTTTTACTTTTGTTAACTTTTCCAGCCGAACACCCAGATGATGGCTGACGCCGTTAAAAGGGATATCGATATCGAAAATTAGTTGTTATGTATCAGTGTCGGGTGGTTGAAGAAGAAGAAGAAGATGTTGAAGTGTATGATGATGTCGAGAAGTAACAGAGAATATCCACTGCTTTGCTTTTCAAATTGTGAAACGACCCTAGGAGATTTGGCAGCTGCAAGCTTCCCGCTGGCGAAGAGGGGTCAACAAGTGGCTGATTTCAGCTTCTGCAGCAGGATCTTTCGCCCACATCAGCCATGGATGTGTGCAACAATATTGACCTGTCTTGGGAAGTGGTTATGGGGGAAATATATTACAAATTGGCGATTATAGGTCGCTGTATTAGAAAACGAACCTAGAAGGGAAGGCCTAAGGGGACACGCAAAACGTCCTCGGGCAAGCTCCAAAACTTCATCTTGCTTGGGTCCAGGATATTGCCCGTGTTGGCAATGAACCTGTCCCGGATCTCGAGATCTATTGGCATCTCCTTGAAGCGAAGGTTCGGGTTGTTGATGTCATTGGTACGCCTTGTGATGAAGGCATGGACATGATTTCCACCCTGATCATACCAGTCTGCATTGGGAATTGAATGTGAGCATGTGGGAGAGGTGGAGGAAAATGTGAGGGACATTGGGGCCATGGAAGCAACGTTTTTAAATCTCCACGTCGTGGCTTTAGGGCTCGCCAGCTCATGAAATTCATCCAGGCTTCGGTAACAGTTAACTGGGGTTCTCCAGGGGCAGGGCCCAAGCCTTGGGCATTGAGGAAACGGACAAGTTCATCCTGGTCAATTGTGTATCCTGCGAAAATTCTGACCATGCTTTGTCCAAATAGATGTAAGATGTGAGATTGAGATGAAATACTATGCTTTCCAGTGTACAAACCTCGGTAGTGAGTATTGCTGGGGTGTGTAGGTGGGTGGAGGTCGTTGGGAAAGAGGAAGTAGCCTAACATCTGCAAATAAACGAGATCAGCTTTATTTGGGCTGACGGGGACAGACGGTAACGGTAGGTAGTATTCTGTCTTCTTCCTCTTGTTCTGCTGCTACTTCAAAGGATGATTGTTGTCTACAGATGGTTGATTTCGACCCAGAGGATAGCAGGATTCCACAGAAACTTCGAAATAGAATCGCAAGCTGGGCCACAAAGGTGCCTAGGCTGCAGCGCTCACAGTATGGGCCGATAGACAAGTACTTGAACCTCAAGTTCCCAGATGAGATGGTGAAGCCCCAGGGGCTGATTCGGCAGATAATGTCAGAAGAGGAGGTGGAGATGGTGGTGGGGATGGAGGGCTTGGTAGAGGAGGATGGGCTGTTGGATGTCGGTAACACGAGTATGATGAGTGTTGATTCGACAGGTATGTTGGCTCAGAAGATGTGGATGGCTCTGATTAAAGAGCTCTGCAGGACAATATGTCTCGAAACGGGAGCAAAAACGGTACCCGGATTTTATCGTGACAAGCTATTACAACGATGAGGAGAAATACGACAAGGTTCGGCTGATTATTGAAATCGGCTTGGTTTACAAGCGAGAAGGAGAATCATCGGAGAAGGCGAAAGACGAAATTCAAAAGCAATTACACGATTACATGGTGATTCTCGGGGAAGAGGGTGCGCGATGGGCAAAAAGTGTGCTTGGTGTGGCGATACTGGGAACCGAGGTTTGTTTTAGTCGGCCACGGAGGCAGGGTGGGTCGATCGCGTTTACGAAACCTTCGAAGTGGTATAGTTTGTATGACGGGATGTTTGTGAAGGAGATCAACAAGGTAGCGATGATGTGCAAAGAGGACGGGGGTGAGGATTAGGTGTATGTATACAGAGATGGTGTATTTGTACAGCGATGTAAATGTAGGATGTAGGATTTGGATTTGGATTTGGATATGGGTAGCGCAAGACAATGAACAGGCGAAGGGGTCGAGCCAACTAAATTATCAGGTTATTGGGAGGGTGTTACTGCGTTTGTTTGCGCTAAGGGCCTCAACGACCCCTGGATCCATCATCTGTGATTTTGGATTTTGGTCTAGAACGTTGTCTTTCTCCACACATCCCGCATTATGCCCAGCCCCAGATCCAGTATATCCCGATCCCTCCCCATCTGTTTCTGCCCAGTCCAATGCTATCAGGATGAAACCTGCTATCAATATTGGTTCACCAGGCCAACATCTGGCACGACATCCTCGGATGCCTCCCAATACGGACTACAACTTGGGAATCTGTGTTAAGGAAGACTCGAGGTCTCTGCCCGAGAATTCAGATTCTGGTCATGCAAATCTCTTGAAGGGAGAGAAAGCACATACTCATAGGAAACTCCGTGAGAAAGAGGACAAGAATGATCTGGAACCTATGCAATCCACAGCTTTGCGAGTGCCTGTGGCCACTGAGCCCACCAATAGGGTTTTAAATGACCATTCAGCTTACAAGGGTCATGGAAGGTACGCTCAGCAAGTTTCCAAGTGCGTCTTGTCTCTTGTGTTGTTCTTTGACCAGCATTCAACATAAACTATGTCGTACCAAAACCACGATAAACACCCTTTACACTATAGATCCTGCTCACAACGAAGGGTGTGACTTTGCGTACGAGGAAGTTGTGAGAGGGAAGGAAGACCGACAGAAAATGGATGCGGGAGATTGCAAGAGCTGCCGTGACGTGGGTGCTTCCGCCTTACCATTTCATTGCAGCTGTTGAATTAATCGATCTGAAGTATTACGAAGCCATTGGGACCCTTCCAGATAGATTACAGCCTCCACTTTGACGCTCGCGCTCGCCGTCACCTGTATGACGGTGTCAGCATCGCGGCCTCGCTGCCATTGCTCTAATGGACGTAGATACAAATACGGAGTTTGATGAGGGACGCCAGCGGGCACATAGATGCAGATGGTGCGCGCACGACACTAGGGTATTGGAATATTGGATTCTTGAATACGCAAGAGGTGTCGGAGATCAACGAAAAAGCGAAAGAGATGCACAGGGTGAAAATGGTGAAGGTAAAAGGGGAGGTTGTGAGAGGGGCTACACATTTTAGAATAGATATTGTTGACACAGCTCATTCACCGACTTGCCTCCATTGTCATTCCTTCAATGGGACCGAAGTCGATCTCAACCTCAATACCTCTCCCCTACCGCATCTGGTCAATCTTCATCTTTTGGAGTACCATTGGCCGGGGGTGATTCATCTACTGGTTATCATGCTAACTGGCTGTGAGAAACATCTGGGTGCTGACCCCTCCGCGCTTACGCTGGTAATCAATCTTGCATTTATTTACGAGTCGCAAGGACAATATGACAAGGCTGAGACCCTTTACAAGCGGGCGTTAGCTGCCTCCGAGGAACACCTGGGTGCCGACCACCCATCCACGCTTGCGTTGGTGAACAACTCATAGCGACAATATGACAAGGCTAAGACCCTCCACAGGCAGGCATTAGTTGGCTCCAAGCGTTATCTGGATGCTGACCACCCAGACACACTTACATCGCTATCACTGAACAACCTCGCATTTGTTTGCAATTCACAAGAACCACACGACAGGGCTAAGGCACTCTTCAAGTGGGCACCAGCTGGCTGCGAGGAACATCTTGGCGTCAATCACCCATCCAAGTTTATGTGGCTGGCTATTTGCTGCTGAATTCATGAAACTCATCCGTGAGCGGTGATCCGGTAGCATGTGGGATTACTCTGTAGCTACAGCAGAAAGACAAAGGGCACACACCAAAAGGAATGTACAAAAGAAAGGGTCCGGTCGATCCTTTGTTTATACGGCTTAATAACTAGGCGAAAGGCCCCGTTCCTCCTCCACCCACCAGCTTTCGAGTATGGCCATCTGTCCCCAGTAGACCCATTTGGCGGTAATGCCCATTCCCTCATGCAGAGTGGCTGCTACGCACGACTCCAGGAGCATTGTGATTTCGTCGCTGGTGTCTGTTGTAGACGCACCTGTGGCACTGTCCTTCGAGAGAGTGGGGTAGAACCAGGTATCTTGCCGGTCCCTGCAGAGGTCAAGTGCCACTTTGCTGAAGGAGCCGCCAAACAATGCACTGGGAAGATCTTGTCCATCATGTCGCTGGTTGAAGTCAGAGATGTCGAGCGGAGTGATTGATTTGACCAGCATAAAGGATCCCCCAGAGGTGGA
Organism: Porpolomopsis calyptriformis; assembly: GCA_951640195.1. Classification (NCBI taxonomy): domain Eukaryota; kingdom Fungi; phylum Basidiomycota; class Agaricomycetes; order Agaricales; family Hygrophoraceae; genus Porpolomopsis; species Porpolomopsis calyptriformis. Next base: position 8,748 of record OX621166.1, on the reverse strand, counting down.
TGACGTCAAGCGTTTGTGGAATAAATGGTCCGCTTGACACAGAATGCCCCCCCCCGTCATAATCGCTCCAACCAAAGCGGGAGCTTCTACAGCAATGTTGGCAATGTAATATGCACGATTAAGGCTGGATTCGCGGGGTGTTTTATGGAGCACGCGGTGTTTTAGAAGGAACCGGAGGAACAACCACACTAGGCGCAGGAGCATGTCGCACTCGCGTCCGCTGCCGTAGAGAACATAGTTAGTAGAAATAAGAAGTTAGTATAAACCATGCTTGCCAATTAACTCTCGCACAAGCAATCAAGAATATTTTGACGTTTGTTTCTAGATCGGCTAGAAAGGAATCGTTTTTCTGTGCCATAATCTGTGACCCTTCAGCCTCAGGTAGCTGCACCGATTCCCCAATGAAATGGAGAAACTATGGCGCACATGAACAATGAAGATCAGCACAGTAAGACAAGACAAAGAGCAAAACAAACCTGATCCCACAGAGGTGATGCATTTTTCACAGGGAGGCGGAGGCAGGTCGAATGGGCAAAGAATTGTACGCTTGCATCTGTCACCCGCAAGCGGACAGGTTTAGTGCGGCTGCTGAAGTACAGATCAACGGACAGACACTTGGAGCGAGGAATAAAGACATACATGTTAGGGCGAACTCTCATTTGATAGGCGTGAGTCTCCCAGACTTGCCACCAAAGCTGCCCAACAATATCAATATCCCCATTGTAACATCTCGTTCGTCCTGGAACATCATGTTGTGCGGACATGTTGCAAAGTACTTTCTGGTTGAAAGAGTGTGTAAGAGGAGTTTTATAGTTGCGGGATAAAACAACTGACAGTCACCTTTGATTTTTTGTTGAGTAAGTGACGGGGAAGAGAAAGTTCTAAATCGCAATGCTCAGACGGTAGCCTTGGTTTTATAGTCACTCGCCGTGCCAAAGCCACCATCCGAACGCTTAAATTAGTAACGATGCCACATCACATGTTGGATCTTTCTGTGGACGTTCTGTGGACGTTGGTACATTTTCGGCTCCGAGCCTTCGCCGTATGGTATTTTCTGCATATTGGTCTGTCCTTTTCATGCCCAGGAACTGCCGCTATCTCTCTTTGAAAGTTGCAGCCTAAGTAGGTGAACATATTTTAAGGGTGGAGCAGTGCAGGTCGAAGCAGCGTTGATGATCGTTGGATTCTCTTCTTTCGATCTTGCTCTGTGACTCTGTGGCGGTGACGTCAAAGCGTGAGCAATTCAAACAGCTACAACAGTCATCTCCTTAACTAGCGACACCCATGACAAACGTCACTGACCGGGAACAAGCTCAGCTTGATAAATCTCTGCCTACCCCGTGGTACAATACAAGTGTCGAACAGCTGGAAGATGAGAAAACCGCTGCCGATCTTCTAGCCGTTGTCGTTCTTAATGCGCGCAATATCTATGCTGCGCACGATCAACCGTTGGATCAGACATACTTGGATACTTCGGCTTGCAAGAACCTCCTTGCGGACAACCCAGAGCTTCTCATAATGCTCAAAGAAGCCCATTTAATGAAGAAATACCAGAAAATCCGTAACCACCGTATGCACCAACCCTGTTACCGCGACCTGTGTTGACTCCATATCTCTTGCAGATTTGCTCAAAAAGATGACAACCCCGACTAATGCGCAATTTCTACCCGATGATCTGCCTGAGGCACCGTCGTCGCCCGAAAGGTCACCAATAACCAAACAGCGGATTGTTGGATTTCTGGAGGAGATTGAGTCAGAATTGCGGGAGTACCTTTTAGGGCAGCGTAAGCTACCCCTGTGGACCCCCGATGACTCATTCGATTGGTCCCGGGATCTTCATTTCAAAGATCTAGCGATCCCCTCGATCGACGGTTCGCCGAGCTTACTGCTGCATGATCTTGGTAGATGGTCTAGTGGCAAGCATGAAATTTCAGGCCGAATTGACAGAATGTTCAGGAAGAATAGAAACATGTCAGTCAAGACTCCTTTCGATGTATTATAATTGACAGCATTTTCCAGCCTACTCTGCAATACTTCAGGCTCGGGCAAGACAAGGTTGATTCTTGAAGGTCTATCTCATCGTTGGGGCCTTTACTTCACATGCGTTGCCGATCAGTCCACCATTGGTTCTAAGGACGTGACAAATATCATCTCTGACACTCTTGAACACACCAGCGGCTTTCACTCACTGCTACCTTTCTTTCTCGGTGGTGATTCTAAAAGATTTCGCGACGCACGCGATCACAATGAAGTCGTGGCCAAACGCCGGTTCGAACAGGTCCTACTGAGCCGTTTGCTAATCATGGAGAGGTTCCTCGCACTGGCCTATGAAATAGACTCAACATTAACGCAGAATCATCAACGTCTCTAGCTACTGTTACAAGTGACTCCCACCGCCATATGTTCACGGGATATTTTTCACGAATTTGCGGCAGTCGGTTTGAGGCGGGCTCCCAACGAGGTTCTGGGGATGATCCAGACTGTCTTTAGCCGCATCATGGCACTAATATCCGAGTCGGCATCATCCGAGGGGTTTTTTTGTGCTATAGATGAAGAAGCCCAGTTCGCTGCCACTCGACATATGGGTGCGTTTGTATCTAAAGATAAGTATGAAGAAGAGAATTCTCGTGAAGATGGCGATGGCGAAACTAATCAATCTTCGCGGACTCCCAAGAAACGCCCAGTCCTGCGAGAGGTCGTGCGGGTGTGGCATGAGGTGCTTCCTCAGGCTACGTTTATTGTTTCAGGGACAGGAATGTCAATCAAGGTTGTCAACGAATCGTTGTCATCGGGTATCCTCAAGGAGCACAGGTCCTTTGAATTATTTACCGACACGGGATCTTTCGATACCCGTCAGGCTCAGGAAGAGTACGTGCGAAGGTATTTGCCTTTAGATTCCTGGGAAAACGATACTCGTGAAGAGTTTCTTAGTCGGATCTGGCATTGGCTGCAAGGAAGGTGCTTGCACTTCTTTTTGCAGCATGTTCAATATTCGTTTAGGCTCACCATTATTGCACAGGTACCGTTTCACAGCTACATACATCAGCCATCTGTTGCAATACGCGTATCATTCACCCCATCGGTTGCTAAATGCATATATTGATGCATGTACGACTTTCACGCCCACCGATTTCCCAGCGTGTGCCGCTGCTGAGCCCGAGGTCCACCCTGATGTCATTCACAACAAAATGACTTTTGGCCGGTTCGATTTTGAGAAACTTCACAATAGTATGTTTTGCTTTGTACAACGTCCCCTTTCGATTTATTTAACCCATGAAACTGTCATAGAGCCAGCCTTGAAAGAAACTATATCGGGCGTCGTTTTTCGATACATCATCCGCCGCAATGTACCTCTGCTGACCGAGGAAGAGAGGGAACTCATTGAACTTGGATTCGCTCGTTTTGTACACTCAGAAATCAAGGCCGACGAACCATTGGTTATTCTTGCTGCCGCGAACTGGTTGAGTTCTTCGGGGTTCGACGCACGACATTATCTTGACGGCCAACTTCGTAACAATGAAACGCGACCAGTAGGTCTCGAAGACTACATTGCTTGGAACTTCAGCCGAGCATTGAAAGAAGTAGGGACTTTGGACAAGCTGTTGATAATGCGTGACATGCCCGATTTCGTGAAGCAGACGGCTGAGGTCGTGGCTTGGACTCTTGGTAGCGACGGAATGATTCAAGTCTTTCCTACCGACCAACCATCGTATCAAGTGGCTAACACATGTTTGGGGTTCGATGCGACGACTCCAGAAGAAACTCTGCACTGGTTTCAGGATGCTCGTTGTCTAACCTTCCTTTTTCCTGATAACAACATGGGGCCAGATATTGTTTGCCTTCTGAAGTTGGCAGACAACACTCTGGTGTGGGTGGTGATCCAAGTGAAAGCCTACCTGTGGGAAAACCTCAAACCGAAGGTCGTGGAAGGTGCCATCAAGGCTACTTCGCCCAACAAATTTTATATAAATAAAGTGAGCGAGAACCTCTATCCTGGTGTGGATGACCCTCTGAACTTGGCTTGCCAGAACGGAGAGCCATTCTCCTTCTCTTCGCGTCCCCAACTTGTGCCCAAACTGAAGCGGTGTCTTGCTGCCATCCCTCGCTCAAATAATATAAAAGGAAAATACAACCTTTTGCGTGTTGTTGCTGCTTACCCTGCTCGTGCCACTATCAAGGATGATCTCACAGACCCAGATCCCGATTCTCATGCTTTGGCGTCATTGGATATGACTGTTTTCTCGCGGCTAGATTCCTCTGGTATATTCACAGCACTGGGGGCTGAGATCTCGGCTAGCCGTCTGACGAAAAGAATTCAACCAAATTTGAAGCGAAAACGTATTCAAGGAGATTAGTGATGTAACCTCGCTGCCCCCTCACTGGTGAGTGGGCTATCTTCCATGTCACTCCAGACTCTAAACCTCCGACAACATCCGCCCCCGAAATAGATACCGCCGACTCTCGGGACGGTCAAGACTTGGAAGGAAGGGGGGTATTTTTCCCTCGCGCGTAGATGATGTTCTCAACTATCAAGGAGCTCTTTGAATTCCGATGTTTGTACCTCGTTGGGCACCGCATCCTGTGTCCTTATCTCTTTCTGCAATTATTAATAATTCGGGGAGTCAGGTCATGATATCGATATCGACGTAGTCCAAGAATACCTGAGGAGATAGTATAAGAGAGTTTCAGGACGAGTGGACGATGACCTACCTTGCCACGGGTCCACTGAGTGTGCTAGTAGTGCTCGATTCCATCGTATTCCTATCCATCACAGAAAATAGCATCATCATCAGGAAGCTCTCGAGCAGCGGGCTCAAGATGAATGAACACCTTGCTCGTCACTTAGTTGGACAGCGTTTAGCGGATTCAATCATCAATCATCCGTGTCATCCTTCGAAAGGATACTGTGGCTCGAATGTGGTCAGCAATAGTCAAGGAATTCAAATCGAAAACTAGCCTAGTGCAGGCTAACCTTCGATTAAAGCTTATGACTACTCGTTGCACTGAAAAGGGGAACCTGCGTGTGCACCTGGACAAAATGCGGGAGCTGTGGGAGGGACTGTCAGCTGTTGGTATCGATTTGAGCGATGAAGAATATTCCACAGTGATCATCATTGCCTCTCTTCCCCCAAATTACGCCACCTACATCTCCCACTTATCTATGTCTGGGCACCTCCTCAAGACGGAGCTTGATCCATGGAGCTTGATCCATGCTGATCCCGATACCCCGACAGTGTACGTTCAGCAGGAATATGATCATCAGAAAATTGTGGGACAACATGACAAGCCCACAAGGAAAATGATGTGGCACTGGCTAGCTACCTGAGTGGCAAACCACCCCCGAGAAAGAAAGAAAAGCGCAAGTAGTCAAAACCAAGGCAGTGATACGAGATCACAGTTGTCTGGTGTTGTATGTTGGAACTGTGGAGTTGGATCCGTACCTGATGATGATGGAGTTGTTGAACTCTATGATTCTAGATCAACCCGACATCGACATCGACATCTGTCACCATACTGGGAGAGGTTTACTACCTATCGGGAGATGGCCCCGAAGGCGATCAACGCTGCGAAAAGTTCAATGCCTATGGAACAGGTGACATGATCATACCTCGAAGCTGCAACTTACCGAGGTTTTATACACCCCTGATATCGCTTTCGCTTTCACTGTAATCTCTGTTAGACGAATCGATGATGGGGGATACACGACAACCTTTGGAGTGGTCACTGTGAGATTCGCGATGGCTCTGGATGCCTGATTGGATGAATGCCGAAGACGAATGGACTATATTGAGTCGTTCGTGGACCTGATGTGTTTGCCAACAGTGTAGTGGAGAAGCTCACGGTAAGCTCAGTGTTATAGACCTTCTTCTTCATCGGCGCATGGGTCATCGGGGACCGTCCATAATAAAAACTGGTGGTGGATGACGGTGGTTTGTAACATTCACAGATGACTACTCGCGAAACGCACATCGCACATGGACCTGTTGCGTGAGAAAGCTGAAATGTTTCGTGCTTACAAGCAGTATAAAGCAAAGCATACCTGTTGGCCCACTTGAACGCGCCAATCCAACCCAATCCAATGAAGATACTTGGCTCTGAGCGAGGAGGAGAATTCATGAGGGATGAATTCACTAGGCATCTTGTTGATCATGATCATGGAACGAAACGAAAACTTACCGTCCATGGTATGATACACCAAAGGAAAACGGAGTGGCTGAATGGAATGCTACTGGGGAGAGTCCATGGGATTCTCCATGCTAGCGCCGTGCGGAAATTGCGAAATTGCTATGGGAAGGAGCTATCCGAGATGTTGTATGGCTAAAAAAGTGAACTTGTATGAAAGCCCTCGATAGGCAGACTCACATTGAGGTTGGTGATGGTCAGAAACCCAAGCTTTCATGGCTCAGGGAATGGGGATGTCGTGTGTGGATTGCCGACAAGCGTTTATCAAAGTGGACAAGCAAGCCAAAGAAGGCTACTGGATAGGCTTCTTCTTTGATGAAGCTTGTAAAGGCCAAAGGCCTGTGTTCTGGCGAGATAAATGAACAGTGACGGTCGAACGTAGTGTGATTTTTGATGAGGGAAAGCTGACCCCAATACCCAATTGATGGGCCGACTATTTGGTGTGAGGGGGCCCTTGAGCGGTAGGCGCTCGGCAAGATATCTACACCCCCTTCCCTTCAAGTAAGAAGGAAAAGAGGTGACGGGCGGCCATTGCCTTTTGACGGCGGGGCGTTTAAAGTTGGATGGTTCGGTCGGAATCGTCGTCTTTGGCTACGGCGGCAAGGTTGTTCATTCGTGGGGATGGACAGTTTCGTGCAATGTGTCCATAGCCTTGACGGTTGTAGTAGCGGGCGTCCATATTGTGTCTCCGCTCTTTTCATCCATGGCGGCTTCGTTGGGAGGAAGCATAGAGAAGGACGCGTTCGGCATGTGAGGACGGGTCAGATTTCGTGACGGTATTCTTCCTCAGGTAATTACTGTGTTGACCTCAAGTTGGTCTGGTGAGGTAGCGTCAAGAGAAAGGATAAACGATGAGTACGAAACAGGGAGACCCTGTGTGAGCATGGTGATGAGATCGATGTGGTGCACTTTAAAGTTGGCAGGTTCAAGTTCGAAGGCAACATGTGGGATACTAGCGATCCAGGCTTGCATGGATTGGGTGTCTTGTTTGAGCATGGTGAAGAAGCGGCGGCGGATGGATAAAAGGATTCCGAAACCTCAGGAGCGATGGACAAGTTCGAGATTGTCCCAGATCAGATGAGATCTTTGTACGTGGAGGAGCTGGGGATTGTCGATGTGCAGTATGATTTTGGCACAGGCAAGACGTTGGTTTCGGAGGAAAGCTTTGATCGGTTTTGAGTTGGGAGGGGACGAGGGGGCAAGCTGGTTGCCTGACGTGACTTCCCATAAGTGTTTCTCCACGAGTAAAGCTTTGATGTTTATTTTCAGTTTTTTGAATAGTATAGTATGTCGGGGATGGTGGGTGAACTTGTTCTCATACAAGTCGACGGGTGGTTTTCGGCACTAGCTGGCTTTACTTTACTTCCTTCCTTTGTGGGCTGGTTCTCGTACTAGCTGACAGCTCGGTCTCGGTCTAGCTGGCGGCTGGTTTTAGGCACGAGCTGGCTGAAGGGTAACGGTTAGCTCTATTGTCGGCGGTCCCTCTCAGTACTTCAGGGACCCATTATCAACAAAATGACCAAAATGCTGGCACAAAATTAATTCAAAATTCTTTGGGGGATCGTTAGGGCATCCCAATACAATCAGTTTAAGCCATAAATTAAAAAAATCGGCGGTCCCATTCTTGAGATATATGTAAAACACTCCATTTATACCATTATGCAGCCCAGCTATTGTATTGCACTCTATAAATCACAATTTCATGTCCATTCGATAGGCACAGTGAACTAATGGTGGGCCCACAGAAAATTCCGATTTTTAGAGCATTTGGTATGTCGTGGTGGAAGATAGTAAGGTTTTAGGAGGAGGCATAAGTATAAGTAGCTATAGACTGCTCTAAAAATCGGGGTTTCATATTCAATCGATAGCCCCAGTGTCATAGAGGTGGGGAATACAAAAATCCCGATTTATGGACCATTTGGGGTACCGCAATCAGTGATATAAGGGGTATGGGGGGGTATATCTCCAACTTATCACAGAGCTCTTTAAAAATCAGGATTTTATGTTCAATCGATAGCACTAGTGTCATAGATACTGGGAATACAAAAATCCTGATTTATAGACCATTTGGGGTACCGCAATAAGCTATATAAGGGGTATGGGGGGGTATATCTCCAACTTATTACAGAGGTCTTTAAAAACCTGGGTTTTATATTCAATCAATAGCCCCAGTGTCATAGAGGTGGGGAATACAAAAATCCTAAGTTATAGACCATTTGGGGTACCGCAATCAGTTATATAAGGGGTATGGGGGGGTATATCTCCAACTTATTACAGACATCTTTAAACATCATAATTTCATGTTCAATCAATAGCACTAGTGTCATAGATGCTCGGAATAACAATATATGGGTAGAATAAGGCACTCCAATAAGGTATATAAAGGGTATGAGGGAGTATATCTCCAACTTATCACAGACCTCTTTAAACATCACAATTTCATGTTCAATCAATAGCACCAGTGTTATAGATGCTCGGAATAACAATATATGGTCAGAATGAGGTACTGCAATAAGCTATATAAGGGGTATGGGGGAGTATATCTCCAACTTATCACAGACCTCT